>CM028671.1:34756443-35981443 GCA_016760335.1 Gastrodia elata
TTCCAAGTAAACGAGCAAACGTGCAGCTTCCAACCACAAGTCGAACAAAAGGAGAAACAATCCATACTCAGCATATGATATAAAATCAAATACCAATTTCTCCTGTTAAATGAAACCCCCCCCACAAAAGAACCTTATAAGCAAAATAGACAGCCAGATATTCCAGAAGATAATGATTGAACAAACCAGCCTAATCACATTCTATGCATCGTCAGCCAAACCATAAAGGTTGTCAACCAAAACCAAGCATAAGAACCAAAGGAAACATTCCACCTAGACCACAGAACCAAAGGGAAGCCAAACCAAACGTCCTCAGCTCCGATGCGGGCCACACAAAAACCACAGCTCGAAAATGAAAAAATAACATTGATGCTTTTCCAATAAATGATAGAGAATAAGTCATAGCCAACATAAATATGTAAACTTTTCTGCTTTGAACCATAGATAATCGCATTGCAATAAATAATTATATGTATATATTTATATGAATATATATATATATATATATATATATATATATATATATATATATATATATATATATATATATATTGATCAACTTGTAAGTATATATGTAAAAATGCCTCTGACAGAAATGCAGCAAGCAAACAGGCCCCAACCACCAACTAGCCACACTCAGCCATAACATGATTTTAAGAATTAAACAAAAACTCCCATAAATCCTGGACCCCAGAAACCAGACCTCCAAATCAATTATTCGCACATCCCAAGCCAGCACGATTAAGAAATAAGCAAAAGCAGACTTGACAAACGTTCAAATATACTGCATTGCCTGACCCACAACAAGGAACACCTCCCAATTCACAAAAATCACATCACAGGTAATGGTATAATTATAAAAGCAACTTAACCGACAATTGACAGCAGCTCCCAGCACCTTATGAGCCGAGGAGAAGATTACCTCCAGGAGCAAACTCGAATAAATATAAAAGCGGAACCCAGTCCACCAAAGGCGCCAAAACAAAACCAGACAGACAGCGTTGGGATGGCAGCAAGGCAGCCCCAATAAGAGACCAGGCCTTACTTCCTGATTCCAAGCAGTCTTGCGAACAACCTTCACCGAAACATCACTCCAATTTAAAACATTTTTTGGTATACACCGCATTAAGACCTTTCTAGCTAAATTGCTTTTTATCATTTAAATTGATAACAGAGTTTACTTTTTCAATAATAAGCTGAGTGTAAACATCAACATTGCATTTTATATTATTGTATTTTGCTTGGTTTCTAGCACCCAAATAGACCACAGAGTGAGAGCATCATTCAGATTACCAATGTGTATCTTGCTCTTTTTTGTTTTAGGCCAACAGATGAAAATTTCTTCAATATTTCCAACATTCCTAACCGGGGCCAAAGAAATGTTTTTCCAGATTTCTTTGCTGAAGTGGCTTTCAATGAAGACATGATTTATGGTTTCCGAATCATTGCAACAATGGCACCTAGAAGCCAAAGCGAAGCCTAAGCTTTGCATTATATTATCAACACTAATTAACCTGTTTATAAGCCTCCAAAGAGACATGCTAATTAGATTTGGTATACAATTATGCCATATCCAAATAGGGAAGTTTGAGGCCTCATGATTTCTACAAACGTTCCAAAAGATTGAAAGGTTAATTTTGTTATTTGTACAGAAAATAGAGGTTGCAGATTTTGATGATTCAATATTAGGATGAAAGCCTATAATGCTGTTTATCACCTCATTTGAACAAATTTCTTGCAAAAGGGACTTATTCCATCCACAGCCTTGAGAGAAAAGATCTGCCACCTTTAATTTTGGATATGTAATGAGAGTTTGGTTTGTGAAAAGGGCCTTGTTGTTAAACCAGCAGTCATACCAAAATGAGATTGAAGAATCAGGAGCCTCCCAAATTATAGTCTCCTCAACTGTATCTCTGTAAGTAAGCATTCGTTTCCAAATGCTCGAGTCAGTGATTTTGTTTTCACCAACACCGGGTGAGATTTTGCACAGTATTTTGCATTCAATAATTTAGACCAAAGGGAGGAGGAGGTTCTAACCCTCCATCACAACTTTAGGGAGAGAGCCTTGTGGATATCCTCAAGGTTTCTTATTCCCAAACCTCCTTCAGCAAAAGGTTTAGTTACCTTATTCCAAGAACACCAAATTGTTTTGCTTCCCTTTGGATGGAATCATAAAAATTTATTGAGTATTGTAAAAATTTTCTTTATTACAAGGGAAGTAGGAGATCAAACTTCAAGCCAGTAAAGAGGTATCGCATTTAGGACATGCTTGATTAAAATAAGCCTACCACCTTGAGATAGATATTTATTTTCCCAACCTTGGAGCCTTTTGAATATATTATCAATGAGACCCTTATAAATCGCATGTTTGTTATGCCCTATCTGAGTAGGAATACCAAGATAATTAAAAGTAATTTACCTTTCTTGAACTTAAAAATATTTTCAATCTTTGAGCTTATTCATTGGGGGTGCTTGGGGTGAACAAAAAAGTTTGATTTGTTTATGTTAATGTTAAGCCCCAATTCAGCTTCAAGGTTAGAGAGTAAGTCCGAAAGTTTTTTGAGAGCGTAAGAGCTACAATTTGAGAATATAATCAAATCGTCTGCATAAGCCATATGGGAGATAGACATTTTGCCCCCAAAAACTGAATTGCATCTTTGGGTTTTGTTGAAAAAGAGTGTTAATGTTTTGAGACCAAATGTTCAACGCCAAAATGAACAGAAGTGGCGAAAGAGGGTCACCTTGTCTCAACCCTCTCTCAAAAGGGAAAAACTAGTAGGGCTGCCATTAACCATAAAAGAAAACTAGTTATGTTATGTAAGACTTTTGATTTTTGAGATGAATCTATCATTGAAGCCATAGGCTTTAAGAGCACGGATGAGGAAATTCCAATTTAATTTGTCAAAAGCGTTTTCAAGGTCAAGCTTAAGGATGAGGTTTTTCCCCCAGCACTTTTTTTTCAGACTGTAGAAGAGCTTTTGAGTAGCAAGGATAGTATCCTGAATGTGTCTACCAGGAACAAAAGCAGTTTGATTTAAGTCTATAATCTTTGGAAGAATATTTTGAAGACATTTGCAATTATTTTTGATAGAATTTTGTTCATAATGGTACATAAGCTAATCGGTCTAAAATTATTCCACCAAGAAGCTTATTCAGTTTTTGGGATAAGAGATATCATGGTATGCGTAAAAAACTTTGGAGTTCTCGCCTCATAAAAAAATTCTTTTATCCCATTACAAACGTCCAATTTAATAATCTCCCAAAATTTTTTGAAAAATTCCCCTGGGAAATTGTCCGGACCGGGGCAAGTGTTGTCCTTGAGGTTCTTTATTATATCCCAAATTTCAGCATCGCTCGGTAATTGATTTAACATATCGTTTATGTCTGAATTAATTTGAGGTTGGGGAAAACAATCCTGCTACTAAGAGAGACCGAGTTAGAAAGCTTGAATATCTCTTGGTAATAATTAGTTACTGAATTTTGAATCTCCTAGAGAGTAGAGAAGCATGTACCATTCGGGGCGCTAATTTTTTCAATATGATTAATGTGTCTCATCTTCTTAACCCAATTGTGGTAAAAAATTGTATTTCACTCACCTTCTAAATTCCATCTAATCGAACACTTTTGTTTCCAAAAAGACTCAACGTCATTATGGCTGGAGATAAGCATAGCTTTTGCTTTATTAATCTCCGACCTATTTTGATCAGAAGGGTGGGTTTCAAAGATGGATTCAAGGTTGGTAACTAACTTTTCTTGACGAGAAAAATTCGAAAATATATTCCCTATGGAAGACTTATTCCAAACTCCCAAAGCTTTCCTAAGGGCTTTGAATTTTTCCACAAGTCTATACATACCATATGATTGACATGGTTGCTGCCATATAGACTTGACAATTTCCTTACACTCTTCTTTTTGGATCCAAAACATTTGGAAGCGGAATGATTTCGAGATTTGATTTTTACTATTCAAGGAGGAAAGAATGATCGGTTTATGATCAGAAATTGTGGAATTGAGGGAGGAATTTAGGTAGTTTGAAAAGGTATTACACCACATATTGTTAATCAGGAAGCGATCCAACCTAGCGAATTTCCTATCGACATTCCAAGTGAAAGGGGCACCCGAGTATTTGAAATCTTCCAAACCACAATCTATCATTGCCAAATTAAAATCAAAGGTAGAGTTGGAATAGTCAGTAGAATATCCCTTATATTCATTTGAATTCATCACTGCATTGAAATCCCCTCCCACAGCCCAAGAAGCAGAGGAAGAGGCGTAGTTTTTAAGAAAGGACCATAAAGAACATCGTTCTGTACGAATATTATGACATGGACAAAAGTGATATTTAAATTGTAATCAGCGTTAAATAATCTAATATGTATAGATTGCTCACATTGAGAAATAATTTCAGCCGACCAATAGTTTGTCCACATGACCCATATTTTATTTGAGAGGGAAGCCACCGCATTATCAAACTTAATGGCACGACTCGTAGAAACAATTTTTTCAGCAGACAACTTTGGTTCAACAATCGCCACTATATTAATTTTATTATCATAAATAAGATGTTTAAATCTATTCAAAGAAGAGGCATTACCAATACCCCGGATATTCCAGCAAAGAGCATTCATTGGGAGACCGTAGAAATACCCCGTGGGGACTTCTGATCTAATGAAAATTCCATACCTTCCCCCGGAGGAACCTCCAATGGCCTTTCAGCCAAAGAGAGAGGGTCAGCATCCGATTCTGTAGCTTTAAAATTGTCGAGCTGCACAGCTTGAGGAATATCATTTTTCGGGGCCAAAGCATCATTTAAAACAATAGGTAAGCCGATCACCAATTCACACGAATTCGCAATTGCCAATCCAGTTTGAGGTATCTCATTAGAATCAATAATAACCAAATCAGTATGCGTGACAGCATTCCCTGATATATGCAAATTATTTTCAATCAAAGTTTCAACCTCAAGAGAGGAGCATTTATATTTTCCATAGTAACCATATTTAAATCCTTAGCACCAATGATTTCCTCTTCACAAGGCATGGCTAGATTTATGTTATTAGTAAAATTTAAAGCTACAGAAATGTCTCTAGCCAACACAGTTTCGCAAGGTGCCGCCTGCCTAACAGAAACATGACTATGGCGGAATGAGCAGGAATTAGTATTATGCCCAAAAGAGCAACACCAATTACAAAATAAAGGTAGGTTTTCATAGATTATTTCTTGAAGATATCCCTGTTCCTTGGAGCCCAGCCAAATTGAGCTCGGAGGCGGGGACTCAATGTTTAATTCTATAAGCATTCGAGGGGCAGCAACATTCCTCAATAAAGCTGTATTTTTATCTAATTGGAGGGGTTTCCCTATAGCATGCCCTATGTTAAACAGAATGTCTTTTGATATAAAATGGAGCATAAGGCCCGGAAAATTAATCCAAACGGGAGCAATGGGAACATCATGAGCAACATTCGAAAAAGGATCCCACTTGCAAAATCTTAACGTGTTACCTTTTAGGTCAAATGACCCTTTTGCAAAAAGACGAGCATAATCCAAATCCGATTCAAATGTAAAGAAAACGCGATGAGTATCTAAAGATCTTATGTTTATAGGGGCAACAAGTTTTAGCCCTTTAATAAAGCCATCAATCAAACCAAGATGTGGTTTAGGGCGAGCAAACTTACCAACAAGAGTGAGCAAAAGCGGTGAAGCAAGATTACATACCTCCGCATCCGAGAAAAGAATTGCCGGAACCCCCTTAAACTGTTCGATCGGTTTAGCAGAATAACGAGAGGAATCAACCACATCCCTAAGGATCTCACATTTACCAAAGGCGGATCTGCCATTAGCTAAATAAAAAATTAAATCGAGAGACAGCCTTTACAATAGAAAGATAAGGGTCAAGAAACCTCCTCGATCCAAACCTGACCGGAGCCAAAGCCCGACAGCCAGATGAAGGAGAGCCTGACTAGTGAGAGCCGAACACCAAAGCCTGGCTGAAGCCAAGGCCCGACGGCCAGCCACAGAAATCCGGAATCGCCTCAGAATCGCCAAGAGGAACCCTAAAACGAGAGCTCTGATCTCATGTGTCTATATATATATATATATATATATATATATATATATACACACACCCTCTTACACTCACCTAGTCTATTTATTTTTTTGTATCCATAAATGATGTTGGAGCCCAGTGATTATATGTGTATGTATGTATAAACAAATATATAAATGTACATATATATATATATATATATAGATATATATATATATATTTAGACTATGTAACTATATATATATACTGTACACACATATACACATACACTATTATACATGTATTATAATTTATATGTTTGTATATGATATACACACATATACATTTTAGATGTATGTGTGCGTGCGTCTTGTGTGTGTCTGTTTATATATATTAAAATACAAACTTTGTGGATATACCTATAGTTAAACAATCTATATATGGCTACACAGTCTATATGTATATAGGCACATTGATATATCAGTATGTATATGCACACACATAGAATTACTAGGCTATAATATAGACTATGTGGGTGTATGAGGTATATATATATATATATATATATATTCCTGTTCTCGTGAACTCAGAATTTTCGTTGACTCATGTGGATGAAGTGATTGATCAACTTCTAACAACTGATTACTCATGTGATATCGCCTTTAGAAGATGATTTTGAAGAGGAAGAAGAGAAAGAAGATGAGGAACATGTCAACTACCATGAAAAGGATTATTATCGTGGAAGTCCAACAAGGGTAAGGGATAGAGATAGAAAACGTGACAGCTACAAACATAGAGAACGGGACTATGAAAGGGATTATGATCGAGACTATGGAAGAGCGCGGGATCGAGATCGGAAACGAGAAAGAGACCGAGATAGAGAGAGAGATCGGCATCGTATCAGGGATGAGAAGGACTATGGCCGGGAGAGGGATCGTGAGAGGGAAGGGAGAGAGCGCGACCGCGGGAAGAGGAGGAGCCGATCGAGGAGAAGGAGTAGGGAACGCCGAGAGCGGGACCACGAGGATGCTGACAGCCGCAGGAGGCGCGCTCGCCCTAGCGTCAGCCCGCATAGGCAGCAGCCTGTTGATGATAGCAGCAATAATGGCCAGGATGAAGCCAAGAAGAAGAAGACGACGACTACTAAGGAGAAAGAGAAGAAGAGCGACAGGACAGACCATCCGGACCTAGAGATCGCAGATGCCAACAGGCTCCGCGCTTCTCTGGGTTTGGCTCCTTTGAAGCTCTGAATCCTTTTCTAAGGAATTTTTATATAAAATCGGTATATTTCTTTCTTTTTTTTGTTTATTGAGAGTGAACTCTCATATCCTATATCTTTATAAATCATTTTTTTTGTAAATCTGAGGCACCAAAAAAGAAAAAAATAAATAAATAAATAAAAAAAAAAAAAAAATATATATATATATATATATATATATTATATTTCACACTCACACACACCCATATAGATGTTGCAGCCCAACGATTTTGTGTGTGTACGTATAAACTGATATATCAATGTATCTATATATATGTATATAAACTGTGTAACTATATAAAACGCAAAGACACATTTATATATATATATATATATATATATATATATACAAAAAACGCTCTCGTTTTGTGGCGATTTGGGCGACGGTGAAAAGCTCTAGGGTTTCGATCTCGGCGCTCGGCCGTCGGCCGCTGGCGCGGTTGGCCGGTCTTGGGTGACTATTTCCTTTAGCATTTGCTTTCCCTTTCTCTAAAGTTTCAAGGACCCATTTTGCTAGTTTCGTTCCGTCTTCTACTAGGGTTGTTTTTGGCTGGAGATCTTAACTGATTTTCCCGGCAACTCTAGGTTAGATCCCGGTTCTTCACTGGTATAGATCGGCTCCTTTTGTTGCTTTGTTTTTTTTTTATTTATGTACTATTTCATTATGCGGTAATGGATCCATCTGTTCGATCTTTCCGTAATATTGTTGCTCAAAGTCCTCATTCTATTACTAAACCTGTTAGTAACTTCAATGGCCTCCCGGCTCTCCTCTTCTCTGATGAGGAAGTTATTCAAATTTCTACTCCTCACTCCCTCACCCTTGTGGGAAAGTTCGCATGAATTAAACCTAACTTTGGGCTGATTCTTGGATTCATTAATAGTCTCAAATTGTTTGCACCGGTTAACATAGATCATTTGATGCTCACCGTGCTTTTTTCACCTTTCAATCTGATCTGGACTACGCTCGAGTATTCTCTAAAGGCTCATATGACTTAAAAGGCAACACAATGAAACTCTGTAAATGGGATCCTTTCTCCGATGTGACCCATGACGTTCCAATTGTCCCGATATGGGTAAACTTCCCAGGCTTACGCTTACAATATACAACTAAAGATACTCTCTTTAATGTTGGAAATGCCATTGGTACGCCTCTGCAACTCGATCGTAATACGGCTTTAAATAGGAACATTGCAGCGCCGTGCATTCTTATTGAAACAAACATATCCTCCCCCCCTCCCACAAAGATTTGGTTAGGTTCGATAGAGAAAGGTTATGTTCAAGAAATTTTTTATGAGAACATGCCGTCATATTGCAATTGGTGTTTCACTCTGGGTCACAACACGGGTTCTTGCTCTCACAAAAATCAAAACTCTCCCCCTCCACCTCTCAGATTGTTAACCCAATCTGAAAATAATATTGTTCCAACTATCAATGAAGATATTAATTCCCCAGTGGTCGCTGGTTTGTTTGGTGGTTCGGCTATTGAAATTGCGGTTGGTAAGGAAAATGTTGAAAATTCGGATTGTTTCGTGGGTACGGAACAAGTTGCTGGTAACAATTGTGCTCTTGGCAATTTTGAAGTTACTGAAGAAGCTGTTGGTAAAATTTGTGCTCTTGATAACATTATTGTGGATACCTCTCTTGTCTCCACAGAAATGCCAGAAAAAAGCAAAACTCTTAATCATCTTTTGGAATCTGCTTTGAATTCTAACATTAGTGATATTATTTTTGATCATGGCAATGCTAATGCTAATGTTTTAAATGCTAATTCTCTTATTGATGAAACTTCAGATGCGTGGGTTATTGTTCACAGGTCTGCTGCAGTTACAGATTTGGACATCCCCCTTATATATGTAGAGGTGAGTAATGAGGTTAGTTCTTCTTCTGATGGAAAGTGTGTAGATGCTATTTCTTCTAAGGTTGACATTTTATCCTTTTTTACAAAGCAAAACAATATTGCTGTTAAAAATAAGGCCCATAATTTTGAAGCTGCTGGATCAATTGCTGGTTTACATCAGCCCAGTGAATGTAGTTTGAACAATGCCCCTGATCTGGAAATCCCCTCTGTTGCTGCAAAGGGCCTGCTGCTAAGGACAGCTCCTGCTGAAAATGTCATAATTGTTAGAAATTTATTAGTAACTGAGTCTGCCATTGATGGTCTTCCCAAGAACCACCAAAATCCAGAATGCATAGACGCAAAAGATCTTTAAGTATTTGGTTAACTTGTTATGTTTACCCATCTGTTTGTGGATGAAATGCAGTGCTCATGGCCAATGTAGTGCCTAAGTCTTGATGCACTGCAATCCAAAATTTGGAAGTGAATCTACTATCATGATCTGAAATAATTGATCTTGGAATGTCATGGAGTCTGATAATTTCTCTAATATATAGCTTTCCAATCTTTCCATGGAATCAGTCTGCCTCATTGGAATAAAATGGGCCGATTTGGTCAATCGATCAACCCTGACCAAAATAGAATCAGCACACAATCTAGACTTGGGTAAACCCATAACAAAATTCATGAAAATATCAAGCCACTTCCATTCTGGAATATATAGAAGGTTAAGAAGTCCTCCAGGTCTTCGATGTTTTGCCTTAACAAGATTACAAGCATGACATTTTGCCATGAATTCTGCCACATTTTTTTTCATATCAGGCCATCAAAATAATCTCTTCAAGTCTTGATACATTTTAGTGCTCCCTGGGTGGACTTGATAACCTGAATTATGGCCTTCTATAAGAATCTCTTGATGCATTGAATTGGGAATCCATATATGATTACCTTGATATATCACTATCCTGTGCAATCGCAAATCATGATGGCAACCACTTTCAATATCCATCTTGAACTTTAAGTATTCATCATCTTTAGTTTGAGAGATAAAAACATCTCTATGAAAGGTGGGCTCTATATTGATGTTAGTTAATATTGAGCTCATCACATCACCACGAATAGGAACAATTTCCATCTTTTGGAATTATTCTATTAATGAAATTATAGCAATCATTGATGATAATGTTGTACAATGATTGAGGGCATCTGCCACCACATTTGCTCTACCAGGGTGGTACTGAATATCTAAATCATAGTCACTAATGAGCTCAAGCCATCTTCTTTGACAACAATTTAATTCACGTTGAGTGAAAATGTACTTTAAACTCAGGTGATCAATGAAAATGGAGCATTGAACTCCGCATAAATAATGACACCATATTTTTAATGCAAAAATTACTGCAGCAGGTTCTAAATCATGTACTGGATAATTCCTCTCATGTGGCCTCAACTATCGTGAATCATATGCAATCACTTTTCCTTGTTGCATTAATACACATCCTAATCCAGTTCCTGAAGCATAAGTATACACTTGATAGTTCAAGCCTTCTTTATGTAGAACTAACACTGGAGCGGTGGAAAGTGCATCTCTTAAGGTTTGAAATGCATTCTGACATTCACAACTCCAAACAAATGGGATAACTTTCTGAGTGAGTTTTGTCAATGGGGAAGAAATTTGAGAGAAACCTTTAACAAATTTTTTATAATACCCTGTTAAGCCCAACTTCTGATATCTGTTGCTATCTTGGGTTGTACCCAGTCTTGGATGGCACTTATTTTCTACCGATCTACTTGGATTCCTTGAGCATCCACTACATGGCCCAAGAAAGCTACATAATTTAGCCAGAATTCGCATTTAGAGAATTTTGCATATAGTTCATGGTTACGTAAAGTTTCTAATACTATTCTTAAATGATTCTCATGATTGCTCAGGGTCATGGAATAGATGAGAATATCAACAATAAATACTATAAAAAATTTATCTATATAAGGTTTTAGGACTCGATGCATCAAGTCCATAAAAATTGATGGTGCATTTGTGAGTCCAAAAGACATCACAATAAACTCATAGTGTCCGTACCATGTACAAAATGCTATTTTCTCCACATCTGAATCCTTTACTTGAAGTTGATAATATCCTGATCTTAAGTCAATCTTGGAGAATACTACTGCACCGGATAATTGGTCAAACAAGTCATCAATTCTAGGTGATGGGTATTTATTTTTAATAGTGACCTCATTCAATTCTCTATAATCGAAACACATCCTCATAGAACTATCTTTCTTTTCTACAAATAAGACTGGCGCTCCCCAAGGAGACATGCTAGGTTTAATGAAGTCTTTATTTAGGAGTTCTTGTAATTGCTCACTAAGCTCTTGTAATTCTTTAAGAGCCATTCTATATGGTGCTTTAGAAATTGGTTATGTATCAAGAATTAGATTTGCTGCAAACTCTACTTCTCTTGGTGGAGGTAACCCAGGCAGATCTTTTGGAAATACATCGGGAAATTCTTTAACAACTCTAATTTCTAAAAGTGGAATATCTTCTTTACTTTCACCAATCATGGTGACTAAGAATGCAACACAGCCTTTAGTTACTAACTTTTCTGCTTGGATTGCATTAATTAACAAGCATTGGGTACTAAGCCTTCCTATGAAGGTTTTAGCAGCATCTTATGATGACAAAGTAATCTTCTTTTGTTGACAATTAATCATAGCATTATGTTCACTAAGCTAATTCATTCCTAGTATGATATCAAAAATTTTTATAGGTACAATGATTAACTTGGCCTAGAATGTCTTCTTGTTCAAGGGTACTTGGAGATTATAGAATTGAGTTGTGCTAAGTTGGGTTCCAAAAGGATGCCCAGCATTTAGGGTTCTAGCCATCTTATAACATGGCAACTACAAACTTTTAGCAAAGCTTTCAATTATAAATGAATGACTTGCTCCTGTATCAAATAGTAGTTTGCAAGGATAGTCATTAACACAAATGGTTCTTAATATGATGTTGTTATCTTCAGTAGCCTCTACTGAAGTAAGGGTGTAAACCCTAGCAGGTCCAGATGGCCTTATAAAAATTTGTTGTTGAGGAGGCTTGGAAGTACTAAGTTAAGTTGCATTACTTCCAACCTTCTGTTGAGCTGATATTGTAAGTTGCTGAGAAGACATAATGGTAAGAGGTTGACTCCTACGATTGAACGAAGTAGGATTAAGAAATTGATTTCTCATAGGATGGTCAATTCGTTCACCATCGATTATCACATCATAATTACATTGTTGATAGAAATATCCCTTCCTTCCACATGTGTAACAACATTTATTATTATGATAACACTTTCCAAATGGATGAGGCCTTGTACACCCATTATACAGATCTAAAGGTGTAGGATCTGCTTCAATTTGATAAACTTTCCCTGAAGAAAATCTAGTCTTTCTAGGATTATTATCCCTGTACGAGGTTGAGCTGAAGGTTCTTTTAGTTTCCTTATGAGATTGATGTTGGTCTATGACACGAGCTGTCTCAATCAACTCAGTAAAATTGGACAGTCTCAGTGGCACCACATGATCCTTTATTGAGTCTCGAAGTCCACTCAAAAATCTGTGGCAACGAGCACCTTCTGTTTGCACCATGTTTAGTGCAAATCGAGCTAGCAGTCTAAATTCAGATTCATATTCAGAGAGTGTGTTGTTCCCTTGCCTCAGTCTAAGAAACATATCACCCAAGTTATTCTAAACTGAAGGGGGTATATATTCTACTTGGAATGCTTCTACAAATTCTTCCCAAGGGATCTCCTCAATGTAATAATTAGCAAAAAGTGTACGATAGAGATTATCCCACCAACATTCAGCTTCTTCTTGGAACATGTGAGTGACTAATCTAACTGATTAAGCATTTGTATAGTTAATACTTATTAAATTCTTTTCCACTATTTTGAGCCAGTTGGTTGTGTCCATGGTTGACATATTTTCATTAAAATTAGGGGTTCTCAATCTAATAAAGCTGTGTAAGAGACCATCTATAGGCTGTTGATACTGTTGGGAAGGATGGTAAGGTATAGGATTCACAAACGCTAGGGGCAAATTATGCTGCATCATGATTAATCTCTCTATCCTTTCAGATTGTTGGGCATTCGACACTACTAATGTTTTTACTGCATCTAAAAGTGCATTGAGTTCGGCAGAATTACTACTAGACACAGCAGAGGTTGAGGATGACTGTCCGGGATTCATTTGTACCTGTATTTAAAATCGTAGCATTTTGAAAGAGTTCAAAAGAAACGAGTTTATTTTATTACTTATTTTAAGATGACTCGTACAATGAGAAGAAAGTACACCAAGCTTATTAGAACATTATCTTCTCCTGCACGCTCCTCCTCCTGAATAAAGTCTTCAGAGGGTTCCACAACCTTGAAAAGCTCAGAATCTACCATTATTAGTTTCACAATGATAGGGCCACAGCCAATAAAAGAAAAATCTAGTTAGACAAAATGTCTAAGTACATTTTAAGCAATAATTTATTAATTTAAATGATATCACAAGTTAACTTAAGCAAATTTAGGTGCAGAAAAGCATCAAAGAAAAGTGGCAAGAGTTATAATTAACTTAATTATAACTCAAAAAATTGTGAGATAAGCACATACCTCAACTCAAGCTGCAAAAAAAAAGGTTAAGTAACACATAATAAAATCTACTAAGTACAAGGAAATCCTTAAGTAATATGATCAATTTAATACATATTGATTTACAATATAAAAAAAAAGTACTATGCTGAAAGTAAAGTTCTAATATCCTAACATGCCATCAAGTGAAAACAAGCTGTTGAAAAGTATAATTTATATGAAAAACTGTATATACTAAAGAAACTGTTGTATATAAATAACCAAAGTGCTGTATAAATAAGAAGTATACTGAAAATACTGTAATTAATGAAGTATACTGAAAATATAAAGTAAAAATAGTTTAACTTATATGGATATATTCTTAATTAGTCTTGCCAAAAGTAAAAGCCTGTTACAAATCCATCTGACATATCGAAGAAACATTCCAGATCCAAATTGACTTATTTCCAATTAGTTCCATCTGAAAATCTAGGAGAAACATCCCATATCCAAAATCACTTATTTCAAATTAGTTCCATCTAAAAATGTAGGAGAAACATCCCAAATTAAAGTAATACCACAAAGTACCTGTTGAGCATCTAAGAGAAATATCCTAGAGCAAAAGTAAAGTATCATCTGAGCACCTAGGTGAAATATCCTAATGCAAAAGTAAAGTAACATCTAAGCACCTAGGAGAAACATCCTAGTGCAAAAGTAAAGTATCATCTAAGTACTTAGGAGAAACATCCTAGTGCAAAAGTAGAGTCACACTATCCAAACAGACTAAGTAAGACATACTCCAGTATAAGTTACATAAAAGTCATATCTGTAAATTCTTTCATATAATTATGAATATGTCTTATGAATGAATCAAATTAACATAGAAATGTACTATGTTCCATATAATATGTCAAAGTATAAAGTCCAAAACAAGGAAAGCAAAGCATACAATTCAAGGTATTAAATAACATTAAACAAATTTTGTGATATCACTTTGTTTTCTAATCAAATCATTCTATATATCTGAATTTATACAAGTTTAGGATCTCCAACATCTAGCTATCAAGTGTAAATTTAGAATATCGGTCCTATAAGTTAAAAGAAATTAGAACTAATCAAGTTCTAACATATATTAATCACATGATGCTTATTTAAGTTAAATAAATAAATCAAACATCCTAATTAATAATTTTACAAATCTCAAGCTAATCTTGATTTATATGAATCAAAATTAGAGGATTAAGATGTTAAAATCCAAGTATTTGATTTTAACTTCTTATCCCTTAGGTTCTAATCCTAATGGTATAAAGTTGAACCCAAATCTCACGAGATATAATTAAGGTTATCTTATTAAGCAAAACCAAGCTTTAATAAGATAGAGGTCTAATCTTAAAATTAAAAGTTATAATATAAAATAATCATAATTAAAGATAAAATTCTAGAAAACTATAAAACTAAGGTTTCATCTATTAAGTACCCATTTACTTAATAGATGAACTATAACCTAAATTTCTAAGCTAGATCCTAAGGAAATAAGATCCTAAAGGTTTGAAGCAAGGTCCTAAAGAGAATATTTAAGTCTTAATCTTAATCTTACTTGACTATTATTATGATATAATTAATTTATGGAATGCATAAGGTGTAACAACCCTAGGTTGTTACCTTGCAAAATTATAGGTAACTTGACCAATTTCCAATCACCATTGCTTACAAAACCTTAATCTGAAGTTATCTAGAAAATTTAAAGTCCATTGGACTTCTCTAAGTTCAAATTGATAACTTAATCAATCTAGATACCCTAGATTAGACCCAAAATATTTTTACCTCAGAATTAAAATCTGATTGTATTTTTGGATTCCTAACTCCCAAATTAGCTAAGGGTGAAAATTTGGTGCAATTTGGGATTTATTTGGGCCATAATTCAATTTAAATTGAAATGGTTCATTGCACATGAGGGTTCTTAATAATTCAAAATTGCAAATATACCCTCAAAACTAGATTAACGGCCAGGATCCACTGTGCGGACCGCGGGCGATCCGTTGCGGAGCCCAGGTCGGGCAGCGGAGCCCCGCACATCTGGCCATTGCGCCTTATTAATCCTACGACTGGGATCAGATCCCGTGGAATCACGAATCCACCCTCGAATTTACCCCACTGATCCTACGGCCCGGATCACTCCCGCGATCGGCCATTAGGATCTGGGCGATCCGAGCCGTTTCGCTGTCTGATCGATAGATCAGATGGCATCCGAAGGTCCAAGCACTGTGGACCTTCGTCTACCTCTCGATCGCATACCCGACAGGGATATTTTCCCATACTGCCAGCTGCCTCCTCTATCCCCCACTCCCGCTTCCACCTCAGCAGACCGTTAGCACACCTCCCCTAATGGCTAAGAGACCCAATTGGGCCTCGTGACCCGGCCAAGCTCGAATTGGAAATTCGAGACCTCGGCCATGGCCAGCCCAATTAAACTCTCTGGAACCTTCCCTGTACTCCCTTGAGGCTATAAATAGCCTCCGCACTCCTCTGATTGATCCTTGCTAATCTATCAAAGTCGCTTACTGTGGTGCCCATGCACCTTTAATCCGCTAGAGGATTAAGATTAAGGGTGGGGTGTCACTCTGGCTAACCCCTCACTTATCATTGGATTAGGATAGTCTCCACAATCCACCTGACACCTTATGGAATTCTCTGGTACCAACTGTGGCGCCCATGCACCCTTAATCTGCCAGAGGATTAAGATTAAGGGTGGGGTGTCACTCTGGCTAACCCCTCACTTATCATTAGATTAGGATAGTCTCCACAATCCACCTGATTAGGGAAGGATTAACATAGAATCAAACTAACAGTCACTGTAAAAGTAAATAAACAGAGTGCGGAAGTGATTTAAGGAAATATAAACCATCCAAGTATCATAGTGCAAGTAGGAAAGAAAAATATAACTCAGAATATAAGTATACAATCCAAAATCACAGTTAATAGTACCTGTATTATTATATAATTTAAAATATTTAAATTGAATGAAAACCACTCATCCTCACTCAAGAATATAAGAAGGCTAAATGGCAGCTTCTTCTACGGGCTCCTCCTCTGGGTATGGCTCCACACCTAACTCCTGCTCGTCTAACTGAAAGGAGTCTGTCATTGTCGGTTTCACAATGTAGGGCCCCAGCCAAAGAAAAAAAAAATTTGGTTAGACAATTATCTAAGTACATTTTAAGCTGATGAATTATTATAAGTGTTAAGTAATATCACCATTTGATAACATCTAAGCAATATATATATATATATATATATATATATATATATATATATGAAAAGAGGCAGCAAGCAGTACCAAAGAAAAGGGAAAGCTATAAACCATTATTTATAACTTAAGCAAAGAAAAAGGGAAGAGGCTGAGACATGCCTCGCATACAAACTGAATAAGGAAGGGCGTATAAATATACATAACTAAACAAGTGCAGTAAGAAAAATTCTACACCCTAAACATGCTGGTGATCAACAGAAAATATGCCAATTAAAATAAATAACTCAGCAGTGGTACATATAAATAGCAGCAAGATTCTAATATCCTAAATATATATATATATATATATAAAAGCAGTACAAAGAAATAGCTGACAGAATAAGAATACTGAAAAGTAAGCAACAACAACTGCATATAAAGCCACACGTGCATCGATTGTCATACAGAAAAGAGCTACTCAAGCCCATCGAATACCAAAGAAGCTTAGCACCATTACGGCTAAGTCATAAACTGTGTACCCTTAGCGACATAAGGAGGCTAGGCAAATAAGCACACAAAGCAAACGAAGGGTCTTAGCACCAATACGGTTAAGGCCCAACTGTATGCCCCTAGCGACATAAGGAGGCTAGTAAACTAAGCATACAAGGCAACCTTAATGCCAGTACGGCTAAGGCACCAACGGTGTACCCCTAGCGACATAAGGAGGCTAGTAAACTAGGTACACAACAAAACGGATCCTTCCCCTAGCGACATAAGGAGGCTAGGCAATAAGGATATAACTGAGAGGCAGTTCATAAAATCATTATCTTTTCATAAATTACTTTAATATTTTCACAAGGAAACTAAGGAGTCTCCATATTTTCTTAACATTTTATTCATGCATCAAATGTCTTATATGATATGCTCAAAGAAATATGGCACAAAAATCAAGGAACATGTAAGCAACAAAGTATCAAAGTAAGCAAGGGACTCTACTAAGCATGGTGATATCATTTGTTTTCTACTTAAGCATCTAACTATTCCAAGTTACACAAGTTCAGGATCACCATTTTCCTACTATCGAGTGTAACCCAGAAGTTCATCCTTATAAGTTAAAAAGGATTGGAACTGATCAGGTTCCAATCTAGCTCAATCAGATAGACGACTACGAGTTAAATAAATGAATCATACGTCCTAGTTTTGTAAATTTAGACGTTCTAACTAAGACCTGATCAAGATCTTCTAAACCTATAGATTATGGATTAAACCCTACGAGAATTAGGTTTAATCACATAATCCAAAGGATAAGACCTAAGTTCTAGGTTTTATTTTATTAGTGATCTACTAGTTAAGGCAAATCCTATTAAGTAATCAAACTTAATAGGATGAATTTCCTATCTTAAATCTAAAGTTAAAAGACAAAATAATCAGAACAAGTTGTAAAATAAAAGAAAGTCTAGAAACTGACAAGACCAAGATTTCACCCATTGGGTAACCCAATTTACCCAATGAATGAACACTAACCTATGATCTAGTCCTAATCTCAGGAAAGGTCCTTAAGGATGTAGTGCTTAAGACTTAACAGAGATTATTGAAATCTAATTTAAGGGTTGATTTTACTCACTTGATTGATATCAAGGAGATTTAAATATTTGATTAGGGTTCTGGAATGTTAACTAAAAGGTAGATGTACTAACTTCAATCTTAGGGCGAAATGACTATTTTTGCCCTAACCTCAAGGGTCAAAAAGTCAACTTTTGACTTAGGGGTTAGAATTGAATTCTCTTAGTTCCATTTGATTCTTTACTTTCTAACTTGAAGATAGACAGTAAGTACACCTAAATCGGGCGAGAAACGGTCAAGTTATGACTAAAATAAGGCTAAGGGTAATTTGGTCATTTACCTAAATTTTCAGGGTTCAGATCCTAAATATTATTTTGTTAAATTGATGACATTAAAATTCTGGACTGGTTAGCATCTTAAATTTTCCAATTTGGAGTTGATTTGACTAAGTTATGGCTGTTTGAAGTCCAGTGGCATTTTGGTCATTTTTCACTAAAGTCAACTCTAAGTTCTAGGGTTGACTTTTTTATCAAGATGTCCGAATGAGAAAACTAATACTACTACGGTGATGGGGCCGCTCTCCTGAGCATTTTAAGACCCATATTGACTATGTTTCGATAACCGGGTAAGAAGTTATGAGGCTCTAAAGAGGTCCTAAAATGCTACCTCGTTATACATACCCCGAAATAAATTTTTACATTACGTTATTTGAATCCTTACATTTTTCTGAGTATTTTAAGACCTATATTGACTATGTTTGGATCATCCTACAAAAAGTTATTAAACTTGTAAGATTTAATATTCAAAAATATAATTTGAATTATTTTACTATTCATTTATTCAAATTGTATTATTTTACTGTTCATTCCTAAAGTTTTTATACAAAATTTTTGAAATCATTGATCTTTAATTAATATGTGATTAATTAGGCTTAATTACTAATTAACATTAATTAATCTATTATTTAATTAATATTTTACTGTAGCAAAGTAATTAGTGCTAATCACTATTTAATTAGTCTTAATTACCTGTTAATATCTAATTAGGAATATTTAATTATACTTTACTGTTCATTAATAATTAATTACCCTAATTACTATTTAGGGTTTAATTAACCTTTTAATTAACCCTAATTAACCTCTAATTATATTTAATTAATTAATATTACTGTTCCAAAGTAATTAGTACTAATCTTAATTTAATTAACTACTAACTATAATTAATTAAGGCTAAATAGTAATTAATTAACTCTAACAGTAATTTAATTAAATTTTAATTAATAGACAGTGGGCTCCACTGGACACGTGGCACTGCCAGAGGCTGCCACGTACCACTGTGGCCCCCACAGGGGCTGACTCGGCTCAGGTGACTGGGCAGTGGGCCCCCATCTGACACGTGGCACTGCCAGAGGCTGCCACGTGGCACTGTGGCCCCACGGGGAGCCGGACCGTCGCGGTTGATAGGGCAGTGGGTCGCACTTGCCACGTGGCGCTGTGGGCCCCACTGGGGAGCCGAACAGCCGCGCGGGCTCGGGCTGCGGGCCCCACGTGACACGTGGCGTGGCGGCTAGCTGCCACGTGGCACTGGTGGGCCCTACGGCTGAAGCCGAAGCATTGCGGCTTTGGCTGGTGGGTCCCACGGGACACGTGGCATGCCCAGAAGGCGCCGCGTGGCCTGGTGGGCCCCACTCTGCTGACGCGGACCCGGCCCGACCCGGACGTCGTCTTCTCCGCGAAGACGGTCCAAGGGCACCGGCTAAGGCACGGCTTTTGCCGGCCGTACCGGCGCCGGACCACCTCGGCCCGCACGGCCGACGTTAGCGCCGTCCACTTAAGCTGACAGCGCCGTACGACGCCGTTAATTTATATATATATATATATATATATATATATATATATATATATATTTTCAGAAAATTTTCTAGAAAATTTTGAACATGTTTTTTCGGGCTAAGTTGGGGTCAAGGAATTCAATGGCGCGGTCGGATTTTCGATCCGACGAGTATTTTGATACCTCGATTTCCAGGATATTTTTATTATTAAAATATTCGTCGAAATTTCAACGACTTCCGATTGACACGAAAACTTCACCCCAAGCTAATTTGAGGTCAAGGAACGCAATGGTGGTGTCTGTTTTTCGATTGGAGGTCAATTTAAATAGGTCAATTTCTAGGGTTTCTGGACTTCCAAAAATTAGGATTCGATCCATTTGACTCCTGATTTGAACTAGGTCTTAGAGATTGACTCCATTCGACCTAATTAGCACTTATAATCATGTTTAAGACCTAGGGTTAGTCTTAATCAACTATGGCAACAACTCGGGTTGTTACACTTACCTTCTCCGCCATTGCCGTTTGCTGAAGCTTCTTCCAGGCGCTCCCGAGCTTGCGTACTGCTAATAGGAGAGTCTCCTAGAGTTCAAGAATGCTCAAAGAGGTCCGAGGCAGCTCAACAAGCCCGGAGAAGACCACCCTATCGTCTGCAAGCTCTCGGATAAAAATCAGGTATCCTACTTACCGGTTTCGAGCCAATGAGGCTCGAACCTTCTCTATTTTGATGCGTCTGAGTTTGTATTGTTGTCTCGAACCCAATGGTATCGAGATTAAGATCTAGGCTAGCCCCGATCGATCGAATCGATAGATCAGATTGAATCCTTAAGGATTGCCTTGGTCGAGTAAGGACCCGGTGATCCAGACCACCCCAGACCCTCAGACCAGAGGGCTTCGATCCGCCTCACCTCCCTGATAGTGTAGGGATCGAGCCCGGGGTCTGGTGTAGCCTCTATGGGGAGAATTATCTCCCCACAGTAACTCCAATGGAGGAGCCCTTTGGTGAGCAAGGTCTGGCTGATCCAGACCGTCTCACAGGGGGCTTCGAGTCCCATTCGACGCGTTTGACCATGGGGATCAAGTATCGATCCAGTCCTGGTCGTGTCATGGTCAGGATGCGCCGGGATTTTGCGATTAGGGTTCCCCTAATCGAGTCCCTAGTTCGGGACGGAGACGCGAGGATGAAGGCTCTGTGCGGGCCGGGTCGACCCATGACCTGCGCTGTGCGACAGTGCCGGGTCTCCCGGGCCCCGGTCTACCTGCGCGATTTGGAATTGGGCAGAGCTGTTTAAATTAAATCAAAATTTTTGGAATTATTCTCCTTTAGGAAAATAATCCCAATAATTAAATCATAGGAATTTAATTAAATAAAAATACAGAATGTATTATTTGAATAACTTTTAATCTATTGGTCTAAACCCTATAATATTATATATGAAAATGATCAGAAAATCATCAGGGACCTAAATATAAATTAAAATCATACATCTGATTGGTTATATCTTTAATTATTGCATAATTATAGTGGATCTTAATTAGGGTAAATTAGTAATTTTACTTATCCAAATTTCATGCTTAGGGTGCCATTAGTTCACTTATGATGATTAGAATGCATGTGCTAAGTAGATTATTTTTCTGAGCTCTGTAATTCTACTTATGCTCAAATTTTATTAAAACATGATTAGTGAATCTTAGGTTTATACTTACTGGATCTTAGTAAACTTATGCTCTGATTAATTGTATGATTAATTAGAACTTGGGTATAAATTTCATAAAATTTTGATGGTTGGATTTATACTTATGTGCTAATCCTTTTTGAATTGAATTAGGGTTTGATTAGCACTAAGTATTGCTTGTTTTACAAAATTTTAGTATTAATCTAACTTATAACAGTAAGTTAGATGTAGTGAATTCCTCTAGATAAACTTATTAAGTATACTTGAACAAATCTAAAGATTGAGAATCTTAAATATCTTAAATAACTTAAGAAATCTTAAAATTTGGATCAAGCTTTTAAGACTTGATCTATGTCTGAGATTGCCACCAATAATACATGATTAATCCACTGATTTGACATTGATCTTTAAACACACACTTGATTTTACTTATGTAACAACCCAGGTTGTTACTTTGCTCAATTAAGACTAATCTAAGTCTTAATTAAGGTTCTAAGTCACTAATTAAGTAATTTAGAACTCATCTCTGAAACCTAGGTCAAACCAGAAGTCAACAAAGTCAAATCTGGAATTTTGGAAAATTTCAAAACCCTAGAATTTGACTTTTTATCTAGACCTCAAATTAAAAATCTGACTTCGCCATTGCGTTCAGAACACCCAAATTAGCTAGGGGTGAAATTTTGGAGGCATTTGGAAGTCGTTGGATTTTCGTCAAATATTTTAATAATATTTAAATACCATGAAAATGGAGATAATTAAATACTCGTCGGATCAAAAATCTGAATGCGTCGTTGTGTTCCTCACCCCTCAATTAGTTGGGGGTGATTTATTAGGAATTTTTGGAATACTCATAATAAATTAATTCTAATTAATTAATTATATGTAAAAAAAAATTGAATTAAATAATAATATAATAAGTGATTAACGGCCGCCGTTAATCTACTAATGGCGTCGTTCCTTTTCCGTCAGCGCCGTTTGAAATAACGTGGAATCATCCAGACCGTCCGATTTGGATCTAATCGGACGGCTGGCGAGACGTCATCCCCGCGCGTCTTACGCGTGTCGCAGGAGGCGACACACCGCACGCAGAGGCCTCCACGAGTCGCTCTCCTCATCTCCTGCCGCTTAGCACCGCTCGCAGACCCCATTAAATCCCTAATCGGGCCTTCATTATCCATTTTTCACTCTCAAGACCCTGTGGTAGGCCCAGATTATTTCGGAGCAAACCCTAGTTCTCTCCTGCCGTTCGCATCGAGGTACCTTCTTCACCTCATCTCTATTTCTTAAGTATTGCAATCATATTCTTGTATCGATTGAAGCTATCGATCTATACTCGGGTTCTGTCGATCGTGATTTCGAAACCCTAATAGCCCGATAGCTATTAAGCGAAGAAGATGAAGCGCCATCTCAGATCTGTCGTCAGATCTAGATTTAGATCTAGCCGTTGGATCTAAATCAATCTCGATCCATTAGATTAGCCGTTTTAGCATAAACCGTTGGATCGTTTAAAGATCAGCCGGCTCATCTAGACCAATCACAGCCGATGATCGCAGACTATGAGATCAAATCCTCATCATCAGATCATCCATTTGGCAGCCGTACATCTCTTGCTTGCGTGTCCTCCCGCCTTCAGCCGCGTAGCCGCCCTGCTGACACCGCGTGTGGGGCCCACTCGTCCCCGTCAAACTGACGGGGTCAGTTCTATGCTTTGACTGTGGGGCCCACTGGTCGCACCTCATCAAGCCACGGCCTGCCGCGTAGCTGTGGGTCCCGCCTCGGTCATGTCTGACTGCCGGCGTGGGTCCCACCTGCAGCATATAAATAATTTAATTAATTACAAATATATATAATATACATTTTATATATCAAATAACTTACAATAAATATGTGTACTATAAGTATACATATATATTAGTTATTTAAATATAATAAAAACAGAACATATAAATAAATACTTAAATGAAATTAATAATTACTATAATTATTTGTGCAGAGAATTAATTATATAAATATTTAATAAGATTAAATAAATTAATTTAGTTTAATTTAATTAATCCAAATAATATTCAAATCTTTAAACCCTAATAACTTGCAAATTATACATCCAAATTATACAAATAAATATATTAAATTAATCAAAAAAATATGAGGAATTTATTGATGCCAATAATTTTACTGTAGGATCAATATTTTGCAAAGTGATTATTTAGGGTTTAATTTAAGTTAAATTAAATGTTACAAATCTTATTTAGCTCATAACTTTGTGTAGATTGATCCAAATATACCCAATATGGGTCTTAAAATGATCAGAAAACCCTAAGGATCATTATAGTAAGGTTATCTTTGTTGTTTGGATTAGTATTTTGCCTAATCACTTTAAGACCTAACCCCAATTACCCTAATTAACCCTAGAACTTCAATTGACCAAAACTTGGTCAATTGAGCTCCAAATTGAATGATCTAAAGGTCCATTTAGATCAGCAAAAACCCAATTTACAGTAATCTACAAAAATATTTAGGATCCAACGGTTAGATTTGCTAATCACCCTTAATTACTCTAAATCTTAATTAATAAATATTAGCCAAATTAATAATCCAAATTGAGTGATTTTAAGTTTCAGAGGACTCATAAAATTATTTAGAATCCATTTGTAAGGTTGGATTAGTGTTTGAGTGATTAATGTTGCTAATCACTCACTAATCACCCTATACCCTAATTAGGTCTTAACTTAGTCAAATTAGGTCTAAATTAAGCCTACCACATGTCATTATGATCAGTGGGCTATTTTTAATTTATAGCCACTGATTTTGCTTAATTTGGACACTAATTGGCAAAGTTAGAATTTTTGACCTATAATTAAAAAAAATCCCTTAATTAACCTTAAACCCTAGATCTTGTATTGACCATAACTTGGTTAATACTTATCAGAATTTAGCAAATTTAGATTTTATGGAAAACTTAGGCAATAAAGAACAATAATCTGAAATAAAATTTATCTTTCACTTAGCCAAATTACTAATTTGCCCTTATGAGTCAAATTCACTAATTTGATCTCATATGGCTTAATAATCACCCAAAATTAATTTAGTTACTGTCTAAATCCTACATTAGACAGTAAGAAATACATTCCAGAAGAAAATTTCAGAATTAAAGCCCTAGATCAAAATTTGATCTTTTGAACCCTTAAGTAGGGGCAAAATTGTAATTTTGCCCAAAGTTAGGGTTTAGCATCTTAAAGCCCTAAAATCATTGTATAATCACTAAAATTAGTAAATAGAATGATTTAGAACTAAAATTAATCAAATTTAAGTCTAAATTAGATTTTGATTAAAATCTCAGAATTTGCTCATTAAGAAAATTCCTAAGTCCTAAGTGAGTGTTCTCATTCTTTAATCATTCTTAGACCTATCCTTAGGTCTTATAACATTAGTTAGGATGTGTGTCTTGAGAGATACTCTTAGTAATTAAGAGCCTTAATTCTTAAGATTAGGAATATACCTTAAGTTAGAATTCATCTATTGAGTAAATTGGGTTACTCAATAGGTGAAACCTTGAGTTTTCTAGTTTATAAATTTTCTTAGTTTATTAAATGATTATTTGATCTTAAAACTCTAGAATTAAGAATAGAGATCTATCCTAATGAATTGATTTATCATTAGGATTTGCCTTAACTTAATCTGTGAGATTTGGTTTTTTTTAAATTTAGACCCTTAGATTATACCTTTAGATTAAGTGATTAGACCCCATCATCTGGAGTCTAATTCTTAATCTTTTCATCTTGATTTGGCTAATCAAGATGAGGATGGGGTGAATTAAATTACAAAACTAGGTCGATGATTTATTCACTTTAACCAAATAGTCGTCTTTTGATTAAGTTATAATTAGGACTTGGCCAGTCCTAATTATCTTCAACTAGTAGGATTCGTGATTCTAAGTTACAGAATGTGTAAGAATTGATAATTTTGAAACTTATGTAACTTAGAGTAGATAGAACGAATAAAGTAGATAACAACAGATATCACCTGTGTTTTAGATAGAGTTTCTTGCACTTTGATTTGATGCTTCGCATTCCTTGATTTTTGAGCCTTATACCTTGAACATGTATTATGTACTTAAGATATTTGATAAATATCTTATGATAATTTGGAACATTTATAAGCAGCATTACGTTTTCATTTCACAAGTGGTTTGTAAGGTGTAGCTTGATTAGTATACCTCTTCGATCAACCCGTTCGGGGTCGGCAACCTTTCGAGGGTTTAATGTCCGACAGTCTATTGGCCATGCCTAGTCCGAGTGATAGGATGGATAAACTCTCGCCCTACTGACTATAGAGTCAGGATTCTGATATGGATATACTAATTCAAGTACACTTACATTCAGTTCTGTCTTAGCTCATCAGCTAAGAGTTTTCAGTAATGTTCAGTTCAGAGTTTCTTAGCTCATCAGGCTAAGATTTGCTGAGTTCGTGTTCAGTTCAAGTGACTTATATAGTCACTGTAGTTTAGTTTGCAGTTACTATTTTACTTGTATATTCTGCATTGTAGCATTGGTTTACTTACAGTTTTTCTGCACTATATAGGATGCTAGTTTTACTTACTGTTTTCATATGCTCACATAGTATGTTAGTGTTTTCAGTTTTATATTGTTCAAATTATGTATGTCACCTAGCATATTCTGTTTGATCATAAGCATGTTTAGGTTGTACTTTTCTTATAGTTTTACTTTTCTTTTACTTACCTGTCTTTGTTGTAGTTGCTTGGAGGAGGTATGTATTACTTCATATTTGTTTAGTTATAAACTGTAAACTGTAGTTTATAATTTATTACTATTCTTTTTGATACGCTTTTCTACCCCTATTTTGCTCAATTCTGTTCTTAAGGTGATATCTATTTAACTTAATAAAATTGTTTGCCCTAAAATGTACTTAGACGTATTGTCTAACTAGTTTTTCTTTTGTTGGCTGGGGCCCTACCATTATGAAACTGATAATGGTAGGTTCTGAGTTTGTTGGAATAGCAGACCTAATAGAGAGCTTGCCATTGGAGGAGGAGCCCATTCCTGAAGATCTGTAGCCTTAGTTTTCTGTCTTTTAGTGAGATTGAGAGTTCCTTTCAGTTCTTTTAAACTTATTAAATGTTGTAATAATACAGGTTTATATTTCTCTTTCAGCACTTTACTTATTCTGTATTGTTGTATTTATACTGTATTGGATGGATGTTATATCTTTTATTGCTTCTGCACTCTGAGTTCATGTATAGATCATTTAGTGATAAATTCTGGGATGAATGGCAAAGTTCTTATTTAAGTTGGATTAGAACATGTGTCTAATTCAATTCTAAGTGGGGACCTTGTCATTTGGTGACCCCTCCACCGTAATCATGTTAACTTAAGGGTTAACAGGACCACGGCGGGGCAGGGCCGCCATAACTTAAGATATGAGAAGGGATCAAACCCTAATCTACTTAAGGAGAATCCAAATCCCTAAGAACCTTAACTTAATTAACTTGATTGTAAGACTATGAACTTGACATTTTCCAATAATGCATTTGATTTGATATTAATCTAAACATTTGAATTAGACAAATTAAGGTTAATAATAATCCTATGTGATTTCTCAATCTGAATCAAACCTTAAGATCCCTAATTTTCTCTTAAGTAAGAGGATTAGCATAAGAAGATTAATAAAATCATATTGATTAACCAAGTGATCTAAGTCCTAAAAATATTCCTGATTTAGATCCCCTAATCTTAGATTGAGTTGTGATCAGATGACTAAGTCATCTGATCTAATCATCCTAAACCTAATTATGAAGCAGAACCTAAGAGATTAATATCAGCATTTAGAAGAAAGAATCTTAAATGTCTCTTCATAAGATCATCTTGAGTTATTAAAAGACCTAAATTCATATATTCTGAGGTAGAAGACTTTGTATGAATCCTTGAGGTAGAAGTATAGAAGATCCCATCACCTTAGAGATTGATCTTATCCCCTCATGATAGTAATCACTTAAGAACCTTAGAACAGATACTTCTCCTTGTGGTAGAATTTATATCAAGTGATCCTTAATCATAAATGGTTTATGAGACCTTGTATAGGACTTACTGTAATAGCTTAAACTCTTAAGCACCAAGTTATTGTCCGCTTTGGCCAGAAAGGCCTCACGGTTTTGCCCTCAGAAGATAACTTCCCAATAGGTCACCTAGGTCACCCATCCTGGGAGTGCTCCCACCTGAGCACGCTTAACTTTAGAGTTCTTATCAGGAACTCCACCGTTATCTGAAAAGGCACCTCGATGTTTAAGAGTTTCACTTATTACTACTTAAGTGGGTCATCACAATCTCCCCAACTTAAGTAACTGACATCCTCGTCAGTATCCACACACAGATCCAAGAACCATCCATTGGGTAGATAGGACTAGAGGTGACCCCTACAGGCACAAGAGGTACTCACAACCATGTAGCACCTTAACCATCATAGGTTCAAGAGGCTGCTCACATGAAGTGGTACTTTACCCTGTATGGCACTTAGCTCCTATCTGACACCATAGGATTTGCTCTGATACCATTTGTAACAGCCTAAACTCTTAAGCACCAAGGTATTGTCCGCTTTGGCCAGAAAGGCCTCACAGTTTTACCCTCAGAAGATAACTTCCCAGTAGGTCACCCATCCTGGGAGTGCTCCCACCTGAGCACGCTTAACTTTCGAGTTCTTATCAGGAACTCCACCGTTATCTGAAAAGGTGCCTCGATATTTAAGAGTTTCACTTATTACTACTTAAGTGGGTCATCACACTTACCCATTAGCTTAGGCCTTCACAGTCTTGATAAATCCTTGCTTTATTAATTAGACTTGATTGAATCTTGATCAATAGGTGGTATAGTATAGTATGCCCATATTACTGGTCCCCAGTAGTATTCAGGATTGGTTGATTCATTCTAGTAAGGACTTATGAGCAGGCTCTATCCTGTGGGATTAGACGAATATAGTCCCATTATAATAAATCATTCAAACTTAAGAGTGTATTAAAAGGGTACTCATCCCTTAGTTTAATTGAAAGACAAGTTGCCAACGGGCAATGCCTCCTAGCGAAGATTGTTTCAATAGGTATGGCTCAAGTAAACTAAGTAGTGACATTTACCTTCCTTAAGACACTGAGAATGATTGTGAGTATAGCAACTTAATACTTAGCTTGAGATACAAAATCATCATCGGGTGGTGCCTCCTAATGAAGATCGCTTTGTTAGGGTGGCTTAATCAAACTAAATAATAAGAATCTTTTTCTTGTAGCATGCTAAATATGTGTATACAATCACCCCGTCTAGTGATCTTTAAGTAAATAAGCAACTTTAACTAAATATCGATCTGGAAACTAGGAGTCAGGATCCTTTTAGTAGGATCTTGCACAGTGGGGACTTAGAATTTATTATCATTTCTTACTAAACTCTTCATTGATTTCAGGATTTTTCATTCATTCAACATAGTGGCATAAGCATAAGCATAAACATGAATTTGACTCATTCCTTCTGTTGTGATACATGAGTATCAGTGATATTATATGGGTTACGGAATATGATATACATAGACTGGGGAATTTCAGGGTGCATCTACGTCACCATACTAACTTCCTAACTAGTGTATTTACATTGGATCGTACTACTCATAAGCCTTCAGTGATAGTTCTGGGATATACCGTGGTGTAGCATATTTGTGTGCATAATTTTAGTGATATATAGTGCAGCATATAGCATCTCTTTCATCTTGGTGTTCATTTTACTTTCAGTTTTCATTTGGCAATAGATTCACTTTAACTGGCCTTTACTGCTCTATTCACTTAGCATTTATAGTTTTCTTTACTATGCGCTTTTCCTCAGTTCTTTTACAGTTTTGCTTTACTTTTTTGTTTGTTATGTTTAGTTTAGTTTTGTATAGTTAGTTGCGATGTGTTAGACTTCTTGTCTAATACGAGGTACTTTTGGGATCTGGCAATTTACTAGATCCTGAGCAGTTTGTGGAGACAGGTCAGGAGGACGTACCGGAGACCCAGGAGGAGCATGTGGAGTTGTAGTGGATCGAGCACCTACTTTTACTTATTAGCTCATTTCAGCATTATAAATAAAATCTTTACGTTTCTGCATTTTAAATCTGTTTGTAATAAACTTTGGATGTATTTTACTTTTCTTTTCTGAGAGGAATGGCTATTACTGCTTGTGATGAATGTATTATGGATGATTTGCTTTTAGCTTTCGCACTCTGTTATACTACTATACTTAGTATTGTGATGTGATACTGGAAATGCTGATATATATTGATAATGTATATCGGGTTCTTATTTACCTCCTTGGACCTTGTATACGTACTAGCCTAATATCTAAGATAAGCATTTCACTCTTATCTTAGGTATTGGATCTCGATCCTACTCTTAGGATTCGAGTCAGCAGCCTTCAGCATGGCTTAGTTCTTACTAGCCTATTCGGGGAGATGGGTTTTTCTTGTATACCCGGCCTTCCCGAGTAGCGCACCGCTCCACCGCCAAGGTTGAGGTACATTACTTTTCTCTTTTGCGCGCGGCGACAAGGCGGGGCGCTACATAAGGTGAACTAATTTCACCTTATGAGGCCTAAATTAGGACTTAGGGTAATTTAAAGGATTAGTAGGATATTTTTTAAACCTATCATTTTAATGAGTTTAAACATTCTAAAATGTTCCAAATAAATTCTAATACTTATTTTAGAGGTTTAATTATAAATCTAAGGCTTAAGAATGCTTAAACTTAAATTTGGGCAAAATGATCATTTTCCCCTACTTAAGGGTTTAAAATTTATCTTTATAAATTAGGGTTTAAAACTAAAAATTATTGAAGTGGAATGATTACTTACTGTCTAATATAAGTTTAGACAGTAAGTACATCCATTTTTTATGAGTATTAAGCCTTATAAGGTCAAATTAAGGAATTTGACCTATAAGGGCAAATTGGTAATTTGGCCTAATGAAATCTAAATTTTCTATTAGTTTATTAAAGATTATGTTCTAAGGTTTTCATAGAACTTAAAATCATCAAATCTCTAATAAGTGTTGGCTAAGTTATAGCTAATACAAGCTTTAGGGTTAATATTTAAGGTTTAGGATGATTAGTGAGTGATTAGTGAAATTAATGATAGAATCACTACACTAACCACACCACTAAGTTCTATCTACTCTAGCAGTAATTAAAAACTTAAATTACTCAATTTGGAATATTAATTATGCTAATATTTACTAATCAAGTTTTAAGGTGATTAAGGTTGATTAAGAGATCTAACTGTTAGATTTTAAATATTTTTGTAGTTTACTGTTAATTATGTCTTTCTAATCAAAATTGTATATTGGAAGACCTAATTTGGAGCTTAATTGACTAAGTTATGGTCAATTAAAGTTCTAGGGTTAATTAGGGTATTTAGGTTAAGTCCTAAAAGTGATTAAGCTAATACTAATCCAAATAGAGGATTGAATATTACTAGATTATTCTAGAGGTTCTATTGATCACTTTAAGACCCATATTGACTAGGTTTGGACTAGTGGTTAAAAAGTTTTGAGCTTTAAAAATTTAGGGTTTAGGTCCAAAAGTGATTAGTCAAAATATTAGTCAAACAGTAAATCTAATACTACTAGATTAATCTTTATGGTTTGCTGATTACTTTGAGACCCATATTAGGTATGTTTGGGCAAGTGTGTACAAAGATATGGTCTAATGAAATTTTGGGACATTTATGGCTTAATTAGGGGTCCTAAATATCACTAAGTTAAATACTCATCCAAACTGAGATTTGACAGTTTCATATTAATCCTCTATATTCGCTGATCATAATGGTATATTAATACGTTAAATTTGAAGTTGTAATTTAGGACTTCTTAATATTTGAAGTTTTCTATATTATGAAATATTTACATTAAATCTAATAAATTAACTTAATATAACTATATTTAGTTAATTTTATTCTGTCGTGTAGGTGGGACCCGTACCAACCGACATATGAGATGGCCGACTTCAATTAGATGCGTGGCACAATGCTAGAGGACAGAGACTGATGGCGGGACCCACACGCGCTGCATCTCCACGACACATGGCATCTCACGTTGACGGACGTGGGACCCGCACGACAGTAGTGTACGAGGACTCACAGGTTGGGTCCGGGTTGACCCGGCCCGGCCCAAACGCTCGTCTCCTTCGCCTTCGCACCCGTGACTGAGGGCTAGGGAACAAATTTTAAGCTCCTTCCCGACAATCTCATCACTCGGCCCGCAAGGAATTAGGTAGAGGATGATCATAGCTTTGAAATGGTATATGGATCAATGACGGAGGTATCCTAGTTTAGACACAGGATCAAACCCTAGTTCGTAACCTTCGGTGAGACAGAGGTTTAACGAACATAACTGTATACAGATTGTCAAATTAGGTTGAATGCAATTGTTTTAGCTCAATTGAAACCGGTAATTCATTAATATGCTCATTGAAATAGACATTTGAAATTAAGCGATTGAAATTGCAATTAAGGATAGGTAGGATTGAAGAGTACCTCGTGAATGGTTCAGAAGAACTTAAACATTGATCGATAGCTCCTTCAATTTTCATCGGTTTCCAATTGCGTAAACCTATGGGAGAGAACCATTCGAGTCTTTAAGGAAGCTTTGAGCGATGATCCAAGATGGTGGAGCGCACCTATCGAGCATTAGGGCGACGAGCGTCGCTGCGTAGGACACGCGGAGGTTTAACGAAGGAGACGACCTAGAGCCGTTCGATCCTTTGATCTGACGGACCCGAGTTGTCCATCACTCCAAACAGCGAGCGTGAGAAATGGAACGGTGTTAGGTCAATTGCGATGGCACCGTTAATATTAAATAAAATAATATTATTATTTAATTAATATTAATGAATTTATTAATTAGATTTAGATAATTAAATTCATTCTAAAATTTTCCAATAAACACCCCTAGCTAACATATGGGTGAGGAACGCAACGGCGCAATTAGATTTTTGTTTTGACTAGTATCTATTTATTTGATTTTTTGGGGGATTTAAATAATATTAAAATATTCGATGAAATTCTAATGACTTCCAAATGCATTCAAAACATCACCCCTAGCTATTTTGGGGGTGGTGAATGTAATGGCAAAGCCAGATTTTTGATTTGAGGCCAAATTAAATAGGTCAATTTCTAAGGTTTTTGGTTTTTCCAAAAATCAGGAGTTTATTCATTTGATTCCTAATTTGGATTGGATCCTAGAGGTGGGCTTCTAATGACTTAATTAAGGCACTAGAACCATAATTATGACTTAGATTAGTCATAATTGACCTTAATAACAACTTGGGTTGTTACAGCTGGGGTGACCCAAACGAGCAGGCCATGGTCGAGCTTTCAAATTTCTAATTCGAGCTTGACTGAGGCCACGAGGCCCGATTGGGGCACCTAGCCATAATGGGAGGATCTCCAATGGCTTGCTAAGTTATAGGCATGAGTGGGGGACAGGGAGGGCCACTGGAAGCATGGGGGATTTCCCTATCGGGGACAGGCACTTTTGGGACAAAGGCCCACAGTACGGCTCAGATCTTCCGGATACTAACGGTCGGATCAAATTGAATCAGAGTCGTGGGTTTTCACGAGGTGCATCTGACGGCAGATCCGCGATTTCGCAGAATCTAATCCTAGCCGTCATGTTGATAGGGCGGATGGCGGATACGGGAGAAGCACCGCTGTCGCGTGACCCAGTCTTCACAGCGGATTGCGCGCAGTCCGCACAGCAAATCCCAGCCATTTAATTAGTTTTATGGGTTTGAATGCAAATTTGAAATGTTAGAAACTCTAAAATGCAATTAGACCATTTTAATTAAATTGAATTAAGGTCTAAATGATCTCCAAATTTTATCAAGCTTTCACCCCTAGCTAATGCGGGGTGAGGAATTCAAAAATGCAATCAGATTTTAATTCTGAGATTAAAATATTTTAGGTCTAAACTAGGGCATCTAGAATGATCAAAATGCCATCTTGACATAGAGAAGTTCAATTGATTTCAAATTTTCAGGATTAGCTTAACTTGATGTTCTAAAGACAATGGGATCAAAATAAATGCTCAATTAGGTTAGAAATTAACAGAGTAACAACCTAGAGTTGTTATAAGAACTATCCAGTTTTGCCCACATTTGATATTTTTTACATTTTTGTGACCTAGAACCCAAATAATGCAAAAACATGCCAAAATAAACACTGGATATAGTAGAATCATGCAGTGTGTAAATGTAGAGGTGATTTTCAATATAAAATCTACTTTTTATCCTAAATGGCATATTCTTATCTCCTAAGTGATTCATTTGAATATTTTGTGCTAAATGGTCATTAATATAATGTTTGGCATTAATTACTTTCTATTTTGAGTAATGTAATGTTTATATGCCTCGTTAACAGTAGGAATGCATGCTAGAAAACCTTAACTTTGATTTTGACACTTGAATAATTGGTTTGACATTAATCAACAATTAAGGCTTAAAGAATCTTAAAGAAGTGCTTAATTAAATTAATAATTGAACTGACTTGGAATTGGACATCAATAAAGGATAATAAGCTTACTAATTTTTAAATTAATTAATTATATAATCAGTCTTGATTTGACCAAGTTGGGAGTTAAACCCTAGCTTGGTTGGATTAAGACTCAAATTTTGATCACTAATAAGGCACTTGATTTGGACACTAAGAACTTGCATAACTCCAATGATGATTGTTGATTTGCCATTTGATCTTAAATCATTAAATTAGAAGAACTTAGGTTTATAACAAACTTATATGATTGATCATTTGAATTTAATCTTTAGATCTTTGATTTTCTCCTAAGAAAGATCATTAGTATAAATTGAATTTTAAAATAAGATTGATTTATGAAAGATCAATTCCTAATAATTCATATGGTTGTATCTCATAATTGTAGTATAGGCTAGAACCAGATGGGTTTACCTATCTGAGTTGTATAACCAAGCCTATTGTATTAAGGCTTGAAATCTTAAAATGAATCTTATAACTTAGATTATACTTGTACATTTCAGCACTTAAAAAGTTAAGACTGAATTACTAGTGGTTTTATTCAATCAATTGCTTGACCTTAAAATAGATGAACTATTAAGGTAGGAATATCTTATTGTATGATTTTGAGGTAGAAGCTTATATGAACCCTTAAGATTCTTAGATTTTGATCTTAGATCCTTGTGGTAGAATTACCTAAAGACTCTTGAATGAGATTCTTCCTTGTAGTAGTATCCTAAGTTGAGTGACTTTCATATCACATCCATGATACATTTGAGTAGGACTCACCATAAGAAAGTGTGGATTCACTTAGTTTGATCTTCCTTGAATTTTAAATCAGTTAGTTTAGAAATGATAATATTAGTATTATCATGTGAAAATTTTAGTATATGTCCATATGACTAATTAAATTCAGTAAGATATAAAATTGGTTGATTTGTCCTAAATAAGATTGTAAAAGGGTTTTGTCCCCTTATCTTTGTGCAAATCGACAAGTGTAGTTCAGTTTAGGACAAACATTCCACTTTTATAGTATGTTTAATTAAGGTATTAAACCTCTTAGTTTGAGAGAATAGATTATAAAAGAGTTTCGTCCCCTTATCTTTGTGAGCATTGATAAGTGCAGTTAAACAAACTAAGTAATTTATACTATCATTCCTTGAATGTACACAAAGTAATGTAATAATTCAAGTATTGAATATCTTAGTTTGAGAAAATAAATTGTAAAAGGGTTTCATCCCCCTTATCTTTGTGCGCAATGATAAATGCAGTTAAACAAACTAAGAAATTAAAGTTTACCCTTCTTAAATACTTACTTCATATGTACATGCACTCTACACATGTGATAATGTAGGAATATATGATTGGAATTGTGGTAAATTCTGAATTTAACAGATACAAGTATGAGTGCTTGTTAGGATGATTAGAGAATTAAGAATTGTGTTAAATAATTATTTTCTTGAAATGGATTTCTATTTTTTGATAATTTTATGAATCATGTTAAATTGAAATCATTGGCATAATTGTATAAGCATAAGCATGAAAGCATTATGAAATATGGGATGCATTAGGCATCAATGTTGGTAGGACCTACGGGATGCAACATGCATCATGGATATTAGGATTCTTTGATGTGCATGAGGCATCAAATGCATAATGACAACATAAATCAATGGCAGAATTAGATGCATATATTCAGTGACATACCGCACAGTCCTATTTTAGTTTCTATTCAGTTTCATCTTCTTTACCATTTTCTGTTTTTAGTACTTAGTCTTTCGGTTACAGTTTTACAGTATTTTAGTTTTGTGCAGCTTCACACTTTTCAACCATTTTAGTGCTTTTCTATAGTTTGTTTAAATTGCTGAAATGTTAAGCCTCATATAATTATAAATGTTTATAGTTGTTTTCGATATGTTAGGCTCATTGTATAACACATGGTACTTTTGGGATCTAACAATTTGCTAGATCTAGAGCAGCATTTGCAGCTAATTCAAGAGGAGTCATAGGACATCAAGGAAGAGTTCGTGCAGCACTAGAGGACTCTACATCAACATTTACCTTTTTGCATTAATTTACTTTTAGTTCAATCACTAAACTATTTTCCATATTTTCATTTAAGTAATTGTTTGTAATAACTCTGGATGATATTTTCTTTTCTTTTGTAAGATAAATAATTTACTATCTTTTGTAATGAATGATCTAGATGTATGTATTGTGTTGTGATCAGCATACTGTAAATGCTGTTATACTTATATATATATATATATATTGGATTACTCATATTCCACTCATAATCCAATGTATATACTATATTGTCTAATACTTAAGATAAGATTTTACGCTTATCTTAAATATTAGTCAAGCAGCTAATTATTCAGCAGTTATTCGAGGAGGTTCAGCAGTCCTTCCCAAGTTGCGTACCATTCTACTGCCAATTGTTAACTCCTTTGCGGGTAGCAATGGGACGGGGCGCTACAAATAGCGAAGTCAGATTTTCCAATTTACCGGTATTTACAAATTAAGGGTTTTGATCCAAACAACTTCTGATTTGGACCAAAATATCAGGGTGTGCTCCTAATATCATATTAAAAGTGTTAGAATCAAGATCAGGACCTAGTTAAGTCTTGATTTATTAGGGTAACAACCTTGGGTTGTTACAATAAGTGACCAAATGAAACCATAATTATAAGAGTTTGGTAAGTATATATGCTAATCTTCACTAATTAATTTACTGAAGTAATAAAGCAATACTAAAAATATACTCATAGAAAGTGCAATATTTCCTTATATTCTTGTATCTCACATTTTTCTGAACAAAATAGTATATTATTTCATATGGATTGATTTAGTATTTAGGAAGTTATTTAAATAATACATTCTGAATATTTTTATTTAAAATTTGATTTTCTAATTTATATTCCTTAAGAAAAATAAATCAGAAAAATATTTTTATTATTTAAACAGCAGCAGCCCAAAATCAAAATAGTGCAAGATAGGGTCCGACCCTAGCACTTAAGGTTTAACTTTAATAGCCCAATTATAGAGCTCTAGGCCACGTCGGCACCTCCAACTAATCCCTACACTATCCACAGACCGAGGTACATCGATTGCTCAAGAAAGCTTTAAGCCATAATGCCTAGGTAGTCGGAGTGCTACTAACCCTAATCTACTTCCTATGGGGACTTTAGAGTTTACTGTAGGGAGTCAATACTCCCTACAGAGGTCATGCTAAGTTGAGGGCTCATTGGCTACACCTTCAAGAAGACTAGGCACAGTCTAAGCCCTACACTGATACGGACTAGTAGTGGTTGAGACCCTGAGAGGCTACTCGAGCTCGGACATTGTACTTTACTGTATAAGCCCGAGTTAGCCATATGTCGATCGGGTCTGATCCAACCCAAATGTTGATAGCTAACGATTGGGAACCCGTTACAAAAGCTGATCGATAATTAATAAAGGCTAGGGAGAGTTTGAGCTCTCAGCATTTAAGATGGAGAAATAAGTACCTAGTTTGGCTTTTGGAAAGACTTGCTGATGCTACTGGAGGTAACTCTGAGGACTAATTGAGCTACATGAAGGAGCAAGGGGTCCTAAACAATAGGACTCACTCTCATAATACTGTTGGCAGTGATAGGAAACATTGGAAGAGCTCAAGATTGCAGAGATGGCTGGGAGAGAAGAAATTAGGAAAATGAGAATCCCAATGTAATTCAGTGAGTAAATGACTCACTGATGCCAAGCTGAGGCTATTTATAGCCTCAGAGGAAAACATAGAAACATCTAGAGGCTTGGCTTGGCTCGGGAGCTCAGGTCAAGGCTGAGCTCTCTGAATTTCTCAAAGATGGGGCTTGGGTCGAAGAGGCCCGGATGGGTTTGCCTGGCCACCTAAGGAAAGCTATAACGAAAATGCTAAGGTGGATGAATGAGTAGGTGATAGGCTTTGGCGCTTGCGTATAGTTGGATTTCTTCTGACGGGAGTTTGAGTAAATGGGGACGAAGCTGAGCAGTATTTAGACCCCTTTGGAATGAATCACACTTACTAACTCCCTTAGATTTAGTTCAGTAGAATTAGGTAGAGCTCCTTGCTGTTGAATGGTCAGCTGCTTGGAGATCTACTCCAATTGGGTCTCAATGTTTCTAAGGGATGCTTCTATTCCTTGGATGGAGGCATCATGGTGGGTGATTGTAGCTTCAGTGCGGCATATGAATTGAACTGTTTCAGCTTTAAAGGAGTTAAAGGCTCCTTCCAAATTTGAAGGGTGATGGTTATGATTATTTCTATTATTAAGGCCCTGTTGATTTAATGAACTCCCCCCCATTATGATTTCTGTTATTATTGTTGTTACTCCATGAGAAATTTTGGTGGTTTTTCCACCCTGGGTTATAAGTATGAAGTAGGGGTTGTTCATAGTATTATTGTTTCTTAAATAGTTAATTTGTTCTGTATTTGATTGCATGAAAGGATTATTCAAGTTGCAATTTTTGCTATTGTGTCTCCCCCTGCATAACTCACATTATATTTCTTGAACAACGTTAATATTCATTTTTTCAATTCTTTCATTTAAGGCATGGATTTCTTGTTGCAGTACTATTATTTGATTTGATTCATTTATTTTTATAGATTCCTTTTTCAGCCTTTCGAAAGGCCATTGGTAAGCATTGTTCGTCATTTCTTCTAAGATGTCATAAGCCTCTTCTTGGGTTTCACTGCTAATCGAGCCTCCGGCAGCCGCATCAATGAGAGTCCTTATTGGATCGTTCAAACTATTGTAAAAGGTTTGAACTTGCATCCATAAGGGAAACCCATGATGTGGGCATCGCCTTAAGCACTCCTTAAAATGATCCCATCCATCGTAGAGTGTCTCACCTTCTAATTGAGTGAAGTTTGTTATCTCAATTCTCAGTCGAGTGATTTTCACCGGAGGGAAATATTTAGCTAAGAATGTCTTAGCCAAATTGTCCCAAGTCCAAATCGAGTAACTCACGAGAGTGCTGAGCCAACTTTTGGCTCTATATCTTAATGAGAATAGAAAAAGCCTTAAGTTAATCGCATCTTTAGAGGCGTCGTTAAATCTGAAGGTATCACAAATTTCAAGGAAAGTTGAAATGTGTGAGTTAGGATCTTCAGTGGCCCAAACTAGTTATTTTGAACCATACTCAGTGTGGAAGGTTTGATCTCAAAATTGTTAGCTTCAATGTTAGGCCTTACAATAAAATGGGGGATTCTCCTAACAATGGGTAGTGCATAGTCTCTCAGTGCTCTTCCTCTCGACTCTCCTAAAGGCTCTCCAAGATTTTCACTAAAATTTTCCATATAGGATTATTGATTTAGCAGAATATTTTGTTCTCTTTTAGCTCGAAAATATGTTCTTTCAATTTCTGGATCAAAAAGATAATCGGTGCAAATTCTTCTATTCATGCAAGACAGAAATTAAGCTACTAAGAACAAATATCAGTTACACTCAATAATTCAGCAAACTCAAATATAAGAAAAAAAATAGAAAATTACTTGATTAGCACTTATAATTACAAAAACAAAAATTAAAATTATATGCAGAGGATTTGCTTAAATCACTATTTACTGATAGATTCTTCTTAATACGAAACAAGTACCAATTCCCTGGCAATGGTGCCAAGAACTTGATAGACTTTAACTACGTCTGCGCTTGCACACAAGTGTACGTGGTCTGAAGTAATAATTTAGAATATGAGTTCCGAGATTTATCATCCTCAGGGAATTGGGTGTTCTGTTACTAAGGTATATATACGTTAAAAAATGTTTAAGCTATGCATATTTTGTCAAATTGGATCCTAAACAAGCACAACAATTCTTAGTAGAAGAATACTATGATAAAAGGAGATGAGAGTTGGGTCTCTCTGACATGATATGTTAGATGACTTATGTATGATGATTCCTCAAGCATTCCCTTTTTTATTTATTTTTTAATTAAGTGCACATTGTCCTCCTTAGAGTTTAACTCCAAGATTTATAAGTTCAAATCTCGTGCTTGAAATGAACATACAGTCAATTCTATTTCAACACAAAGACCCTTATAAGATTTTTAGATTATTAGTTTTCCTCTTGTTTCTTGATCATAGAAATGAGGGTTGTTCAGTTAATATCTTACAAGCATTGATTCCACTAAGAGCTTTACACGCATCATGCGCGATTTAGATAGTGGAGTGATTTCATTTGGGCTCAATGACTATGTCACCTCATTTATGAGCTTTCAAAGAATCCCCTCCATCCCTTCACATATGCTGAGCAGCATAGCATATTTAGTGGGTCTTAGCATCACACACTTCCACTCTTAATTGAGCATAGATCTAGGTCCATTAGGCTCAAGAACTTTCTCACATAGTTCTAAGCTTTTATGCTCTCATGATTATAGCTCTAAACTAAGGGTGAGCTATGGAGCACAAGAGTTGTTTTTAATCTAGATGTTATTTAGTCCATTATTATTTGGTCCACATTCAAGTCCATAATAATCCCTTATACTTCTTTAACAAGTCATTTAATTCACAAATTTTATTAAAGCTTGAGGAAACTTTCATACAAAAGTCTCTTTCAATTCATGTAGGATTGCCTCATCCCTCCCCAAGGGAAGTTTAGCTCTCCATTACACAAGATATTAAGAAGAACACATACATGGATAAAGACCTTTTCATGATCAACTAAGAAAGACAAAAAAGATAAGAGTTAGAGAGTACTAGGTCCGTAGTATTGCCTATCTTCCTTTTTCTCTTTAGCAATAGGAGCCCTTCTTCCCTTGGAGAGTTCTCCTTCTCTTTTAAAGCAGCCCTCTCCTTACTTAGGATGTTAGTGAGCCAAGATAGGAACCTCTCTTAAGTCTAGAAGAGTTGAAATTATAGAGGGGCTGCCTTCCTCTTCCTTTCGTTTCAAATTCTATATTTCCTTCTTAAAAAATCTACTGTCATTATTTCAAATACAACTTGAAGGGTGAAGTGACCTCTACTTTTCCATTGTTTAGTCTTTACGTCACTTCAAAATATCAATTCTCCATTAAAAATAATTCTGTTGTAGAAGTAATGATGGCTTGGAGACAAGGGGCAGGTTGGGGGTCTTGTCCCAGCCTCATTTAATGCACCTGTTCAGACAAAATTTCAGCGCACCGCTGCAGCGCACTATGGCACGCTATAGCGGTTGAATTTTGTTTGTACTGCTGTGGCGTTCTAGTTTGTACATTGATGGGCCACTACAGCGCACTATAGCGCTAGATTTTTGCCAGTTGATCCGCTGCAGCGCGCTATAGCGCCAGAGCTTTGCAAGTTGATTCGTTGTAGCACGCTATAGCACCAGAGTTTGGCAAGTTGTTCCACTGCAGCACGCTATAGCGCCAGAGATTTGCAAGTTGGTCCGCTGCAGTGCGCTATGACGCCAGAATCCTGCAAGTTGGTCCACTACAGCGTGCTATAGCGCCAAAGCTTCGCAAGTTGGTCCGCTGCAGCGTACTATGGCGCCAGAATCCCACAAGCAGATCCACTACAGCGCGTTATTTCGCTTTGCAGTGCGCTGCAGCGAATTTCTCTTAGAAATACTTAGAAATTGTTCAGAATTGTCCAGACTTTGCTGGGTAAGCATTTTTTCCTGAAAAGTAGGTAAAATTTGATTAAGGAAGTAGTTTCACTATGAAAATGAATGAAATTTTCCTTTATTTAGGATATAAATTATGGATTTATCAAATACTAATGACCATAGGAATGCAATGGATTAAATTTCAAGGTGTAATTAAGCTTAGATCAAGTTTGGTAACAACTTAGGGTTGTTACAAAGACTCACTCTAAATATAGAGAAGTGAAAGGACTAAAAGACTGAAGATGATAATATCCTAATTTAAAAAGGTTGAAGTCTAAAGTCATAAGACAAAATAATAAGTTAAACTTATAAATATAAAAACTAGATTCAATCTATTAAATATCTTCATTATTCAATACTAATGACCATAGGAATGCAACGGATTAAGTTTCAAGGTGTAATTAAGCTTAGATCAAGTTTGGTAACAACTTAGGGTTGTTACAAAGACTCACTCTAAATATAGAGAAGAGAAAGGACTAAAAGACTGAAGATGATAATATCCTAATTTAAAAGGTTGAAGTCTAAAGTCATAAGACAAAATAATAAGTTAAAATTATAAATATAAAAACTAGATTCAATCTATTGAATAACTTCATTATTCAATAGAATTGAATCACTTATCCACTAAAAAGAGAATTCAAGGATTTAAGCACCTAGGAATTTTACTAAAGGATTTTAAGAATGAAGGTTATAAGTTTTAAGGAGGCTCCATCTATTGAGTAGCTAAACCACTCAATAGAACTTAAGCTATTAAAATCTAAGGTCTAAGTATTTAAACTATTTACTTAAGATCTTAACTAGGATTAAACTTAAGATTTTTATTAAGACATAGATTTTGGATAAGTGTTAGGATTATACTAAATATTATGAAGTTAATTATTAAGCATTGGAATCATTAAAGATCTAAGACTTACCTTAAGAATTTTATTGATTCCTTAAGTGAGTTTAGGAAAAAAATAGGGTTTAACATTTAGGATTCATTTTTCAAGTCTAAAGCTTATAGTCATAAACTATTATCTTACTGATTTAAAGTATTTAATTAGACTTATATAGTCTATGGGCTCTTAAACCAACTTTTGGCCATAATAACTAAAATGCCCCTCCTTAAGGATAAAATTGAGGTTTCAAGTTTTAAGTTTCAAATTGATTCTCAACAATTCACTCATTACTGTCTAATAAAAGAATTAACACCTTAATTATCAAATTTACACTTATGATAGACCTAATAAACACTAATCCATTTTCATGGTCATTAAGGGTGATTAGTAAAATTAGGCTATGAAAGTGAGACTCATGATCACTAATGGGTTATATATGACGTATGAAGATGATTGATATAAAGATTTCACAAATCATAACTTAAGTGAATTAATTAGGTATTAATCAATAATTACGATGATTAAGATGTGATTAGTGATTTTACAAATCCCAAAATAATTTAAATGGCCTAATTAGGTTCTCCTCTATTATATGAACATTTAGAGACCTTAGTCATGCAATTTGATCCATAAATGAATTTAAAATTCACTAACTAAGATTTTTGAGTAATTAAGTTAAATTAGAAATTCAAATCACAAAAACTCTGATTTTAGTTTAGATTAAAATTCCTTGAATTTTTCTGATCAAAATAGTATATTGGATCATACTATTTGGATTTAAATTGAGTGAATTATTTCATTAATTTATTTGAAATATTCTGATTAACTAAAGCATAGGCATTAAGATTTAATAGCTAATTTTTATTAAGGAATTTAATTCTAGAAAATTGGCTATTAAAATAGCCCTAAAGCATTAAGATTTAATAGCTGATTTTTAGTTTGTTTAACTGTACTTATCAATGCGCACAAAGATAAGGGGACGAAACCCTCTTACAGTTTATTCTCTCAAACTAAGATATCCAACACCTTAATTGATATATAACTTTATGTACGTCCTAAAAAAGGTAACCGAAATCACTTAATTTGCTTAACTGCACTTATCAATGTGCACAAAGATAAGGGAACGCAACCCTTTTACAGTTTATTCTCTCAAACTAAGAGGTTCAATACCTTAATTTGACATACTATGAAAGTGATTAAGACTAATTATCACTAATACAATCCTAAAGTATTTAGCATTTACTCAATATGGAGAAATCTAGAATAAAATTACAGAAAATTAAATCAAACATTGGAAATAGATTTTTCATCTCATATTGAGCAACTAGAGACTCTAAATGGAACATTTGGATAAGTAAGTTTGCCACTAAACATATCATTTGGATATGAAATGAATTTTGTATTTGAAATTACCTCTACATTTATACAATCCATGATTTCACTGAAACCAGTCATTTTTTAGTATATTTTTGCATTATGGTTCTGGAGTCGACAGATTACGAAAATGTGAAGCTTGTGCGAAACTGGGCACAACAATGCACTACGGCACATTGTGGCGTGCTGCGGTGTGTTGTAGCGCTCCATGGCTGAGATCCAAGTACTCCAGCATGCTGTGGCATGTTATTGTGTTGCGGCATGCTGCAATGCTTTCAGACGCTAAAGCATGCTTTTGTGCTATGGTGCGCTGTAACGCCCTTCTGACAGAGAGCTAGGCGCTACGGTGCGCTACGGTGTATTTTTGAGCAGCGACGCGCTATAGCGCCCTCTTGGCTAAGAGCCAAGCGCTATAGTGCGCTGCGGCTTACAATGGCACTATAGTGAATTGCAGCACTTACATCACATACCTGTTGCTTGCTATAAATGGATGGTTTATAGTATTCCATTTCTTTCATAGCTTGTTGCACCTTTACGGCTTGCATGTGTAGATAAATTAAAATATGATGTCTTTAAATGTTCAGTTCATTTAAAATAGCCTAAAATGTACTTAGACAATTGTCTAACTGTAACCTTTTTATTTTGTTGGCTGGGGCACTGGCATTTGTGATACCAACAAATGTCAAATTCAGACATGTACGTCAGTAGTGTCGCAGAGGAGGAGCCAGTTCAGGAGGAGAACCTTCCAGCTGCTGTTTAGATAGTTTTGCATTGTTTATTTCAGTGAGGATGAGAGTCTTTCATTTTCCAGCTATTCATTTCAGTTTGTAATAATTAACTTTCTGGATGTACTCTACTTTCTGCATTATAATGAGTTACTTTATTGCATTTCTTTTTCCTACTATGTATGCTTGTGGATGTTACTCTATTTTGTACTGCTTCCGCCACTTTGATATTTGTATTGATAAACGTTATAACACTTGGTGACAAGTCCTTGACTTAAGGCAGGTTGGGTCTGCCTAACTTTACTTAAGTTAGGGATTTGTCATAGTTGGAGCACCGTACTTCCTTATTACCAGTACGGGGGCCCCACAGTTGGTATCAGAGAATACCATAAGGTGTCAGAATGGGATTTATGATTCCTTTCTACCTAATGGATCGTTCTTCTGAAATACACGCATCAATATAAGTGACATCCATAACATAGTAGCGTCAGTAACTCTATGCAAAATGAAAGAGGAGAATACTCCCATCCTAATAAATTTATTCGTTTAGAGTCTAACACAAATATAGTAAAATTCTGCCCCCAGAGTCAGATGGGATCTGAAGAGTCCGATATATAATACTATCAGCGTATCTTCAGGAGTGCTTAGAGCTGTAGCTTCAAATGGAGGCAGGAAAGCAACTGGCAAATCGAAGGAGTTTCATTAAGAGGAATTTTGGTCCTGGAAAAGCTTCTACGACTAGCTGTATATCGAGGGCTCAACTTCCCGTATATGCGCAAGAATGGCTGAGCCGAGTGGAGTCCCTTTTGGAACACATAGAGTGTCCCGAGTCACTTTATGTAGATATTGTGACTGACCTGATGGTGGACTACGCCGGAGTGTGGTGGTACGAGACTATGGCAAAGCACGAGAATAAGCGTAATAGGAAGCGTCGAGAAGTCACCTTTGAGGATTTTTGTGTAGCCTTTAGGGCAGAGTACATTGATAATGTCTGAATGATAGTTAGATTAAATGTTATTTTATTTTCAAACAACTCTATTCAATTTACAGTTTTGGCATTGTAATTTCTAAATTCTATGATTAATGAAAAATTTTGATTTCCCTTCCTTAAAGTAAACTCTGAGTTTGTTCTTTTCTTAATTAAATTAGAATGGATTCTGGATCACCACCCACCGTTACTCCTATCAAAAACATTGTAGCCTCCAGTAGTTCTAGCGATGAGGTGGCTCATCTGCGAGCCATGGTGGCAACTCTCTTAGAAAACCAAGCTCAACAGGCACTAGTCATTCAAAAATTATTGAATGATCGTGTAACTCCTGTAACTGTCGCTGCCCCGATAGTCCATGCTCCACAAGTTGCTTCATCTTCACACCATACAGCAGATAATCTCCTCCATAATTTTCTGAGGTTAAGACCTCCAACCTTTGGTGGGAACTTGTCCCCGATGGATACAGCCGATTGGCTGAAGGCCGTGGAAAAGGATTTAATTAGTCTGAAAATTCAGAACTCCAAAGCCATCCATCTCACCACCCATCTGTTTCACGCCGAGGCAGAACATTGGTGGGCAGAAGTCAGGAACACCCAGTTCATCGATTATGAACTAGACGACATTCCTTGGGATGCATTTGTTGAAGCCTTCAAGACTGAGTTCATCCCCCCGTCCGCACAAAACAAGATCACAGATACGATCATGAGATTGACTCAAGGAAGTCGCTCAGTGGCGGAATACGAAAGAGAGTTCGTAGATTAATTTGTTTCGCACCAGAAGTCACCCATTCTGAGTCAGCAAAGTGCCACTGCTTCCTTTGTGGACTCAGAAGTTCGTTGAAGAATCGAATAGTGCCACTCTGTCTAACTAGTTTCTTCAAACTAGTGGAAACGGCTAAGGTGATTGAGCATCACCAATCTGAAGAAGATCATAAATGGAAAGCGCAAACCACTCTGAACCGGCGAGGAAATTTCAAGAGACACGGATCCAACCCCGCGAAAGTGTATCAACTGGAAGCTGCACCTACAGCCGAACAAATTCAGAACTGCGCCAAACCACACCCGTATGGCAAGTGTTACCACTTTGGCCAGAGATGTTTTAATTGTGGGCGCACAGGCCATCGGTTCTATCAGTGCGACCACATGGAAACAATAGACGTAGTTCAAATGAAGCCGTATCATAAGAAGCAAGTGTTCTGAGAAACTCCACTGAATCGGAGGGAACCAAATCTGGCTATAATGCCAGCCCCTGCTCCTGAAGTGGCTCACACACAGCCACCAGCTCCCAATTCCCAGAATTTCCAGCGACGGCAAACTAACAATCGTCCTGCTGGACCTGCCCGAGTATATGCTCTAACTTCTATGGAAGCCGCAGAAGATAACAATGTGGTTTCAGGTGCACACTCTTAAATCTCTCCTGTTACATTGCCTTTCTATAATTTAAATCTTTTTCAAGTTGTTAATGCAAAACTGTGTAAATTTAGGCACATTTTATTTCAATAACCAGCCTTGTAACATACTGTTCGATACTGGTGCCAGTCACCCATTTATCTCTGAACGATTTGCTAATAATTTTAAGCTTCATGCATGCAACCTAGCACAAAAATTGAGTGTTGGACTTCCATCAGAAATCCAACTAAGTGCTCATAAATTTTGCAATATCAAAGTCCCGATAAATGATCAAGAATTTTAGGCTAAGCTAATCATCCTGCCAATAGCTAACTTTGACATCATCCTCGGGATGAATTGGCTCAGTGACAATAATGTTGTGATTAACTGCCATAAAAAGAGAGTCACTCTCCATTCTCAGGGTAAGCCTGAAACATTTGTAGGAAAAACTAGCACGCAGTTATCTTTAATAAATGCCATTAAAGCCGAACAGTTGATTGTCAAAGGTTGTAGTGCCTACTTAGTCACCATGATGGGCAAAACAAAAGAAAATATCTCCCTTGCTGATTGTAAGGTAGTCAAAGAGTTCGCCGATGTATTTCCAGAGGATTTGCCTGGTGTACCTCCTTTCAGAGAAGTGGAATTCTCTATTGAATTGATTCCCGGTACACAGCCAATATCCAAAGCACCTTATAGAATGGCACCTAAGGAACTTCAGGAACTCAACGAGCAGTTGCAAGAGCTCTTGAATAAAGGTTTCATTAGGCCAAGCATGTCTCCTTGGGGAGCGCCAGTTTTATTTGTGAAAAAGAAGGATGGATCTATGCGTATGTGTATAGATTATCGTAAATTGAACAAGGTCATCATAAAGAACAAATACCCACTGCCTAAAATCGATGATTTGTTCGACCAATTATCCGGAGCCGTAATATTTTCCAAGATCAATTTAAGGTCTGGATACCACCAGCTGCGAGTAAAGGAAGATGATGTAGGGAAGACTGCGTTCTGTACTTGTTACGGACACTTTGAGTTTTTGGTGATGTCATTCGGACTCACTAATGCACCATCAATCTTTATGGATTTAATGCAGCACATGCTAAAACTGTATCTAGACAAGTTTGTGATCGTCTTTATTGACGATATCCTCATATATTCTAAAACTCTGAGAGATCATGAAAAACATCTGAGGTTAGTGTTGGAAACTTTGCGTGAGCATCAACTTTATGCCAAGTTCTCCAAGTGCGAGTTCTGGCTTAACTCCATTGCATTTTTGGGGCACATAGTCGATGCTCAGGGAATTCGAGTAGACCAGAGCAAAGTAAAAGCTATTCAGGATTGGGCTCAACCTAAGTCTGTCACCGACATTAGGAGTTTCCTGGGATTAGCAGGATACTACAGAAAGTTTGTTAATGGCTTTTCCCAGATTGCTTCGCCATTGACTAAACTAACCCAAAAGGTTATCCCATTCATTTGAAGCCCAGAGTGCGAGGAAGCGTTTCAAACCCTTAAGGATGCTCTATCTACTGCTCCAGTTCTTGTTCTACCTAAAGAAGGGTTGAACTATCAGGTTTATACCGATGCCTCAGGAATCGGTTTAGGTTGTGTTTAAATGCAAGAAGGTAAGGTAATTGCTTACGCCTCTTGTCAACTGAAACCCCACGAGTGAAATTATCCAGTTCATAATCTTGAACTTGCAGTCGTAATTTTCGCCTTGAAAATATGGCATCACTATTTGTTCGGAGTGCAATGTTCAATTTTCATGGACCATCAGAGTTTGAAGTACATCTTCACCCAGTGAGAGTTGAATTGCCGTCAGAGAAGATGGTTGGAACTTATCAGTGATTATGACCTCAGTATTCAATATCATCCAGGGAAAGCAAATGTTGTGGCCGATGCTCTTAGTCGTCGGGCTACTTCAACTTCTATGATTTCATCCAGTTCTCTAGAACCTGAATTCCGTAAGCTCGAAATTTCTCCAGTTACTGGCGATATGCTGAGTTCGCTATTAGCAAATATTAATGTGGAACCCACTTTCCACCGAGATGTCTCCATCTCGCAAACCAAAGACGATGAGTATTTGAAATTTAAAGTAGATATCGAAGGTGGTCATCGTCAGGATTTGCAGTTGCAGAATGGTGTAGTTTATTAGGGTAATCGATTGTGGATTCCTAAGTCCATGCATCAAGAGGTTTTAGTCGAAAACCATAATTCTGGGTATCATATTCACCTAGGCAGTACTAAGATGTATCAAGATTTGAAGCAATCATTTTGGTGGCCAGGTATGAAGAAAGATGTAGCTGACATTGTGGCCAAATGCCATGCCTGTAATTTAGTAAAGGCTGAACACCAAAGACCTGGTGGTCTTCTGCATCCACTAGATATTCCTGAATAGAAATAGTTTGATATATCCATGGACTTTGTCATGGGATTGCCCCGTGCCAAATCTGGTGCCGACGCAATCTGGGTTATTGTTGATCGATTGACTAAATCAGCGCATTTCCTTCCTATCGATCAAACTGATTTTGTAGAAAAGTTAGCAAAACTCTACATCAAGGAGATTTTCAGATTGTATGGAATTCCAAAGTCAATTGTATTTGATAGAGACAGCAGATTTACTTCTAAGTTCTGGCAAGTTGTGCATCAAGATCTAGGTATGACTCTAGCCATGAGTACAGCTTTTCATCCTCAAACGGATGGTCAGACTGAGAGAGTAAATCAAGTTCTGGAAGATTTGCTTAGGCTCTGTATTCTTGATTTTGCTGGTTCCTGGGAAGATCACATCCCGTTAGTGGAATTTACCTACAACAATAGCTTTCAAGCCAGTATTAAGATGGCCCCGTATGAAGCTTTATATGGTAGAAAATGCAGTACTCCACTAGCCTAGTCTGAAACAGGAAGTGTTCAACTGTTTGGTTCAGAATTGGTAGAAGAAACCAGTAGTAAGATCAAGTTAATTCAACAGAGAATTCGTTCAGCTCAAGATCGTCAGAGTAAGTATCATAACTCTCACCACCGTCTCTTAGAATTCAATGTGGGAGATTCTGCTTATCTGAAGGTTAGCCCAATGAAGGGTGTTTTTAGATTTGGTGTAACTGGGAAACTCAGTCCCCGCTATGTTGGACCTTTCAAAATATTGGCCAAGGGGTGGTCATCTGCCTATCGGCTAAGCCTACCTGATGGCTTTGCAGCTGTTCACAATGTTTTTCATGTATCCTCATTGAGAAGATGTCTTCGAGACCCTTTGCACCTTGTTCAACTTCTAGCAGTAGAAATCCAACCTGATCTTTCGTATGCCGAAGAACCTATCAAAATTTTAGCTCGTGATCAGAAACAGTTGAGGAATCGTTCCATTCCTATGGTCAAAATTCAATGGAAGAACAGATCGTTGGAAGAATCTAATTAGGAGAAAGAGGTGGATATGCGCAATAAATATCCCCAGCACTTTGCAAATCCAGGTACTATTCTTCTTTTTCTTTCAATTGTATCTAAACTCGTATTGTCACAGTAGAATATTTCTTCACTTGGGTGATGTCGGGGACGGCATCGTTCTTAAGTGGGGGAGTCTATAACAACCCTAGGTTATTACCCTAGCTAAAACTAGATTAATTAAGCTAAACCAAGGTTTGATTTTGATTCTATTGGATTCAATGGGTCATTTAAACCTAAACCTAGATGTTTGAAATCAATCGGAGCTAAATTGAAATTTGGTATTTTTGACTATTTTTAAGCCCTGAAAAATACCTAAATTATTTTGATCTCCAAATTGAAATATGATTTTATTTTTGAGTTCCTCTTACCCAAATTAGCTAAGGGTGAATTTTTGGGAATTTTTGGAGCTCATTTGATCCTAAATTGGATTTGGAAAATTTAAGATATTTAAATTATTATTTAATTGGAATTATTTAAATTAAAAATTATTTAAATTAAATAAATCCTGGGATTCATTGTTGGGACCGCGGCAGACCCGCTGCGGGGTCCCGACAGCGGTGCACGGCTTTGTGCCCGTAGGATTGTTAGCACGCATCTCAGCTTGCTTCGATCCAACGGCTCGTGCCGTCAATCAGATCCAGTAGATCTCGACCGTTCTGTAGTTCTGAGATCTATTCCGATGGCGCTTAATCCATCTGCCTTAAATAAGTTGATCGCCCGTTCGATCCACGAATTAGATCTGACGGTCGATCTGATCCCTGCGATCAGTCATTATTAGTCAGATGATCAGGACCGTTCCATCGTAACCAAAAATCCATCAGACGGTCACGCCCTTATTAGCCACTGTTCACCTTCTTCCCCGAGAGATTCGGCCCGACAGAGGCAATTTCGCCCGTTGCGCCACGTCATTTTGTCTGCCACTCCCCATTGTCAGGTCATCTAGGCTGTTATCTCCTTTCCAATTGTAGCCGAGCCTCCTAAGGCAAGCCGGGGGATGGGAGAACCCCATTTGAGGGAGCTGGAGGTACCTCCTCAACTCGAGCCTAATGCTCGAGCCTCAGCCATGGTTCCACCTTCCCTAAGCACCCTCGACCTATAAATAGTCGTTCCCCCAGTTCAGTGAGCTCGTTTGCTCACTGAAATCCTCTGAAGTTTTGTTCGTTCCTCTCGGCATTTTCCCCGCTTCCTCCAGGTGTCTAGGATCACTGATAGTGGGTGAGTGTCTGACATTCAGACCCCCAGTTTGTCCCTGCAATCACTTAGAGCTCCGAGGCGGCCTGCATTGCCTTCTTCGCTGTGAATCTTCGAACCGAGGTACAGCCTTTCTTCCCTCTTCTCTGTCGAGCTGGATTCAGCTCGATTCATTTCTTCGTAAGCCTTAGATGCTGAGTAGGATCTTACCTTAGCACCTCCGTGAACAATCGAGTCGAAAGGCGTGGCCTGGTAGTGACCCAGACGATGAATTCATCGTCTGTACGCACTGCCAGACGAAATTCTGGTTCGCCAAATTCGGCATGTCCAATTGGATTTAATTATCTAGCTAGTACTAAGATCGTCTGGGCCATAATTGTGAGCTGGTATCTAGGGTTGAACTCGACCAGATCGATCGATTCGACTGGAATCGATTGATCCAGTCGCGAGCCTAACGGCTAAAAATGCCTAGTAGCACCCCGGCGATCCAGACCACCCCAGTGCTCCTAGTTTCACCCTATCGCTTCCTCGTCGATCCCTGAACATGTAAGGATTGAGATCGTGGTGACTCGTGGACTCAGTGAGGAGAATTATCTCCTCACAGGTGCGCCATCTAGAGGATCTCAGCCGAGTAGGCATACAGTGATCCAGAGCTTCCCAGTTAGGGCTTCTTAGTTCAATCGACGCGTCTGAGGTTAGGGAACGTGTAGCCGTCGAAATCGCGGCGTAGCGTGATCGGAGTGCGGAGAATTTGGCGCTGGAAGTTGGTCCTAGGGTTCGGGCAGCGGGCGCGAGCGAGAGGAAGAAGACTTGCGATTTAAATAAAAATACAAAATGAATTAATTAAATAACTTTAGCTATACAAATCCAAATGGTATAATCCAATATACCATTTGTATCAGAAAAATTCAAGGAATCTGAATATAAAATAAAATTTCAGATCCAATGGCTAGATTTAAAAATATTGGCTAAAACCTTTCTGTTCTTAAATAAATCATATAAAATCTTCTAAATATCCAATTTATGAGTTTAAGGGCTCTGATTGCTCCTTGTACCCTAAGGAACAATTCCAGACCCTTTAAAAATAATTTTGGAAAGTTAATTTTCTTAATCACTCCTTAATCACCCTAATAAAGGATTAATAAATTAAACCCTAATTAAGCCTCTAATTTGGGTGGGGATAATTCCTAATATCATATTAGACCTAGTATAACCTAAGTGTAAGGTTGGATTGCCCTAAAGTGCCTTAATCTCACTAATCACCCTAAGTGGCTTAATTAAGTGATTAGTGCTAATTAAGATATTTAGGTTATCAAAACTGAAGTTAAGGGTGTTACCCACTTCATTAAGTAATATGAAACACATTAGAACAGTCTATAGCAAATTTGGTTAGTTAAACCCTAAAATCCCCATTTTAGCCTTAAGAGGGGCATTTTGGTCATTTTGACAAAAATATGATTTAATGTTCCTTAAGAATTGAAAATTTCAGTAAACCACTATAAAATAGATTAGAAATGTTCTCTGAAAGTTCTAGAACAAGGATAGTGATAATGTGATCTTTAATCCATGAAATCTTCATTTAGTCCTGATACTTAAATCTTAAGCATTCCTTATAAAGATCATTTGACCTTAAACTTATTAAATTTAATAATTGAAATGGTCAGTTATCTCATTACTAAGTTCAGTTAAGATAACTTAAGAATTAAGTGTTAAAAGAAAAGAAATTGGAAAGGTCTAAGTAAAATTCTTAGCTTAAGATCTAGAGTGATCAAAACTCAAACCCTTAGATCTTAAGTAACCTAAGAAAGTCAAATTGGGTTTAATGTTAATCTAATACTTGGAATTGTCAATTTTAACCTTAATAAGCTCCTTATAGTTAATTATGAACTTAGATTCTAAAGAGAACCACAAATGGAAACTCCTAAGTCAAAACTCTATTTAGAAGTCTAAAGTGATCAAACTTCAGATCTTTAGACTTAGATCTTAGACTTAGACCTTCAATTTGAATTAAACCATCTCCAATTGAAATTCTTTAATGATTGATTGTTTAATCTTTTGAATTAAACCATCCATGTGGGTATAGGATTATTCAATCAGTAAGATAAGGAAATTATCTTTAAAATTGAATATAGATCTTAGATTCTCAAGTTCTTAATTGATTATTTTATCTTATAATCAGTAGAATTGCCTTTCACTAAGATCTTAGTTCCTGAACCATTCAACTTATAGGATTCCTTACCTTTAAATTGGGTAATAAGTGAGAAACCTAGACCCTATTTAGAATGTCACCTAGGATTTGGGATTTGAACTCAACATAGGGTTTAAGTTCTAAATTCTTAAATCTTGATTTATTTAGTCAAGATTTGGGTAAGAGAGTAAAATATTCATAAATTAGGTCGTTGATTTGCTTACTTAAACTATATAGTCGTCACATGATTATTGGATTAGAACTTGCTAAGTTCTAATATCAACTTTAAGGACGTAAATCTGAGATTCTACTCGATAGCTAGATATTGGAGATCCTAAACTTGTACCTTCTCAGAGTAGTTAGATCGGATAGTTAGATAACATCAGATGTCACATAGTTTAGATTGAGTCTCTTGCTTACGTTGATTAGATTTGCTTAGCATACCTTGGATATTGAGCCTTATTCCTTGAGCATAATAGGAAAAACTTATGATATGGATGGTACATCCTAAGCTAGTATTGAAATTACATACCATTCAATTTTTGTTTTATTTGCAGTTAGTAGAATATGTCCTAGCTTAGTCTGCCTCTTCAGTAGTAGTATTGTATAGATTAGACTCAGACCTAGCATATTTGGATGGCTAGGCTGGGAATTGATTGATGGATATTGGAGGCCCTGTATGGCCTATTGGCTGGTATGGCAGTACTATGTCCTAGGCTTATTGCTACTTTAGCTGGATTGTTTAGTATTATTTTATTTTTTTGCTTTGCCACATACTTCAGTGGCCTTATTTTTCAGTATTTGCTCGCTCTGCCACATGCCTCAGTGGCCTTACATTTCATATATTGCTTTGCTTTTGCCATATGTCTCAGTGGCCTTTCTTTTTATATTAATCTGCATGTTGTATGTAAATTTATGGCTTACCTATATGTATAAATGGCATGTTTAGGATGCTAGAATTTTATCATGTTCAGTACTGGTGTTTTTTATACTCAGCATGTTTTATTTCGATCATAATCATGTTAGGATTGCATTTATTCAGTAATTGCAGTTATTTTTTGCTTTTAGCCTCACCTTGCTTATTTAGTGTTTTGAATGTTACATCACATACCTATTGCTTGCTATAAATGGATGGTTTATAGTATTCCATTTCTTTCATAGCTTGTTGCACCTTTACGGCTTGCATGTGCAGATAAATTAAAATGTGATATCTTTAAATGTTTAGTTTATTTAAAATAGCCTAAAATGTACTAAGACAATTGTCTAACTGTAACTTTTTTATTTTGTTGGCTGGGGCCCTGGCATTTATGATACCGACAAATGTCAAATTCAGACGTGTACGTGGGCAGTGTCGCAGAGGAGGAGCCAGTTCAGGAGGAGGACCTTCCAGCTGCTGTTTAGATAGTTTTGCATTATTTATTTCAGTGAGGACGAGAGTCTTTCATTTACCAGTTATTCATTTCAGTTTGTAATAATTAACTTTCTGGATGTACTCTAATTTCTGCATTGTGATGAGTTACTTTATTGCATTTCTTTTCCCTACTATGTATGATTGTGGATATTACTCTATTTTGTACTGCTTCCGCCACTTTCATATTTATATTGATAAAGGTTATAACACTTGGTGGCAAGTCCTTGACTTAAGGCTGGTTGGGTCCGCCTAACTTTACTAAAGTTAGGGATTTTCCACAGTTGGAGCACCGTACTTCCTTATTATCAGTACGGGGGCCCCACATTTAGTCTCCAAACATTATTAGGAACCAACCTCTAAAATTTGATTCAGTTGGAGCTCATTTAATTTCTTGATTATTTTAATGCATTCAATTAATCAAAAATTAATATTATTAAATTAACATTCGATTAAAAATTTGATATCAATTTTGAGTTCCTCACCCCCACATTAGTTATGGGTGAATTTTTTAGATTTTTTAAAACTCATTTGGTAGCATAAATTAAATTAAATAATAAGCAATTTATTCTTTATTAATTTAATTAATTAATATCTTACAATTAACAGGATTTTGCCACTGGATCGAATGGTGTGTGATCTACACTGTTCGATCAAACGTGCCGTCCAGATCAGACGGCTGGTAGCCTTCATCCCGAGCATGTCGGAGCGTGTTCTACGTGGCAGCTTCCCGGCCATGCAGCCAGTGCAGGTCGTGATAGCTACCATACCAACCCCTTAGAGCTTCTCCCATCTTCATTAATACCCTATTCAAAACCTTATCTTCGTTTACATCATTTAGGACCTTCTTCTAGAGCTATAACCCATTGTTACATTGTCTGAACCTCATCAAAGATCCCCTGTCATGAATGCTAGGTACACTGGTGTAATAACCATAGTATTGTTACCCATTAATTCATTGTTTAATCAACTCAATTCCTTTTCCATTGCTCTTATATTAGTGTTAAGAGCCTCCACCTCAAGTTCTGTGTCATTTGGAGATCATTGGAGATTTTTCAACTATAACAACCCTAGTTGTTATCTTAGCTAAACCTAGATTAATTAAGCTAAACCAAGCTTTAATTTTGATTCCATTGGATTCAATGGGTCATTTAAACCTAAGCCTAGAAATTTGAAATCAATTGGAGCTAAATTGGAAATTTTTGTATTTTTGCTATTTTTCAGCCCTAGAAAATACCTAAATTTATTTGATCTCCAATTCAATATCTAACTTTATTTTTGAATTCTCCACTCCCAAATTAGCTAAGGGTAAAATTTTGGGAATTTTTGGAGGTCATTTAGGCACATTTTGGATTTAATTTAAATTGGTTCAATTGCAAATTAGGGTTTTAAACAATTCCTAATTATAAATTTACCCTTTTCCAACGGTCGGCCGGTTCCCAAACAGTGGGCGCCATCCGGGCCGTCCATTCCGCAGATTTAATCCAATGGCCCGCGCCTTAGATTGGATCCGTCTCATCTCGACCGTTCCGCGGTTCTGAGATCTCGATCCGATGGCATCTAAGTCACCATCTTAAGTATCCCCGATCGCCCGTTCGATCCTCAGATCTAATCCAACGGTCGATCCAGCCTCCTCGCACGGATGTTAGTTGTCAGGAGATCAGAGCCGTTTCGCGTCAACTGGCGATCCATCAGACGGCCCTGGCAACCCCCATGAATGTGGACCGTCTTCCTCCCCAGCTCGTGCCCGACAGCCGAATTTTCCCACACAGCCATGTCCTCCAGCCGGTCTGCCACTCCCGTGCCACGTCAGGAAGACCATTGCGACCTTGCCCTAGCCTCCCTAGCACTCCCATCCAAGCTTGAGGCCCGATCCACACCAATTTTGGAAATTGAGGGAGCACCCTCAGGCTGAGCCTAAGCCATGGCTCCAGACCTCGGCAGCCACCCTGGACCTCCGTGGAGCCTATAAATACCCTTGGGACTTCACAGTGAGTCCCTTTGCTCACTGTGAATCTCCAATTTCCTAGCTAAAGGCCTGCTCGAGCTCCCGTCACCTCTGCAATTTCCCGGCGTCTCTGGAGCTTAGGACTACTGATAGAGGGCCCGTTTGGTGTTTACACCCCCTGTGACCCTTTGTCTGTCATTCAGGAAGCTTGAAGGCACTTCAATTCACTCGGCCGAACCTGCGACCTTGACTTCAGGTACAGCATTCTTCCATGGATTTCTTTCGATCCAATTCCTCGTCTGTCTCTGCATTGAGCCTTTAGATGTCGCCTAATTAGCCGTAGCCACCTAGGGAACCAGTCCTGATTGTCGCCCGGGGCTAGGCTAGCTCGAATCGATCGTATCGATCGATTGAGCTAGTGGCCGAGCCATCGTTGAGTCCGAGTAAGGACCCAGTGATCAGCTACGCCCCAAGTTATAAAACCTTAAGGGTTCGACTCACCTCACCTCCCTGAAGGTGTAGGTATCAAACCCCGGCCGATTAGTGGCCTCTGTGAGGAGAATTGTCTCCTCACAGTAAGCCTGAAATGCCCCTATCAAAGGCATCTCGGGTGAGTAGCACCCCATCAATCCAGAGGGATCCAGATGGCAGTTCTTAGTCCAATGGATGCGTCTCGACTTTAAGAATGTGTAAGGATTGAGCTCAACCGCCGCCGCCGTCTGGATGCCAAGAATTTCTGCATTGAAATTCGTTTAGGACGGACCCGTCGAGAGGCAGGAGATGAAGTCCGGGTCGGGCCGACCCCGACCCGCGCCTTTTGATTTCGGGCCACAACTATTAATGAATTATAAAACAACATTTTCAATGGTTATTAATTAAATAAATCAATCCCTATAGTTTTAATTTAAATAAATATATATATTAAATTAATTGAACAACTTTAGCTATATTAATCCAAATGGTATGATCCAATATACCATTTGAATTAGAAAAATACAATGAATCTAAATATAAAATAAAATCACAGATCTAATGGTTAGATTTAAAATAATTGATTAATCCTTTTCTATTTGTAATTAAATTATAATAAATTCAATAAATGTTTAAATCAGTTGTTTAATGGCTCTGATTACTACTGTGATCCTAGGGAACAAGTGTAGACCCTTAAAACCAATTTTGGACATTAAATTTCCTTAATCACCCCTTAATTACCCTAATTAAGGATTAGTAAATTAAACCCTAAATTAGTCCCTGATTTTGGGTAGGTTAATTCCTAGTGCCATCTTAAGCCTACTAGAACCTAAGTGTAAGGTTGGATTGCTCTATAATGCCCTAGATTCACTAATCACTCCAATTGGCCTAATGATGTGATTAGTGTTAATTAGCTTAATTAGGTTGTCAAAATCTAAGATAAGTGTGTTTTCCACTTCATAAATCAGTATGAAACACATTAAAATAGATTAGATTTAATTTAGATAACTAAACCCTAAAATCCAAATTTTAGCGTTATGAGTGGTATTTTGGTCATTTTGGCCAATATGTGTTTAAGTACCCTTAAACCTTGGGAAATTCAGTAAATTAACCCTTAGATAAATTATAAGTGTTCTTCTGGACTCTTGGACTAATAATGTTGATCATGTGAAAGTTTATTTAAGAAATCTTCAATTAGCCCTAATCAAGCCACTTAGTCCTTAAGTGAACCTAAGGAAATCATCTAGCCTTAATAATTGAATCTAGTAATTTTAGATGTTAAATTTCAGTTTAATAAGCTCAACTAAGTTAGTTTATAAGCTTAATTTCTAAAAGAGACATATTTAAGAAATCCTAAGTTAGAAAACTAGTTAAGTCTAAAGTGATCAAATCTTAGATCCTAGATCTTAGACTTTAGATCTTCTACTTGAATCAAACTATCTCCAATTAAATTTCTTTAAATGATTTATTGGTTAATCTTTTGAATCCTTCCATGTGGGTATAGGATGATTTAATCTATAGGATAATGAAATCATCTTAAACATTGAATATAGATCTTAGATTCTCAAGTTCTTAATTGATTATTTTATCTTATGATCAGTAGAATAATCTTTCACTAAGTTCTTAGTTCCTGGATCCTTCAGCTTATAGGATTCTTTACCTTTAATTTGGGTAGTAATTGTGAACCCTATATCCTTAATAGGACTTTTACCTTGGATTTAGGATTTGGACACCAAAGTGGAGTTTAAGTTCTAAATCCTTAAATCTTGAATTACTTAATTAAGGTTTGGGTAAGAGAGTAAAATATTAATAATTAGGTCATGGATTTATTTATTTAAACCTTGTAGTTGTCATATGATTTTGAGTTAGAACTTGTTAAGTTCCAATATTAATCTTAAGGTCGTGAATCTGAGTTATACTCGATAGCTGGATATTGGAGATCCTAAACTTATATATTCTCATAATAGTTGGATTAAGTAATTAGACAACTACAGATATCACATAAGTCTAGATTGAGTCTCTTGCTTACTTTGACTAGATTGCTTAGCATACCTTGGATATTGAGCCTTATTCCTTGAGCGTAATAGGAGAACTTAGGATATGGATGATACATCATAAGTTAGTAATTGAATTGCATATCATTCAGTTCTTGCCTTGCTTGCAGTTGGTAGAATATATCCTAGCATAGTCTGCCTCTTCAGTAATAGTATTATGTAGAATTGACCCAGGCCTAGAGGATTGAGATGGCCTATTGGCTGGGTATTTATTTATATTTTCAGTATTGGTGCCCTGGATAGCTTATTGGCTGGTATGGCAGTATTATGTCTTAGGCTTATTGCTACTATAGTTGGATTGTTCAGTATCGTGTTCTTTTTTTTGCTTTGCCACGTGCTTCAGTGGCCTTATTTTCAGTATTTACTTGCTTTTGCCACATGTCCCAGTGGTTTTACATAGATTGCTTTGCTTTTGCCATATGTCTCAGTGGCTTTCTTTACCTTTCTTTTCCTTTGTATTAATTATCATATTATATGTATACTCTTATGGTTTACTTATGTACATTTGCATGTTTAGGATGCTAGTATTGTATGTTTATTTCAGCATTGATGTTCTTTATAGACTCAGCATGTGTTAATATGATCATAAGCATGTTAGGTTTCGAATTTGCATTATAGTTGTTATTTCTTTTAGCTTTAGCATTACCTTGTTTATTTGGCATGGTATATTACCTTTCATACTAGTTGTTCACTATAAATGGATAATTTATAGTTACCCGTCTCTTCATAGCTTGTTGCACCCATTACTGCTTGCATGTTTAGTTAAGTTGAAATGTGATATCTTAAATTATTCAGTTCATTAAAATAGCCTAAAAGGTACTTAGACAATTGTCTAACTGTAACTTTTTATTTTGTTGGCTGGGGCCCTGGCATTTATGATACCGACAAACGTCAGATTCAGACATGTTCGTGGGCAGTGTTGCAGGAGAGGAGCAAGTTCAGGAGGAGGATCGTGTTGCTGCTATTTAGATAGATCTTGCTTTTTATTTCAGTGAGATTGAGAGAGAATTTCATTTCCTTTTAAATTCAATTTGTAATAATTAACTCTTGATGTATTTTATTTCTGCATTATGATGAGTTACTATATTGTTCTTCTTTTTCTCTACTATGTTGTGCTTGTGGATGTTACTCTACACCTATTTCTTCTGCCACTTTGATATCTGCATATATATTGATGAATGGTTATAGTATTTTGGTGACACGTTCTTGGCTTAAGACAAGTTGGGTTTTCACCTAACTTTACATAAGCTAGGGGTTTGCCACTGTTGGAGCACCGTACTTCTTATTATCAGTACGGGGGCGCCACAGTTGGTATCAAAGAGCACCATAAGGTGTCAGAATGGGATCTACGATTCCTTTCTACCTAATGGATCGTTCTTCTGAATATACAAACATCGATATACATGTAACATCCATAACATAGTAGCATCAGTAACTCTATGCAAAATGTAGAAGGAGAATACTCCCATCTTAATAATTTAGTCATCTTGAGTCTAAACAAAAATGTAATAAAATTCTGTCCTCATAGTCAAATGAATTCTGGAGAGTTCGATATAGACTATTATCTGCATGCTTTCAAGACAGTTTGGAGTTGTAGTTTCAAGTTGAGGCAGGAAAGCAACTGGCAGATTGAAGGAGTTTCGGTGAAAGGGATCTTGGTTTTGGAGAAGCTTCTACAGTAAGCTGTATATTGAGGGCTCAACTTTCCTATATACGCAAAGGAGTGGTTGAGCCAAGTGGAGTCCATTTTGATACACATAGAGTGTCCTGAGTCACTTTATATAGACATTGTGACAAACCTGATGCTGGACTACGCCGGAGTCTGGTGGTATGAAACCATTGTAAGGCTTGAGAAGAAGCATAATAGAAAGCGTCGGGAAGTCACTTTTGAGAACTTTTGTGTAGACTTTAGGGCAGAATATATTGATAATGTCTGAGTTCTAGTTAGGATAATTGTTATCTCATTTTCAAGCAATCCTAGTAGACTTACAGTTTTGGTAAATCTTTTATTTCCATAATTAATGAAAGATTTTGATTTCTCTTCCTTAGAATAAATTCTAAGTTTGTCTTCTTTTCTTAATTAAACTAGAATGGATTCCGGATCACCACCTACCGTTACTCCTATCAAGAACACTGTTGCCTCTAGTAGTTCTAACGACGAGGTGGCTCATCTGCGAGCCATGCTGGCAACTCTGTTAGAAATTCAAGCTCAACAGGTGATCATCGTACAAAAACTATTAAATGATCGTGCAACTCCAGTCACTATTGCTGCTCCAACAGTCCATGCTCCACAAGTTGCTTCTTCTTCACATCACCCGGCAGATAATCTCCTTCACAATTTCCTGAGGTTAAGGCCTCCAACCTTTGGCGGGAATGTGTCACCAATGTATACTGCCGATTGGCTGAAGGCTGTGGAAAAAGATTTGATTAGTCTGAAGATTCCAAACTCCGAAGCCGTCCATCTCACCACCCATCTGTTCCACGCCGAGGCAAAATATTGGTGGGAAGAAGTCAAAACCACCCAGTTTGTCGATTATGAACTAGACGACATTCCTTGGGATGCATTTGTTAAAGCCTTCAAGGCTAAATTCATTCCCCCATCTGCGCAAAACATTATCGCTGACACGATCATAAGGTTGACTCAAGGGAATCGTTCAATCGCTGAATACAAAAGGGAGTTTCGTAGATTGATCCATTTTGCGCCAGAAGTCACTCAATCTGAATCAGCTAAGTGCCACCGCTTTCTCTGTGGACATCGAGATTCATCGAAGAATCAAATCGTACCACTCTGCTTAACTAGTTTATTCAAGTTAGTAGAAACAGCTAAAGTAATTGAGCATCACCAATCTGAAGATAATCTCAAGCGGCGGGCACAAACAACTCAGAACCCACAAGAACCCTTCAAGAGGCACAGGTCTAATTTTGCAAAGGTCTATCAACTAGAAGCTGCACCAACCTCGGAACCCGTTCAAAGCTGCGATAGGCCACATCCCTACGGCAAGTGTTACCACACTGGCCAAAGGTGTTTCAATTGTGGGCGTACGGGTCATAGGTTCTACCAGTGCGACCACACGAAAACAGTAGATGAGGTCCCAATGAAGCCCTACCAGAAGAAGCAAGTGTTCAGAGCAACTCCGTTAAACCAGAGAGAACCAAATCTGACTATAATGCCAGCACCTGCTTCTGAAGTTGCTCACATGCAGCCACCAGCTTCTAACTCTCAGAACTATCTGTGAAGGCAGACCAACAATCATCCTGTTGGTCCTGCACGAGTATATGTCTTAACTCCTATTGAAGCCGCAGAAGATAACAATGTGGTTTCAGGTACACATCTATGAACTATCCCTTTAATAATTGCATTGCTATTCTTGCAAGTCATTAATACAATTTGTATGAATTAGGCACACTTTATTTCAACACCCAACCTTGTAATGTATTCTTTGATACCGATGCTAGTCACTCGTTTATCTCTGAATGATTTTCCAATAACCTTAAACTTCACACCTGCAACTTAGCACAAACGTTGAGTGTTGGGCTTCCATCTAGAACCCAACTGAGTGCCCATAAATTCTGTAATATCAAAGTTCCGATAAATGACCAAGAATTTCAGGCCAAATTAATCGTCCTGCCAATAGCCAACTTTGATATCATCCTTGGGATGAATTGGCTCAGTGACAATCATGTTGTGATAAACTGCATAAAAAGAAAGTCACTCTCCATTCTCAGGGCAAGCCTAAAATGTTTGTAGGAAAAACCAGCACGCAGCTATCCTTAATAAATGCAATTAAAGCTGAACAATTGATTGTTAAGGGTTATAAAGCTTACCTAGTTATTATGATGGGCAAAACAAAAGAGAGTATCTCTCTTTCTGATTGTAAGATAGGTAAAGAATTCACCGATGTGTTCCCAAAAGAATTGCCTAGTGTACCTCCTTTCAGAGAAGTAGAATTCTCTATTGAATTGATCCCTGGTACCCAAGCGATATCCAAAGTACCTTATAAAATGGCACCTAAGGAGCTTCAGGAGCTCAACGAACAATTGCAAGAGTTCTTGAATAAAGGCTTCATCAGGCCAAGAATGTCTCCTTGGGGAGCGCCAATTTTATTTGTGAAAAAGAAGGATGGATCTATGCGTATGTGTATAGATTATCGTAAATTAAATAAGGTCACGTAAAGAACAGATACCCACTGCCTAGAATTGATGATTTGAGGTTAGTGCTAGAAACTTTGCACGAGCACCAACTATATGCTAAGTTCTCCATGTGTGAGTTATGGCTCAATTCCATCGCATTCTTGGGGAACGTAATCGATGCTCAGGGTATTCGAGTAGATTAGAGTAAAGTAAGGGCTATTCAGGACTAAGCTCAACCTAAATCTGTCACCAATATTAGAAGTTTCCTAGGATTAGCAGGATATTACAAAAAATTTGTTAAGGGCTTTTCCCAGATTGCTTCATTGTTGACTAAATTGACTCAAAAGGGGGTTCCGTTCATTTGGAGTCCTGAATACGAGGAAGCCTTTCAAACTCTAAGAGATGCACTTTCTACCGCTGTAGTTCTTGTTTTACCTAAAGAAGGTTTGAACTATCAAGTATATACTGATGCCTCTGGAATCGGTCTAGGTTGTGTGTTAATACAAGAGGGTAATGTAATTGCCTATGCCTCTCGTCAGTTAAAACCCCACGAGCGAAATTATCCAGTTCATGATCTTGAACTTGCAGCTATGATATTTGCCTTGAAAATATGGCATCACTATCTGTACGGAGTGCAGTGTTCAATTTTCACTGATCATCAAAGTTTGAAGTATATCTTCACCCAGAGAGAGTTGAATTGCTGCCAGAAAAGATGGTTGGAGCTCATCAGTGATTATGACCTCAGTATCCAATATCATCCAGGAAAAACAAACATAGTGGCCGATGCTCTTAGCCATCGTGCTACTTTGACCTCTATGATTGCATCCAGTTCTTTAGAACATGAATTTCGTAAGCTCAAGATATCTCTAATCAGTGGCGATATGCTGAATTTGCTATTAGCAAACATTAATGTGGAACCCACTTTCCACCGAGATGTCTCTATCTTGCAAACCAAAGATGATGAGTATTTAAAATTTAAAGCAGATATTGAAGGTGGTCTTCATCATGATCTGCAGTTGCAGAATGGTGTAATTTATCAAGGTAATCGATTGTGGATTCCTAAGTCCATGCATCAAGAAGTGTTAGTTAAAGGCCATAATTCTGGATATCATATCATCCAGAAAGTACTAAGATGTACCAGGACCTGAAAAAAACATTTTGGAGGCCAGGTATGAAGAAAGATGTAGCTGACTTTATGGCCAAATGTCATGCCTGTAATTTAGTGAAGGACAAACACCAAAGACCCGGTGGTCTTCTGCATCCATTAGATATCCCTGAATGGAAATGGTTCGATATATCTATGGATTTGTCATGGGATTGCCTCGTACAAAATCAGGTGCCGATGCGATATGGGTGATAGTGGACCACTTAACTAAATCAGCGCATTTTCTTCCCATCCGTCAAACTGATACTGTAGAAAAGTTAGCAAAACTCTACCTCAAAGAAATTATCAGATTGTATGGGATTCCGAAGTCAATTGTATCTGATAGAGAAAGCAGATTTACTTCCAAGTTTTGTCAAGCTGTGCATCAAGATCTGGGTGCGACTCTAGCCATGAGTACAGCTTTTCATCCTCAAACGGATGGTCAGACCGAAAGAGTAAACTAAGTTTTGGAAGATTTGCTTAGACTCTGTATTCTGGATTTTGCTAGTTCCTGGGAAGATGACATTCCATTAGTGGAGATTGCCTACAATAGCAGCTTTCAAACCAGTATTAAGATGGCTCCTTATGAAGCATTGTATGGTAGAAAATGCAGTAATTCGCTAGCTTGGTCAGAAATAGAAAGCATTCAGCTCTTTGGTTCAGAATTAGGTGAAGAAACCAATAATAAGATCAAATTATTTTAGCAGAGAATTCGTTCAGCTCAAGATCGTTAGAGTAAGTATCATGATTCTCATCACCGTCTCCTAAAATTCAATGTGGGAGATTCCGCTTATCTAAAGGTCAGTCCAATGAAAGGTGTCTTCAGCTTTGGCGTAGTTGGGAAACTTAGTCCCCACTTTGTTGGACCCTTCAAAGTTTTGGCCAAAGTAGGATCATCTGCCTATCGGTTAAGTCTTCCTGATGGCTTTGCAGTTATTCACAACGTATTTCATGTATCATCATTGAGAAGATGTCTTCGAGACCCTTCTCATCTCGTTCAACTTCCAACAGTAGAGATTCAACCAGATCTTTTGTATGCCGAAGAACCTATCAGGATATTAACTCGTGATCAGAAGCAGCTAAAAAATCAATCAATTCCTATAGTCAAGATTTAGTGGAAGAATAGATCCTTTGAGGAATCTACCTGGGAGAAAGAGGTGGCTATGCATAATAAATATCCACAACTCCTTGCAAGGCCAGGTATTGTTCTTCTCTTTCTCATCTATTGTACTTGGAACTTATTCTATCCCAGTAGTATTCTCTTTACTTGAGTGATGTTGGGGATGACATCGTTCTTAAGTGAGGGAGTCTGTAACAACCCTGGTTGTTATCTTAGCTAAACCTAGAATAATTAAGCTAAACCAAGCTTTAATTTTGATTCTATTAGATTCAATGGGTCATTTAAACCTAACCCTAGAAGTTTGAAATCAATCGAAGCTGAATTCAAAATTTGGGTATTTTTGGCTATTTTTGAGCCCTAGAAAATACCTAAATTAATTTGATCTCCAAATCAAAATCTAACTTCATTTTTGAATTCCCCACCCCCAAATTAGCTAAGGGTAAAATTTTGGGAATTTTTGGAGGTCATTTAGGTACATTTTGGATTTAATTTAAATTAGTTCAATTGCAAATTAGGGTTTTAAACAATTCCTAATTGCAAATTTACCCTTTTCCAATGGTCGGTCGGTTCCCAAATCGCGGGCGCCATCCGGGCCGTCCATTCCATGGATTTAATCCAACGGCCCGCGCCTTCGATTGGATCCGTCTCATCTCGACCGTTCCACAGTTCTGAGATCTCGATCCAACGACATCTAGGTCTCCATCTTAAGTATCCCCGATCACCCGTTCGATCCTCAGATCTAATCCGACGGTCAATCAAGCCTCCTCGTGCGAACGTTAGTTGTTAGGAGATCAGAGCCGTTCCGCGTCAACTGGCGATCCATCAAACGGCCCTGGCAACCCCCGCGACTGTGGATCGTCTTCCTCCCAAGCGCGCGCCCGACAACCGAATTTTCCTGCACAGCCATGTCCTCCAGCCGGTCTGCCACTCCTGTGCCATGTCAGGAAGACCGTTGGGACCTTGCCCTATCACTCCCAGCCAAGCTTGAGGCCCGGTCCACACCAATTCTGGCAATTGAGGGAGCACCCTCGGGCCGAGCCTAAGCCATGGCTCTAGACTTCTGCAGCCACCCTGGACCTCCGTGGAGCCTATAAATACCCTTGGGACTTCACAGTGAGTCCCTTTGCTCACTGTGAATCCCTAATTTCCTAGTTGAAGGCCTGTTGGAGCTCCCGTCACCTCGGCAATTTCTCAGTGTCTCTGCAGCTTAGGACTACTGATAGAGGGCCCGTCTGGTGTTCAGACCCCCTGTGAACCTTCATCTCTCATCTAGGAGGCTCGGAGGCACTTCAATTCCCTCGGTCGAGCCTGCGACCTTGACTTCAGGTACAACCTTCTTCCATAGATTTCCTTCGATCCAATTCCTCGTCTGTCTCTGCATTGAGCCTCTGGATGTCGCCTAATTAGCCGTAGCCACCTACCGAACCAGTCATGATTGTCGCCCGGGGCTAGGCTAGCTCGAATCGATCTTATCGATCGATTGAGCTAGCGATCGAGCCATGGCTGAGTCTGAGTAAGTACCGAGCGATCGGCTACGACCCAGGTTATGAAACCCTCCCTGAAGGTGTAGGTATCGAACCCCGGCTGATTAGTGGCCTCTGTGAGGAGAATTGTCTCCTCACAGTAAGCCTGAAATGCCCCTATCGAAAGCATCTCGGGTGAGTAGCACCCCATTGATGCAGAGGGATCCAAATGGGGGTTTTTAGTCCAATCGATGCGTCTCGACTTTAGGAACATGTAAGGATCGAGCTCAGCTGCCGCCTCCATTTGAATGCCGAGAATTTCTGCGCTGAAATTCGTTTGGGACGGACCCGTCGAGAGGTAGGAGACGAAGTCCGGGTCGGGCTGACCCCGACCCGCGCCTTTTGATTTCGGGCCACAGCTATTAATGAATTATAAAACAACATTTTCAATGGTTATTAATTAAATAAATCAATCCCTATAGTTTTAATTTAAATAAAATACATATTAAATTAATTGAATAACTTTAACTATACTAATCCAAATGGTATGATCCAATATACCATTTGAACTAAAAAAATATAAGAAATCTAAATATAAAATAAAATCATAGATCCAATGGATAGATTTAAAATAATTAATTAATCCTTTTCTATTTGTAATTAAATTATAATAAATTCAATAAATGTTCAAATCAGTTATTTAAGGGCTCTGATTACTCCTGTGATCTTAGGGAACAAGTGTAGACCCTTAAATCCAATTTTGGACATTAAATTTCCTTAATCACCTCTTAATTACCCTAATTAAGTATTAGTGAATTAAACCCTAAATTAGTCCTTGATTTTGGGTAAGTTAATTCCTAGTGCCATCTTAAGCCTACTAGAACCTAAGTGTAAGGTTGGATTGCTCTAGAATGCCCTAGATTCACTAATCACTCCAATTGTCCTAATGATGTGATTAGTATTAATTAGCTTAATTAGGTTGTCAAAACCTAAGATAAGTGTGTTTTCCACTTCATTAATCAATATGAAACACATTAAAATAGATTAGATTTAATCTAGATAACTAAACCCTAAAATCCTAATTTTAGCCTTATGAGGGGTATTTTGGTCATTTTGTCCAAGATGTGTTTAAGTACCCTTAAACCTTGGGAAATTCAGTAAATTAACCCTTAGATAAATTATAAATGTTCTTCTGGACTCTTGGACTAATAATGTTGATCATGTGGAAGTTTATTTAAGAAATCTTCAATTAGCCCTAATCAAGCCATTAGTCTTTAAGTGAACCTAAGGAAATCATCTAGCCTTAATAATTGAATCTAATAATTTTAGATGTTAAATTTCAATTTAATAAGCTCAACTAAGTTAGTTTATGAGTTTAATTTCTAAAAAAATACATATTTAAGAAATCCTAAGTTAGAAAACTAGTTAAGTCTAAAGTGATCAAATCTTAGATCCTAGATCTTATTCTTTAGATCTTCTACTTGAATCAAACTATCTCCAATTGAATTTCTTTAAATGATTTATTGTTTAATCTCTTGAAGCATTCCATGTGGGTATAGGATGATTTAATCTATAAGATAATGAAATTATCTTAAAGATTGAATATAGATATTAGATTATCAAGTTCTTAATTGATTATTTTATCTTATGATCAGTAGAATAACCTTTCATTAAGTTCTTAGTTCCTGGATCCTTCAGCTTATAGGATTATTTACCTTTAATTTGGGTAGTAATTGTGAACCCTATATCTTTAATAGGACTTTTACCTTGGATTTAGGATTTGTACACTAAAGTGGAGTTTAAGTTCTAAATCCTTAAATCTTGAATTTCTTAATCAAGGTTTGGTTAAGAGAGTAAAATAATAATAAATTAGGTCATGAATTTATTTATTTAAACCTTGTAGTCATCATATAATTTTGAGTTAGAACTTGTTAAGTTCCAATATTAATCTTAAGGTCGTGAATCTGAGTTATACTCAATAGCTAGATATTGGAGATTCTAAACTTGTATATTCTCAGAATAGTTAGATTGGATAATTAGACAACCACAGATATCACATAAGTCTAGATTGAGTCTCTTGCTTATTTTGACTAGATTGCTTACCATACCTTGGATATTGAGCCTTATTTCTTGAGCGTAATAGGAGAACTTAGGATATGAATGATACATCATAAGTTAGTAATTGAATTGCATATCATTCAGTTCTTACCTTGCTTGCAGTTAGTAGAATATGTCCTAGCATAGTCTGCCTCTACAGTAATAATATTGTGTAAATTTGACCCAGGCCTAGAGGATTGGGATGGCCTATTGGCTGGGTTTTGATTTATATTTTCAGTATTGGGGCCCTGGATAGCCTTTTGGCTGGTATGACAGTATTATGTCTTAGGCTTATTACTACTCTAGCTGGATTGTTTAGTATCATGTTCTTTTTTTTTGCTTTGCCACATGCTTCAGTGGCCTTAATTTCAGTATTTGCTCATTTTTGCCACATGTCTCAGTGTTTTTACATAGATTGCTTTACTTTTGCCACATGTCTCAGTGGCCTTTCTTTTCCTTTATATTAATTAGCATGTTGTATGTATACTCTATCATTTACTTATATACATTTGCATGTTTAGGATGCTAGTATTGTATATTTATTTTAGCATTGATGTTCTTTATAGACTCAGCATGTGTTAATATGATCATAAGCATGTTAAGTTCCAAATTTGCATTATAGTTGCTATTTCTTTTAGCTTTAGCATCATCTTGTTTATTTGGCATGATATGTTACCTTTCATACTAGTTGTTCGCTATAAATGGATAATTTATAGTTACCCGTATCTTCATAGCTTGTTGCACTCATTACTGCTTGCATGTTTAGTTAAATTGAAATGTGATATCTTAAATTATTCAATTCATTAAAATAACCTAAAATGTACTTAGACAATTGTCTAACTGTAACTTTTTATTTTGTTAGCTGGGGCCCTAGTATTTGTGATACCGACAAACGTCATATTCAAACTTGTTCTTGGGCAGTGTTGTAGGAGAGGAGCAAGTTCAAGAGGAGGATTGTGTTGCTGCTGTTTAGATAGATCTTGCTTTTTATTTCAGTGAGATTGAGAGACATTTTCATTTCCTTATAAATTCAGTTTGTAATAATTAACTCTGGATGTATTTTATTTCTGCATTATGATGAGTTACTATATTGTTCTTCTTTTTCTCTACTATGTTGTGCTTGTGGATGTTATATCTGCATATATATTGATGAATGGTTATAGTATTTTGGTGACACGTTCTTGGCTTAAGGCAAGTTGGGTTTTAACCTTACTTTACTTAAGCTGGGTGTTTGCCACAGTTGGAGCACCGTACTTCCTATTATCAGTACGGGGGCCCCCACATCAACATTTCTAATTTTCCCGATAATTTTGAGAGTACCTATTTTATTTAGACCTCAGAATCAAATTCCAAATCCGCCATTGGACTCATCACCCCTAAATTAGCTAGGAGTGTCATTTTGGGAGTATTTAGAAGTCATCAAATTTTTCCTAATTATTTTAATATTATTTAAATACTCAAAAATTACTATAATTAATTTGACCTCTGATCAAAAATACGATTGCATTTTTGAGTTCCTCACCCCTCAATTAGATAAGGGTAAAAATTTGGAATTTTTCAAAGTCTGTTTGAGTATTTAAATTGAGTAAATAAATGAGTTAGATTTAATGATTAAACAATGCATTTAAAATAATTGAATGTATATAATTTTTATACTTATCCAATTGCTATTTAAAAAAAGGGCTGAAATCCATTGCTTACGCCATTGCACAAAACAGTAGATCCAACACATTGCATCCGTCGATTTCTTCCTAGTGAAATCAAATGGACGTGATCCTTTCGTATGCTGAAGGATTAGGAGTCGTTCGATCTGATGCCCAATCAAACAACCCCTGTATGTTTCTTATATGCCCCTACCGATCGTGGCCTGCTAAGCAGGCATACGAAGATCCTCACCTCTCAGGTGCAATCCCGAATTCCTTATCCCCTAATTCTCCCCCTCTAACTCCCATTTGCTCTTATATCATTGCCTGGGAGTTTTGCTGGAGTGTGTTGTGAACAAAGAAGTTTGTTGTTGTATAATAGAGTTCAGCCCTAACCCTAAATCATGTAGGAGATAGTGCAAGTACACCATCTCCTACTCACCTTATCTTATTTATCATTTCATCTATCATCATATGATTTCAGTTTTTGCAGTTGTTGAACTCCAATCGCCTCAATCAAGGTCGATTGGGTTTCATACCAGCAGCTATATAAAATTTTTCCTAATACTTTCAATCCACAAATTTTTTTTTTCATATCTACAATCTATGATCTTTAGTTAAAATGTGAGGTTAAATTTAAGTAAGACTATATGATTATTGATCAGTCGAGCTCGATCAAACTTGATCAAGTTCGATCTGATCCCACCATCCTGCTCTCAATGCACTATAATAATGAAATTAGGGCTACATTTTCATGAACCTAGGAACATTTTTGAATTAGGGTTTTCATATTTTGAATTTAGATCTCAGATTAAACATCGTATTTTGGGTTCAACCACATCCTGAGGTAGCTCATAGTGCGAACACAATGATGCCTTTATTTCCTATGCGTGAACTCTATGGGGATGATAACGGTCCATGGTTTACTACGAAATGAACTGGTCAGTTCATTTCTACTAGAACCGCGTTATTCGCACTTGGCCCATATGGCGCATGGATCTACTAGGTCTCGCAATCAGCACCGCATCAATGGTAGTCGTTAATTTAATTGATTAATAGAATGATAATTAAATATAAATATATCTGAATTATGTCAAATAATGCAAAATTCATTTTTGTAAATAATATGCATAATGATTATCCAAAATATGCAATATTATATACCATTTCAATCAAAAAATGAGTAGATCATTAATACTTAGTGTCATTATTTCCCTTATGTTATAAGGACTTCATATATGCTTTCATATTTCCATTTGGACAACATTTGGATGATTTAGGTATTTGGCTCCTTAATTAGTGTAATCTTGCATTTTCCAAACTTTCTAGAATGCTTGTTTTAGACTTATTAAACCCTAGGATAACAAACATATTTCATTTTATTTATTTCCCATACATTTTCAATTGTATGTTTGAGCCTTAAATTTCATAATGTAGATAATTGGAATACTTAGCAATTTATTGAGTTTATCTTCATCCTTATTAGAATTGGTATAAGATTGATTTGAAATCATAATTTGCTTATGATCCTTAGAGCTAGATATTATTTCCAATTAGTGTTTATAATATTTACACTCATGTAATTGCAATGTTATGAATTTATTAGGATTAGTCCCTAGCATTTAGAGTAGAACTTATCACACTTTCCCATTAGTTCTTATTCTCTTTTAAGTTCACAAATAATTAAATTTAGAATTCTTTAGCTTCCTATTGTGGTATAGTTAATCTATCCAATGCTGATTGTATACTAAATGTATGCCTTAGTTCATTAAAAGAACTTATTAGAACTAATGTACTCCAATTAGAGTGAAACTTAGTATTAATCCCATAATTTCTAGACCTTATCTTAGATCCTTTATTAAGTTAAAGATTCGTATGCTAGTAGTATACCTCATTTCATTAAGTAAATTAATAAGACTAGTGTCCAAAAATTTGATTGGAATGTTAATACACATCTCCCTTAGCTTTTAATCTTCTATTAAAGCTCTCTAAAGATTAAATTAGGAATCCCTTAGCTTCCTAATGTGCTTAAAATAGCTCATAGACTTCAATTAACCTACAACCTAGAATGTTCTAGCACTTGTAATTAGTAGTATATTTCTTCCCTTACCTTTAGATATCTCCTACTAATTAGTAATGATTTGGTTAGAAACCTTTCATTTTATAAGCTAAATTAGATAAAGTTAATAGGTTTTACATTAACCTCCACTACCTTTATTGGTTTTGAACTAGTATAGAATAAGTGTCATTTGCATGAATATTGACAGACGTAAAATTCGTGTCTACGCTTGCACGCAAGTGCACGTGGTCTGAAGTAATAAGTGGAAGTTTAGTTCCGAGATTTATCGTCTACATGGATCTATCTTCTTTCAGTAATATTTAGAAAAATATTTCTTAGTGTTTTTGGTTTTGTTCCTAAATTTATCATACAAAGCACTTAAATGTAAATACTATGTAATTGAGAAGAGGGAGTTGGGGGGTTCATTATGTGACTCATAAGGACTTGGTGTTGTAATTATATCATTGCAATTCATACAGTTATTTTCTATGCCTAATCAATCAAGTGAACATTTCCTTCCTTAGATTGGTCCTCTAATTTTAACAAGTTTAAATCTAGTGCACAAGGAGAACACTCTAGGGTTCTTCTTCGGTGCAAAGATTCTCATGAGATCTTAATTTAAATGATTTTGATTTCCTACATCTAGGTTACCAAATCACTTGTTTTAGTTATATTAACCTTACAAGCTTTGATTCCCACCAATCAACATCATGCGCTGCACACATGGTTTAGCTAAGGGAGAGGATTCATCATGCCCAATGTACTATGCACATCATCCATGGTGTCCGATGATCTCTCCCTCCTTCTACTTTGCTAAGCTGTAGAGAATGATTGCCGCAGAGCATGATTGGAGGGGACTTGGCTCACAAGCATCAATTTCTCCAATGAGCTTAAGGAGTGGTGTTAATAGGCTTGAGAACTTGTCATGTAGCCCTCAGCTCTATTGCACTCACTCCTTACTCTAATTCAATTAGTGAGAATTGGAGCACAAGTCTTTCTTATATTAAGATTCTCATTTCATAAATTGATTTAGCAATAATTTAAAATTGATAATCATTCTAGGCATTCACATTAATATATAGATAAAGGAAACATTCATTTTAATATTTTTACTTAATGCAATTTCAACATACAACACCCTTATCTTACTTAGCACATAACTACATCCCAACCCTCTCTAAGGAGGGTTTAGCGTTCCATTACATATTCAAGACAAATAGATATATACAAAGATAAGAACCTTGACATCGGTTCGACTCTAAAAGAAATAAGAGAAATTTGAGATAAAATACTAGGAACATCCCAAAATTTCTTGGGGTTCTCTGGATTTCTTCTTCTCCTTCCTCTTCCTCCAAGCTCCTTGTACTTCTACTTTCTCTTGATCTTGCAAGGGTCCTCTGATCTTCTCCTTGGAGAGTTCTCCTTCTCTCTCTATTAGCAGCCTTCTTTAGGATTTTTGAATGTAGAAATTGGGAACCATTGTGTGACCTGAAAATATTTATTAAATAAGAAAGATTTCAACCCTTTTTCATTAATCCTGAGTGACCTTTCATCTCCCCTTACTTTAATAAAAACCATTCATGTTTATTTCAATAATCCATTAGTATTCAACAGGCTTTAAGATTAATTTGGTTTTCAAAAGGCTGAGGAAGGCCAAAGGTTGGAATTTGTGGCCTTCCCTATGCTATTATTAATGAGAATTTTTGGGCATTTTTGCATCAGCCGCTACGATGCGTTGAGGCGCTCTCAACTATTTCTGTAGAGTCTTGGCTCTGGGTCTGCTGTTCTGCTGGGATCTGTCGTAGCGCGCTGTATCAGCTTTGATCCAAACATTGTTCCGCTGCAGCGCACTATGGCAGCTTTCATTCATACACTATTCTGCTGCAGCACGTTGTAAGCGCGCTATGGTTGTAGATTTTTACTGTGCAAATAGTTCTTATAATGTAAATAGTTCTTATAATTTTACAATTAATATTCTCGAAATGTCTTTGTGGCCCGCTGTGGCATGCTGTGGCGTGCTATAGTATATTCCTTCCAGGTCTGCATTTTAGTTCTTTGTACCCAGGCGCATTGTGGCACGCTGGAGGCACGCTACAACGGTTAAAGTTACAAAAATGCAGAAATTAACTGTTCAATTAATTCTCATAGCGGTTCTACTTCCATGCTTGTAGGTATGCTCCTAGTGAGCTCTATTCAGCAGACCGCCATGGCCCGCTATGGCGCGATGTGGCGCACCACAGCAGTTTTCTTCCATAAATTCATTTTCTTCTCCAGAATTGCCTCTTCTCCTATTTTTACTTGAAACTGATAAGATTCTAATCAAAGCATACTTGTTCATGTGTTGTTTTGAATATTTTTAATCCTTTATTTTGCTATAAATCTTGGATTTATCAAATATAATTATAAATAATTTTTTTATTTCATAAACTAAATCAAAATACTATTTTCTAAAAATTCTTTCATTTCTACTATTTTTTACAATTAACTTAGAGATCAATAACTATAACTCAATTGGAGCTCAATTAACTCCAATCATTAAGTAGATCATTAAAATTAGATAACTTTGGATTTCACATAGTTTACAATTATTTGAATTCCTTGAATACTTGCTTAGTTTTGCGCCTATTTTTTTTAACATACATACAAGATATATTGCATAAAAAAAACTTTCATAAAACTATGCGATTTTACAATGATGGATAGCCAAGGGCATGCTTAATACAGAATATAAGGTGACCTCACATTCTCAGAAGGTGAATGTGAGTATTTATTTTCTATGAAACCCCGCTGTCCTTTACTAGTTAGGCAGACATACTTAACTACTCCCTTCATTCTATATGTACCCACAAAATGAGTATTTTCATAAATAACTTCAGTAAAGAAAATATTAGTCTTTTATAATCTTATTGATTGTGAGATCTCATCATAGCTTTCAAGCTATATTTACTTTCCATAGTTCTAGGCTATGTGTTCTTAGTCCATGAGATTAAGATCTTCTTCTACTTATTATGCTTTGCACTTTCTATTTTTAGTACTATGCTTTTCTTACTTAGAGTTCATTATAGAATGCAATGTATGTTGCTTTAATTTCATTTAAATGCTTCACTGTCTTTTTTACTTTACTTAGCATAAATTCCATTGGGCATAGACATGTTTCCATTTCATTTATTTACAAATACAGATTAGTGGCTTCTAGTCTTATTTAGGATGCATTTCCCCTACCTTTTTGGTTGTAGGTTGGAATAATTATATTTGTGAGTTCTTTACTCCTCTTTACCTTTCTAATATTCTTCTTTACAGTTAGAATTTACTTTTTCCCTTATTTGAATGCTTTTAAATGCTCTGCAGCATATTTCAAATTATAAATTATATTGTGATATCCAATTAAATTTAATGAATAATTAACCAATTTTAAAATGTGCTTAAATTATTTAGTCCAACTACCTTTTTAATTTTCTTGGCTTGCCCCATCATATTTTAAATACCAAAAATATGATAAATTAGGAGCAATATCAGGCTTGTGGAGCTAGACCTAGTACTTGAAGACTATTAAATACTGCATCTGCACTTCTTTTTCATTTACTGCTAATGTGAGAGTGATCTTTATTTTATTGCTCTTTGATTTTAAAGGCTTGTAATAATAATTTTTTTGTGATGTTTTTCCTTCTTCTGTAATGAGTTTAATTTTTTATAAATGCTTGAATTGAATAAGTGGATAGTTTTTTAATTTTACTTGCACTTGTTTCACATCCTTCCTTCTTTCCATTGCAACTTTCTTAACTTAACACTCTTACAATGATACTTGGCCACTTAGCATTTAATGTTGGGTTAGTTTCCTTCTAACTTGGTGTTAAATACTATAGTAATGCTCTAATGTTGAATTGAGTTCCTATTCAATATTGAGGTTGTTACAGCTGGTTCCTCTCACGCTAATTAACAATCCCTTGTAATTTAATTTCATTTAGTAATATTAGCCCCTAAGTATATCAGATCAAGCCAATTTGGTTTGATCTGATCTCTTTAAGCATGGGATCTTAGATGCTAGAATCATTTTTCTAATTTTTGATAATCCTTGGGTAAGCCCAATACATGGGGTTCCCAAAAAGAGTGGGATGACAGTTGTTCTCAATGACAACAATGAACTGATCCCCACTAGAATTGTGACCGGATGGAGAGTGTGTATTTATTATAGGAGATTAAATAAAGCCACCCGTAAGGACCACTATCATCTTCCTTTTATTGACTAAATGCTTGATAGATTGGTAGGGAATCCCTATTTTCATTTTCTTGATGGGTATTCAGGGTATAATCAAATCCTTATTTTGCCTGAAGACCAAGAGAAAACCACTTTCACCTGCCCTTTTGGGACATTTTTCTTTAGAAGAATGCCCTTCAGATTATGTAATGCTCCAGCCACCTTTCAATGCTGTATAATGGCTATTTTTTCTGACATGATTGGGGAAGTTTTGGAAATCTTCATGGATGACTTTTCAGTTGTTGGGAGCTCTTTCAATCATTGCTTGATCAATTTAGAAAAGGTTTTAAAAAGATGTGAAGAATCAAATTTAATCTTAAATTTGGAAAAATACCATTTCATAGTCGAAGAGGGTATTGTTCTTGGTCATTTGATTTCAATGAGATAGATAGAAGTTGATACGGCAAAGCTTGAAGTAAATGAAAAACTCCCCCGCCCATCAATGTAAAAGGAGTTAGAGGCTTCCTTGGGCACGCAGGTTTTTATAGAAGATTTATCAAGAAGTTCTCCAACATAAGTTTGCCGCTCTGTAGACTACTAGGGAAGGATGTTGAGTTCAATTTTGATGAAAATTGTTTAAAATGTTTCAATGCCATAAAAACTGTTTTAATCTCTGCTCCAATCATATCATTTCTACTCCAAATTGGGATTCACCTTTTAAAATTATGTGTGACGCGAGTGACCTTGCAGTTGGTGCTGTCCTAGGGCAGCAAAAGGAATGAACCTTCTACTCAATTTACTATGCTAGTAAGCTCTTAGATGATGCTCAAAGAAATTATGTTACCACAGAAAAGGAACTCCTAGCTGTCATCTTTTCCTTCACTAAATTTAGGTTATATCTCATCAGGTCTAAGACTATTATTTATACAGATCATGCAGCTATTAAGTATCTCATTCAGAAGAAAGAAGCAAAATCTCACTTGATACGATGGGTGTTGCTCTTGCAAGAGTTTGATCTTGAAACCCGGGATAAGAAGGGGAGTGAGAATGTGCTTGCAGATCATTTATCTAGATTGACTCATCTCGATAATGATAAGTTGACCAAAATCAGTGAATCTTTCTCCGATGAAAAACTTTATGCTATTACTTCAAATCATTCACCCTGGTTTGTTGACTTTGCAAATTATCTTGCAGGAGGAGTCATACCAAAAGACATGAGTTACCAACAAAGAAAAAAATTCTTTACTGACATTAAAAATTACTTTTGGTATGATCTATTTTTATACAAAGTGTTGCAATGATCAACTCCTAAGGAGATGTGTTCCTGACTCCAAAATTAGAAATATTCTCTATCATTGTCACACATCCCCGTATGGAGGGCACCATGGGATTGAGCGAACGACTGCAAAGGTACTTCAATCTGGATTCTCTTGGCCCCACTTGTTCAAAAATGCTGCTGACTTTGTCAAAAGTTGTGATAAGTGCTAAGAACTGGAAACTTAAGTAAAAGGGATGAGCTCCCTTTGAATAGAATTTTTGAAGTGGAGATATTTGATGTGTGAGGAATTGACTTCATGGGGCTATTTCCTTTATCCAAAACTAATACGTACATTCTTGTGGCAGTGGAATATGTTTTCAAATGGGTTGAGGCATTAGCATGTGTGAACAATGATGCTAAAACTGTTATTAAATTTCTCAAGGAACACGTGCTCGCTAGATTTGGGACACCCAGATTCTTAATCAGTGATAAGGGAAAACACTTCTGCAATAGGCAGTTGGAGAGTGTCTTAAAAAGTTATAGGGTGAGACATAAGGTAAGTACTCCTTATCACCCTCAAACTAGCGGGCAAGTTCAAGTCTCATACAGGGAGCTTAAGCAAATTTTAGAGAAAACTGTGAACCAAAATAGAAAGGATTGAACTTCAAAGCTTCAGGCCGCCCTGTGGGCATATAGAACTGCCATTAAGACCCCTTTAGGAATGTCTCCTTATAAGCTCATTTACGGTAAATCATGTCATCTTCATGTAGAATTGGAACACCGTGCCTTTTGGGCAATTAAAAAAATTAAACTTTGACTCTCAAAAAGCAGGGGCACAAATAATGTTGTAATTAAATGAGCTTGATGAATTCAAATTAAATGCCTATGAAAGTGCAAAATTGTATAAAGAGAAAACTAAAAAATGGCATAATAAGCTAATCAAGCTAAAATATTTTCAGCCTAGAATGAAAGTAATACTTTTTAACTCAAGATTAAGATTATTTCCAGAAGAAACTGAAGTCAAGATGGACAGGCCCATTCACTATCACTAAGGTTTTCCCTAATGGAGCGGTTGAAGTCGCTTCCAATGGTGGCACTTTTAAGGTAAATGGAAATTGCCTGAAGATATATTTAGAGGAAGGAATTTTACACGAAAAGGGAGGATGGACCCTTCAGGACCTCCCGTATGAGGGTATCACATAAAAGATCTTTCTCGTGTCGGGCTGAGACATTAAAACAAGCGCTCATTGGGAGACAACCCAAGAATAAATAGGTTGTATCTTTTTATTTGTATTAGTTGTTTTTGTACTTCTCCCTTTAGTGTGTTTTATTTTGTTTTTGAGGAATGAAATTTTAGATTCACATATTCCCAAATCTTTCTAGTATTTGAAAATGACAAAATTTTTTAAATTTTTCAAGAAATGAAAGTCACAAAAATATTGATAAAGAAAATGATATGAAATAAAATGGTGCTTAACAAAAAGTGATCAAATGCATTGATCGCATTAAAACTTTTTAACTAAGGAATGAATTATTAAGGTAAATCTAATCTCCAAAAATTTAAATCAATGCTATGAACTAAGTGTGGGGGAAATCATTGGACTAAAGACTAGAGATTATTGTGAGTACTCTAAAAAAATGTGCTAGGCTCCCGTAGTACTTCATGATCACAAAGATATGAATTAGGGATGAAGAAAAGTATCTCTCCCTAAGAATGAAAAGAGAAAAAAAAACATAAAAAGGGATGATGAAAAATATCTCTCCCAAATTAATGCAATGAAAAATGATGATGAAAAATATCTCTCCTTTAATCTATTCATCTTTGTGATTCATAAGAAGGAGCACATATGGCATAAAACTCTTGAGTATTTCGCTACCTCTCTAGTCTAGGTTTCCATAGAACCTTCCTCATTACCTAGTAACAAGCATAAAAATCAAATACTTGGAGATTAATTGATTAACCTTGCTTCATATCCAAAGTTAGAATATATAATACTAAATGGTTTGGATCATTTCAGTTAAGCACATGCCTTGAATTATAAATCAAATCTAAGTTGATATCTTTGTTGACTATCATACTTAAGAAGAAGAAAAAAAAATAGAAAAATATTATTTTGAGCTTACTCGAGGACGAGCAAGAATTTAAGTATGGGGGTGTGATGAATCTATAATTTATACCTTAAATAAAGGAAAATTTCATTTATTTCTCATATTAAAACAGCTCCTTAATCCAATTTTGTCTATCTGTTTTAGAAAAAATGCCTATCCAACGAATTCCGAGCAATTTGGAGAATTTTCCAAAATTTCTAAAGGAAAATCACAGCTGCGCGTTACAGCGCGCTGCAGCGGGCCATCTTGAGAATCACTGGCGCAACCGTGTGCTGCAGCAGTTCAGTTTGCGAACCGCGGGCGCGATCGCGCGCTGCAGCGGTTCAGTTTGGGAACCGCGGGCGCGATCGCGCGCTGCAGCGGTTCAGTTTGGGAACCGCGGGCGCGATCGCGCGCTGCAGCGGTTCAGTTTGGGAACCGCGGGCACGATCGCGCGCTGCAGCGGTTCAGTTTGCAAACCGCGGGCGCGATCGCGCGCTGCAGCGGTTCAGTTTGCGAATCGCTGGCGTAATAGCGCGCTGCAGTGGTTCAGTTTGCGAACTGTGGGCACGATCGCGCGTTGCAGCGGAGCATTTTGCGAAACACTGGCACGATCAAGCACTGTAGCGGGCTTCTTTATAATCTGTTTCTGCCATGGCACGCCACAGCACGCTGCAGTGGCCACCGATTTTTCTGTCTGATAGGTGTATTAATTGCAGTTTGGACAAGACCCCTAACCAGCCTCTTGTCTCCAACCATCATTCCCTCTGCTGCAGCTCTGTTTTTAAATGGAAAGTTACATCTTTGATGTGATGAGAAGGATAAAACAATGGAAAATATTGGTCACCTCACCATCAATTAGAATTTGCCATCATTACTCATATTTTTTAAAAGGCATTGCTGGTTTTGATCTTGAGTATGAGGATGCAACCCCTCATCTATAAATACCTCCTCTCTTGACTAGAGGAGAGTTCCAAAAATTGCTCATTTCACCTAAGTAAAGAGAGGGGTTGCATAGAAGAGAAGAAGAACTCCCCAAGAGTGGAGGAGCTCAACTTGCTAAGGAGAAGGAGGAGAAAGGCAGCACTAGGGACCTAAGAGAGGCACTTCAAGCAAGGAGAAGAAGAATATGGAGAACTTCCCAATGAACGTTCCTAGTATTTTCTAAACTCTTGTTTTATAATTTCTCTTTTTAGTTGATCATGAAAGGGTCTTTATCCATGTACGTGTTCTTTTTCATCTCTTTTGTAATGGAAAGCTAAACCTCCCTTGGGGAGGGTTGGGGCAATCCCACATGTTTTGATAGTTACTATAAAATGTATGAAATTTTTCTCAAGTATTAATAAAAATTATGAACTTAATGACTTGCTAAAGAAGTGTATAAGATTATTATGGACTTGAATGTGGACCAAAGGAAAAGGACTTCTTAACTCAAGAACTGAGTTATCTTATGCTCCATAGCTCACATTAGTTTGATGCTAGATTTATGAGTGCATGAGAGCATAGAACTACGTGAGAAAGTTCTTGAGCTTAGTGCACCTTAATTTAAGCTCAACCAAAGAGCTGATACGTGTGATGCTAAGACCCACTAATTGAGCTCTATAGCTTAACATAATTGAGGAAGGTAATGGAATAGTTATGTGCTCATGAACGATGTGACATAGTCATTGAACCCAATGAAATCAATCCCTCATCTCAATTATGTGTGATGCGCGTGACACTCTTAGTGGAATCAATGCTTATAAGATCTTAAAAGTTAAAAACCCTCATCTCCATGATCAAGAGATGAGGTAAAATCTATAAACCTCAAATCTTATAAGGATCTTTGTGCTAAAATAGAACCAATTATGTGTTCATTTCGTGCACAAGATTTGAACTTGTAATTTTTTAAGATAAAACTCAAGGAAAGACAATGTGCACTTGATTAAGATCAAGAAAATGAAAGATAAATGCTTGAGGAATCATCATATATAAGTTATCTATCATGTCATATGGGAGAAACCCAACTCTCATCTACCTTTTACTTGACTTATTTTCTACTACTGTGATTACTGTGCTTGTTTTGGAACCAACTTAAACAAGACATCGATAGCTTAAATATTAGTGATAATAGATACACCTTAGTAACAAAACATCCAATTCTCTGTGGTTCGATAAATCCCAGAAACTCAAACTTTCCACTTATTACTTCAGATCATGTACACTTATGTGAAAGTACAGATGCGTATTTTAGGTATGTCAGTAATTCCACCATAAAACTTCTTAGCCAAATCATCTCTTTACTCGCCTCAGTAATGGCGACGTATTCTGCCTCTATGGTAGATAGAGCAACAATGCTTTGTATACTAGAGATCTAGCTCATCGTTGCACTTCCCAATGTATACACATATCCATTGGTGCTCCTCTAGCTATCAACATCTTCTATAAGATCTGAGTCTATATAGCCCTGTAAAATAATGTCAAACCTTCCAAAGCGCAGTGCTTTTCCTACTGTATCTTTTAGATATCTTAATATCCACTTAACCACGTCCCAATGGTGCTTTCCTAGGTTTACCATGAATCTGCTAACCACTCCCACTATATGGGCGATATTCGAATCTCATGCAAATCATTACGTATATCAAGCTCCCAACTGCTGAATAATAAAGAAATTTTAGCATGTGTTCCTTCTCTTCTTTAGACTTTGTCTTATGCCCTTTGATTAGCTGAAGTGATTTGATAGGGGAGTGCTCACCAATTTTGCCTTGCTCATGTTGAATCTATTTTGCACCTTTTCAACCTAGTCTTTCTGAGACAACTTTAGAATTCCTGCACTTCTCTCCCTATTGATTCTTATTCCAATAATCTGCTTGATCAACCCCAAGTCCTTCGTGTCAAATTCCTTTGACATTTGTTCTTTCAGCATTTTATCTATTCCTATATATGATCTTAAAATCAACATATTATCCACATACAACAATAGAATGATATAGGAAGACTTACACTATTTATGTAACAATGCAGATTTGTTTGGCACCTTTTGTACCAAAATTCAGACATGAACCTATCAAATCTATTGTACCATTGCCTTGGCATTTGTTTCAAGGTATAGAGGCTCTTCTTGAGCTTGCACATTAGCTCATATTTTTCTTTCAGTTGAACCGTGTATCCTCAAGCTATTGTATGTATAGCTCTTCTTCCATCTCTCCATAAGGAAATGTAATTTTAACTCTATTTGCTCCAAATAAAAATTCTCAACTACAATAATATTTAACACAATCCTAATGGCTGTCATCTTTACAACTGGGTGAAGATCTAACTATAGTCAACCCAATGCCGCTGTTGGAAGTCCTTTACTATAAGTCTCGCCTTGTAACACTTGTTCTTATTTGAATCTTCCATCACCCAGTAAACCCACTTATTTTGAAGAGCTTTCTTCCTAGCTGGTAAAGGTGCCAACTCCCATATTCTATTTAATATGAGTGATGCCAATTCATCATTTACGGTAGCCTCCCACTTGATCAAATCTTCAACTTAAAGTGCCTCTTCAAAGTTTTATGGTTCAGCACTATCTATTAGTAACATATAAAATAAGGAATGAGAGTACTTCTATAGTAGTCTTGAGACTCTTATGGATCTTCATAATATGAGTGTTTGTGGTTCAACATTGACACCCTCATGAGTATCTTTTTGTACATGCTGCCAAACTATGTGCCATGGCTCATCATTTGAAGCATCCTTGAAATTAGTCCTGACTCCAATTAAATCTTTGTATATTTCACTTTTATTGAAAGTGATATTCCTACTTTTGATGACTTTTTGGTTTTGATTGTCTTAGAATCTATAACCAAACTTTCCTGTGCCATATCCAATGAATTTGCACTTAATTGTCATAACATCAAGCTTGCTTCTGATCTGCATCAATGTGCACATAAGATGAACAGCTAAATACCTTGTGGTGGTTCAGTTTCACTTCCTTTCTGCTCTAAGACTCCTCAAGAATCCTTTCATTTAAGGGTATGGAAGGTCCCAAATTTATCAAGTAAATAGCCATACTAACAGCTTCAACCCATAACTAATTTGGGAAACCCGCATGCAATCTCATGCTCCTAACTCTTTCTGTGATTGTTCTGTTCATCTACTCTATAACACCATTTTATTATGGTACTCTTGGAACTATAAATTTCATCATGATATCTCTCAAGGCACATAACTCCTTGTAATCCCTATCATAGAACTCACCCCTATTGTCGGATCTCAAACACTTAAGCTTCAATCATGTCTCATTCTCCACTAAGGCTAACCAATTTCTTAACCCATCAAATGCATCATATTTGTGCTTTAGAAAATAAACTTATACCTTCCTCTTATGGTCATCAAGGAAGGTGACAAAATATGAGGCTCTACCTATGGAAGAAGTAGGAGCTGGCCCCCATATCATCTGTATGCACTAACTCAAGTTTTTGCCTTTCAGCTCTCTTCCAACTTTGCAGAATGAAACCTTCTTTTGATTTCTTAGCACATAATTTCACAGAAATCTAAGTCTACTGACTTTAGTCCTTGGAGCTTATCCTTTAATTATATAGATTTCAAACCCCTTTCACTCATATGGCCAAGCCTCCTGTGCTATAGACATGCATCTACCTATTTTGCAGCTGTAATGGAATCAGACACTTTATTGATTAGATAAAGTGTACCTTCCATATTATTCTGTGCAACAATCAGTGCACCCTTTGTGACCTTCCACGAGTCTCCTATAAAACAAGTATTGTAGCCCTCTCTTACTAACTGGCTCACTGAAATAACATTTCTCTTTTAACATGGCACATGTCTAACATCTCTGAGCTTTCAAACTACACTGCTTGGTAGCTGAGCATCCATATCACCTCTACCAGTGATATCACATGCAATTTCATCACCAAGATATACCTTACCCCCAAGTCACCATTGGTGTAAGTGGCATGAAAGGATGCTTCCGATTCCACCACCCAGGACTCCATGTTAATAAGAGAGATGATTAATGCATCTTGATCCTCTTCAATTGAAATATTCATAGTGGGGCACATAACCTTGCCTCCACCACTTGGCTTCTTTAGGTTAGGGCAGTCCTTCTTAAAGTGACCTATCTTCCCACAGTTCTAGCAATCCATATTTGCTTTTCTGAGTCTTGATTTCCCTCATCTAGACATAGGCCTATTTCTGTTATGTCTTCTATCTACATATTTTTCTCTAATTTCAGCATTCAACACTGAAGTAGATGCCTCCCCATGGGATCTCTTCTGCACCTCTTCATTCATCACTAGCTTGACAATATCATTAAATTTCAATGATGCATTTTCTGATAAAGTACTGATGTTTGTAACTAGCCCATCACAGCTATCTAGCAATGATGAGAGGAATAACAAAACTCAGACCTTGTCATCAAACTTGAAGCCCATCGATCTCAATTAGCTCTTTACAGTGTTGTACCCATTAAGATGTTCAGTTACTGAACAGTCATCCATCATCTTCATATTGAACAATCTCTTCATCAAGAACACTTTATTAGAAGTCGATGGCTTCTCATACATCCTTGTTAGTGCATCCATGTGATCTACAATAGCTTTCTCATTAACAATATTAAATGCAAGAAAAAAATGATAAACAAATCAAACCCAATGCGATTCTATGAAGTACCTCCCATTATTCATCGGTCATAGTATGTGGTTTTCTATTGGTTTCAATTAATGGTTGATATAACTTTTTCTAATAAAGCAAATCATCCATTCGCATTTTCCAGAAAACAAAGTTTATGTTGTTGAACTTCTCAATCTTGTGTCTCATCTTATCAGCCATTGCTCTCACTCAAATAGAAAATTCTTAAATCAATAAGAAACATATCTCTCAAATACCAATTGTTGAAGATTAAGCACACTACAGTGGAAGCTATTTTGAGCACTTAATGAGGATTAAGGATGCATTGATGGCTACAAAGCAAAATACAATATCACAAAACAAAAAAAAATGAATCACAGCACATACAGGCAACAGAACCACAAGCACATTCAAATAATCACATAATTTATATGGGAAACCCAAGAATAGAAAAAATCATGGAGCCACATCACACAAAAATTTCCACTATGAATTTTGAAGGGTACAAAGTTACAAAGAGCTTCACCTTCTCAAGGAACACTATCTCTTACTCAAGAATGATGGAGAGAAGAAGTAGCCAAGACCTGAATAGGGTTTCTTTGACATGCAAAAGCTCCCTTGCACAGCTGTTATCTTCTTTAGGATTCCTCCTTGTCAACAATGAAAAAACCTTTGCCAACACTTTCAATCACATAGGAAACTCTTCCATAAGTTTTCTTAAGTACTCAGATTCATTTTGGACCTAAAATGGTCCCAAATACCCCTCAAAATAACTTAGGGTGTAACCTGAAGCAGAGCTGAAATCTGTTAACTGCTACGTCGCACCATAGCGCCCAAGCCACGAGTAGCAAGGAGCTAGGGCATGCTGTAGCACGCTACTCCTGAGTTTCCTGGCACTGGGATGCACCACATCGCACACTCCACTGTGGCACGCTACAGTGCCCCAATTTTAGTTTGCTTACGCTGGGGCGCGCTACGACACCTATATCACCCCGACCACTAGATTCCATCTACTAGGGAGTGCTGCAACACCCTAGTCTCAATCTGCTGACCGCCATGGTGCTCTGCGGCGCCTTCCTCTCGGGTGCTGGGTGCCATGGCGCGCCACGGCATGCTGTGGCGCCTATATTGTAGCTGAAATTCAACTTTATTTTGAATGGCCTCAGAACCTCCCAGAAGTTCATCGGAACACCATTAACATTTCCATGATGAATTAAATTGTCTCCACAACATAACAATTTTAGTTAAAAATTATTAAAGATCATTATAGTCTAATTCACATAGTTAGTCTTAAGATTCTTTATCAATAAGATTAGAACTTAGAGACTAATGTTAGTAAAACCTTTCCTTTATAAGTGTTTATTATAATTTATTGATAAATTGATGTAGCTAAAGAGTTAGAAATGTCTAAACCCTTAGATACTCTATTAAAGTTAAGACTTATTAAATCCTTAAGCTAACCTAAGATGTAATTGGAGAAATTGAGCATAAGATATAAAGATATTAAATGAAACCTAGGATGGTGAATATTAAGTTGGAAGAATATAGAACATTTTGAGCTAAGGTTGAAGTGATCTAAGCTATTGAAACGCTAGAATCTAAGATGTGCAATAAGGAACCTGTAATTTGTAACTTGGATGTTTTATTTGAATAGATATATTAATAAATAACTTAGTTAATTGTAGTACCATAAGTAATATAGGATTTTGAATCCTAATATGCACCTATACTTATAAATTATTTTGTCATTTAAATAATACTTAATTTAACCACAAATTTTCAAAACCTCATTATGATGCATAATACTGTATTTATTAACTTAGAGATTTATAATGTCTACGTTAATTGGGGGTTAATTAGCTCCAATCCTTAAAATAGATAACTAAGTAGAAAGTAATAAATATCACATAGTTTATAATAATTTGAAATTCTTAAAATGCTACAACACATTGAAACTAAATTTATAAAGAATATTCATTAAGACATTGTGCATAAATTAATCATTTAACATTATACTGAGGGGTTTCATATGGTGGATTATGCTATTATTAAGTCAAGGCAGGTTATGAAGTGATTAGGAGATCGCACATGTTCTACAAGGGAGAATGTGTGTAATTACAGAAGACCCCGCTTACATTATTATTGAGCAGACGTGCTTGACTCCTCATTTGTTATGTATAGTGCCTGTATAACAAAACATATATTTAAATAAGATAAATATCATAAAATTGCATTTCTCACAATATTATTGATTGTGAACATTTAATGTAGTCTCATGACTATATATTTCAAATTGTTCAGTCCATGAGGCAGAATTTTCTTTACTTATTTACTTTAGTAGTTTACTTTACAATATTATTTATAGTCTATATAGTATAAATTTTCATAATTTTCAATTATATATTTTCTTACATTGCCTTTACTTAGTATATGTTTCATTTAGACATATACATCGCTCCTTTACTTATTTTAGTATTTATATGCTCCCCATAAATGCTTTAACACACATTTGATGCATGACTAACTCAGCCTTTTTATGAGTACTATATGCCTTACATACTTTATAGCTTTTTGTTTAGTTTATACTACCTGTTCATTTTCTCGCATTATGTTCACCTTTTATAACCATTGTAAAAAGCTATTGTGATATCTCCTAAATTAAAATAATATTTTTAAGACTTAAATTATACTTAGACTTTTTAAGGTTTAATAACTTATTTTCTTTTATTGGCTGTGTACTATCATATTCAAAATCAAATATAATAAATCGTGAGCTTGGATCGGAGCTTGTGCCTAAAGAGGAACTTGAGCAATTGAAGATTTCTTGAAGACTACAATTGCTATATTTTTTTTATTATGTGAGTATGAGGGATTATTTACTCAGTATGTATAATTAATTTATCTCTGGATATTTGTCTTTATTTCCTGTGACAACTTTAATCTTTTTATTTTTTATTTTGATTGACTTTATATTCTGGATGTTAGTTATTTATGCATTGGATGTTGATTTTTTTCTACCCATAGATCTACAAATAAAGGTAGTACTTAATAATAAATTAAAATATACTATTCCAATATTAAGTACTACCATAATACCCACTATTAGATTATAATATGTAATATAATAATGGAGCATTACACATCATCATAGAGCTGTGCTTAGCTCAAGGCATAGCCATTAGCAATAATGAGTTGCATATTCCACCTTGAGTGTCAATGACAAAGAAGAACATGTGCAGAATGTTTTCGGCATAGCACTACCAAAAAAAGTGTATAACAGCTTACAGTGAGGAATAATCTGCAGTTTCTGAGAAGAGAGAAGATCTTAGAAATTTAAAAAGACGAATGAGACAATTGGAAGAACATTGAAGACAATTAGTGAGGTGGATCGGCATGAATATGTCGTATTTATGGGACAGCATGCACATTCAATCTACTTATACCAATGAGTTCACTAGCACTCTTAGTAATATGTTCACAAATTGGCATCTACATGGAGCTCTAGGAGATACAAGTTTCCCGACTTTGCCAATAATAAGGGAACCACCAACTAAATCATGGCCGACTTTGGAAGAAGAAGATGACGACGATGATGATAATGATGATGGCAAGCAGATGATAAGGTTGTATTTTTCTTTTATCTTTTGCTTTATTTATTTTTGTTTTTTATTCTTTAGCATGTTTTTAATATGAAATATCTTGCTTTATCTTAGGTGAATGAATTAATACATGTAGTCTAATAATTGAGTGTAATTAATATGAGATTTCTATCTTGAAAATTTGATTAAGACTGACTTTAACTCAATAGAATCAAAGGGATCAGGTATGTGATGAATGTTTAAAACAGAAAAGAGATCACACATAATTGAGTTAAATGAAACAAGCTTGAAATTAACAAATACGATAAGAAAGGACTAAATAGTTCTGAATTGGGTGTGTTATGCTTTTTAGTACTTCATGAATATAATGCATATGCTAAATGTAACAAGTTTTCCCAAAAAACAAATTAAGGGATGATGTAAAGTATCTCTCCCATAAATAAATGCATTATTTTTCATAAGAAGAAGTGCATATGGCACTTAAAAATTCCTAAGACAACTACTACAATCAGTCCTTTCTAAATAACTATCAATTATCCAAACTTGAATCAAAAGTAATCATGACATTAAGCAAAGAAAATTGGGGTCCGCATATAGTGCATTTCACGAAGCCTAAAAGTGTATGGTGTAGTAAATTCTAAAAGGTAGAGATCATAATGACCGGTCACTAAATCAATGCTGAATTTCTTTTAGCAAAACTAACTCATAATAATAAGATCGACTCTCATTTTTATAATATCATTTTATCAAAATACTAATTAATTCAGCTTACTCGAGGACGAATAAGAATTTAAGTGTATGGGTGTGATAAATCTCATATTTATAGATTTTGTTTATTAATCTATGAGCATTTAGATAAGATCAATGTTTATTAAAAGTTATTTTTGTATGTTTTTATGTTTTTGTAGTAAGGGAGAAAAAATTAACAAAGAAGTGCAAAACTACAAATCCAATGAAATAGGCCAAGCGCTACAGTGCGCTCTGACGCTCGTTTCAGGAGACAGGCACTACGGCACATGCACAATGCCCTATCTCTAAAATGTGTGCGCTACGACGCGCTCTGCGTTGATTCCAGAGAGCCAAGTGTTATGGCACCCATAGCGTGCCTTCAACCAAAATACAAACCATAAGCATTCAATACAGACATAACCATGGATCCCAAGCACACCTTAGCACCTGTTGTTATGAACAAACAATAATCCATATGGACAAATCAATGAGGGAGTGAATTTTAATAGACTTCATGTAATTTCCAAAGAAGTGGAGAATAATTATTGAAACCCTTCAGCTCTTAAGCTGATTAAAGTGGGGAATATTCAAGGATCTAATTAATTAGCCTATTCAGCTCCCTAGGTAGAGTTAAGAGAGAATTATTTAGGGAAGCAGGAATAAAGAAAATATTTTTTTAGAAATTTTTAGAGGGAAGAAACTCTAGACACTAAAAAATTATTCCCTGAGATTTCTCAAAGAGAGGGTGGCCACAAAAGAAGGAAGATGTCTAAAGATATGAAGGAGGGAGCTTCAGAATAAAGTAAAGAGGGAAACAACGACATAGAGAATGTTATGTGCAGTTCTTATCGAATTGTATTTTTTCCCTAAATCTTGTCTAACTTTTGCAAGGAAAGAATGTCTCTCCTGTGTATTATTTTCATTTCTTTGTGCTTTCCATTTATAATGATAGCTTAAACTCCCCCGTTGGGGAGTGTTAAACTCATAACTATGATTTGATAATTTTTTATTGTTCAATACAAATAAAGTCTACATATGGTGAAATGTGAGAGCCAAACTATGCTTAAAGGATATTATTGCTTAGATAAAATATAATATTATGATTTTCAACAATAAGTATTCAGTAAAATAATAATCACAAAGCTTCATTTGCTCATTTTTGAATCTCAGTTTAGAAACTTGATGCATATTAACTGTGAATGAATTATGTTTTTGTAATCTGAACCAAAAAGTACATTTATTGCTTAGAAAATAGTATAGATTTTATAAGAGAATTTTGTAGCAGACCCATCTACACGTCTCTTCCTGATAACGAAAATAGATATGTGACGTTCATGAACCTCAACAAGTTCTGAATAGAACTGGGTAGGGCATTACTATAAATACAACACTATCGCAATTAAAGCTGAGATATGAAGTCAATATGTCTCATAGGATATCGACTAAATACAATCTCAGGGTTGAATGCGATGAGAGACCCATTTGCGTGAGACATCACTAGTGTATCTATGTAACTGCAGCTCAATGAAAAGGAAAAATAAATAAGATAATCTCTCACATGGGTTAAGAAATTGTATGCACTAAATTTTATACCATAAGTTCTAATAACTCTCCAATCAACTCCAACTGATCATACTAATTAGTGTGATCTTAGCTGATAGATAATAGATCAAAGTATCATTTTGATCATTTAAACATACATAGAGAGAGATAGTGAGTAATTAGTAGCTAATACACATCGTTCTTTGGGGATGAAAATTGGACTCTGTCTTATATTACTTCAGATGAGTGCACTTGTGTGTTTAAACAGATACACTAACAATTGGTTGATGGTTGAGGATGACTATTTGCTGGCATTCATGGGTATGTCATAAAAAATACAACTTGAAATTTGCAATATTCATATGGAGATGCATTCATTCTTGTTAAAACTGCATACAAACTCGAGAGATTTGGAATTAAATGCAACAAAACATGCAACCTTTGTTTGGAAGCTCTAGAAAATGAGAGCATTTGTTTTTAAATGTAGTTTTTCTTTTGATTTTCTGTAAAAGTTAAACATTGTCCTTAATCTTCTTTTTCTTATGAGTTTCCCTCAATTACTTGATATGGTGGATAATAATTCTTCAACTAAGAAGAACAAAATTACTAATACCCACAATCAACTTTTTACCAAAGCGAAAGGTGAGGCAATTGGTGAAACATAGTTGCTTTTGGCATCAAATGTAAATTAAGGCTTTTTTATTTGTGATGGTTTTATGCAAAGTTCTACAATTCTCTTATTTATTTATCCATCTATTTTGTAACTTTATTTTTTTTATTTAAGTTTATTATTGTTAGTTGTCTTAAAAAAAAAAAGAATGCTATTTAGATTCGTTAATGTGACATTCAAAAAAATTCATTCAATATAATTTGAACATATTTTATTAGTATTTATTTATTTATATTAAAATAATACAAATATTATTTTTAAAGTTTGTATTGAATTTATGTCAAAATCATATTGAATGAGATTTTTTAGGTGTCACGTCAGCAGTTTAAATATTATTTTTCTAAAAAAATATATCAAAATATATAGATAATATATTAATTTATTATGTAAATAAATTATTGATTAAAAATATTTTTTTATAGGTTTTATATATAAAATTTAAAAAAATAAAAAATATTTATTTATTCTAAATATTTAATGATACATATTAAAAATAAGAAATTGCAGGATCACAGATGTACAGGCTGGCGCAAGTACTAAAGACTGATGATTGGGAAGGGATAGTTTAGTCCCTCCACACCACTGCAGTATCCGCATTTTTGGGCCGTATGCCGCCGGGGTTTCAACTCAACCAAGAATATGAGGGCATTTTCGGAGTTCGGAACGCCTAAAAATGGTTTTCTATGCAAAAAAGTAAAGTGCATGGCAGGTTAGCAACATTCAATCCTTTTTCGGCTTTGAAAAAGTTTGATGTTTCTTTTCCTTTTCAAAACATCTCTGCGTTTTTACAACGCTTCTTTCTTCCATCCTTCACCTAAAGGAAGGGATGAATAAAAACTGAATATAGAATCGATTTCTCTTTCACATAGTAGAAGATGAGCTCCACTATTTGCCAATAAAGGCATCATGTATCTATTACGCTTTTTCCGGATTAGAGAGATATTTGTTGAGTCAATGTTTTGCGGTTAGGTATTTGATGGTTTTTGTTTGCTCTAATAATTGCTACGTTCGCCTTCATTTAGAAGAATGGGGGCAGGAGCGTCGAGTAGTATGGGACCGGAAGGCAACGGTGGAGCTCCGGAGACTAGTCTTGGGGATTTACCTGAAAGTTGCATTGCTAAAGTTATGATTCACTTAGACCCGCCTGCGATCTGCAATCTGGCGAAGCTCAACAGGATTTTTCATGGCGCAGCTTCGGGGGACTTCCTGTGGGAGACGAAACTCCCGAGGAACTACCAATTCCTACTAGAGAAGGCTTCGGATGAAGAGAAACACAATGTTCCGCTGACTAAGAAGGAAATCTATGCACAGCTTTGCCGCCGAAACTCCTTAGATGGTGGTACAAAGGTATCATCACTTATGACCTGTGTTCCAATTTTTTTCTTGATTTTCTTCTTTTCTCGTTCTCTCATGATTTTGGCCTTTTGAGGGTTAATGTTGTTGTCAAGATATTATTGTTATGAAGATGCTAGTATTAATTTGGTTTAGTGGTTTTATAATTTAAAATGCTTGTGCTTCTTCTTAAGTTGCTTCTCATTTGAGACAAATTGTCACGCCATCAGTTCTTATCTAGTTGAACTAGTCATAATAGAGCTATGATATTATAACTTGTCATGCAATTGGTCGAGGCTTTGGGGAATTATGTGGCGTGATACTGTGACAATTATTGGTTATGGTGACGAGTCTATAAGTTCAGTCATATAACAAATCGTTGGTGAAATTAAAGTTTTGGGTTTTCCATTTGGAGCTGTTGCTTGAAAAGTATATATTAAGACTTTAAATCTGCTCGAAGCAATTCGCTATGTTGTGAGTACTCAAATCATGAAATGATGCTCACATTGAGTAATGTTGCCATCTATTGATAATCTTCTTAAGTTCCACTTGCTCACAATTTTATCCACACAATATCTTGCAAGATTATGCTTTTAACTGTGTTGTTAAATATTATCTAGCATCATATATCCACCTTACATAATGCCTCCATATGTAGCTATTGCAATTGTTTCCCAATTTAATTCTCCTATGGTGAGGTTTTGTCTTAAATTTTAGTGAAGCTAATAGGTTTATTGCCACCCAACCTTTTGTCTATTCCTCATTCTTTTTCACACTATTCATGGAAACTCAACATTTTTTATGGAGGTATTTTGTTATGGAATCCTTACCAGATCCTCCAACTTTGAAAGAATATATAGTAGGGAATCTTGAACTTGTACATATTAATCACCATCTCTTATAATGTATAATTTGGCAAAATTTGTGTGGGGTATGGTGGTATTTAATTTTTAAAATAACAGAGTAAACATTTCACTCGCTATTACCCAATAACATGAACAAGCATCAAGTTGTTTGGGAACCAAGCAACATTAAATTTACTTTTCTTATTTTTATAGTTGATAGTGTTTTTTGTTGAATAGGATGATGTTTAAAATCATTAAATGTGAATAATTTTGATTATTGACTTATTTTCTTACTTGTACTTGTACTCATATTATTTTGGGTTTGCTGATGGGAATGAGTTAGGCCTTTTTCATAAGTTTATGCAAATAATATTAGCAACTTTTTATACTTAACTATAACTTTCTTTTTAATGAAATGTTTGGTTTTGTCTGCATAGGAATTTTGGCTTGAGAAGTACAAGGGTAGGTTTTGCATGTCTATATCATCAAAGGCGCTGCTTATAACTGGAATAGATGATCGAAGATACTGGAATAATATCGCTACAGAGGAATCCAGGTATTGCCTTCTTACGATTTTGATGCGCAGAGACATATATCCTCGCACGTCTCATCCATTGTTTTCAGCAGTATTTAGAACCTTTTTATGGTTAACCTATGGCTCCTGTTACTTCTTTTCTTAAGTTCACAAAAGTTTGATTGTTAAAAAACTTATTGTGATACAGAAGGTTTGCTAGCATTAATTTTCTTAGATGTTTACATTCATGCCACTGAAATCCTTATATTAACACCCAATTTTTGATTGCTAATTAATTATCAATTACTAGTGTTTTGCTTGTAATTTCATACTCATTTTATGATTAAAAAGATCTGGGTTGGGTGTTATTTTTGTTACATTTAGAAGTATTTTTGTATTGTGTTAGCAAGTTTGTACTATGCTCCAAGTAGCTCCAAGTAGCTCCAAGTAGCATCTTTTCTATATTTTTGAGGCTTCATCAAATGTGGTTGGTTCATTTATCATCACACCAATCTTGCTAGGAACATATGCTAAGTATTAAATTTGTAAATGAATTGCATTGTTATGCTGTTTATCTAAAGTATTATTCAACTTTGGGCTGTTTTGCTTGAAGGGGCTATTCTATCTCTTATAAGCAGTTTGATACAAAGTTCTCAAAATACATAAAAAAAAAATAAAAAAAAAAGTTCTCAAGATACATAATATTTTTATTATACCCAATTGGTTTGTCTATGGTAACTTTTTTGATCCTTTCTAAGTTCACCTACCACGTTTTGCATGACTTTGACTGCCTGTGAAGAGATTCCATTCATTCACACTCCAACACAGTTAACATATCACACGCAGAACACTACATCACAACACTATAAATATGTCATAACAAGTGACAAAATAAAATAAACAATAATTTAACTGTCATGTGGAGACCTTCATGTATGAGCATCATTTCATACAAATTCTGAACTTTCATTGTTTGCCTTTGATCTAACACTACATCAATTCACCCACCAGTTACACAGATCTTTGAATTTAAAGCGGACTAAATATATAGTTTATATTATGTATGCAAATAAACTCAACAATTCAATCTTGTGTGCTGTAGATTGAGCTAAAGATGAACTCAATATGCTCTTATAACTTTGAAAGTCAAAGATTATGTGGTTTGCAATCTCTGTAGGTGTAATTTCAGTAATTTCACAAGAAACTAGGTGTAACTGCAACAGGCTCTAATGACTCTAGTAACATAACTATGATGGAAGTTTACTTGGAAGAAACATGGCTCATCAGGAGTTTTGGTTTCAGAAAATGATGAGTGATCATGTGCAAGTCATATTTAAATTTTAACATGTGATGAAAGCTGTTGAGAATGTTTTGAATGAAGTTTCTTAGCTTGAATTAGCTCAAGTTTATCCACAGTTCGAAGTATCTGGGCTAGCATTTGTTCATATCTTTCCATATAGAGGTTCATTTGTTGAAAGACGTGTTGTAGCTGTTTCAAAATTTTTGCTTCACTAAAAGATGTAAACATTTTGAACTGATTAAGAACTTGCTGATCTTAAATTTCTTTTTATGAATTCTGGTTTTGTGTTTTGAAATAGCGCATTTTTTAGCTGATTGTATTGACTTGTAGTTATATTGACTGTTTGTACGAAAAATATGGGCCTCCACGATTTATCGCAGCCCGAATTTGATCCATAAAATGGCTTAGACTTGTGTTTGTGGTTCCTAGATTTGATCGGGTTGGTTGCAACCTGATTCCCTGGAAATGTTTTCACCTTCCGGCATTATTGGAAGCTGGGAGCTGGGTATCATGTGAGTCAGTGGGCTCAACTTAACGAAATAGGCCGGTAAAGGCATGCTTTGGGCTCAACTGGGTGGGGATGATATGTGTCCGCAGTCTTGCATTTTGCGTATGGGTTGCACAGTTTCAAATGATCAGCTTTTGGGTTAGCCGCGGCTCCATAAATTCATGTTTCTCAACTGGCCTTTTCCGTGCAACACACCGCTTGAAGGTTGTTGATCTAGAGTAACAGATGTAATCCATTGTTTTTAACAATATCAGTCAGTTATCTTTGTAACTTATGTGAATCAAAGCGAAATGATAGAGGAATTTAATCTACTTGCAATGGTGGGTATGATAGCAATACTAAATGGAATTCAGCAGACGATGCAGGATGATGTTTATATCTCTAAACAGTAGTGTAGGACAATTCTTGCTTGTAGGTGACGGTGCTAAATTTTGTCGAATTATAAGTGGACTCCGTATAGAGACGCGCTTTTATTGTCATCAATGGTTTGTGGGTGCAATAGAACGATAATTGTTTAATCAGTTTAGCCATTCACGATAAGCACAAATAAACTCTGTTCGCCAAAATTACGGAGCAAAAATATTTTCATAAAATTTCAACTTCAAAATCATAATGTAAAAGATTGATTTAGGAGGTAAATTTTGTGGTAATTACTTGTAGTGTGCTGGTTGATAGAAACTTTATATTTACATTCTCATCAGAATTTAAATTCAAAAGTTCAAATTAATAGATTTTGAACTTGAGAAAAATGTTTATATCTATCAGTTGAGGGAAATGAGCAATAATTGGGTATCTTTGATGTTCAATAATAGCCTCCACAAGAATTGGCCCCTTCCTAGCCTTGATTTTTTATCCTTGTTGAGTGAATTTGAGCAATAATTGGGTATCTTTGATGTTCAAAATAGCCTCTTTAAGAGTTGGCCAGTTTCCTAGTCTTGATTTATTCTTAAATTAGTTTTGACTAGAGTCATAAATGCTCTCTATTTAATTATCACTTTTATCATTAAATTTTGAAATAATGAGAAGGTAAAATAATTGTAATTGAGGTATGCAAATTTGTATTCCCCTCTTCACGCTTTTCTCTCTCGCTTCAATAGAGATCCGCTGTTCCACTTCCAATCTCTTTGCCTTATTCTCTTTTGCTGACACTCTTTGTTTCTTATCTCCATCTCTCTACTTCTCAGCCATTCCTCTTCCACTCTTAATATTAAAACACTAGACCCTTTCTTTCCTATGCACACTCCCATTTTGTTGTCCCACCTATATCTCTTCTATTTCACCAAGCCATCCCTTCTTTCTTTTTTAATTCCCTACGCCCCCACCAGTACCTCATCCTCACTGTTTTTCCCTTTATGAAAATCTTGAGCCTCCTGTTCTATTATCTAATTTTCCACCATCAGATTGCTCTTAATGCTGAATCTTTCAAAATAGTAAAGCTGCTGTCTAGAAACAGCACTCTTACTATTTTCCCATAATTACCCTCTTGTTCCTCTCAAATAGCCTCTAAACCGTGCTATATAATTCCCATAACCTAGTCCTAGATTGTCTACAACATAAAATTTTAGGTATCATTTCGTATTGAATGAAAAAGAATGGTTTTGAGGGTGATATATATATATATATATATATATATAGGCTGAGGATGGTTTTTATGAATAAAGTGATTTATTTATGCATATGTGAAATATCTGTACATATTTCCAACATAAATATGAGGTGGTAATATTAAATGAGGCTAATCTTCCCATATTCAAGTGGCATTTTTTGAAATCAATTTGGTTCTATCCAATTAAACTGTGATTGCTATTGCACTTTCTACTAGGTGGATCCAGCCTTACGGGAATTTTTGGGACGATTACGTTATTTGCTCTATTATATTTCTCATTTTATATATAGAGTTGCATTATTAATTAAAAGTCTTGAACTTTGTAAAATACATGATCTATATTAAATGAACATTGACATGTGCATATGCAACATTTTTTGTTAAATTTAGCATAATTTATAAAGATTATTTAAATTACATTTAAATTATTGTATTTAATATAATTATATTTTTTGTTATTATGTTCAATGAGAAATATGATCGAGTGTTTTTCAATAACGATAGAGTATACAATATAAAATACTTGTTTTATATTTTTTATTATTAAAATTCTTAAGTTTTACTAGTTATTTTAGAAGATTTAAAAACGAATCTTTTGAATAGTTTGCATGCACAGGTGTTTTATTCTAATAATATACAGATTTATTAAGCCTTTGAATTTAAGTGATTGATTGCCATATGTGCATGCTTAATAGTTCAGGAGGTGCCTTTGGGGCAATGGAAGGAGCTTGACTTCTCTTCCTTTGGGTAAGTAAAAATTGTGTGCATAATAGTTAACTATTATGCAAAGATAAATTGTTCTTGGGTCTTTTTTACCTGTAATTAGTTGCACCTCTATGCAAATGCTTGATGTCATTACTACGCCTTACAAATGTAGTGTTAATGGGTTTTTCTTGTATGTTGGTATTAAACCTTCAAATTGAATAACATAGTGGTGGGATCGATGTGATTTTGAGTTGACCAAGGAAAAATTCTAAATTAAATTAATTCTTTTAAAAAGGAACGGTGTTTCTAAAATAACATGATATGTAAGCTTTTTAGCTAGTAAAAATGGTGTTTTTATACAATATTCATTTTTAAGAATACTTGTAGAGGGAAGTTTATATTCAATATTTATTTTATTTTCACTTGCAAAGATTAGGCTTTGAGTTGTTTTTTCAAAGAATTTCGAAGGGATTATTCCTTCAATACAATTTATGCTGGCCCCACTGTCTACTAAAGCCATTAACTTTCTTTTAACAAAATCTTATTTGATTATATGTGTTATTGATATAAACCACTTATACATTATTGCTTTTGAATTGTTTTGAGAACTTCAATATCAATTTCTTTTTCATGTTTTTTTTTTGCATCTAAACACAATCTAGTATTAGAGTGATTCTCTTGAATAGCTAAAGTGGTAACAAGAACTATTATTATGACATTAAATTAATCAGGAATTAAGATTAATATGTTCTTGAAAAGTCACGTTAAATTTATTTAAATTCAATAAATTATTGAATCTTGAAGATATCGATCTAAAAAACTCAACTTTATAATTATTTCATATGGTATATCTAATATGATGATCACTTCGTTGACTGGAGTTGTAAATCCCATGTTGTGAGGGCAGTAAATCTCGTAAATGGTTGACCGTGATATTATTTGACAGTATAACATAAGATTTAATTTTAACTTAAAAGATTAACTTTATTACTCATTTACAATCATGATTATAGTTCTTGCCACCATTACTCATGGAAGCCAGCAACTCTAAGGGAAACTAGTAGGTTTCGTCAATGCGAAATCCAAATTTAAATATCAAAAATATTGATTAATAGAATTTTCCTTACCTGAAATGATCTGAATAGATGAACTATTTCATCAGTCTAAAAAAATACAGTTTATAAATCGGAATATTCGATTTTAAAAGAAAATATTCAATCAAAATTGTAGAACAAACAATTATGATTGATAATAATTAAAAAACTGTTTATTTATTTTTTGAAAAAGATATACAAGAATATAAAAATAATTCAAATTTATTCATATCATATTAATACAAATAACATTCAAAACTTTAAACCTTAAAAGATAAATGTTTCAATTTTAGGATATCTAAGAGATGGGCGATGCTTAAATTGGGCTCAATTTCTAGTGGGAGTAATTGAGACTAGTTTATGTTACGGACCAGTATATTTTAATATCTACCCGAATTTTAGTCTATCATTATCCGTTATAAACTTATTTGAAGTAAATAAATTATTAATAAAAGTATATGGATATTTATTTTATGCAAGGATTAGAAACTATTGCAGTTCTATATAGAATTCATTTTAAAGTCATGAATACTTTAAAATCAAATATTAGAAGTCTAAATATAACATCCGAAAGAACAATGATAGAAATCAATCATATGGCCTCACATATAGCCACAAATAAAATTATTAAATGGAATGAAGTAATATTTATAGAACAACGGACGTTACTAATCGCCATTAGGCCTAAGCTGATAATAAATCAGAACATTGAACAAATCTTCCAAAATGAAGATAGAGATGTTCAATTTAGATTTACTCCCAGGATCAATGACAATCCCAAGAATTAGTATTCCTATAACTTCTATTCCTTCGAAAAAATCATCAAATACTGAGAATCTGAATGAAAAAGACAGTATCAAACTTCCAATATAAAATATTAGGGTTTTTTATAATAATATACTATACCCAACATACGAAGGAATTTTTTTTTTAGTTCGAACTAGATTTTAGTGTTAATGGATTACAGACCAGGAATCAACATTGGAAAATTTGCAAACCCAAATTTTCAATTATAAACATATAAGAGTTTTTGTAAATTGTATGGAAATACAATTTTAAAAATTCAAAGAAAAGAGTTAATTTAAAATTATTATCAACATTTGAAAATGATTAATGAAAAAGGTAACCTAGTTATTCTTTTATAACATGGTTTACGAATAGCTTGACTCAACAGTTAAATATGATTCAAAGAGATTGGAAGAGCAACTATTGAATGTATTATGAATGCATTCATCATATTAAACAATATATATATCCTCCGCAATATATTTCGTAGAGAAGAATAGTTTAGAAATTCAAGAATACGTACATGCTTCATCAGCTATTAAAAATATTCAATTAATTGTAAAATAATTGAATTTTACTAATATTACTTTAGAAATTATAACTCATCTCTTTTCTTTAGAAAAAAAATTTGAGCAACTAAATGAAGAAATTAAAAAAAACATGAAAATCAAAGAGATTAAGAAATTTACAATTATCAAAGAACACTCGTTATTGAAACCTCCTTCAATTATTACAAATTATAATATATATGAGTTAATAAATAAAATTGAAGGAGCTAGAATTAAGACCCTAGAAAATGAATCAAAGTCTTTAGAAATAGAATATGAAAATATCGCTGAAGAAATTATAGAAGAAATATAAAATCAATTCTCTGAATTGCAGAAAGAAGAGCAATTTCAATATTAATAGAATGAGTTATATGCCTAAAACTCTAGATAAACATTATTATAAAAGACCAACACCAGTAGTTGTGTTATTTAATGAAATTGATTTATAACTTCAAACAACATATGATGGCAATAGAATATGCGAATAGAATTTAAATGATTATTCTTAATGACACTTTCATAATATATTACATCGTATGATGATATATGCTATGGTAGAAAAAATTAGAAATAATAAAGATTCACAAATTGTCGAAATGATAACTTGCATTTTTACTAAAATTTTAAAAAGATGGTGGGATAACTATCTCATTAAAGCCCAAACAATAGAAATATTCACAATTGAAAAACAAATTTGAAGTAAATATATCAAAGATAGCATATACTATAAATCTTAATATCTTAGAAAATTTCATCGGAACTGTCTCAGATAGAGGTGAAAAAATAAGAGCATTACTCCAAAAATTAAGATGCCCTACTTTAACCCATTTTTAGATGGTATAAAGATGTATTCTTAAGTCAAGTTTAAATTTGTATGATGCTCTCCAAGTTTTGGAAATAAATATTTATAGTAGGATTACAAAATCTCTTTGCAAAAAAGGTAAAAGAAAAGCTAAGAGATTCTGAATCCGAAACAATGCCTTGCGAATTTTGCACATGTGGTAAACTTGTAATGCGTGTATTACAGAAGGACTATCACTTTGTAATAAAATAAAATTACAATATTAGCTCAAAAGAGAGACTAACCGAAAGAAAATAGTTAAGGAGAATTTTGTGAGCAATTTGTATACGAAAAATTGTCACTCGTTCCTAAAATTGAAGATAGGAGAGAAAAGTTTAAGTAAAAGAAATTCTATAGAAAGAAAAATATAGATCACATAAATAAGAAAGACATCATGACAAAGAAAGATATTATAAAAAATTAAAGGAAAAAGAAATAAAAGAACAGTTGGGCATTATGCAAATAAATGTACTTTAAAATAAAAAATCAATGAATTAAACTTTGATGAAGGATTAAAAAAATCATTTATGAAAATAAATGCTAAATTCTGGAGAGTCAGAAAAAGAGCTTGCTGAAAGTTTAGCAGAAGCTTCATCTGAATCGGGATCAAATTGTTTTAAAGAAAAAATATTTTAAAAATATTGTGGAAATGAATGGCCTTTTAACTCATTGAAACTCAGAGAGAGAACTCATTAGAGTCTTATCTCAAGCAAGTGAGGATAAAACTATAAGAAAAGTATTAAAAATCTTGACTTTCTAAGATAAGAAAAAAGAGTTATTCCAACCTTATAATTTAATGGAAGCCTCCAAAAAGTTTCACAAAAAATAGAGAAACTAATACAAAAGTTCTTCATTTAGACAATAGAAATTAAAAGAGAGATCTTTCTTAAAAATCACAATTCATAATCTATGAAGGATTATCTAAACTAGAATTTAAAGAATAAAACCAAAATAAAGAATCTGGCAAGTGTAGTAACCATGAATCAAAAATAGGTATTGAAGTTCTCAATACAGTTCAAATGGCAATCATGCATAAGTGGTTTATATCAATCACTCTTATAATCAATAAAGATTTTGTTATAAGAAAAATAATAGCTTTAGTAGACAGTAGAGCTGATATAAATTGTGTTCAAGAAGAAATATTGAAAAAATAACTCAAAGACAAATTTTTGCAAGCTGAATTAAATTGAATATTGAATATAAACTTCTCTCTGTAAGTATTTATAAAAATGAATATTGTATAAAAACATCATTTTTATTAGTTAAAAATCTTAAGTATCATGTTATTTTAGGAAAACACTGTTCCTTTTTGAAATAACGACAATCTCTATAATAGATTAAACAGGAATTTATTCTAATAAGTTTGAAAAACAAATAATTTTTAATTTCATTACAAAGAAAAAAGAAATAAATATTAATCAAATTGAAAAAATAAACTTAAGAAAAACAGGTAAATTTTCTAAAAAAGAAATTTATTTCAATTCAATAAAAAAACCAATTCAATTCGAAAAAAATAAGAAAATGATTGAAGAAAAGCATTAAGATTTCAAAAGGAAATATATGGAGAAAATCCTATCAAATGCTGGAATAGAAAAAGACATTCTGTTTATGTACCTTTTGAAAAGATGAATTCAATGAAAGAATGATCCTGACAAAGGCTAGACGTTGTCAAATGGATAAAGAATGCTTACAACTATGTGAGAAAGAAATCACAAAATTATTAGAAAAAAGTCTAATTCGAAAATCTTACTCCCCATAGATTTGTACTGCATTTTATGTTATGAATACAAGAGAAAAGGACCAAGAAAAACCTCGTCTTGCTATAAATAACAAACCCCTTGATAAAGTTATAAAATGAATCCGATATCCATTACCTAAAAAAAAAGATTTGCTCAATAGATTAACAAAAGCTAATGGTTTTTCAAAATTTGATATGAAATTTGGATGTTGTCAGATTCAGTTTAAGGAAGAGGATAAATATAAAATGACATTCACAGTTCCTTTTGGACACTGAATGAAATATTTGTCATTTGGCTTGAAAAATGCTTCATTTGAATTTCAAAATATTATGAATGATATTTTTTCTGTATGTTCACAATATATAATTGTTAATATTGATGATGTATTAATCTATTCAAACTCAATAGATGAACATTTTAAATGCCTTGAAACATTCAAATGGTTAGCACTAAAAATGGATTAGTAATGTTTGCTTAAAAAATGAAACTTTTTGAAACATAGGTATATTCTTAAGACATTATAACTAATGGAATTATCATTCCAATAAATAGAAGCATTGAATTTGCTTCAAAATTATTTAATAAATTATTAAACATAAAACAACTCCAAAGATTTCTTGGAGCTCTTAATTTTGTCATAGATTTTTATAAAAATCTTCATTAGATACAAAAATACTTTGACAGATTATAGAAAAGTTCTTCAATATGTTCTATATAGAACACACACATGTAGTACAAAGAATTAACTAGAGTGTTCAAAATCTCCTATGCTTAAATCTTATAAATCCCAAAAGTTTTAAAATAGTAGAAGCAAATGCCTCAAATATTTGATTTGGAGGCATATTAAAATAAAAATGAGATAATTCAACAAAAGAAGAATTAGTTTGTTTTAATTCTAAAAAATGGAATAATACTCAATAAAAATATTATATTATTAAAAAAAGATATAGCAAATTGTAAAATACATTTCAAAATTTCAAGATGATTTATTAAATACAAAATTTTTACTTTGAATTAACTAATTTACAGTAAGAACTATAATGTCAAAAATCTTGTTTCTAAACATATTCTTGCAAATTGGCAATCACAACTTTCTATATTTGATTTTGATATTGAATACATTTTCTTAGAGGAATTCTCTCCCAGATTTCCTAACTCGTGAATTGTTACAGAGCGAATAAATGAGCCGGGTAATAGTCCCAAACAGAAAAAGAGTGCTCATGTCAGTCGTTCCATCAAACATCAAATATTCAATTTTTGATTATGAATAAAGGGCCTAAACCTAAATAAAAAACAAATATAGTCAATCTACAATCATATTTAAATGATAGTAAAATAGAAGAGGGAGAAACATCTTATGAATCAAAATTAAAATCTAAGACTAAGAAAGATGCCTTAGAAAAGGAAGATAATTAATTATAAATGGACTGCAAAAGAAAGATTTTTGCATCTTTTCGAAATAAAATGATGAAGATATCAACAGAGGCAATGTATGAGAAATTAAAGATAAATATATGGGACCAACATCTCTCCCAATGAAAAACAAACAAATGAGAGAAAAATGGGAGCAATTCTTCGCCTCTCTTGAATGTATAGATATCTCTCACAATAAATAGAGAGATAAAATAAGATATAGCAAATGTATATTAAAACGTCTTATTCATCAATCATCTTGGGGAATGATTTTAAACCAATAAGTTAATGCATTCATTTATCCAAATGAAATTATAAAATTAAACTATTGGGACTAATGAATGCATGATGAATGCATTCATCATATTAAACAGCAGAAAATGCCACACATTGTTGTTCATAATGAGCGCAGATTTAATAATAAAATGTGATACCAGCGTGCAGATTTCCTTGGATCTGCTACTAATTTTATTGCTACTTGGAATTCGATATCTTCAGAATCTTCTTGATCCTCAACTCCCATTGTGGTATCGTCATCTTTTGTACCAGCTGAAGAGTTTGTGTCTAGATGACTGAATAGTCTGTTGAACTGTCTTTCCCTAATTCTTTGAACTCTTGATTTTATTTGTTCTTCATCTGCAAGGGGTTATTACCTCTTGAAATATTTAATGAGTTTTTTTAGAGTGGATCTCTCTATCTTTCCTGTTTTGAGTATGGCTGTTTTGTTATTTTTAATTACAGCCAATATATCTTTTATTTTATCATTGATTATTATATTTTGCCATCATCAGATTTTATGGGTTCTGGTTACACAAAGATTGTGAAATTCATCATAAGAAAATTGTAAGTTCCAACCTCAAATTCAAGGAATTTGACATTGAGTGAAGAAATGAATTTCATATTTTCCATTTCTTAAGTTCATTTTTTCCAAAGGTAGATATGAGTTTACTCAATTTGATTATTCATTTTTTATACTATTTAGTAAAATAAATAGTTTTGTTTCAAATATATTCCACCACATGTAAAACCAGATTGGTATCATATTTTTTATTAAATTTGCGCGCATTTTCTGCTATTTAATATGATGAATGCGTTCATCATACATTCAAGATAGTCCCAATAGTTTATTTTATAATTTCATTTGGAGAGATAGATCATTAACTTCTTTGTTTAATGCCATTCTACAAGACGATTGATGAATGAGATGTTTTAGTATACATTTGCTGTATAATATTTCATTTCCCTGTTTATTGTGAGAGATATCTATACATCAAAGAGATGAGAGGATTTGTTCCTATTTTTTTCTTGTTTGCTTACATTTCGTTAGGAGAGCTATTGGTCTCATCATATATTTATCTTTAGTTTCCAATATATTGCCTCTGTTAAGGTCTTCATCATTTATTTCAAAAGGATGCAAATTTTTTTCTTTTGCTATCCTCTTATAATTATTCTTTTAAGCATCTTTCATAGTCTTAGGTTTTAATTTTGATTCAGAAAATGTTTCTCCCTCTTCTATTTTACTATCATATTAATATGATTGTAGATTAACTATATTTATTTTTTATTTAGGTTTATGCCCTTTTTGCATGCCTCAAAACTTGAATATTTGATGTTTGATGGAACTAGGGACATCGACCTTCTTTTTCTTCATGGGATTGTTACCTAGGCTCCTTTATTCGTCCTGTAAAAATTTACTAGTTAGGAAATCTGGGAGAGAATTTCTCTATGAAGAATTGTATTTAATATCAAAATCAAATATATGAAGTTGTGATTGCCAATTTTCACAGAGTTAGGAAATTTGGGAGAGAATTTTTAATATATGAAATTTATTAATATCAAAATCATATATAGAAAGTTGTGATTGCCAAATTGTAAAAATATATTTAGAAACAAGATTTTTGACATCTTTTATATTATAGTTTTTACTACAGAACTGACAATTTGAAGTAAAAATTTTGTATTTAATAAATCATCTTGAAATTTTATAATGCATTTTACATTTGAAAGCATCTCTTTTTTGATGGTAGAATATTTTTCATTGAGGGGTTTGTAATTTATAACAAGATGAGGTTTTCACATTCCTTTTCTCCTGTATTCATAACATAAAAATTGTACAACTCTATGAGGAGTAAAATTTTCAAATAATTTTTTTTAGTAATTATATGATTTCTCTCAGAGTTGTAAATATTCTTTATTTAATTGACAATGTCTATCATTTGTTTGAATCATTCTTCCGTTGAAATCGTCTTCATAAAGTAGAGAAGCACAATGTATTTTTCTATTTCACAATTCGATCAAACTTTTCAACGCATATTTCCTTTTGAAATTTTAATATTATTTCTTCAATCTTTTCTTATTATTTATTGATTGAATTGAGTCCTTAATTGTGTTGAAATACATTTCTTCTTTTACAAAATTTACCTGTTTTTCTTTTAAAGTTATTTTTTCAATTTGATTAATGATTTTTTCTTTTGGATTTGTATATTAAAAATTATTTGTTTTCCAAACTTGTTAGAATAAATTATTGTTTGATATATTCTAGAGATTGCATTATTTTAAAAAGGAATGTTCCTAAAATAACATGATATGTAAGATATTTAACTAATTAAAATGGTGTTTTTATACAGTATTTGGTTTTACAAGTACATGCAAAGGGAAGTTTATATTCAATATTCATTTTATTTCTACTTGTAGAGATTTGGCATTGTTGTTTTTTCAAAGAATTTAAAAGGGAATATTCCTTCATGAATATAATTTATGTCAGCTTCACTATCTACTAAAGCCATTAATTTTCTTATAAAGAAATCCTTATTGATTAAAAGAATTGATTGATATAACCCACTTAAGCATGATTGCCTTTTGAATTGTATTGAGAACATCAATACCTATTTCTGGTTCGTGGACTACACTGGCCAGTCTTTTTTTTTGTTTTCTTCTTTAAATTCTAGTTTAGATAATCGATCATTGATTATGACCTGTTGATTTCTTAGAGAGATCTCTTTTTTTATTTCTATTATTTCTTGATGTAGATCTTTTTTATTATAGTTTCTCTTTTTTTTGTGAAACTTTTTTGAAGGCTTTTGTTAGGCTATAAGATTGGAATAACTCTTTTTCTTATCTTCGGAAGTTAAGATTTTTAATATATTTCTTATAGTTTTATCCTCACTGACTAGAGGTAAGACTAATGGGTTTCACTTTTAGTTTTAGTGAGAGTTAAAAGATCATTCATTTCTTATAGTCTTATTCTCACTGACTTGAGATAAGACTACTGAGTTTGTCTCTTTGAGTTTCAGTGAGAGTTAAAAGATCATTCATTTCCACAATATTTTAATGATTTTTTTTTGAACAATTTTGACAATAATCTGATTTCGATTCAAATGTTTTAGAGGAAGCTTTTGCTGAACTTTCAACAAGCTCTTTTTTTAATTTTTCAGAATTTAGCATTATTTTTCATAAATGAATTTTTTAATCCTTCAGAATGTTTAATTCATTGATTTTCTTTTTTAGTGTACATCTATTTGCATAATGTTTAGTTTTTCCACACTTGAAATAATTTTTATTTTTCTTTGAGTTTTTATATCTTTCTTTGTCATGGTGTCTTTCTTCTTTATGTGATTTATTATTTTTCTTTCTATAGAATTTGTTTTTCTTATACTTTTTCTCCTCTGTCTTCCCTTTTAGGAATGGGTGGCAATTTTTCGTATGCAAATTGGTCACAAAATTTTCCTAACTGTTTTCTTTTAGTTAGTTTCTCTTTTGAGCTGATGTTGTAGTTTGATATTATTACAGAATGTTAGTCCTTCTGTAATACATGCATTCACAAGTTTACCATATGTATAAAATTCATAAAATATTACTTTGATTCAGAATTTCTTAAATTTTCTTTTACATTTTATGCAAAGAGATTTTATAATTATTTTATATATTTTTGTTTCCAATGAACATGGTGAGCATTCAGAGTCATTATCGGCTTAAGAATACATCTTTATACCATCTAATGGGTTAAAGTAGGGCATCTTAATTTTTAGAGTAATACTCTTTTTTTTTTCACGTCTATCGAGATAGTTCTAGTGAAATTTTCCAAGATATTAAGAATTAGTGCATATAATATCTTCAATATATTTACTTCCCTTTTTTTTTTTTCATTTGTGAATATTTCTATTCCTTGGGCTTCAATTAGATAGCTATCCCACCATTCTTTTAAAATTCTCGTAAAACCACAAGTTATCATTTTGGCAATTTATGAATCTTTATTATTTTTGGTTTTTGTTGTCGTAGTATATATCATCATACGAAGTAATATATTCTATTTATATATTGATTGCCATCATAGGCTGTTTGAAGTTGTAAATCATTTTCTTTAGACAACACATCTACTAGTGTTGGCCTTTTATAATAATGTTTGTCTAGAGTTTTAGAAGGATAACTTATTTTATTAATATTAAAATGCTCTTCTTTTTGCCTTTCAGAGAATTGATTTTGTGTTTTTTCTATATTTTCTTCAATGATTTCTTTAGGTTTTATTTCTGAAAATTTTGATTCATTTTCTAAGGTTTGAATTTTAGTTCCTATAATTATATAATTGTTAACTCATTTATATTATTAGATGATGTTCCTAAATTATAATTTGTTATAAATGAAGGAGGTTTCAAAGAGGGGCGATCTTTGATAATTGTAGATTTCTTAGTCTCTTTGATTTTCATATTTTTCTTTTTAATTTCTTCATTTAGTTGCTCTACTTACTTTTCTAAAGAAATGTGATGAGATGTTATAATCTCTAAAGTACTAAAATTCAATTGTTTTACAATTGGTTGATAATCTTTAAAACCTATGAAACATGTTCGTATGCTTGAATTTCTATATTATTCTTCTCTGTGAAGATATGTTGCGAAAGGGGATGTATTTGTCATATTATATCTCCTTTTGGTGAAATCATATTTAACTGTTGAGTCACGCGGTTCGCAAACCATGTTACAAAAGGAATAACTGGGTTACTATGTTCATTAATCATTTTCAAATGCTTGTAATAATTTTCAGTTAATTCTTTTCTTTGAATTTCTAAAAATGTATTTACATAGCATTTATGAAAATTCTTATATTTTTATAATTGAAAATTTATTTTTGCATATGTTCTAATGTTGCTTCCTAGTCCGTAATCCATCAACACTAAATCTAGTTCAGACTGGAAGAAGGAAATGACTCTTTTGTATGTTGAGTGTAGTGTATTCTAATCGGAAACTGTAATATTTTCTACTGGAGGTTTGATATTTTGTCCTTTTCCATCAGATTCTCATTATTTGAAGATGTTTCCGTAGGAATTGAAGTTATAGGAATACTAATCTTGGGATCATTATTGATCTCCTAGGAGTAAATCTAATTTGAACATTGGAGTAAATCTAATTTGAACATTTTCATCTTCATTGTGAAAGATTTATTTGATGTTTTGATTTATTATTGGTTTAGGCATAATGGTGGTTGGAAATGTCTATTGTTCTAGAAATGTTAATTCATTCCATTTAATAACCTCATTAGTGGCTATATGTGAGGCCAAAAAATTGGTTTCTATTATTTTCTTCCTTGCGGATGCTGTATTTAGATTTTGATTAATTGGCTTTAAAGTATTCATGACTTCAAAATGAATTCTATATAGAAGTGCAATAGTTTCTGATCCTTTCATAAAATCATATCCATGTAATTTTATTAGTATTAGTAATTTATTTACTTCAAAGAAATTTATATCAGATGATATATAGATTGAAATTCGGGTAGGTATTGAAATATACTGGTTAGTGATATAAACTAGTCTCAATTACTTCCATTAGAGATTGAGCCTAATTTAAGCAATGTCTATCTATTAGACATGCTAATATTGAAGCATTTAATCTTTTAAGGATTAAAGGTTTGAATGCTATTTGTATTAATCCAATATGAATAAATGTGAATTTATTTTTATATTCTTGTATATCTTTTTCAGATAATTAAAAAATAGTTGTTTTATTATTATCAATTGTATTTTTTTGTTCTACAATTTTGATTGAAGATTTTCCTTTAAAATTGAATATTTAAATTTTATAGATTGTATTTTTCTCGACATATGGAATTCTCCATCTATTCAGATTATTTTTATTTAATGAAAAATTCTATTAATTCACTATTTTTTATATTTAAATGTAGATTTCGCATTGGCTAAACTCGCGAAATTCCTTTAGAGTTATTGGCTTACATGAGTACTTGTGGTAAAAACTATAATCATGATCATAAATGAGTAATTAAAATTAATCTTTTAAATTAAAATTAAATTTTATGTTATGCTATTAATTAATATCAGTGTTATTTACGAGATTTACTACCCTCAGAACATGGGATTTACAACTCCACGCGACGAATTGATCATCATATTCAATATACCATATGAAATAATTCTAAAGTTTAATTTTTTAGACTGATATCTTCAAGACTATGAACGATTTATTGAATTTAAATAAATAAAATGCGGCTTTTCAAGAACCTATTAATCTTAACTCAGATTCATATAATTAATCATATATGTTCATAGTAATTGTTCTTGTTATGACTTTAGCTACTTATAGAGAGTTGCTTTGATACCATACTGTGTTTAGATGCAAAAAGAAAACAAAATACGAAAAGAAATTGAACAAACACCAAGCAGATGATTTTATTAAAAAAAATATTGACAAGGTTATTTTAAAGACAACACGCCAAGCTGGAGAAGTAAACATACTACACATATTAAGTGGAGAAAAGAAGATGATGCCCCCTTAAGAGAAATGAGGCATTTATAGTTCTGCAGTTCTGGTGCTGGATGTTAATCCGGATTTCAATTCTGTTTATTAATGGATAAGGATTACAAGTAAGCATTATTTCAATTTTGTTCATGTTATATACATATATTTCATTTGGTTGCTGTAGTTTATGTATATATATATATATATATATATATATAATACGGTATATATGTATTATTTGTTCATATTAATAAAATGCATTACTATTATATCGTGAGTGATCACGTGCTACCTCAAGTTGATCCAAGCGCTATTAGAAATCCTATCAAAATTGAATCAAGACAAAAAATTTGATCTCATCTCGGCTTGCATGACTTCATTTGAGCTCGAGCAACCCAAAATTTGTTTTAAGCATATTTTATAAAATATGATATTGGTTGGGAGTTTGGTTTTTTATTATGTACACCACAAACTACACAAAGCCTTATTCCCACCATGTGAGGTTGGCTGCTTGATTTTTTCTATCCTAACTAGATGAATGAACTCTCTAATCTTCAAATGTGAAATTATTTCTAATTGTTTATTTTTCATGTTTTTTGGTATACGCCTTCTCTTTTAATATGGGAAATAGTCCATCTATTCAGATAATTTTAATTTAAAGAAAATTCTATTAATTCAGCATTTTTTATATTTAAATTTGGATTTCACGTTAACCAAGCCCGCGAGATTCCCTTAGAGTTGCTGGCTTCCATGAGTACTGGTGGTAAGAACTATAATCATGATCATAAATGACTAATTAAATTAATCTTACAAATTAAAATTAAATCTTATGTTAAATAATATCAGTTAATCATTTACGAGATTTACTATCCTTGCAACACGGGATTTACAACTCCATGCGACAAATTGATCATCATAATCAACATGCCTTATGAAATAATTCTAAAATTGAGTTTTTTAGATTGATATCTTCAAGATAGTGAACAATTTATTGAATTTAAATAAATCCAACGTGACTTTTCAAGAACATACTAATCTTAATTCTGATTAATTTTTAATCATATATGTTCATAATAATAGTTCTTTTATCAGGTTAGCTACTCATAGAGAGTCGCTCTAATACCATATTGTGTTTAGATGCAAAAAAAGAAATACGAAAACAAAATTGAACAAACAAACAAGCAGATGATTTTTATTTAACCAAAATACTGACAAGGTTATTACAAGTAAAACACACCGAGCTAGAGGAGAAGTAAACACACAAATATTAAGTGGAGGATAGAAGATGATGCCTCTCTAAGAGAAATGAGGCTTTATTTATAGTTGCGGTTCCGGTGCTGGATGTTAATCCGAATTTCAATTTCGTTTATTAATGGATAAGGTTTACAGGTGAGCATTATTTCAATTATGTTCATGTTATACACATATATTTCATTTGGTTGTTGCAGTTTATTTACATACATATATATATATATATATATATATATATATTAAAAAAATACATTACTATTATATCTTGAGTTGATCACAAGCTACCTCAAGTTGGTTCAAGTACTATTAGAAATCCTATCAAAATTTAATCAGGCCAAAAAATTTGATCTCATCTCAATTTGCATGACTTTATTTGAGCTTGAACCAACCCGAAATTTGGTTCAATCCTCGAGCGATCTTCCTTATCTAAGGGCATAATCCAAAATTCATATGCTTTCCCATTCTCATAAACTATGATAGTTTTAAAATTTTCATCATTGTAATGATTGATGAAAATTTATTGGAGTTCAAGCTTGATGTACATATGACTTCTCTTTTTGAATTTATATTTTTTGTTTTAAGCTTATTTTATTAAATATGAGATTGGTTGGGAGTTTGGTTTTTTATTATGTACGCCACAAACAACACAAAGTCCCATCTTTTGTTACAAATATGCTGGTTTCTCATCATATTTATTTCAGTATATTACTCATTCACCTCAGCATCTACATCTATACATTTTATTAATATTCACCTACTTTGCATATCAATATTCTGCCTCATTTGGTATTACTAGCCTTCTAGTTATTCCACTAAACAATCTTATAAGTTTGATTGAGATTTTCAATCGTACTAGCACTTATCCATTTTCTTCATTTCATTTTTTCTTGATAACATAATTTTCAATTGTCATCCTTATTATCTCACTGCACTGTAGGAGGTTGAGAAAAGATTTGAGAATAGTCTGACTTATTAGAAAACATTATAAATTGTCTCTGATCTTTCAGCCCCACCCGCGAATCACCATTAGGATTAAATTAAGAGCATTCTTAATGCTGCTCATCATAGGACAACCAAACAAGAATTTTCATCTTGGGTAAAGTTCAAGCAGATGAGCCAATGCCAAATCTCTGCCTTGACAAATAGAATAGCGAACATACTCTCAACAGAGTAGGTTCTAGGTTGACACTATGATGAACTCAAATTTGCAACAGCTTGCTCAAATGTTCATATCTATCCCAAACAAAATGAGCATAAGGACCCCCCAAACCCATCAGATAGGTTGCCTTCACTACCATCAGATGGTCCAACACGGGCCACTAGATTAGGCATGGCCACTGCGTGCGCCTGAAGAGGTGGCAATGTCCTCAACAAAACCTCACCAGTATCAGTAGAATGAATTCTATTTATAGGAACATAACAGCCTCAAAAATGGGGTCCGCCAAACAGATTGCCTCTAAGGCCAAGGCGGGCACAACAATTTTCGGCGATAAAGATTGAGGATCATGGGAATGCAAGGATGGTGGATCTTAAACTACGTCCCAGACAAGAACTTTAAGATGAGGGATAAAGACCCACAATTATGTCCATGGCCCCTGACCTCAACAAAGGAAATGGCCTAGGCAGAGGAGGGGGAGAAAGAAAGACAAGCCACTCATCCTAGTGGTGGCTAGGGTTTTTACTAGGGAAACAAAGTGTGATCGTTTTGGTCTTCAGAGATTTGTAAACTGATATGAACGAAGCCTTTTTATATAATTTAAATGTCTTCTATCAAATATGTATTTTATAATTTTTATATCTTAAAAACGGAAACCTTTTTATATTTATAAAAAAAGTTTCATTTTAAGTTCATCATTCATCCAAATTAATGGTTGGATAATGAGAGACTGTAAACCAAAAATAAATTCAATACCTAAGAGATAATACCTTATATATATATATATTAAATTTAGTGCATTTTATAGATCCATCATGAAATGTGTACAACTGGAGGGAGTTGGTCATCATAACATAGCTAAAAAATACATAAAAAGAAATAAAAAAGAAAAAAAAGTCATCAACTCAGGATATTGAGCCCTAACCGAAGTAGAAAAATCCCATGTTAGAGAAACCACTTTAGTAGCGAGTGTCTTTGCCTTAGGTAATAACTTGATTTTTGATTAGATTTGGAACTTTTGCCATTTTCTTTTTCTTTATTCCTTTGTTTCTGACAAGAAAATCATATAATATCTTTGAATTCGATATGTTATCCTGTGGTTCCTCAGTTAAATCCACCTTTGAATTCTTTTCAAGATTTGTTGTTGCTTCTGGTGTAGAGTAAGCTCTTACATTTGCGAACGTATGAAACTCCATTGCATTAGAATTCACGTTCAAATGAGACTCCAAATCCAGAGAAGAGTTCGGCTTGGTTGACAAATCTCACATTGTTTCTATTTTATGCAAAACAATAGGAATTTAATCAATTTGTTTTTGGATCCCTTCTGGAGGGATGTCCATCATATCCATATCCTACTCATCAAAGTTCCCATCAACCCTCCTTTTCAAGATTTCAGAGCACTCTGCATAACATGCAAACACACCTCCACTGCAAAAAGGATCTGAAGGCAAAGCCACTAAATCAGCATCCTCTATCACCTCTGGCAAGAAGTATCATCCTGAGGTGGAATAGCATCAGAGCAATCATTTACTTTTATTGGAACTACATCAACAACAATGACAATTTTTAACATATCACCATCAGCGATCAATGGTGAAACAAATGCCACCATATAGTCCCCAAACCTCGGAACAGCAAGGGTAGAAACCTCCATCGCACCAGATTCAACCCATCAGACACCTGGGCACGGCTCAATCTCTTGAACCATCTCAGTAGCAGTAGAACTAACTTCTTTGCTAGGATCATTCTCCTAGTAATCAACATTATGCATATCCAAATTTTCATGGACAAAAGTATTTGGCTGAAGGTCTTCATCTATGGAGACAAGATCTCATGCGGTGACTGTTTTGGGACATAAATAATCCGATTCCTATAGGTGTCTTTGGGTAAAGAAACGATAATATTTGTTTTAGTATTGTTTTTATGGTGGGGTAAAGTTTGAAACAACTTGAAGAATCATGCCCAATTGTCCTACAATATGTGCAAAAAGAAGGGAAGTTTTCAAAACTTCTTGTAGGTAGCCATTAGTTTCTACCCCAATCCAGATTTCATTTTCAAAATGCTCAGTTAGATCTATTTTTATAAAGACCCGGGCAATTGACTGGCGAAGTAGATTTACAGTTGCAAAATCCACTTTAAGTGGCTTCCTGAAGTGTACGAGCCCAAAGAAAAGAGAATGTCATGGTTAACCCAATGTGCCTTTGAGTAAGTGAAAATTAATTCAGATGGGAGCAATAGGAGGTTCACTCTTGGGATTAAAAGAAGGCATCCATTTGAGGTTTTCAAGATGAAGTAGGAATTCTCTTGAGAAAATTTGTGCATAATCCTCGTTCGTGAGTCTTGATGAGGATATGATGAGAATCTATCAACTCAATCATTGGAGCCAACAATCCTAAATCATTGAAGAATTTTCGGATAGATATTAAAGAATGCTTTCCCCTTTGAAAATTTTCCAACTACAGTAAACTCGATTGACAACAAGAATTTTCGGCTCTTCATCCGTTGGGATAAGCCCGGGCTTACCTCTAAGCATTAAAATAGGATTAATACCATATATGAGTAGCGAGATTAGGGTGGTTCGATAACTTTTCAAAGAATGATTTGGGGGTCGAAGGAGAGGATTTGGCGTAAAGGTTTGGTAGAGCCATCCGACCCTGGGGTCTTTACTACTCTCCAGATGACGTCGTCAGAGATGTCACTAGCAGGGAGGAGGGTGGTGCAACATGCGCAGCCATCCGCCTACATCCGGCAGCTTTCGGATCTCCTCCAGCTTCAATCGCATTCGATGTTCGGATGACTCTCGCGTCGGACGTCATCTACTCGCACGATCGCTGGCGCCACGAGCTGGCGAACCAGGGGTGGCGGTGGGGGCCGCCAACAAAACCCTATACGTCTGTCCGTCAGTCCGGTCCTATTCGGCTGTCTCGTCAAATGACGGTCGGTTGTCAAATGATATTGAAGTTCGGTAGAACTCTATTCGTCCATCAACATATATATATATAATTAAATACAAGATTTGATTTACACCTTGTGATTTATGATTGCCATTCATCTCATCCGTCAGTCAGTCTCCTTTTCTTCCTATCTCGTCAAACGAGGGTCGTTTTGATATTGAGGTTTAGTAGAAAAGAGTATTATTATACTTACATATAAGTATACATCAAATATATCAATCAAATATGTAAGAAGAATTTTAGTTGAATATACATTTTTGTGGATTTATATGTAAAAATTAAAAAAAAAAAATTATATTAGTCATACGTACCTTTTAGTTAAGCATAATATTTTTCTTAGTAGAACCTTATTTCTTTGTCAACATATATATATATAGGTTGGCTATATATGCTACACGCCCGCGCATTTTATTTGTGGGTGTTGTATGGCTATCATGACGTATTTTATCTGTGGGTGCTGTATGGCTATTAAGACATATACCCAACATAATTTATGTATAAACTTTGCTACATTTTCATCATCATAATACATTAGGATTTTATATATATATATATATATATATATATATATAATCAAATATAATATTTGTTTACACCTTGTGATATATTATTAAGGGACTGTCTAAAAAGCTTGTCATTTCTCTTCGTTGATACTCTCTCACCATTGCTATAATGCCTGATGAACTACACAAGTCGTACACTTTGCAGATTCCAATCAGTAGCCTATCTTCAGCAGATTTGGTGGTTTGAAGTAAATGGGGAGTTCGAGTTCTGCTTCCCGCCCGACACATACAGTATATATTTTCGCCTTCACCTTGGACGGCCCTTGAGACGGCATGGTCGCCGCATATGCGACAGTGGCCACATCCACGGATGGGACGTCAAACCTGTCCGATTCCAGCTGCAGACATCGGATGGCCAGCATGCCTCGTGTCAGAGCAAGCTTGATGCCACAGGCTATTGGGTACGCTACCACGTCGGGGATTTTATCGTAGGGGACTCTGATGTTCCAACTAGACTGAAGTTCTCTGTGAAACAGATAGACTGCACTCACACAAAGGGGGGTCTCTGTGTGGATTCTGTGCTTATATTCCCCAAAGGGCTGGTACAGCAAGAGAAGATCTCTTCCTTCCATCTGTAAGTTTTTTAAAATGCAGTTGGAAGTACACTAGGGACAACAAAGTGAACCAGAAGATGTTTGAATATTTTGCCTCTTTTTATATATACTTCAGAGTTAATTTGGCTCTCATTAATGCTGGGATCATCATACTAACTCGCACATGTAAAATTTCTGCTCTCAAAGTTGAAAGCAGTGTGTTAATGAACGTGGACTTGTTGCTCGCGTTAAAATCTTGACTTCAGAATGTTCCATGGGTACGATATTTGATTTCCCTTCAAGCTGCAGTCGTATATATTTCATTATTGAAAAAAAATGCTTAGTTACTGCATGACGCCCTAACTTTTTGATGTTTACAAATATTACATCTATCATCATTATCATCTCATGTATATAATCCCATTCACTTTTGGTTGCAAGAATCTACATGCAGTATTTTTGATGTGGTGTGATTTGGGTGGCGAACTTCGTCTCTTATAACATGTTCCTATTAATAAATTTTGTAGAGCCAGAATGCCACTGCAATAATGCAATGAAAAGTTTGCAAAGACTGTTCCTCGATGCCTGGGGTGTATTGTCAAATAAGCAAGAGTTCATGTATATATGGATGAATCCGGGTAGTAATGTTAGTTCATGATATTAAATTAAGATTAGTTTGCTATTGACACTTTTATTAGTAAATTTTTTATGTTGATATTGTGATTTATAGGAAGATAAATAGTCTTCATGAAACAAAGTGTATTGAATATTATATTAGTTTGAATATTAGGACTCTTATTAGCAAACTAAACTTTGCAAGTTAGTTGATATTGTGGGAGCATAAGAAATTGGTACTTTAGGCTGTATATAATTTAAAATTGAGATAATGAGATTTTGAGTATGGAGCTAATTTATGTGGAATTCGATTAATAGTTATATTTACAATGTAATTTAAAATATATTTGATAAATTAAAAGGGCAAGCACCTAATGCTTGATTCTAGGAGTTCAATCACATTTAATTTAGTGGATGTCTTGATTTTGATAATATCAAATGTATGAAAATTAACTTTTTATACTAAATATATATGTGCTGATTTTCATGTAAGGCTCAAGTTACATGCTAGCTCTAGGTTTTGTTCACTAAACAACTCCATATTCTATTGTTCAAGTCTTGTATTGCCAATTGAAGATTTGGAGAAAAAAAACCAATATGACTTGAAGATAGCCTGAATGACATTGCAAAACTTAAAAGCAATAGCTAGTAGAATGGTCATTAAATAAAGACTCAATAGCTCTTTAGAAGGCCTACATTTATTTTGTGTTATTGTATTAGTAATTGTGTAATTAGACATTGATTTTTTAATTCACCAATGATTGAGCAGAGCATGATAGCCTAAATGATTACTTGTTGGTCACACCTAGGCGCACACGCCCAAACATACCAAGCTATGCGCCCTAACATGTCTTGGTGGGATTGTGACTTTTGGATCCCGCCCTGAGTGGCACATTAAGGAAATTATCGGGCCATAGATCAATCCCAAGCGCGTATAGTGCACAAGCCCAGTTTTTAAAAAATTGTTTCTTGCCTTTTTTGAACCATCTTGCATCCTCTATAAATAGGAACTAAATTCAACACCCCAAATGACATCTAACTGAAATAAACACTTCTCATATTCTCAGAGTGGCATTAAGATAAAAATGTTTAAAAGGTAAAAGCAATCTAGCTTTCATATTATTTTTGTAAAGTTAATTTTCTAATTATTTCAAGTTTATTTCTTTCCCAACTCTAACTACATGTATGTTAGAGGAGTTTTTAAGACAGCTCTGCTGAGACAGACTAGGAGGGAAGGAGGGGTTATTTCTTTGCTCCATTGTTGAGTCTTGGAATGTTTTTCCGTTTGCAAGTGTGCGAAGGAGAAATTTTTTGGAGTGGGTTTTGGAGAAGACAAATTTCTATAGGGTGGACATAAGGACACGAGGTCCTGAGCCACTATAAGTTTGTGTTCATGTCTTTTAGTTTTACTTTTTATGAGATTGTGTTATGTTTATTTCGAACTCCATTCTTTATAATTTGTTAAAGCATTTTGTTAAGAGATACCAAAGATTTAAAATATCTATTTTTCTCAAATCATCCCCAATTCATTCCCCCATTGGTAGTCATTTGGGCTACAAAAACCAGCAAATGATATCAGAGTTGAGTCTATGATGCTTAGATTTAGTAATTTAGTAGAGTCAAGATGTAAAGGTTCTAAGGCACTATTCAGAATCAAGAACATTCATGCAATAGATGGTGCATCTTTTAATACCCAACCTATATTGTTTAATGGAATCATATTTGATTTGTGATTAATGAAGATTAGAATTTTTCTAAAATTTGTTGACTATCATATGCGGGTATTATTTATTGAGAATTATAAGGAGCCCATAATACTGCATAGTGTATAGATCTAAGAACAGTTTAAAGCTACATAATTAAACACAAAGAAAACCACATGTTTCATTGTGCATTAAAATAAGAAGATCCATGTGTTTATTTATGCAAAATAGTTAAAAAAAGGATTATTTAATAACCACTTATGAAGGTGTTATGAATTTTTGTGAAATGAGAATAAACACGTTAATACAAATATGAGCTCTTCCAAATGAAAATAGAAGAGACCACATCTAAATTATTTACTAGACTCGATCATAGATGCTCTTCATTCTCTTAGTAAAACTTTTGCACATTAAGTAGATGTTCATAAAGCCCTTAAGAGTCTTCTAATAATTTGGATCCAAAGATCCAAGCCATAACGAAAGCCAATGACTTGAAAACTTAATCTAATGATTTGTTTATTGGTTCTCTCATCGTGCATGAACAAGTCTTAGCAAAATGAGAAGAAGCTAAATAGGAACCAAAGAAAAAGGAGAATTGGACCGCCTTCAACGTTAAGGAGACAAGTTGTAGTTGAAGTAATGATGAAGAACATACTTTCGACAAAAGAAAATACAAATAAATGATGAGAAAAAATCAAGGAGGAGGCAAAAGAAAACAACCTCAACATAATAAAAATTACGGTAAGTTCTCAAACATTTCATCAAAATTTGATCCATGTTATTCGATGAGCCCCATATTCATAGCCATTTTCTTATGTAGAATGCATGAACCAGTAGTTATTTTAATGTGTTTTATTGTCATTGCATTTTGGAAGTGATCAGATTACAAAAAAAAAATAGAAATTGATGAATATGGAGAATTCTGCGTGCTAAAGTGCGCCACAGCACGCCCCAGTGCGCTGCGGCGGATTCAAACAGAAGCTTGGTGCTACAGGGCGCCGTAGAGTGCTCAAAAACAGAATTCAAGCGCTACAACGCGCCACAACGCATTCTGGCGCCACAACGCATTTTGGCGCTTACAGAAAGCCTAGTGCTACAACATTTCGGAGCGGACCCAAGATGGATAGCTCGGAGCTACAGTGAGTGCGGTGATACAGCGCGCCGTAGCGCCCGCTATAAATTTTCTCAACAACAAGCATTCAAATCTGATTGGGAAGGCCAACATACATAACTTTTCTTTTTCCCATAGCCAAAATTTATTGCAACACATTTAAGACTTCTCATTTCCAAAATAATAACAAAATAAAACATAATGAAACTCAATTCTTAAGGAATGTAAAAAGTTGGTTGCATAAATACTGAAGAGAAAATAGAAATAGTATAAAAGCAAATAAGAAATGCTGAACAAGGGTTCCAATTTTCCAAACTCAACTCTTTTGGATATAGAGGCTGCTGCAAGAGCAAAGAAGTGAGAGTTCCCCTGCCCAAGGAAGGAGAAGGCTGCAAACTGTGAGGAAAGATCAAGCACATAAAATAGAAGATACAGGGAGATTCAAAGTAGAGAGAAGCCAGACGAACGAGACAACTGTTCCCTAGTATTGTACTCTATCTTTACTCCTTTGACTTTTTTGTAAGAGCCATGCAAAGGCTTCTAATTTCTTGAAGCTTTTTTTATATTTCTATTTCAATGGCAGCCTAAACCCTCCTTAGGGAGGGTTGGGTATATGCATGTAATGACTTATGAATGTAATTGTTTGTACTCTTCAATATTAATGAATATCTTTTAGTCAATTTCTTTTGATTAAATGTTGTGAATTATGGATTGGATAAGCTTGATTTTGAAATGAAGATATTTAAGTAAATAATATTTTAAACTATAAAAAACCATAGAGCTCTTAAATCACCTAGAACTAAGGTTGTGCAAGCTAAGCGTCAACACCGCTAATGTCTGTGACAACATTCGCTGTGCGAAAACAGCCTATGTAAATCCTTAGATCTAAGCAGATCAATAGAGCCATGAGATCATTAATAATAGCTGAGCTCCACTGCTCACTATTAGCTTATGCAAGGAATTCGTGCATGACAGCCTAGAGCCTTGTGATAGGCTCTGTGAGTATCGTAGCATAATTCATTGGCCAAGCTGAGAAGTTGATGTGTGTGAGCCAAGAGCCACGAGTTGAGCTCTATAGCTCATCATAAGTTTATGTGAGGATTTAGATGCATTGAGTGCCATGGGTGATGTGGCATAACCCATCTAGCCCAATAACCCATCTCCTTAGCTAAACATTAAATTGATGCATATGAACTATGGCGCCCCGCTCCTTAAGTCCATAATCATTAGACTAAAGAGTGGAGTGTCACTCTAGCAAATCCCTCACTTATCATTGGATTAGGTAAGATCCATAATCCACTAATAAGGGAAGGACATGCATTGAATGAATATAAGGATTAGTCACTAAGTCTAACATATATACAGAGTGTGGAAGCGATGTGAAGTAAAGATTACAGTCATTCACCATACATCATACATGAAATAAAATGAAATAACTCAGAAATAATAATGTGCAGAAAGTAAACACCATAACGAGTATCTGTATTATTACATCATTTAATTAAAGTTTAAAAGATTTAAAATAATAATATCACTTGTCCTCACAATGAAGAAAAAGGCAACTAGAGGTCTTCTGCACTAGGCTGCTGCACCTCCTCTAAATGAGGCTCCTCCTCAGGCACTGGCTCCTCAAACTGAACAAGATCTAACATTGTCGATTTCACAATGCCAGTGCCTCAGCCAATAAAAGAAAATTCTTATTAGACAAATTGTCTAAGGTATATTTTAAGCAGAATATTTATTAAGCATTTATTAATACCACCATTTTACTCTATACAAAACTAAGCATCTATCCAGCATATGAGCAGGTAAGCATATAAAGGAAATCAGATAAGTTATAAACACAACATTTATAACTAAACAATAAGTGAGGCAAAAGCACACCTTAGGCGACTAAACAAGGGATAGGCATACATATATAATATAGTAAATGAAAGTACTGAATGAAAAATCTAATCATATACATGCTGATGATCATATGACATATACTGGCTTAAAACTGAAATTTGAAAGTGGTACATATAATAGGCAGTAAAGTCTAGCATCCTATATATGTATCTACATAAGTAAGCAGGTAAATAGGAAAAATACATCTAATTAAAATAACATGCATCATCATCATAATATACAGTAAGCTAAAGACTGAAAAAGTGTATCTTAGATATTGACTCTCGAACCTACTATTAGGTTTCGAGCCAGCGGCCTTCAGTATGGCTCCATCTCTCTAGCCTATTCGGGAAGATGGGTTCTACTTGTATGGCCCACCATTCTCTAGTAGCGCACCGTTCGGTCGTTGAACTATGAATTATACTCGTCTTTTGTGCACGATGTCGGGACGGGGCGTTACAGGACTTACTAAGTTCTAATATTAACTTTAGGATCGTAAATATGAGATTTTACTCGATAGCTGGATATTGGAGATCCTAAACTCGTATCTTCTCAGAATAGTTAGATTGGACAAATTAGCCAACAACAGATATCACATAAGTCTAGGTTGAGTCTCTTACTTACTTTGACTTGATAGCTTAGCATACCTTGGATAATGAGCCTTATTTCTTGAGCATAATAGGAAAACTTAGGATATGGATGATACATCTTAAGTTAGTGTTTGTAAAGCATATCATTCATCTAGTTCTTGCAGTGCTTTCAGTTAGTAGAGTATGTCCTAGCTTATTTTGCCTCTTCAGTTCTTGTATTATTATAGAATAGTCTCAGACATAGCGTATTGGATGTCTAGGATGGTTATAGACTTATTCTATGAGTTCAACTCAGGCCTAACGTATTGGATATCTAGGATGGTTATAGTTAAACTCTCAGTTCAAAGGCCCTATATGGCCTATTATCTGGTATGACAGTACTATATCTTAGGCTTACTATTACTCTAGTCTAGTTTTCAGTTTTGCTTGTTGTGCCACATGTTTCAGTGGTATTCCATACAGTACTTGCTTGCTTTGCCACATATCTCAGTGGCTTTATGGTGCTTTGATTATTTTGCTTTTTGCCACATGTCTCAGTGGTCTTTCTTTTTCATATCAATCTACATGTTGTATGTATACTCTTATGGATTAGCTATATATATTGGCATGTTTAGAATGTTAGAATTTCTTGTTATATTCAGTACTTGTGTTCTCTTATACTCAGCATATTTTAATGTGATCATAATCATGTTAGGATCAGATTTATTATAGTAGTTGTAGTTACTTTTGCTTTTAGCTTCACCTTGCTTACTTTCATGTTTTGTATGTTATTTCACATACTTGTTGATTGCTATAAATGGATAGTTTATAGTTATCCCATTTCTTGTATAGCTTGTTGTTCCCCATAATTGCTTGCATATTAGATTAATCAAATATGATATCTTTAATTAATCAGTTCATTTAAAATAGCCAAGAATATACTTAGACAATTGTCTAACTGTAACATTTTTATTTTTTAGCTGGGGCCCTGGCATTTGTGATACCGACAAATGTCAGATTCAGACTTGTTCGTGGGCAGTGCTGCAGGAGAGGAGCTAGTTCGGGAGGAGGATCATTTTGCTGCAGTCTAGATAGACTTGGCATTTTTATTTCAGTGAGATTGAGAGACTTTTATATTTTCTTTTAATTCAGTTTGTAATAATTAAATTTTGGTTGTATTTTACTTTCTGCACTTGATCTGAGTTATTGTCTCTTTTACTTTGCTATATTACATTGTGATGTGGATGTTATAATCATGTTTTCTGCTTTTGCTACTTCGATATGTATTGATGAATGTTATAATTATATCAGGTGACAAGTCCTTGGCTTAAGGCAGGTTGGGTCCTACCTGACTTTACTTAAGTTGGGGATTCACCACAGTTAGAGTATCATACTCTTTACCATTAGTACGGGAGACCCCACAACTATACCAACCAATAATATGGGTTCAAACAATTCTATTTAATCAACAAGGATTTATCAAGACTATTAATTCCTATGCTAAATAGATAAATCCTATACAAGGCTCCAAGAAGAGGGTGATCAAGGATCACTAAATATGGGTTCTACCACAATAAAAAGTGTCATTCTAATATCTTAAGTGATTCCTACCACAAGGGGATAAGATCAACTTTTAAGTTAAAGGGATCATCTAAGCTTCCACCTCAATGAGTTATACAAAATTCTCTACCTCAATGTATATTTAAATTTAGGTTTTTAAAATATTTCAGAGGCCATCATATGCTGAGATACTTAAGATCTCATACCCTTAATTCAAAAGCTAACATATTAGGTTCCATTTAATAGTTAGGTTTAGAGTGATTAGATCAAATGATTAAGTCATCTGATCATATCCTATTATAAGATTATGGGATTTAAATCAAGGATGTCATTATAGTCAGATTAATTATTAAATCAATTTAGTTCTATGGTCTTTTTATGCTAGTAGTCTTATTTAGGAGAAAATCAAGAATCTAAAGTTTAGATTCAGATTAATTAATCACATAGATTTATCAATAATCTTAACTTGTCTAATTCAAATAGTTAAGATCAATACCAAATTAAATGCATTATTGGAATAATGTCAATTTCCTTATCTTGTAATCAAGTTAATTTAATTAAGGATTTAAGAGTTTGGATCTTAATCAACTAGATTAGGGTTTGAACCCTTACTCATGCCCAATTAAGATCAAATGTTTATTTATAAATCAAATGTCAAATCAGTAAATTTGGGATATATTATTAGTGGCAATCTTAGACCTAGATCAAGTCTTAATAGCTTGATTAAAGTCTTAAGACTTCTTAAGTTAACTATGATGATTAAGTTCTCCATTTTTGATTTATTCAATTTATACATCCTAAATCTGCATACATGATTTCAATACATCTCCCTTACTATTATGAATCATATTAATAGAAAAATTTCAGAAACCAAAAAGTAATTAGTGTTAATCAAACCCTAAATCAATCCAAAAGGATTAGTACATAACTACAAATCTAACTATTAGAAATTCATACAATTTGGCTCATAAGTTCTATCTTATCTTACAATTAATCAAAGACTAAGTTTGCTAAAATTGAATAATTACAAATCCTAATTTTCACTAATCATGATTTAATAAGATTAGGGCATAAATTAAGATATAGAAATCAAAAAAATAAATCACTTATCACATTCATTCTACTATTCATATAAAAACTAATGGCACCTTAATCATGCAATTTGGATAAAAAATGAGTCATATGAGTCCAAAATAAGGTTTTTGATCTAAGGGGAATTTTAGTAAATTACAGCTAATGAAATCTAAATTTTTAAGCAGTTTACTATTGGTTGCTAATTCAAGGATTATATAGAGTCTAAGAATACTAAATTTTGAAGTCTAATGAAATAATTATAACCATTTCAATTTCCAAGGGTAATTTAGTATTTTCTAATTTTTCTAGGGTTCAGAACCTAAATATTATTTTAGATTATTATTGGCACTAAAATTCTAAGCTATCTAGCACTTTAAGTTTTTAGATTTGGAGTATAAATGACTAAGATATGGTCAAATGAATTTTCTGGACGCTACGGCGCGCTATAGCGCCCGATGGTGATTTCGCATGTGCGAAAACTATAAAGGGTCACATTTCGAGCTCAAATACTCTCAATCCAGAGCATTCCATGAGTGGTGCCATATATAAATGGAAATATTTTTTCGATACCTTTCCATTGACACTAAAATCGGCACAAAAAGATCATCCTAGCTATATGAACAATGGTGATAAAGGCAAGGGTATGCAGAATGGACGAAAAATAAAGGATGAGGTATATTACATTAAAGAACTATAATGGCTTCCATAATTAATCATGGATGTCTAAATATGTGAATAATTATAATAGAGGAATGAAATAACCAAGGAAAAAGAATAAATGGGTATAAGGAGAGTAAACAAAAGGGTACCTTAGCCTATGGGAGAGGAAGAAGAAACATTTGTTTTCCCCAAGACCTTTGAGAGAGGGAAGCTCCTTTGTCAGCACCAAGCTCAACGATGGGGAAAATAGTGAGGAAGCTCTTAGATTGTAGTAAACAAATAAGGAGGGATGAGGTTTCTCTTTAAAGAAGAATAAGGAAGGGGAAGGCCATGAGCTAGGGAGTTATGAGATAAGGGGAGGGGGATAGCCTTAGCCATCAAGCATTACAATTAAGAAGGGGGAGGAGAGGGATGGCCTTAGCTTTTAATGTGCAATAGGGAGGTAAGGGGTCAGCCAATTGAAGGGGGATGGTCAGCCAAAATTTAGGAGAGATAAGGAAAGAGAAAAAGTAAATTAAGGAATAATTAATTATTATTCATAATTTTTAATTTATTAAAAATTCAGATTAAATAAATGTGTTCCAAAAAATTCCAGAACTTCACCCCTAGCTAATTTGGGGGTGAGGAATTCAATGGTAAAGTCGAAATTCGATTCTGACGATTATTTAATTATTCCATTTTTTGGTGCATTTAATAATATTAAAATATTCACAAAAATTTGATGACTTCTAAACGCGTCAAAAACATCACGCCTAGCTAATTTGGGGGTGATGATCGTAACGACGAAGTCTGATTTTGATTTTGAGGTCAAAATAAATACCTCAATTTTCTAATTAATTAAATATTAAAATAATCCAAATATTGGATTTAGCTCCGAATCGCGCCAAATTTTTAGGAATTGATTCTAATAACTAGATGAAATTAACAGAATGATAATTAAGATATGATTATGCTTAAATTAACCTGAGTAACAATCTTCGGTTATTACAACTTCAAACTTTGATGATCTGTGAAAATTGAGCACTGAATTTCATATAGATAGTGATGTCATATCTTTAAGCGAACACTACAGCAGCTAGTTCGAGATCATGAATGACATAACTTCTTTCATGAGTCTTCAGCTGATGGGAAGCATATGGTATGACTTTCCCTTCTTGCATTAGTATGGCACCTAAGCCAATACCAGAGGCGTCAGTATAGACTTGATAGTTCACTCCTTCCATAGGAAGAACTAGAACGAGGGCAGAGGTAAGCGCATCTTTTAGTGCTTGGAATGCTACTTCACAAGCTGGCGACCATTCAAAGGGTACAACCTTCTGGGTGAGTTTGGTGAGTGGAGAGGCTGTTTGCAAAAAACCCTTCACAAACCTTCTGTAATAATCAGCCAAACCCAGGAAGCTTCTAATTTTTATCACTGACTTGGGTTGTACCCATTCTTGGATTGAGCTGACCTTATATTGATCTACTATGATCCCTTGAGCATCTACTACGTGGCCTAGGAAGGCGACAGATTCAAGCCAAAATTTGCACTTTGAATACTTGGCATATAGCTGGTGGCTTCTTAGTTCTCTCAATACTGCCCGGAGATGACCTTCGTGTTCCTTTTTCGTCTTAGAATATATTAGAATAACATTTATGAACATGATGACGAAGTTGTCTAGGTATGACTTTAATATACGCTGCATTAGGTCCATAAAGATGGAAGGCGCATTTATCAATCCAAACATCACTACAAATTCATAGTGGCTTTTTTATTTTTTACTCTTATTCCACATTCAAGACTAAATTAGATAAAATATTTCTTAGCAAGACATTAAGAACACAAATAAATTATGCTTGAGGAAAAACATTTATGCATGAATATTATATCATGCACATGGGACTTCACCCCAACCCTCCCCTAGGGAGTTTAGCTACTCATTATAAAAGAAAAGAAGAAAAACATATACATGGATAAAGACCCTTTCATGATCAACTAAAATGAAAATACAAGAATAGAGTTTAGAAGATATTAGGAACGCTCCTTTGAAAGTTCTTCGAAATCCTTCTTCTCCTTCTCAATGTTCACTTCTTAGGTCGCTAGTGCTGCCTTCTTCCTTCTCCTCTAAACCAAGAGCTTGCTTTGCCACCCTTGGGGATTTCTTCTCAATTAAAGATAAGGAATCTTATAAGCTGAAGGATTCAAAAATTACAATCTTAGTGAAAGGTTACTATACTGGTTATAAGATAAAATAATCAAAAATAAGAATTAAGAATCTAAGACCTATATTAAATCTTTAGGATAATAACATCACCCTATAGATTTAATGAACCTACATCCACATGAAATATTTCAAAAGATTTAAATAATTAATCAAGTAAGGGAATTCCAAAGGAGAGTAATTCAGTCCAATTAGCAGATCTAAAGTCTAAGATCTAAGATCTAAGATCTAAGATCTAAGATCTAATACTTGATCACTTTAGACTAAGTTAAGCTTAGACTTAGAATTTTACAAGATTATTTCTCTTAGAACTCAAGCTTATGGATCAACTTAATTAAGCTATTAAACTAAGGATATAGCACTTTAAGATAATTAAGCTTAATTCTTAAGAAGGAAGGTCTTAAGGACACTTAGGGTATTAATATCTTAATAAGACTAATTTAAGATTCCCTTACTTAATATCAATATTAATAACATAAGACTTCATAAAGGTGCAAATAATCTATCTAGAGGTATTTTACTAAATTTTCAAGGTTCAAGGGGTGCTTAAACATATTTTGGTCAAAATGACCAAAATACCCTTCTTAAGGTTAAAAATGAGACTTTAAGCTTTAACCATCTAAATTGATTCAAAATTGTTTTATTGAGTTCCATAATGGTTAATGAAGTAGGATACACACTTATCTTGGATTTTGGTAACATAATTAGCCTAATTAGCACTAATTACCTTTTTAAGATAATTAAGGTGATTAAGGAAACTAGGGCATTCTAGAGTGATCCATTTATATTTATAGGCTCTAATACACTTAATGAGACATTAGGAACTTAGTTCACAAAAATTAGAGGATAAATCATGGTTTAACTCACTAATCCCTAATTACAGTAATTAAGAGAAGATTAATAAAATTAAAATTCCTAAATTACCTTTAATGGTCTACATAAATTCCTTATGGTCTCATGAGCAATTAGAGACCTTAAACAACATTTTTAGATATTAACTGAATTTATTATGATTTAATTAAAAATAGAAAAGGATTAGGCAATAATTTAAAATATAACCATTAGATCTTTGATTTTATTTTATATTAACATCCCTTGCATTTTTCTGATTAAAATGGTATATTGGATCACACCATTTAGATCAATATAGCTAAAGTTATTTTAATAATTTAATCTATATTTTTATTTAAATTGAGACTATAGAGAATGCATTTATATTTATTAACCTATCAATTATTAGAAGGAAAATAAATATGCAATTTTAGAATTAAGCGGCGGCCCGAAATACAAAAGACGCGGGTTACTGGTCAGCCTGACCCGTGACTTTGTCTCCTTCCTCACGACCGGCCCCGACCTAAGGAAATATTTAGCACCAAAATTCTCGATGTTAAGGTGACAACGGTGGCTCAATTTAATCCCTACACGTTCCTGAAGTTCAGACGCATCGATCCCACCCTTAAGCCTTCTCTGGGACGCACTAAATTGTCGGATGGCTATTCGATGGTTTCGGCCCTACTCACAGCATCTAGGGTTTATTGTGAGGAGGAAATTCTCCTCACAGAGATGATCATTTGGCCAGAGCTCGATTCCTACTCCATCTTGGTGGTGAGGCGGATCGAAGCCCTCTGGCCACGAGCTTTGGGATGCCCTGGATCGTCGGATCCTTACTCGTGCTCGACTGCGAGCTCACGGCAAAAACCAGACAATCGATCGATCATGATAGGCTAGCCCAGACCCTAAGGACAATCACATTGGGTCTGGTTTGCTTGCCTTATCGATCCACGATTGCTTTGAGAGGAATTGGGGGCTCGGGACTTCAGAGGAGAGTCAGCACTCCGTCTGGATAGAGCTCGATCCCGATAGTGGATTCCTAATGTCAGCATTGAGCTAGACCCAATGCTACCGATTCCTAAGCATCCTAAGGTTTAGGGAATAGTATCCAAAACATCACAGAGCCATCCTAGAGCTTGAATTAAAGGATTGAGCTCATATAGCTTAGTCGGGGAGAGGCTGTACCTGAAGTTCGATAGCTGGCTACGAATGAGACGAAAGGGAGGGCTCTGAGTATTCGAGACCATTACAGAAGTTAGCTGGGGGTCTGAACGCCAGGCACACACCCACTATCAGTGGTTCGCAGCACTAGAATCCTCGTGGAAATTGGGAGCACCGAGAGCAGAGAGCGCAAGATTTGAGCTTCACAGTGAGCAAAGCCATTCACCATGGGATCAATAGATGTATTTATAGGCTTTAGAGGGGTGCTAGGATAAGACTCAAGGCTGAGCCAAGGCATTGGGCTTCGACCGAGGGCGCCCTCAGCTACCCCAAAATGGGATAATCCCATCCTCTGGATCGCCATAGTAGGTTCAACCATGAATGGAAAGGTTCTAACATCCTAGGTGACTTGGCGGAGAGGTGGCAGACAGGATCGACATGGCTTAGTACGGGTGAATTTCTTCTATCGGCCAGCGCTCGAACAAAGATGAAGATCTACAGTGACTGGGGCTGCCTCCACCGTCTGGTCTACAAAGTCATTGGTGATAGACAGTCTGATGCGACTCCCAGATGACAGACCCGCGGATTAAATCTCGAGCATTGGATGGTAGATGCTGATCAAGCGGATAGGATTAGATCACGGTGCGTGGGTTACGGACAGTTAGACAGAGGCGCGAAGATGCGTGCTAATGCATCCGTTTGATGCTTATGCCGCCTCATTGTCAGGACCTCGCAGTGGATCTGCCGTGGTCCCGACAGCGAATCCTGGATATAATATATATATATATATATATATATATATTTAATTTTATAAATAATAATTCTTTTTAATAATTATCTTTAATTTTAATTAAATTATAAATCTAATTTAGGATTAAATGAGCTCCAAAAATTCCCAAAAATTCACACTTAGCTAATTAGGGTATGAGGAATTCAAAAACGAAATCAGATTTTAATTTGGAAATCAATTGAATTTAGGTATTTTCTAGGGCTCATAAATAGGCAAAAATATTAAAATTCTTAATTTAGCTCCGATTGATTTCAAACTCTAGGGTTAGTTTTAAATGACCCATTGAGTCTAATGGAATCAAAATTAAAACTTGGTTTAGCTTAATAAATCTAAATTTAGCTATGGTAATAACTAGGGTTGTTACAGTACCTCTCATGTCGCTGATGAAGTTGGATGATGTATTCTCATCCATCTTTAATTCACTGGTAATGCCACCTATAAGCATCATCCTCGAACGTCTAATAATTTTTCCAAGTTACATTATTTTATTGATAGCTTGTGCATGTATTTCTATTTCTGTACTCTTATTATCCTGAGCTCATGATCATGGTGCTTGGATGTAACTCTGGTATTTAATTAGTAACTGATTGGTAGAAGAATCATCCATTAGGTAGAGTGGAATACAAATTCCAATCTTACACCTTATGGAATTCTCTGATACTAACTGTGGCACCCTGCTCCTTAAGTCCACAATTATTAGACTAAGGAGTGGAGTATCACTCTAGTAATTCCCTCACTTATTATTAGATTAGGTGAGATCCACAATCCATTAATAAGGGAAGAACGTGCACAGAATGAATATAAGTATCAGTCACTAAGTCTAATATATATACAGAGTGCAGATGTGATATGAAGTAATGATTACATCATTTCACCATACATCAGACATGAAATAAAATGAAATAACTCAGACATAATAATGTGCAGAAAGTAAACACCATCATGAGTACTCGTATTATTACATCATTGAATTAAAGTTTAAAAGATTGAAAATGATAATATCACTTGTCCTCACAATAAAGAAAATGGTAACTAGAGTTCTTCTACACCAGGCTACTGCACCTCCTCTAAATAAGGCTCCTCCTCAGGTACTAGCTCCTCAAACTAAACAAGATCTGACATTGTTAGTTTCATAATACCAGGGCCCCAGCCAATAAATGAAAAATCTTCTTAGACAAATTGTCTAAGTATATTTTAGGTAGAATATTTATTAAATATTTATTAATACCACCATTTTACTCTATACAAAACTAAGCATCTATCTAATGTAGGAGCAGGTAAGCATGCATGGGAAATCGAATAAGTTATAAACATAGCATTTATAACTAAACAATAAGTGAGGCAAAAGCACATCTCAAGCGACTAAATAAGGGACATATATACATATATAAGATAGTAAGTGAAAGTACTGAATGAAAAATCTAATCCTATACTGATGATCATACAACATATTCTGGTTTAAAACAAAAATCTAAAAGTGGTACATATAATAAGCAGTAAAGTCTAGCATCTTATATATGTATCTATATGAGTAAGCAGATAAATAGGAAAAATACAGCTAACTGAAATAACATGCATCATCATCATAATATACAGTAAGCTAAAAACTTAAAAAGGGTATAACTACCATATTAAAAAGAATTGGTCAATCCAGCCTAGTATATTCCCATAGTCTTCTTGGGCTAGGGCAGACATAAATAGAACAATAAAGTAAAATTGAAGAGGCAGATAATACTATGCAAATATCTTTTAGTTATTTACTTTTGTTTCTGTGGATAATTTTAGAAATAGCTGAGGAGTCAAGCACATCTGCAAGACTGAGCGAGTTCCAAGCTTAACACACACTCCTCAATGAATAATGTTAAGCATCCTGTCCCTCTTTACCCATGTCCATTCGAGTAATGTGGGGCCCCCCCCCGTATTGGCAATAGGAAGTACGGTGCTCCAACTATGGCAAATCCCCAGCTTAAGTAAAATTAGGTGAAAACCTAACTTGTCTTAAGCCAAGAACGTGCCACTAGAATACTATAAACATTCATCAATATACATACAGATATCAAAGTGGCGAAAGCGATAGGAGAGTAGTAACATCTGCATGCATAACATAGTAGAAAAGAAAATAAGACAATATAGTAACTCATCACAATGCAGAAATGAAATACATCCATAATTAATTATTACAATCTGAATTTAAAAGGAAATGAAAATGTCTCTCAATCTCACTAAAATAATATGCAAGATCTATCTAAATGGCAGCAGCATGATCCTTCTCCTGAACCTGCTCCCCTCCTGCAACACTGCCCATGAACAAGTCTGAATCTGACATTTGTCAGTATCACAAATGTCAGGGCCCCAGCCAATAAAATAAAAAGGTTATAGTTAGACATTTGTCTAAAGTACATTTTAGGCTATCTTAATGAACTGAGTAATTTAAAGATATCACATTTAAATTATCTAAACATGCAAGCAATAATGGGTGCGATAAGCTATGAAAGAATTGGGTAATTATAAACTATCCATTTATAGCTAACAACTAGTATGAAAAGTAACATACAATACCAAATAAACAAGGTGATGCTAAAGCTAAAAGAATAGCAACTATGATATAAATTCGGGACCTGACATGCTTATGATTGTGTTAACACATGCTGAGTGTATAAAGAACACAAATGCTGAAATAAACATACAATTCTAGCACCATAAATATGCCAATCTACCAAAGTATGCCATAAGAGTATACATACAACATGCTAATTAATATAAAGAAAAGAAAAGGGCCACTGAGACATGTAGCAAAAGCTGAGCAATCATTGAATTATAAGGCCACTGAGACATGTGACAAAACAAGCAAGTATTGAAAGTAAGGCCACTAAAGCATGTGACAAAGCAAAATAAAAAATAATACTAAACAATCTAGCTATAGTAGCAATAAGTCTAAGATGTAGTACTACCATACCAGCCAATAGGTCATCCAGGGCCCCAAATATTGAAATATTAATCAATACCCAACCAATAAGCCATCCCAATTCTCTAAGCATGGATCAGTTCTACATAATACTATTACTAAAGAGGCAGACTATGCTAGGACATATTTTACCAACTGCAAACAAGGCAAGAACTGAGTGATATGCAATTCAATTACTAACTTATGATGTATCATCCATATCCTAAGTTCTCCTATTATGCTCAAGGAATAAGGCTCAATATCCAAGGTGTGCAAAGCAAATTTAGTCAAAGTAAGCAAGAGACTCAATATAGACTTATGTGATATCTATTGTTGTCTAATTATCCAATCTAATTATCCTGAGAATATACAAGTTTAGGATCTCTAATATCCAGCTATCGAGTATAACTCAGATTTATGACCTTAAGATTAATATTAGAACTTAACAAGTTCCAACTCAAAATCATATGATGACTATAAGGTTTAAATAAATAAATTAATGACCTAATTTGTTAATATTTTGCTCTCTTACCCAAATCTTGATTTGGTAAATCAAGATTCAAGAGTTTTGGATTTAAACTCCACTTTGATGTTCAAATCCTAAACCAAGGGATGCCCTAATAAGGATCTAAGGTTCATTCAATATACCCAAGCTAAAGGTGATGAATCCTATAAGCTGAAAGATTTAGGAACTAAAAACTTAGTGAAGGGTTATTCTACTGATTATAAGTTAAAATAATCAATTAAGAACTTGAGAATCTGAAATCTATATTCAATCTTTAAGATAATCTCATTATCTTATAGATTGAATCATCCTATACCCACATGGAAGGTTTCAAAGGATTAAACAATCAATCATTTAAGGAAATTCCAAAGGAGATGGTTCAATTCAAGTAGAAGATCTAAAGTCTAAGGTCTAAGATCTAAGATCTGATTATTTGATCATTTTAGACTTAAAACTAGGTTTTTAACTTAGACTTTACCAATTGCATTTCTTTTGGCATTTAAGTTCATAATTTAACTAAATGAAACTTATTAAAGTGATTTTTTGACAATTGAAATTATTAAATTTAAGCATTAAGCTCAAGTGACTTCTTTAGGGTCACTTAAGATCTAAGTGTCTTAATTAGGGCTTACTTGAATACTCCCTAAATTAAAGACCATATTAGTATTGTTATTAGTCTAAGAGTTCAGTAAAACATTTCTAATCTATCTTAGGGTAGTTTACTAAAATTTCCAAGGTTTAAGGGGCATTTAAGCACATTTTGGTCAAAATGACCAAAATGCCCCTCTTAAGGCTAAAATTGGGATTTAGGGGTTTTGTTATCCAAATTAGATCTAATCTATTTTAATGTGTTTGATATTGATTAATAAAGTGGGAAACACACTTATCTTAGGTTTTGACAACTTAATTAAGCTAATTAGTACTAATCACTCCCTTAAGCCAATTAGGGTGATTAGTGAATTTAGGTATTCTTAGGGCAATCCAACCTTACCCAGAGGTTCCACTATGCTTAGGATAGCCTTAAGAACCATATTTGCCAAAATCAGAGGTTTAATTAGGGTTTAATTCACTAATCCCTAATTAAGGTGATTAAGGAGTGGTTAAGGAAATTAAATGTCCAAAATTAGTTTTAAGGGTCTACAATTATTCTCTAGGGTTTAATAAGCAATCAGAGCCTTTAATCAATTAATTTGGTCATTAATTGAATTTATTATGATTTAATTAAAAACAAAAAAGGTTTAATCAATTATTTTAATTTTAACCATTGGATTTGTGATTTTATTTTATATTTAGATTCCTTGTATTTTTTTGATTCAAATGGTATATTGGATCATACCATTTGGATTAGTATAGCTAAGTTATTCAATTAATTTAATATGTATTTTTATTTAAATTTAAACTATAGGATTCAATTTATTAAATCTATAACTATAGAAAATGTCGCATTATAACCCTTAATAACCGCGGCGCGGAATCAAAAAGGCGCGGGTCACGGGTCGGCCTGACCCAGACTTCGTTTCCTACCTCTCAACGAGTCCATCCCTGAAGAATTTCAGCACGACAATTCTCGGCATCTAGACGACGGTGGCGGCTCAACTCGATCCTGGAGTTGAGACGCATCGATTGGACTAAGAACTCCCATCGGGGATGCGCCCAATCATCGGGGTGCTACTCGACCGAGGTGCCTCTTTACAGAGATTTAGGGTTTACTGTGAGGAGATAATTCTCCTCACCTGATCCACCAATCGATCGAGGCTCAATGCCAACACCTTCAGGGAGTGGAGGCGAGTCGAACCCCTATCATTTCATAACCTGGGGTGCAGCCGATCGTTGGGTCCTTACTTGGACTCAGCCATGGCTCGGTCGCTAGCTCAATTGATCGATATGATCAATTCGAGCTAGCTTAGCCCTAGGCGATAATCACTATGGGTTCCCTATGTGGATAAGGCTAGTCAGGCGACATCCAGAGGCTCAATTCAAGGACAGAACGAGGAATTAGATTGAAGGAAAATTCCATGGGAGAAGGCTGTACCTGAAGTCAAGGTCGCAGGCTCGGCCGAGGGATTTGAAGTGCCTTTGATCTTCCTGGACAATAGACGAAGGTTCACAGGGGGTCTGAATACCAGACGGGCCCTCTATCAGCAGTCCTATGCTCCAGAAAATACCGGGAATTCGCCGAGATGACGGGAGCTCCAGCAGACCTTCAGCTAGGCAATTGGGGATTCACAGTGAGCAAAGGGACTCATTGTGAAGTTCTAAGGGCATTTATAGGCTCCATGGAGTCCTAGGAGTGGAGACCAGGGCTTGGGAATGGAACTTGGCTCAGCCCGCGGGTCCTCACTGTTTCTTGAAATTGGGAGGGTCCAGGCCTCCCGGGTCGCCCTACTAGGCTCGGCCATTCTCGGAAGGTCCTAACGGTCTTGGTGAACTGGCGAGGGGAGTGGCAGACAAGGTTACGTGGCTTGGTACGGTGAAATTCTCCTCTGTCGGGCCAAATCCTCGCGAGAACAAAGATCCACATTGGTGGGGTTTGCCTCCGCCGTCTGATCCACGAAGACATTGGTGATAGACGGTTTGATGCGGCTCCCAATTAACGAAACTGCGGAGAGGATCTCATGCGTTGGATGCTAGATGCTGATCGAGTGGGTAGGATGCAATCAAGGCACGCGGTATGTGAGTCGTTGGATCGAAAGCGCCAAGATGCGTGTTATTGCATAGGGTGGCTTATACGCATGCGCTGCTATCGGCACCCCGCAGCGGATCTGCCGCGGTCCTGACAGCGAATCCCGCTGATTTAATTTTAATTAAAAATAAATTTAAATATAAATAAAACCAATTAAATAATATATAATTATTCTTAAATATTCTAAATCCAATTTAGGACCAAATGAGCTCCATAAATTCCCAAAATTTCACCCTTAGCTAATTAGGGTATGAGGAATTCAAAAATGAAATTAGATTTTGATTTAGAGATCAAATTAATTTAGGTATTTTCTAGGGCTTAAAAATAGCCAAAAATACTAAAATTTCCAATTTAGCTCCGATTGATTCCAAACTTCTAGGGTTATATTTAAATGACCCATTAAGTCTAATAGAATCAAAATCAAAGCTTGGATTAGCTTAATTAGTCTAAGTTTAGCTAAGATAACAAATTAGGGTTATTATAAGTAATGTGCACCATAATCCACATGTACTGAACCCAAATGCAAATATTTACCTAATATTTTAAGTTTTCATTTTTTTATGCAACAATGTTTTTCTTATATGACATGTTCAAGGAAAAATAAGCACAAAGTTCAAGAAATGCGTAGCACAAAATCAAGTAGTCAGCAAGGGACTCTACTAAACATGGTGATATCATTTGCTATCTAATCAAACCATTCTAATTATTTCAAGTTACTCAAGTTCAGGATCTCCAATTCCTACTATTGAGTGTAACTTAGAAGTATGTTCTTATAGGTTACAAAATATTAGGACTAGCTAGGTCATAAAATGATTAATCAATGTTGATTATATAAATCTTCACGACCTAATTTATGAGTTTAGACGTTCTAAATTAAAAGTTATCCAAAATCTACCAAGATAGAGATTATGGATTAAACACCATAAGATTTGGCTTAATCAAATAGTCCCAAAGGTAAGAATTAAGATCTAGGTTAAATCTAAATATGAACTAATGATTGAGGTAAATCCTATTAAGCAAATCGAACTTATTAGGATGAATCTCCTATCCTAAATATAATGTTTGAAAGATAAAATAATATAAATAAGTTGTAAAATCTAAAAAATAATAAAACCAAGGATTCATTCATTGAATAACCCCGTTATTTGATGAATGAAATCTATCCTATGATCTAGCCCTAATATTAGGAATAGTCTTATTGTGAGGTGTTGAATTTCTCAAGGAAAAGACTTAAAGAAATTTTAAGGATTTTAATAAATTTGGCCTAATAGCTGATTTTACTCACTTAGAGGATTTTAATACAGTTTTAATACTTGTTTAATTGACATAGAAGGTAATCTAAGAGTGAAAGCTACTTTTTGATTTAGGGCACCAAATGGGGATTTCTTACTATCAAATGATTCCTTACTATCTAACATGAAGATAGATAGTAAGTACACCATATTTGGATAAGAAATGGGTCATATAGGTCCAAACTAGGGTTTTGACCTAAGGGGCATTTTAGTAAATTATACCTAATGAAATCTTAATTTTTATGCAGTTTACAATTGGTTGCTATTCAAGGATTCCATAGTCAAAAAACACTAAATTCTGATGTCTAATGAATTATTTATAGCCATTTCAATTTCTAAGGGTGATTTGGTAATTTTCTAAGTTAAGAGAGATCAAAAAGCTAACTTTTTTATTTGTTGTCCAAATTTAGCAAACTCAGTAGCTATAGCTTCCTTATATCATACTGAGTACTTTAACTAAGAGTAGACCCAAATTGAATTTCAATTGGTCAAGTTATAACCTAATTAAGATTAGGAATATTTTGGTCATTTTTTGATTTTTCTAGGGTTCAAAACCTAAATATTATTTTAGATTATTATTGACACTGAAAGTTTAAGCTATCTAGCACTTTAAATTTCTGGATTTGGAGTCTAAATGACTAAGATATGGTCTAATGAATTTTTTGGATGCTACGGCGCTCTATAGCGGACCCTAATACAAAACTCGGGCGCTGCAGCGCGCTGGCGCGCCAGACAGTGATTTCGTATGTGCGAAAACTGCAATGCGTTAACTTTCAAGCTCAATTACTCTCAATCTAGAGCACTTCACGTGCGATGCCATATACAGTTGGAAAGCTCTTTCCGAGACCTTTCCATGGATACCTAAATCATCACCAAAAGATTAAGTTATCAATATAAACTGTGGGATTAAACGATTGGTATACAGAAAGGAAGAAAAATAGGATATCTTTATCTTCCTAAAATCACAACCTTAATGAGCTCTAATGAACTCCATACCTTAAATACAGATTTCTAAGGACACAAACTAAGTATAAGAGTGAAATGAAGTAGCCATTGAATACATTCAATGGGGAAAAGGAAGTACCTTGGTCTTGCAAATGAGAGTTCCTTCTTTGGATCCTTGAGAACTTCAGCTGGGCAAATGAGGAAGAAGAAGAGCTGAAGCTACATTTTAAGGAAGATGAGGGGGGAGGGGGGAGACAAGGCTCTATTAAGAGCCTTCCCACCAGCATGGATGGGAAGAAAAAATGGCAGCAGCCACTTGACTGCATGGGATGGGAGGAAGCTACTAGGAACGAGGGGGAGGCTAGGTATTGGGATCAGCAAGAGAAGAAGAGAGGGAAAATGAAATATTTTGATTAATTTAAGAAATTAATTCTAAAAGTTAAGAAAAATTCAAATTTTATAAATGTTCTCCAAAAAATTCCAAAATTTTACCCTTAGCTAATTTGAGGGTGAGGATCGCACGGCGAAGTCAGATTTTAATTCCGACGAGTATTTAATTTTCCTATTTTTTGGGGTACTTAAATATTATTAAAATATTCGACAAAATTTTGACGACTTCCTATCGCCACCAAAATATTACCCCTAGCTAATTTGGGGGGAATGAGCGCAATGACAAAGTCCAATTTTTGATCTAAGGTCAAATTAGATAGATCAATTTCTAGAGTTTATGGATTTTCTCAAAAATCAGGACTTGATCTATTTGACTCCTGATTTGGACTAAGTCTTAGTGGATAACTCATAATGATTTGATTAACACTTAGGATCAAAATTAGGACTGAGATTAGTCCTAAATGATTAGGGTAACAACTTGGGTTGTTACATGAACCATTAGTGGAATTAAGTTCATATGATGCACAACCAAAAATTTAAATTTCATAACTTAGATGTAAGCATTGAACTCAATCAATACTGATCACATGAGGGTCTAAGTGCCGAGATTGAACCTTCTTGAGTTTATCTCTGAGCACTAGGTGAGACTTAGCACATTTAGGGGACTTCTTAGAGAAGACTACATTTCTTGATTTGTAATTAAATAATTCAATTCATTTGACACTAAATTGATAAAGAAGAGTACTTATATGAACCCTTAATGAATTGCATGCTAAAACCCAAAACTCCCTATTTTCTCTGAAAGTAGTTTCTCACCCAAGAAACTCTGACTTGTTAAATCAGGACCAAAAACTATCAACTACTGAGCACTTAAACATTAGCTAAATCAAGAAAAATCTAGTAACAAATGGAAACCATTTGCTGAGGATGATAAATCTCGGGATCTCACCATCCCATATTGCTTCAAACCACATGCACTTGCGCGTAAGCGTGGACGTGTATTTTCAACCTATCATTATTTGTTATGAATAAATAAAAGGGCCACATCCATTCAGAGTGTCCTAATCTTAAGGAAAGTAAAGAGGGGCACAACAAAGAGAAGGAGATATCTAAAGAAAAAGAGCCAAGAAGAAATCATTCTAGGATAGCTCATAATTAGGAGACAATGAAGTTAATCTGTGCTTAATGGCAAGGAGCCAAGAAGAGATAAAATCGAACTCCTTATATAGAAAGAGTTAAATGAATTTAGTTACTCTAAGTTATAATTAATGTTTTATGAATTATATAATGCTTATAATAATTTAAAGTAATCAAACAAATCTCTAAAGAAAGAACTAATAGAATTTAAATCATTAACTAAGCCTCAAAAGAATGAAAATAGAAGTACTTTAGCCTAAGCTTAAAATTTTAGAATATATTAGATTGAATAACATTATGAAGTTTTTCATTTAGATAATTTAAGACTGAATGGGGAACTTACTAAGCTTAATTTATATATAACTCATTCAAGAATAAGACTATAAGAAGTGATAGACCTAGGCTTACTACATCAGCACAATACAATAATAGAAACATATGTAATTATCTACAAACACTGTTAACAAATAAACAATGTTATGCATGTACATTATTTGGTCATTTTTAAGTAATGTGCCAATCTAATAAGCATAATAACATGGTTTAATTTCTCAAAAGCAAGAATTATACAAAAGATAATGAGCCCAACTTAAGGAAAGTGTCCTCTAACACTTATTTATTTTTGTGTGTGTATGTCCTCATAAGTGGGGAGTGAGAACATGTGCTACCCAGACAACAATTTCTCTAAAAATATGATGTGAGATAAATTGTAGTTTAATAAGCTACAGTTGAAAAACATAAATGTTATCTTAGTTGATAATATAAAATGAGATCAAAGGTATCAACAAATTAGACATGTATGAAATGTATGAAACCTTCTATCTTGATAATGCAGTGTATGTGGATAAACTAAAATATATCTTGTTAAGTATTTGTTAATTTTGTGAATACTAGTTTTTATGTATAATTTCATTCAAATTATGCTTTAATAAAGAAAAATAATAAAATAATAATTAAAAGTATAAGAGTAGACAATGTATATCAGTTTAATTTTAGTTCACTTTTAAATTTAAAATTAAATGCTTTAAAGTTGAAAAGGATGACCCATGAGTATGGCACAAAAGAGTCATATTAGTTTTAATGCACTCATGATGATATTAAAATAACACTTAGTCTCTTAGTTTTCTTAGCTTAGACTATTTGAAATCTTCACCTTGTGATGTCTACCAATTAGGTAAGCAAACATGGAGTGCATTTCATTCATCATATATATAAAGCATCACTCAACCACTTATGACTCTACGCATTGTATTTTTGGTTCTATTAGTCTTGTAAACCTTAGTGGTTCTAGGTTTAGTTTTGTAAATATAGATGACTAGTCCAGGTTCACTCATGTCAAAATATTAGCATCTAAGAATGAGACATATGGTAAATTTAAGAATTTTCTAACATGGATTTAGAAATATCTAGATTATATGGTTTATATAATACATTCTTATAATGTAGGAGAATTTGTAAATATTTCCTTTATACCTTTTTTTTCCTTCTAATGGTATTCAACAAAATTAATTGGAGATAACCTATCATAATCTGTCATCAACTCAGCACTTATGCTGAATTAAATGGATCAAATGAGTTATCCTTAGAATCTCTGTTTGTGAACTAACCCTTTAGATAATTATGATTATTATCTCATGTTAGTCGCCCTTATCCCTATACATTGTCAACTTATTTCATTTATGAGAAACGTCAATGAATATGAGATAAGACTTATTATAATAAGATCACATCACAATACTAAGTATATATATATATATATATATAGCCAGAGTGCGAAAGCTAAGCATTCATCCATAATATTCATCACAAAAATTGATAGTAAATATTATTCTCAGGAAAAAAAAATCCAAAATTATCTAATTATTACAAGCCATAGTTTAAAATTGCATAATAAAGTGAACTCTCATCTTACTAACTAAGAGATAAATCTAAGAACTATATCAGCAATCCTGCGATTGCGGCTTGTCTGCCTTCTCCTGTATCTCCTCAAAGACATGCTCCCCAAACTACTCCAAATTTGACATGTTAGTTTCACATGCCATGGTGATAGTCAATAAAATAAAAAAATCTTGTCTTTGACAATGAGTCTAAGTACATTTTAGGCAAATTACCCTTCATTATTATTTAAGGGATATTTAATAGCAAGAATAAATAGAAATAAAATATATAAAAGAACTGAAGTAAAACTGCATAAGATTGGAAGCATTGAATACAATAATAAAGTAGAATATAACTAAAAAACTATTGAAAATAAATTGCAATAACTGGACAAAATCAAGTGTACTCCGAATCACATCGTTAAAATTTTAGCTGTACACCGAATCACACCGCTAATGCGATGTCATGCTTATGCAATTTATGTTATGCCAAATTTGCAGGAATTAAATAAACAAAACCCATTAAATCTTAATTCAACCAAAAATATATCCCCTTTGTTGTCTAACTATTTATCACAAAATTCCTAATATACACATTTAACCAAATATCGCATTAATTTGAAATTTTCAATGTGACTATCTTATTTATATATTTTTCTGATTCTAATCAAACTCAATATTTAACACCTATAATTTCTAGTGAATTCTAATATATCCAAGCCTTACACTACTAATTAACCTATATTATTCTAAATATTACCATTAGTAAACATACACTATATCCAAATCTTGAATCAAAATATAACTTATCATAAGCTAAAAGTGCATGCATACAAACTAGTATGTCCCAAAAAAGCTGAATTTGGACACTTTGGTTGCTTAAATCTTATCCCCATGCACATGGATAGGAGAAATACATCACTTTACAATTTATTTTCCCAAACTAAGGTGTCCAAACCCTAACTTATAACATACAATAAAATTTGGATGCTTATCCTAAAATAAATTGTAGTTATCTAATTACCTAAGATAAGATTGATTCTACAATTTCTTATTGGGAAAATTAATAAATTCCAAAGTTAAATAGGAAATCAAATTTAAGATTATAGTATGCACTTATTTCCTATATGATAATCCTAAATATTTTCAACATATTAGATTCTAAGCAAACTATTTGGGATCTAAGGATTTTTAAAGCTAAAGGAGACTTTATCTCATAATATTTCATTAACTCCAAGTTCACTAAGCAAGAAGCACTTAACCTTTTATTTGGATTTAACTACCACAAGGTGTAAGCTCAATCCTAAATTATACTAGGTGTGATAAATGTTGGTCTCTACCTATAAATATTACAATTAAACCAAACTACCTCAAAGTTAAATTTGACTTTGGCTCATAGAATACTAGCCTGAATTCAAAACTTCTAAAATTAACTCAAATCACATGATGCATAATTAAGAAATTTCTATTAAACTTCATAATATCATTAATGCTAGGTAATGATCTAAAGAGGTAAGGCTTTAAGATCATAAAAAGGGATAGGAATTCTTAAAGATTTAAGAACTCAACAATTATTATTTACTAATTTGATCTAAGCAACAGATATCTATACTTATGTATATATATATATATATATATATGTGTGTGTGTGTGTGTGTGTGTGTGTGTGTGTGTGTGTGTGTGTGTGCGTGCGTGCGTGTGTGTGTGCATGTGTGCATGTGTGTGCATGCGTGTGCGTGTGAATGGTGTTGCATCCTAGTGGTTGAGGATCATGAGTTCAAATCTCACCAGCCACAAAAAAAAAGGTATATATATATATATATATATATATATATATATATATATAATATGGATCTTCTTCATTATGATATATCTTTAAGGAAGACAAGGGTAATTACTTCCCACTTAAAACCTTTATTTAATTAGCTTAACTATTCACAACCAAAATTAGGGTTTAGATTATTAATTTGCGAATACTTTCACATGGAGTTAATTAAGATTTCAAAATATTTTAATTATTGATTTCAAAAGATGTAGATTTGGTTAGAGGCCTTATATTGGGCCTTTAGTTCCTTTTAAATGAATAATCAGGATTAAGGGTGCAGAAGTTAGTTCAAACAAATAATCACGATTAAGGGTGCATAAGTTAGTTTTATGAATTAGGTTTTTGAATTGAAATTTCTCAACCCTCATTGATTCCTTATTGTCTAATGCGGACATAGACTTTAAGTACACCAAATTTGGTTAAAAAAGTAATCTAATAATAATTAATTAGGGTTTGAGCTCATCATGTGGTGTTTAGCAAATTAATCTTTAAAACATAAAATTTTAATTTATAATTAGGGTCTTTATTGTTTAAGGAGTCATTAAACATTTTAAACACCAAAATTAGATCATTAAAATGTTTAATACTTACTAATTAAGTTTTAAGAGTAATTAATGAGTGGTTGAAAGAATTAAGCACAAAAAAATATTTTTAATTTCTTAACCGTATTCTCTTATGTCTAATGAGAAAATCAAGATCTTAATCAAGGATTTTGACTAAGAATTGAGTATAATCTTCACTAATCTATTTCTAGGATAATTAGGGCATAAATAAGAAAATTAATCATAGAAACCTAAATATTATTGCAGATCAAGATTCTAACCATTTTCTTGATTTCAATGGTATATTGGGTTAAAACATTTAGATTTGAATTGAGCAAAATATTTCATTAATTTATTTGAAATTATTTTTATTAGACAATCATAAGTTTAGGGTTTATTAAAGGAATTAACTGAGTAAAAACAAATAAGGAAATTTGGGTGTTTAAATAATTCAAATTCAAAATGCGTGGGTCGGAGTTTGACCCAGCTTGGTACTGTACGCCTTCTTCTTCGCCTTCGCTCGACGAAGCCGATTAGGGTTAAACTTGCACGCTGAATACACACTCTTAGAGGCCACGCCATGGCCTAATGTTGATCGCTTCTCATTCATTGGATCAAGGCATGTCTATTGAATCGAGAAGCCCCTTTTGCGAGATCGTCGAAGATGCTGAAACCTTATTTGCCCTAAATCTAGTTTATAGGGTTTACTGTGAAGGGTAAATTCTTCCCATAGAGTCAATTCTACAACTGGATTTTAATATTGACACACTACGTGTGTCAAGGTGAATTGAATCCCCATCCTAGTCCAATCGGAGGTGTGCTAGGATGGTGGGTCCTTACCCGACACATCTACTATCAAGCACTATTGCAGCTCGAATAGGGTGGAGGTCAATTAAACTAGACTGATTGACCTTGACCCTATCGAATTCTTGTGTTTGATCTGGAAGAGGTTCAATTACAATTAGACATCCCAATGTGTAGTCAATTGCCTGCGAATGAAGCTGATGATCAACTTGGTCTAGTAGTCCCATTCTAGGCAAGCAACTTCACTGCCTGGACTCCTAATAGACCAGGGAGATGCCTAATCGATGAAAATCAAATCCTATAGCATTCGTAGAACTGACCATGAGCTAATCATCAAGTGACAATGCACTAAATGAGATCAATTGGTTCCACTAGATTTTGGGGACTAGTCTCGATCTTGGGAGCTCCCTTGAGCTCACAATAATCAATTGGGGGCTTGAACACCAAGATGCACCCATTGTAGCACCAGGGCGGATGACTAAAGCTCACTGGAGGCCAAATAGGATATCAGGTGAGTCAGCTGAGCACTGGTGGCAGTTGAGGAGAATTGAGAGCTTCTTAGTGAGCAAAGCGGCTCACTGAGGATTTCTAGGACCTTTTATAGCTAGAGGAGGTTTGGGGAGGCTGGGTTATGGCTCTCATGTCTTACCTGCTACTAATTGGAGTAGGACCGAGCCAAATTGGCTCGATGGAGATTCTTTAAATTAATGGGAATGGAAAGCAACGACCCGCTGATGTGGGAGGGGAGTGGGGAGCAGCTTCTGGCGTGGATGGTACGAGCGGATCTCTTCTATCAGAGCAATTTTTTTGGAGATGTAGATGAATAGTATCGAGAGCAAGGAGAGTTTCTTGATCTATCATCCAAAACTGCGAGATGGCTCTGATGCATTGGTGAATGACGGCCAGGGAAAGAAGAGATTTGAACCATTTGATTAATGCATATGGACATCCAATGGTGCTATATTTAGTTGCTATTTAAGAGAAGCCCAACAGCAGATTGCTCACTCTATACATAGTGGATCTAGGTTCAGCCGACATTTTGAGGGTTAGTTATGCAATTTTTTTAATTATTGATTCATAAATTGCAATTTTTCCAATTTAAATTAAGTCAATTTTAGGCTTAAATAGTCTCCAAAAATTCCAAGAAATTCACTCCTAGTTAATTTGGATGTGAGAAATTCAAAAATACAACTTAATGTTGATTTAGAGATCAATTTAATTTAGCTAATTTTTAAGGTCACTAAATTGACTAAATAGTTAATTAATCCAAATATTCCCAATGATCACAAATTTTCAGGGTTAAGTACTAATGGCATTATAACCTACTGGAATAGAAATTAAGACTTGATTAAATTCAAATTATGCATGGTAACAACCTAGGGCTATTGTAAAGTCTCCTACTTAAGAACGATATCGTTCTTGACATCATAGTTAAAAAGGGTAAGGATTCACAAATTTAAGGACATAAGGCAAAAATAAAGATAATTGGATTCTTGAATAATTTTGGATACTTCTGACACATATCAGACTCCTCCTTTTAATTGAGCAATTTCTGTACTTAACCCTGAATCAGTAAGAATCTAACTCACTATTAAGTACTACATGGCCAAGAATCTTTTTGAAATAAGGAAATTCAGTAATTTAAAAGAGCAAAAAATATATAAGAATATCCATATCCAACATCCAAACCAAGCATAGTAAAAAGAACAAAAAATACATCCATTATAGAAAAAAAAGTAAAAACATCTAGAGTCTAAGTTATTATAAATTATTTATAAAATATTGTAAAATGCACTCTTCCTCATAGATAAAATGAAATTACAAGTCTTTAAGGTACTACTGCATGCCAGAACTAGCTCTAACTTCAAGCTCCATGAGGTTATCCTGATCTACCATTTGATATTTAATAGGGTAGGGCACAGCCAAATAAAGAAAAATAAGTGATTATACTTAAAAAGTATAAGTACATTTTAGGGTAACACTAAGTTTTATTTATTTTAAGCATATATCACATTAGCCATTTGCAATTATTTGAGTAAGCAGAACACTAAGCAATATAAGAAACAGGTATAAAAGTATGTAAGAAAAATAGTAAAGTAAGGAAGTAATATACACAAGTAGTTTGCTTTAGTCTACATAAAGTATGTAAGGAGAAAAATAACATATAATGGCTAAAACTACTAGCGAGCATATGAAATATCAAGGAATACATGAATAAGTTCATTTGAAACTATGCTAAGTAATAGTAAAAGTGAGTAGTGTAATCATAAATGAAAGAAAATAAAAAGCACACACTATAATTAAAGTAAAGTAAGGATTATAATGTAAGAATAATAAGAATTACTATATTGTAAAGTGAAATTCAGTCTCAAAGACTAAGAAAACATAGTCATAAGACTATGATAAATCATTTATAATTAATAAGATTATGAGAAATGTATTGTTAAATTACTTATTTTGTTCAAGGTTTTGTTCTACGGGTAAACTTACAGAAAAAATGAGGGATTAAGCATGCCTTCTTAACCAAGTAAAGTGGGTCTCCCATAACATACACACACACTTCCCCACTATGATATGTGTGGCCTCCAGATCACTCCATTATCTACCCTAGCATAATAGTCCACCATATGAAACCCTTATGATTAATATTTTAAATTTTATTCATGCATAATGTCTTAATGAATGTACAAGGTTGTAATCAAAAAGCATTGCAGCATTCAATGAATTCAAGTTAATAGTAAATCATGTGATATCTATAATTATTTAGTTTAGCTATCTATCTTAAATATTAGGGAGAATCAATCCCCCAATTGACTTAGACATTAATGATCTATAAGTCAATTGAAGTATAATATTATATGTAATTGTGATTTTCAAAAATAATAATTTAATTAAGAATTATTAAGTGAAAAAAATAAATAATAAGTAGAGATGCAAATTGAATTAAAATTATATCTTACTACTAAACTTCCTATTTTCTTAAGCTACTTGTGGGGCCCCGCACCCTTCGTGGCCATGCTAATACTGATATTAGCATAAACACGAGGAGTGCGGTGCTCCAATTGTGGCAAATCTCCAACTCAAGTAGAGTCAGGTAAGACCCAACTCGCCTTAAGCCAAGAACTTGTCACCTGGAATTGTAAACATACATCAATACAAATCAAAGTGGTGGAAGCAGAAAATAATATAACATCCACATCACAGCATGGTATAGAGGAATAAAAGAAACAATAACTCAGTTCAAAGTGCATAAAGTAAATACATCTGTAATTTAATTATTACAGACTAAATTAAAAGAAAGAAAATATCTCTCAATCTCCCTACAAGAAAGGAAAATCTAACTAAGCGGTAGTAGGAAGAACCTCCTCCTACACTGGCTCCTCTCCTGCAGAACCACCAACGAACAACTCCGACTCTAACATTTGCCAGTATCACAAATGCCAGGGCCCCATCCAACAAAAGAAAAAAGTTACAATTAGACAAATTGTCTAAGTACACTTTAGGCTGAACTGAATATTTAAGGATATCACATTTAATTACTTTAAACATGCAAGCATTATAAGGTGTATCAAGCTATAAAGAGAAGGATAGCTATAACTATTCATTTATAACTGAGCAACAAGTATGTATAAAAATAGGAAACTAAGCAAGGTGAGGCTAAAGAGAAAAAGTAACTGCAAGTACCGAAATAACTGATCCTAATATGCTTATGATCACATGAAGACATGCTAAGTTTGTAAAAGTAAACTGTATTCAAAAGTGCTGAAATGAACATATGAAACTAGCATCCTAAACATGCTAATATTTAATACTTACTCAATAAGAACATATATACAAGCACATAGATTTAATATATAAAAAGCCACAGAAGCATGTGGCAAAAACAAGCTAAGAGCATAAATGCTAAAAAAGTAATGCCATTGAGACATGTGGTGTAACAATCCTAAGTTATTACCCTAGCTAAAATTAGATTAATTAAGCTAAACTAAATTCTAATTTTGATTCCATTAGACTCAATGGGTCATTTAAACCTAACCCTAGAAGTTTAGAATCATTTGGAGCTAAAATAGAAATTTGGTATTTTTGGCTATTTTTAAACCCTGAAAAATACCTAAATTATTTTGATCTCCAAATCAAAATCTGATTTCATTTTTGAATTTCCCAAACCCAAATTAGCTAAGGGTGAATTTTTGGGAATTTTTGGAGCTCATTTAGTCCTAATTTAGATTTAGGATATTTAAGGATAATTATATATTAATTAATTGATTTTATTTATTTTTAAATTAAATTTTAATTAAAATTAAAATGGTGGGATTTGCTGTCGGGACCGCGGTAGATCCGCTGCGGAGTCTCGACAGCGGTGCATGCATATAAGCCACTCGATGCGATAGCACGCATCTCAGTGCGTCTAATCCAACGGCTCGCGTACCGTGCACCATGATCTAATCCCCTCCGCTCGATCGGCATCTTAGATCCGACGCTCAGGCTTTAATCAGCGGTTCGGTTAAATAGAAGCCGCATCAGACCGTCTATCCCCAACGGTCGCTCCATCAGACGGCGGAGACAAACCTGAGCACTGTGGAACGTCTTCCTCGCCTCGCCCGTCTGCGCCTGGTCCCCCCCGACAGCGGGATCTCTCCCTGGCGCATGGCAGTACGGGAAATTCACCGAATTTTCTCTCCTGCCCTCGGCGCGACCGTTTGGCCGGCTGCCTTCTTCCCCAATTGCCCTGAGCCATTGGCCCGAGTCATTTCCTTCGGCTCGAGCCTTCTCGCCATTACCCGAGCTCTGGAAGCCACCCCATAGCTCCCTCAGGCCTATAAATACCCCCAGCGATTCACAGTGAGTCCCTTTGCTCACTGTGAACCCTCAATTTCTCCAATTAATGCCTCTGGAGCTCCCGTCTTCCTCGGCGAATTCCGGCATTTTTCGAAGCTCAAACTGCTGATTGAGGGCTCGTCTGGTGTTCAGACCCCCTGTGGAGCTTCGTCTACTGACCAGGAAGCTTAAGGACACTCAAATTCTCCTGGGTTAGGCCGGTAACTCGAAGTCAGGTACAGCCTTTCCCCCATTAAAATTTCTTCAGCTCAGCTTTGTTCCTGTCCTCTGGATGAGCCTTGTTGTCTTCTAAGCAACCTTAGCCACCTAGGAATCCAATGTGATTGCTGCCTGGGGCTAGGCTAGCTCGAGTCGATCGTATCGATCAACTGAGCTAGCCAGCGAGCCAATGGCTGAGTCCAAGTAAGGACCCAGCGATTGGCTGCGCCTCGGGTTATGATAGGTTGGGGTTTCGATGCGTCTAGTCCCCCTGAGTGTGTAGGGATCAAAATCCCAGTGAATTGAGGTCCATATGAGGAGAATTTCCCCCTCACAGGTGACCTGAGACGTCTCGCAGAAGAAACGTCTCAGGTGAGTAAGACCCCATCGATCCAGAGGGATCCAGATGGGGGTTCTTGGTCCAATCGACGCGTCTCGACTCAAGGAACGTGTAAGGATCGATTTGAGCCCCTGCCGTCGCCGGAGCTCCGAGAATTTCAGCTTTGAAATTCGATGGGCTCGGGACCCGTCGAGAGGAAGAAGACGAAGTCGCGGGTTCGGGTCGGTCTCTGACCCGCGCGGTTCTGATTTTGGGCCGCGGTTAATTAAATAATTATTGGAGTATATTTTTAATGGTTATGAATTAATTTATTTAAAACCTAAAGTTCTGATTTAAATAAAAATGCAGAATGAATTAATTAAATAACTTTAGTTATTCAGATCCAAATGGTATGATCCAATATACCATTTGAATCAGAAAAATTCAAGGAATCTGAATATAAAATAAAATTTCAGATCCAATGATTGGATTTAAAAATATTTGCCAGAACTTCTCTGTTCTTAAATAAATTATATAAAATCACTTAAGCATCCAATCTATGAGTTTAAGGGCTCTGATTGCTCCTTGTACCTTAAGAAACAATTCCAGACCCTTAAAATTAATTTTGGATAATTAATTTTCTTAATCACTCATTAATCACCCAAATCAAGGATTAGTGAATTAAACCCTAACTAAGCCTTTGATTTGGGTAGGGATGGTTCCTAACCTCATATTAAGTCTAGTAGAACCTAAGTGTAAGGTTGGATTGCCCTAGAATGCCCTAATTTTACTAATCACTCTATGTGGCTTAATTAAGTGATTAGAGCTAATTATGATCATCTAGGTCATCAAAACCTAAATTAAAGGTGTTTTCCACTTCATTAAGTAATATGAAATACATTAAAATAGATTAGAATAAATTTGGGCAATTAAACCCTAAAATCCCAATTTTAGCCTTAAGAGGGGCATTTTGGTCATTTTGACTAAAATATGATTAGTGTTCTCTAAAGATTGAAAATTTCAGTAAACTATCCTAAGGTAGATTAAAAATATTCTCTGAAATCTTAGAATAGTAATAGTGCTAATGTGATCATGAATCCATGAGATCTTCATTAAATCATTAATTAAGATACTTAGATCTTAAGTTTTCCTTATAAAGATCATATGTCCCTAAACTTTAAATCCAACAATTGAAAAAGGTCAAGTACCTCATTAATAAGTTAGTTAAGATAACTCAAGATTTAAGTGTTAAAAGAAAAGTAATTGGAAATGTCTAAGTAAAATCTTAGCTTAAGATCTAAAGTGATCAAAACTCAGACCCTTAGATTTTAAGTAACCTAAGAAGATCAATATAGGTTTAATGTTAATATAAAACTTGGAATTGTTAATTCTAACCTTAATAAGCTCCTTATAGTTATTTATGAACTTAGATTCCAAGGAAAATTACAATTGAAAACTCTTAAGTCAAAACTCTAATTAGAAGTCTAAAGTGATCAAACTTCAGATCTTTAGATCTTAGATCTTAGACTTAGATCTTCAATTTGAATCAAACCACCTCCAATTGAAATTCTCTAATGATTGATTGTTTAAATCCCTTGAAACCTTCCATGTGGGTATAGGATGATTCAATCAATAAGATAATGAAATTATCTTAAAGATTGAATATAGATCTTAGATTCTCAAGTTCTTAATTGATTATTTTATCTTATAATCAGTAGAATAGCCCTTCACTAAGGATCTTAGTTCCTGAATCTTTCAACTTATAGGATTCTTACCTTTAAATTGGGTAATAAGTGAGAAACCTAGATCCCATTTACATTGTTGCCTTGGATTAAGAATTTGAACTCAACATAGGGTTTAAGTTCTAAGTTCTTAAATCTTGATTTATTTGATCAAGATTCGGGTAAGAAAGTGAAATATTCATGAAATGAGGTCGTTGATTTGCTTACTTAAACTATATAGTCGTCTTATGATTATAAATTAGAACTTGTTAAGTTCTAATATAAATCTTAAGGTCATACATCTGAGAATTTACTTAAGAGCTGGATATTGGAGATCCTAAGCTAGTAAATGTCTCAGAATAGCTAGTTGGATAAATAAGATAACTATGGATATCACATAAGTCTAGATTGAGTCTCTTGCTTACTTTGACTAGATTGCTTTGGCATACCTTGTATTTGAGCTTTATTTCTTGAGCATAATAGGAACACTTTGGATATGGATGATACATCCTAAGTTAGAATTTGTAAAGCATGTATCATTTCAATTAAGTGTTCTTGTAGTGCTTTCAATTAGTAGATTACGTTCTGAGCATAGTATTGCCACCTCCAGTATTCAGTGCAATATGGAAGTTACCCAGGCCTCTTAGAGGAATGGGGATGGCCTATAGGCTGGGTATTTTGATGATTTTCGGGCTGAGATGGCATACTATAGCTTAGGCCTATTGCTACTTTAGTTCAGTTCAGTACCGTTGTATTGTTTTGCCACATGTTTCAGTGGCTTTAGCTTGCAGTTCAGTTAGCTTAACCACATGTTTCAGTGGTTCCTTGCTTCATATTTTATTGTTTTTGGTCACATTTTTCAGTGACCTTGCTTTATATTAATCTGCATGTTGTATGTATGTTATTATGAATTATATAAGCATTAATGGCATGTTTAGGATGTTAGATTTTCTGGATTTTGTTCAGTCCATGTGTTCTTTTATACTTAGCATGTTCACTATGGTCATAATCATATTAGGATCAGATTTATTGCAGTAGTTGCAGTTTCTTTTGCTTTAGCTTTACCTTGCTTACTTTTGTGACTTGGTATGTTATCTCACATACATGTTGAATGCTATAGATGGATAGTTTATAGTATTCCTTTCCTTGTACTACTTGCCACACCTTTTAAATGCTTGCATGTTAAAATAATTTAAATGTGATATCATAAATATTCAGTTCATTAAATTAGCCTAAAATGTACTTAGACAATTGTCTAACTGTAACATTTTTCTCTTTTTGGTTGGGGCCCTTGCGTTTGTAATACCGATAAATGTCAGATTCAGAATTGTTCGTGGGCAGTGTCGCTGAGGAGGAGCCAGTTCAGGAGGAGGACCTTCCAGCTGCTGTCTAGCTAGTTTTGTCTTGTTGATTCCAGTGAGGATGAGAGTCTTTCATTTTCAGTTATTCATTTCAGCTTGTAATAATTAAACTTTTTGGATGTACTTTACTTTCTGCATTGTGATGAGTTACTATATTGCATTTTCTTTTCCTACTATGTATGCTTGTGGATGTTACTCTATTTTTATATTGCTTCTGCCACTTTGATATTTATATTGATGAATGTTATAGCACTTGGTGACAAGTCCTTGCCTTAAGGAAAGTTGGGTTCGCCTAACTTTACTTAAGTTGGGGATTTGCCACAGTTGGAGCACCGTACTTCCTTATTGCCAGTACGGGGCCCCCACAGTTGGTATCAGAGAACACCATAAGGTGTCAGAATGGGATCTATGATTCCTTTCTACCTAATGGATCGTTCTTCTGTAATACACGCATCAATATAAGTGACATCCATAACATAGTAGTGCCAGTAATTCTATGCACAATGAAAGAGGAGAATACTCCCAACCTAATAAATTTATTCATTTAGGGTCTAACATAAATATAATAAAATTCTGCCCCAGAGTCAGATGGGATCTGAAGAGTCCGATATAGACTACTATCAGCGTATCTTCAGGAGTACTTGGAACAGTAGCTTCAAATGGAGGCAGGAAAGCAACTGGAAAATTGAAGGTGTTTCATCAAGAGGAATTTTGTTCCTGGAAAAGCTTCTACGACAGACTGTATATCGAGGGCTCAACTTTGCAGTGTACGCGCAAGAATGGCTGAGCCGAGTGGAGTCCATTTTGGAACACATAGAGTGTCCCGAGTCACTTTATGTAGATGTTGTGACTGACTTGATGGTGGACTACGCCGGAGTGTGGTGGTAGGAGACCATGGCAAGGCTCGAGAAGAGACGTAATAAAAAGCGCCGAGAAGTCACCATCGAGGATTTTTGTGTAGCCTATAGGGCAGAGTACATTAATAATATTTGAACGATAGTTAGGTTAAGTGTTATTTCAATTTCTAGCAACTTCCTTTGATTTACAGTTTGGCATTGTAATTTTTAAATTTTATAATTAATGAGAAATTTTGATTTCCTTCCTTAGAGTAAATTATGAATTGTTCTTTTCTTAATTAAAATAGATTGGATTCTGGATCACCACCCACTGTTACACCTATCAAGAACACTGTGGTCTCCAGTAGTTCTAATGATGAGGTAGCTCATCTACGAGCTATAGTGGCAACTCTGCTGGAAAACTAAGCCCAACAGGCGTTAGTTATACAAAAAGTACTAAGTGATCATACAACCCCAGTCACGGTCACTACCCCTACTGTGTATGCTCCACAAACTGCTTCATCTTCTCATCACTCAGCAGACAACCTCCTTCACAATTTCTTGAGGTTAAGACCTCCAACTTTCGGTGGAAACCTATCACCAATGGATACTGCAGATTGGTTAAAAGCAGTAGAGAGGGATCTTATAAGCTTGAAGGTGCCAAACTCAGAAACAGTCCGTCTTGCCACCCGTCTGCTCCATGCGGAAGCAGAATATTGGTGGGAAGAGATCAGAGGAACCAAAGTTGCTGACTATAAACTAGAAGACATCCCTTGGGATGAGTTCGTAGAAGCCTTCAAGACCGAATTCATTCCCCCATCGACCTAGAATATTATTTCCGATACCATCCTGAGGTTGACTCAAGGGAGTCTTTCAGTGGCGGAATACGAAAGGGAATTTCGTAGATTAATTCGTTTCGTGCTAGAAATCACTCACTCTGAATCTGCTAAGTGCCATCGTTTTCTTTGTGGACTCCGAAGTTCACTAAAGAACCAAATTGTGCCTCTTTGCCTGACTAGTTTTTTTAAACTAGTAGAGACAGCTGAGGTGATTGAACATCACCAATCTGAAGAAGATCTCAAACGAAAGGCACCACCACATCTGAATTCGCTAGGGAACTTCAAGAGGCACGGATCTCATCCTGCAAAGGTATATCAACTGGAAGCTACATCCACTGCCGAACAAACTTCGAACTGTACGAGGCCACACCCGTACGGCAAGTGTTATCACTTCGGCCAAAAGTGTTTTAATTGTGGGCGTATAGGCCACCGGTTCTATGACTGTGATTATGCTGAAACAATAGATGGAGTTCCGATGAAGCCTAATCAGAAGAGGCAGGTGTTCCTAGCCGCTCCATTAAACCAGAGGGAACCAAAACTGGCTATAATGCCAGCCCCTGCTGCTGAAGTCACTCATTCACGGCCATCAGCCCCCAATTCTCAGCACTATCAGCAACAACAATCTAATAATTGTTCTGCCGGTTCTGCAAGAGTGTATGCTCTAACTCCGATTGAAGCTACAGAAGATAACAATGTGGTTTCAGGTACGCAATCCTAAAACCCCTTTTCTTTTATTAATTTACATTTCTACATTTTTTTTTTAATTTGTTGATGCAAAACCATGTAAATATTAGGCACACTTTATTTCAATAATCAAACCTGCAATGTATTATTCGATACCGGTGCTAGTCACTCGTTCATTTTTGAACAATTTGTCGATAATATTAAACTTCATTCATGCGATCTAGTGCAAACGTTGAGTGTTGGACTGCCGTCTGGAACTCAATTAAGGGCACACAAATTTTGTAACATCAAGATTCCGATAAACGACCAAGAATTTCAGGCCAAACTAATCATTCTTCCAATAGCTAACTTTGATATTATTCTTGGAATGAACTGGCTCAGTGACAATAATGCTGTGATAAACTGTCATAAGAAGAGAGTCACTCTCCATTCTCAGGGTATGCCTAAAATGTTTGTAGGAAAAATTAGGACACAGTTATCCTTAATAAATGCTATTAGAGCTGAACAACTGATTGGCAAAGGTTGTAGTGCCTACTTAGTCACCATGATGGGTGAAACAAAAGAAAATATCTCCCTCGCTGATTGTAAGGTAGTCAAAGAGTTTGCCGATGTATTTCCAGAAGAATTGCCTGATGTACCTCCTTTCAGAGAAGTGGAATTCTCTATTGAATTAATTCCTGGTACACAGCCAATATCCAAAGCACCTTGTAGAATGGCACCTAAGGAGCTCCAAGAACTCAACGAGCAGTTGCAAGAACTCTTGAATAAGGGATTCATTAGACCAAGTATGTCTCCTTGGGGAGATCCAGTTTTATTTGTGAAAAAGAAGGATGGATCTATGCGTATGTGCATAGATTATCGTGAACTGAACAAGGTCACCATAAAGAACAAATACCCACTGCCTAGAATCGATGATTTGTTCAACCAATTATCCGGAGCCGTGATATTTTCCAAGATCGATTTAGGGTCTGGATACCACCAGCTACGAGTAAAGGAAGAGGATGTAGGGAAGACTGCGTTCCGTACTCGTTATGGACATTTCGAGTTTTTGGTGATGTCATTCGGACTCACCAATGCCCCATCCATCTTTATGGATTTAATGCAGTGAGTGCTAAAACCATATCTGGACAAACTTGTAATCGTCTTTATTGACGATATCCTTATTTACTCCAAAACCTTGAGAGATCATGATGGACATCTAAGGTTAGCGTTGGAAACTTTGTGTGAGCATCAACTGTATGCCAAGTTCTCCAAATGCGAGTTCTGGCTCAACTCCATTGCATTTTTGGGACACGTAGTAGATGCTCAGGGTATTCGTATAGATCAGAGTAAAGTAAGTGCCATTCAGGACTGGGTTCAACCTAAGTCTGTTACCGATATAAGAAGTTTCCTGGGATTAGTAGGATATTACAGAAAATTTGTTAAAGGCTTTTCCCAGATTGCTTCTCCATTGACAAAGTTAACCCAAAAAGCCGTACCATTCATTTGGAGTCTAAAGTGTGAAGAAGCATTCCAAACCCTTAAGGATGCTCGATCTACCGCTCCAATTCTTATTCTACCAAAGGAAGGTTTGAACTATCAGGTGTATACCGATGCCTCTGGAATTGGTCTAGGATGTGTTTTGATGCAAGAGGGTAAGGTAATTGCTTACGCCTCTCATCAACTAAAACCCCACGAGAGAAATTATCCAGTTCATGACCTTGAACTTGCAGCCGTAATTTTCGCCTTGAAAATATGACATCACTATTTGTACGGAGTGCACTGTTCAATTTTCACCGACCATCAGAGTTTGAAGTACATCTTCACTCAGCGAGAATTGAATTTCCGTCCGAGAAGATGGTTGGAACTTATCAGCGAATATGACCTCAGTATTCAATATCATCCAGGGAAGGCTAATGTAGTGGCAGATGCTCTTAGTCGTTGTGCTACTCTGACTTCTATAATTGCCTCCAGTTTCTTAGAACCTGAATTTCGTAAGCTCAAGATTTCTCCAGTTAATGGCGATATGCTGAGTTCGCTATTAGCAAATATTAATGTGGAACCCACTTTCCATCGAGATGTCCCAATCTCACAAACCAAAGATGATGAGTATTTGAAATTTAAGGCAGATATCGAAGGTGGTCGTCATCAGGATTTGCAGTTGCAGAATGGTGTAGTTTATCAAGGTAATCGATTGTGGATTCCTAAATCCATGCATCAAGAGATTTTAGTCGAAGGCCGTAATTCTGAGTATCATATTCACCCAGACAGTACTAAGATGTACCAAGATCTGAAGCAATCATTCTGGTGGCCAGGTATGAAGAAAGACGTAGCAAATTTTGTTACCAAGTGTCATGCCTGTAGCTTAGTGAAGGATGAACACCAAAGACCTGGTGGTCTTCTGCATCCATTAGATATTCCAGAATGAAAATGGTTTGATATATCCATGGACTTCGTCATGGGATTGCCTTGTGCCAAATCTGGTGCCGACGCAATCTGGGTTATTGTCGACCGATTAACTAAATCAGCGCATTTCCTTCCTATTCGTCAAACTGATTCAGTCGAGTAGTTGGCAAAGCTCTACATTAAAGAAATTGTCAGATTGCATGGGATTCCAAAGTCAATCGTATCTGATAGAGATGGTAGATTTACTTCCAGATTTTGGCAAGCTGTGCATCAAGATCTAGGCACAACTCTAGCAATGAGTACAGCTTTTCATCCTCAAACGGATGGTCAAACTGAAAGAGTAAACCAAGTGTTAGAAGATTTGCTTAGGCTTTGTGTTCTCGATTTTGCTGGTTCCTGGAAAATCACATTCCGTTAGTGGAATTTGCCTACAACAACAGTTTTCAAGCCAGTATTAAGATGGCTCCTTATGAAGCGTTGTATGGTAGAAAGTGCAGTACTCCACTAGCCTGGTCTGAAACAAGAAGTGTTCATCTGTTTGGTTCAGAATTGGTAGAAGAAACCAGTAGTAAGATCAAGTTAATTCAGCAGAGAATTCGTTCGGCTCAAGATAGTCAGAGTAAGTATCATGACTCTCACCGCCGTCTCTTAGAACTTAATGTGGGAGATTCTGCTTATCTGAAGGTCAACCCAATGAAGGGTGTTTTCAGATTTGGTGTAGCTGGGAAACTCAGTCCCCACTACGTTGGACCTTTCAAAATCTTGGCCAAGGTAGGATCATCTGCTTATCGACTAAGCCTACCTGATGGCTTTGCATCTGTTCACAATGTAATTCATGTATCCTCATTGAGAAGATGTCTTCGAGACCCTTCTCATCTCGTTCAACTTCCAGTAGTAGAAATTCAACCTGATCTTTCTTATGCCGAAGAACCTATTAGAATCTTAGCTCACGATCAGAAGCAGTTGAGAAATTGTTCAATTCATATGGTCAAAATTTAGTGGAAGAATCGATCATTAGAAGAATCTACTTGGGAAAAAGAGGTGGATATGCAAAATAAATATCCCCAGCTCTTTGCAAACTCAGGTACAATTCTTTTCTTTTCTTTCAATTGTATCTAAACTCGTATTGTCGCAGCAGGATATTTCTTCACTTAGGTGATGTTGAGGATGACATCGTTCTTAAGTGGGGGAGTCTGTAACAACCCTAGGTTGTTACCCTAGCTAAAACTAGATTAATTAATCTAAACTAAATTCTAATTTTGATTCCATTAGACTCAATGGGTCATTTAAACCTAACCCTAAAAGTTTGGAATCATTTGGAGCTAAAATAGAAAATTTGGTATTTTTGGCTATTTTTAAACCCTGAAAAATACCTAAATTATTTTGATCTCCAAATCAAAATCTGATTTCATTTTTGAATTCCCCAAACCTAAATTAGCTAAGGGTGAATTTTTGGGAATTTTTGGAGCTCATTTGGTCCTAATTTGGATTTAGGATATTTAAGGATAATTATATATTAATTAATTGATTTTATTTATTTTTAAATTAAATTTTAATTAAAATTAAAATGGTGGGATTTGCTGTAGGGACTGCGGCAGATCCGCTGCGGGGTCTCGACAGCGGCGCATGCATATAAGCCACCCGATGCGATAGCACGCATCTCAGCGCGTCTAATCCAACAGCTCGCATAATGTGCACCGTGATCTAATCCCCTCCGCCCGATCGGCATCTCAGATCCGATGCTCAGGCTTTAATCAGTGGTTCGGTTAAATAGAAGCCGCATCAGACCGTCTATCCCCAACGGTCGCTCCATCAGACGGCAGAAACGAACCCGAGCACTGTGGATCGTCTTCCTCGCCTCGCCCGTCTGCGCCTGGTCCGCCCCCGACAGCGGGATCTCTCCCTGGCGCGTGGCAGTACGGGAAATTCACCGAATTTCCTCTCCTGCCCTCGGCGCGACCGTTTGGCCGGCTGCCTTCTTCCCCAATTGCCCCGAGCCGTTGGCCCGAGCCATTTCCATCGGCCCGAGCCTTCTCGCCATTGCCCGAGCTCTGGAAGCCACCCCATAGCTCCCTCAGGCCTATAAATACCCCCAATGATTCACAGTGAGTCCCTTTGCTCACTGTGAACCCTCAATTTCTCCAATTAAAGCCTCTGGAGCTCCAGTCTTCCTCAGCGAATTCTGGCATTTTTCAAAGCTTGAACTGCTGATTGAGGGCTAGTCTGGTGTTCAGACCCCCTGTGGAGCTTCGTCTACTGACTAGGAAGCTTAAGGACACTCCAATTCTCCTCGGTTAGGCCGGTAACTCAAAGTCTGGTACAGCCTTTCCCCCATTAAATTTTCTTCAGCTCAGTTTTGTTCCTGTCCTCTGGATGAGCCTTGTTTGTTGTCTAAGCAACCTTAGCCACCTAGGAATCCAATGTGATTGTCGCCTGGGGCTAGGCTAGCTGGAGTTGATCGTATTGATCAACTGAGCTAGCCAACGAGCCAATGGCTGAGTCCGAGTAAGGACCCAGCAATTGGCTGCGCCTCGGGTTATGATAGGTTGGGGTTTCGATGCGACTAGTCCCCCTGAGTGTGTAGGGATCAAAATCCCAGCGAATTGAGGTCCCTGTGAGGAGAAATTCCCCCTCACAGGTGACCTGAGACGTCTTGCAGAAGAAACGTCTCGGGTGAGTAAGACCCCATCGATCCAGAGGGATCCAGATGGGGGTTCTTGGTCCAATTGACGCGTCTCGACTCAAGGAACGTGTAGGGATCGATTTGAGCCCCTGCCGTCGCCGGAGCGCCGAGAATTTCAGCTTTGAAATTCGACAGGCTCGGGACCCGTCGAGAGGAAGAAGACGAAGTCACGGATCCGGGTCGGTCTCTGACCCGCGCGGTTCTAATTTTGGGCCGCGGTTAATTAAATAATTATTGGAGTATATTTTTAATGGTTATGAATTAATTTATTTAAAACCTAAAGTTCTGATTTAAATAAAAATGCAGAATGAATTAAATAAATAACTTTAGTTATTCAGATCCAAATGGTATAATCCAATATACCATTTGAATCAGAAAAATTCAAGGAATCTGAATATAAAATAAAATTTCAGATCCAATGGTTGGAATTAAAAATATTTGCCAAAACTTCTCTGTTCTTAAATAAATTATATAAAATCACCTAAGCATCCAATCTATGAGTTTAAGGGCTCTAATTGCTTCTTGTACCTTAAGGAACAATTCCAGACCCTTAAAATTAATTTTGGATAATTAATTTTTTTAATCACTCCTTAATCACCCTAATCAAAGATTAGTGAATTAAACCCTAACTAAGCCTTTGATTTGGGTAGGAATGGTTCCTAACCTCATATTAAGTCTAGTAGAACCTAAGTGTAAGGTTGGATTGCTCTAGAATGCCCTAATTTCACTAATCACTCTATGTGGCTTAATTAAGTGATTAGAGCTAATTATGATCATCTAGGTCATCAAAACCTAAATTAAAGGTGTTTTCCACTTCATTAAGTAATATGAAATACATTAAAATAGATTAGAATAAATTTGGGCAATTAAACCCTAAAATCCCAATTATAGCCTTAAAAGGGGCATTTTGGTCATTTTGACTAAAATATGATTAGTGTTCTCTAAAGATTGAAAATTTCAATAAACTATCCTAAGGTAGATTGAAAATGTTCTCTGAAATCTTAGAATAGTAATAGTGCTAATGTGATCATGAATCCATGAGATCTTCATTAAATCCTTAATTAGATACTTAGATCTTAAGTTTTCCTTATAAAGATCATATGTCCCTAAACTTTAAATCCAACAATTGAAAAAGGTCAAGTACCTCATTAATAAGTTAGTTAAGATAACTCAAGATTTAAGTGTTAAAAGAAAAGTAATTGGAAATGTCTAAGTAAAATCTTAGCTTAAGATCTAAAGTGATCAAAACTCAGACCCTTAGATTTTAAGTAACCTAAGAAGATCAATATGGGTTTAATGTAAATATAAAACTTGGAATTGTTAATTCTAACCTTAATAAGCTCCTTATAGTAATTTATGAACTTAGATTCCAAGGAAAATCACAATTGAAAACTCTTAAGTCAAAACTCTAATTAAAAGTCTAAAGTGATCAAACTTCAGATCTTTAGATCTTAGATCTTAGACTTAGATCTTCAATTTCAATCAAACCACCTCCAATTGAAATTCTCTAATGATTGATTGTTTAAATCCCTTGAAACCTTCCATATGGGTATAGGATGATTCAATCAATAAGATAATGAAATTATCTTAAAGATTGAATATAGATCTTAGATTCTCAAGTTCTTAATTGATTATTTTATCTTATAATCAGTAGAATAGCCCTTCACTAAAGATCTTAGTTCCTGAATCTTTCAACTTATAGGATTCTTACCTTTAAATTGGGTAATAAGTGAGAAACCTAGATCCCATTTAGATTGTCACCTTGGATTAAGAATTTGAACTCAACATATGGTTTAAGTTCTAAGTTCTTAAATCTTGATTTATTTGATCATGATTCGGGTAAGAAAGTGAAATATTCATGAAATGAGGTCGTTGATTTGCTTAATTAAACTATATAGTCATCTTGTGATTCTAAATTAGAACTTGTTAAGTTCTAATATAAATCTTAAGGTCATACATCTGAGAATTTACTTAAGAGCTGGATATTGGAGATCCTAAGCTAGTAAATGTCTTAGAATAGCTAGTTGGATAAATAAGATAACCATGGATATCACATAAGTCTAGATTGAGTCTCTTGCTTACTTTGACTAGATTGCTTTGGCATACCTTGTATTTGAGCTTTATTCCTTGAGCATAATAGGAACACTTAGGATATGGATGATACATCCTAAGTTAGAATTTGTAAAGCATGTATCATTTCAGTTAAGTGTTCTTGCAGTGCTTTCAGTTAGTAGATTACGTTCTGAGTATAGTATTGCCACCTCCAGTATTCAGTGCAGTATGCAAGTTACCCAGGCCTCTTAGAGGAACGGGGATGGCCTATAGGCTGGGTATTTTGATGATTTTCGGGCTGGGATGGCATACTATAGCTTAGGCCTATTGCTACTTTAGTTCAGTTCAGTACCGTTGTATTGTTTTGCCACATGTTTCAGTGGCTTTTGCTTGCAGTTCAGTTAGTTTAACCACATGTTTCAGTGGTTCCTTGCTTCATATTTTATTATTTTTGGTCACATGTTTCAGTGACCTTGCTTTATATTAATCTGCATGTTGTATGTATGTTATTATGAATTATATAAGCATTAATGGCATGTTTAGGATGTTAGATTTTCTGGATTTTATTCAGTCCTTATGTTCTTTTATACTCAGCATGTTCACTATGGTCATAATCATATTAGGATCAGATTTATTGCAGTAGTTGCAATTTCTTTTGCTTTAGCTTTACCTTGCTTACTTTTGTGACTTGGTATGTTATCTCACATACATATTGAACGCTATAGATGAATAGTTTATAGTATTCCTTTCCTTGTACAGCTTGCCACACCTTTTAAATGCTTGCATGTTAAAATAATTTAAATGTGATATCATAAATATTCAGATCATTAAATTATCCTAAAATGTACTTAGACAATTGTCTAACTGTAACCTTTTTCTCTTTTTGGGTGGGGCCCTGGCATTTGTGATACTGACAAATGTCAGATTCAGACTTGTTCGTGGGCAGTGCACTGAGGAGGAGCCAGTTCAGGAGGAGGACCTTCCAGCTGCTGTCTAGCTAGTTTTGTCTTGTTGATTCCAGTGAGGATGAGAGTCTTTCATTTTCAGTTATTCATTTCAGCTTGTAATAATTAAACTTTCTGGATGTACTTTACTTTCTGTATTGTGATGAGTTACTATATGCATTTTTTTTTTCTACTATGTATGCTTGTGGATGTTACTCTATTTTTATATTGCTTCCGCCACTTTGATATTTATATTGATGAATGTTATAGCACTTGGTGACAAGTCCTTGCCTTAAGGAAAGTTGGGTTCGCCTAACTTTACTTAAGTTGGGGATTTGCCACAGTTGGAGCACCGTACTTTTTTATTGCCAGTGCGGGGCCCCCACTGTTGGTATCAGAGAACACCATAAGGTGTCAGAATGGGATCTTTGATTCCTTTCTACCTAATGGATCGTTCTTCTGAAATACACGCATCAATATAAGTGACATCCATAACATAGTAGTGCCAGTAATGCTATGCACAATGAAAGAGGAGAATACTCCCAACCTAATAAATTTATTCATTTAGGGTCTAACATAAATATAATAAAATTCTGCCCCAGAGTCAGATGGGATCTGAAGAGTCCGATATAGACTACTATCAGCATATCTTCAGGAGTGCTTGGAACAGTAGCTTCAAATGGAGGCAGGAAAGCAACTGGCAAATTGAAGGAGTTTTATCAAGAAGAATTTTGTTCCTGGAAAAGCTTCTACGACAGACTGTATATTGAGGGCTCAACTTTCCAGTGTACGCGCAAGAATGGCTAAGCCAAGTGGAGTACATTTTGGAACACATAGAGTGTCCCGAGTCACTTTATGTAGATGTTGTGACTGACTTGATGGTGGACTACGTTGGAGTGTGGTGGTAGGAGACCATGGCAAGGCTCGAGAAGAGACGTAATAAGAAGCGCCGAGAAGTCACCTTCGAGGATTTTTGTGTAGCCTTTAGGGCAGAGTACATTAATAATATTTGAATGATAGTTTGGTTAAGTGTTATTTCAATTTCCAGCAACTTCCTTTGATTTTCTATTTGGCATTGTAATTTCTAAATTTTATAATTAATGAGAAATTTTGATTTCCTTCCTTAGAGTAAATTCTGAATTATTCTTTTCTTAATTAAAATAGATTGGATTCTGGATCACCACCCACTGTTACTCCTATCAAGAATACTGTGGTCTCCAATAGTTCTAATGATGAGGTAGCTCATCTACGAGCTATAGTGGCAACTCTGCTGGAAAACCAAGCCCAACAGGCGTTAGTTATACAAAAAGTACTAAGTGATCATACAACCCCAGTCACGGTCACTGCCCCTACTGTGTATGCTCCACAAACTGCTTCATCTTCTCATCACTCAGCAGACAACCTCCTTCACAATTTCTTGAGGTTAAGACCTCCAACTTTCTGTGGAAACCTATCACCAATGGATACTGCAGATTGGTTAAAAGCAGTAGAGAGGGATCTTATAATCTTGAAGGTCCCAAACTCAGAAACAGTCCGTCTTGCCACCCATTTGCTCCATGCAGAAGCAGAATATTGGTGGGAAGAGATTAGAGGAACCAAATTTGCTAACTATGAACTAGAAGACATCCATTGGGATGAGTTCGTAGGAGGCTTCAAGATCAAATTCATTCCCCCATCGGCCCAGAATATTATTTCCGATACCATCCTGAGGTTGACTCAAGGGAGTCGTTCAGTCACGGAATACGAAAGGGAATTTCGTAGATTAATTCGTTTCGCGCTAGAAATCACTCACTCTGAATCTGCTAAGTGCCATCGTTTTCTTTGTGGACTCCGAAGTTCACTAAAGAACCAAATTGTGCCGCTTTGTCTGACTAGTTTCTTCAAACTAGTAGAGATAGCTGAGGTGATTGAACATCACCAATCTGAAGAAGATCTCAAACGAAAGGCACCACCACATCTGAATTTGCAAGGTAACTTCAAGAAGCACGGATTTCATCCTGCAAAGGTATATCAACTGGAAGCTACATCCACTGCCGAACAAACTTCGAACTGTACGAGGCCACACCCGTACAGCAAGTGTTATCACTTCGGCCAAAAGTGTTTTAATTGTGGGCGTATAGGCCACCGGTTCTATGACTGCGATTATACTGAAACAATAGATGGAGTTCCGATGAAGCCTAATCAGAAGAGGCAGGTGTTCCCAGCCGCTCCATTAAACCAGAGGGAACCAAAACTGGCTATAATGCCAGCCCCTGCTGCTGTAGTCACTCATTCACGGCCATCAGCCCCCAATTCTCAGCACTATCAGCAACGACAATCTAATAATTGTTCTGCCGGTTCTGTAAGAGTGTATGCTCTAACTCCGATTGAAGCTACAGAAGATAACAATGTGGTTTCAGGTACGCAATCCTAAAACCCCTTTTCTTTTATTAATTTGCATTTTTACATTTTTTTTTTAATTTGTTGATGCAAAACCATGTAAATATTAGGCACACTTTATTTCAACAATCAAACCTGCAATGTATTATTCGATATCGGTGCTAGTCACTCGTTCATTTCTGAACGATTTGTCGATAATCTTAAACTTCATTCATGCGATCTAGTGCAAACATTGAGTGTTGGTCTGCCGTCCGGAACTCAATTAAGGGCACACAAATTTTGTAACATCAAGATTCCGATAAACGACCAAGAATTTCAGGCCAAACTAATCATTCTTCCAATAGCTAACTTTGATATTATTCTTGGAATGAACTGGCTCAGTGACAATAATGCTGTGATAAACTGTCATAAGAAGAGAGTCACTCTCCATTCTCAGGGTAAGCCTGAAATGTTTGTAGGAAAAACTAGGACACAGTTATCCTTAATAAATGCTATTAGAGCTAAACAACTGATTGGCAAAGGTTGTAGTGCCTACTTAGTCACCATGATGGGTGAAACAAAAGAAAATATCTCCCTCACTGATTGTAAGGTAGTCAAAGAGTTTGCCGATGTATTTCCAGAAGAATTGCCTGATGTACCTCCTTTCAGAGAAGTGGAATTCTCTATTGAATTAATTCCTGGTACACAGCCAATATCCAAAGCACCTTATAGAATGGCACCTAAGGAGCTCCAAGAACTCAACGAGCAGTTACAAGAACTCTTGAATAAGAGATTCATTAGACCAAGTATGTCTCCTTGGGGAGAGCCAGTTTTATTTATGAAAAAGAAGGATGGATCTATGCGTATGTGCATAGATTATCATGAACTGAACAAGGTCACCATAAAGAACAAATACCCACTGCCTAGAATCGATGATTTGTTTGACCAATTATCCGGAGCCGTGATATTTTCCAAGATCGATTTAAGGTCTGGATACCACCAGTTGTGAGTAAAGGAAGACTACTGAGATTCTCAGTATCTAAAAATAGACAAAAATACCAAAATTCTCAGTTTAGTTCTGATTGATCACAAATGTCTAGAGTTAGGTTTAAATGACCCGTCGAGTCTAATAAAATCAAAATTAGAACTTGGTTTAGCTTAATTAATATGGATTTAGCTTGGGTAACAACTAGGGTTGTTACAAACTCCCCCACTTAAGAACGATGTCGTCCCCGACATCACTCAGTGAAGAAAGTACTATAAGGACTAAAAATTTAAATGGAACAGATAAGAGAGAAAAGAACAGTACCTGGACTTTCAAAGAGGTGTGGGTATTTATTGAGCATATCCACTTCTCTTTCCCAAGTAGATTCTTTCAAAGATCGATTCTTCCACTGGACCTTGACCATAGGAATTGAACGATTCCTTAGCTGCTTCTGATCACGAGCTAAGACTTTAATAGGTTCTTCGGCACAAGAAAGATCAGGTTGAATTTCTACTGCCAGAAGCTGAACGAGATGAGAAGGGTCTCTGAGACATATTCTTAATGATGATACATGGAACACATTGTGTACGGATGCAAAGTCACCAGTAAGGTTCAACCTGTAGGAAGATGATCCTATCCTGGCCAAAACCCAAAAGGTCTAATATAGCAGGGACTGAGTGTCCCTGCTATACCAAATCTATAGACACCCTTCATTGGACTAACTTTCAAATAGGTGGAATCTCCAACATTAAATTTTAGAAGATGGTGATGAGCATCATGATACTTGCTCTGATGATCTTGAGCATAACAAATTCTTTGCTGAATTAATTGGATCTTCTTATTAGTTTCTTCGACTAACTCAGACCCAAAAAGTTGAACGCTTCCTGTAACTGACCAAGCTAGCAGAGTACTTCATTTTCTACCATACAATGCCTCGTACAAAGCCATTTCAATGCTGGCCTAATAGTTGTTGTTGTAGGCAAGCTTCACTAATGGAAAATGATCTTCCCATGAACTGGCAAAATCAAGAACACAAAGCCTAAGAAAATCCTCGATAACTTGATTCACTCTTTTAGTCTGACCATCCATTTGAGAATGAAAAGCTATACTCATAGCTAGAGTAGTACCCAGATCTTGGTGCACAGCTTGCCAAAACTTAGAAGTAAATCTGCTATCTCTGTCGGATACGACTAATTTTGGAATACCATGAAGCCTGACAATTTCTTTGATATAGAGCTTTGATAACTTCTCAATAGAGTCAGTCTGATGGATAGGAAGAAAGTGCGCTGATTTAGTTAAACGGTCAACTATAACCCAGATTGCATCGGCACCAGATTTTGCGTGAGACAATCCAATGATGAAGTCCATAGATATATCGAACCATTTCCATTCAGGAATTTATAATGGATGCAGAAGACCACCAGGTCTTTGGTGCTCGGTGTTTACCAAATTGCAAGCATGACACTTAGCCACAAAATCGTCTACATCCTTTTTTATATCGGGCCACCAAAATGCTTGCTTTAGATCCTGGTACATCTTAGTACTACCTGGGTGAAGGTGATACCCAGAATTATGGCCTTCAATCAAAATTTCACGATGCATGAATTTAGAAATCCATAAATGATTTCCTTAATAAATTATACCCTTATACAATTGCAAATCATGATGATGACCACCTTCGATATCTAATTTAAATTTCAGATAATCATCATCCTTGGTCTACGTGATTGAGACATCTCTGTGAAAAGTAGGTTCCACATTAATATTTACTAGAATAGAACTCAACACATCACCGCTGATTGAAGAAATTTCAAGCTTATAAAATTATTATTCTAAGGAACTGGAGGCAATTATGGAAGACAAAGTAGCACGATGGCTAAGAGCATCGGCCACTACATTTGCTTTTCCTGGATGATACTGAATGCTCAGGTCATAATCATTGTTGAGTTCTAACCATCTCCTCCATAGAAGTAGTGACACCAAATTTTTAGAGCAAAGATTACAGCGGCAAGTTCAAGATCATGAACTGGATAATTTTTCTCATGGGGTTTTAACTGATAAGTGGGGTAAGCGATTACCTTACCCTCTTGCATTAATACACAACCTAGACCAATTCCAGAGGCATCAGTGTACACTTGATAGTTCAAGCCTTCCTTGGGTAGAACAAGTACTAGAGCGGTAGAGAGTGCATCCTTCAGAATTTAAAATGCTTCTTTGCATTCAGAACTCCAAATGAATGGAACGACCTTCTGAGTTAGCTTAGTCAAAGGAGAGGAGATCTGGGAAAAACCTTTAATAAATTTTCTGTTATATCCAGCTAATCCCAAGAAGCTCTTGATATCAGTGATTGACTTTGGCTGAACCCAGTCCTGAATAGTGCTTAGTTTATTTTGATCTACACAAATACCTTGGGCATCAACTACATGTCCCAAGAATGCAATAGATTTAAGCCAAAATTTGCATTTGGAAAACTTAGTATATAGTTGATGTTTATGCAGAGCTTCTAATATTAACCTTAGATGATCTTCATGATATTTTAAGGTTCGCAAATAGATGAGAATATCATCGATAAAGACGATTACAAATTTATCTAAATATGGCATATGAACTCACTGCATCAAATTCATAAAGATTGATGGCGCATCGGTGAGTCCGAAAGACATCACTAAGAATTCAAAATGACCATAGCAAGTATGGAAAGTGGTCTTTCCTACATCATCTTCTTTTACTCGCAATTGATGATATCCAGACCTCAAGTCAATCTTAGAGAATATGGCAACTCCAGATAATTGGTTGAACAAATCATCAATTCTAGGCAATGGGTATTTATTCTTTATGGTGACTTTATTTTGTTCACAAGAATTTATGCACATTTGCATAGATCCATCTTTCTTCTTTACAAATAGAACGGGTTCTCCCCAAGGAGCATACTTGGCCTAATGAAGCCATTATTCAAAAGCTCTTGAACTGTTCATTGAGTTCTTGAAGTTCCTTAGGCACCGTTCTGTATGAAGCTTTAGATATAGGCTGGGTACCTGGAATTAATTCAATAGAGAACTCTACTTCTCTGAGAGGAGGTACACAAGGAAAATCTTTTAAGAATATATTAACGAATTCCTTAACTACTTTGCAATCAGAGAGAGGGATACTTTCTTTTGCTTCACCCATCATAGTGACCAGAAAAGCATCACAACCCTTACTAATTAATTATTAAACTTTGATAGCATTGATTAACGATAATTGTGTACTAACTTTCCCTATAAAGGTTTTAGACTTGCCTTGGGAGTGGAGAGTGACTTTCTTCTTAAGGCAATTTATCATGACATTATTGTCATTGAGCCAATTCATCCCAAGGATGATATTAAAGTTCACCAAATGGCAAGATGATTAATTTGGAATCAAACTCCTGACCATTTAATGGGATTTAGACATTACAGAACTTATGAGCACCGAGTTGGGCTCCAAATGGAAGCTCAACACTTAATGATTTTGCTAAGTTGTACGAGTGTAGTTTAAGAATGTTGGCAAAATGTGCAGAGATAAACAAATGACTAGCACCAGTATCGTATAACACATTGTAGGGCTTAAACCACATTATTGTCTTCTACGGCTTCTAGAGGCATTGAAGCATATACTCGTGCAAGACCAGCAAGATGGTTGTTTACCTACTTCCTGGGATTGTTCTGAGACTTATGAGTTGAGGGCTGCTCTAGAGCAACTTCAGATATAAGGGCTGGCATTATGGCCAAACCTGATTCTCTCCTATTTAGTGGAGTTGCCCTGAACACTTGGTTCTTCTGATACTGCTTAATCTAGACTCCATCCACTGTCTCTGTGTAGGTGCAATGATAGAATAGGTGGCCTGGATGCCTACAAGTGTAGCACTTATGGCCAAAGTGGTAATACTTGCCATAGGGATGAGGCCTATTACAACCTTGAATTGGTTCAGCAGTGAGTGCAGCTTCAATCTGATAGACCATTATAGAGTGAGGTCTATACCTTTTGATGGCTTCATGTCGGTGAGGAGTTGACTGCATCTTTTGCTAGAGATCTCTTTCTGAGTGATGGTGCTCAAGCACCTTGGCTGTCTCCACTAGCTCAAAGAAGCTAGTCAGATGAAGTGGAACAATCAGATCTTTCAGTGAATCTCGTAGTCCACTGAGAAAGCGATTGCACTTAGCCAATTCAGATTGGACAATCTCTAGGGAAAAATGAATCAACCTACGGAACTCTCTTTCATAGTCAGCCACAGAATGACTTCCTTGTGTTAATCTCAGAATCAAGTCTATTATAATATTTTGTGTTGACGGGGGAATGAATTCAGCCTTGAATGCTTCTATGAATTCATCCCAAGGGATGTCTTCAAGTTCATAATCAACAAATTTTGTATTTCAAATATCATCCCACCAGTATTCTACTTCAGCATGAAATAGATGTGTCGTGAGACGGACGGCTTCTGAATTTGGGATCTTCATACTAATTAGATTCTTCTCGACTGCTTTTAGCCAGTCGGCTGTATCCATTGGTGATAAGTTTCCACTAAAGGTGAAAGGCCTTAGTCTTAAGAAGTCATGGAGAAGACTATCCACAGAGTGATGGGAAGGAAAAGGATATTGCAAAGTGGGAACGGAACAGCAGGAGCAGCAGCAACGATTGGTACTGAATGATCAGACATCATCTTCTGCATTGTAAGTGCTTGTTGAGCCTGGTTCTCCAACAAGGTTGCCACCATTGCTCACAGATGGGCTACTTCATCAAAAGAACTGCTTGAAGCGACATTATTGTTGATAGGGGTAGCAGCAGGTGGTGATCCCAAATTCATTCTAATTGAGTGATACAAATTTAGATTTTAGAATCATTCTAAGGAAGACAACAATTAAATTTCTAATGGATGCCAAAAATTCTCATTACTTTTGAAATGAGGGATTACATAAGATTTAGAAAATACCAAACATCATAGCCCTACTAAAATCAAGAAATTACAATTACTCTAACTAGCACTCAGATGTCCTTAATGTATTCAATCCTAAATGCAACACAAAAATCTTCAAAGGTCACTTTCTGACCCTTTCTCTTGCATTTCCGTTCGAGTTTCTTGATGGTATCGTACCACCAGACTCCCGCATAGTTCAGCATCTGATTCATCACAATGTCAACCCAGAGGAACTATGGGCATTCTATGTGCCTTAGGACTGACTCTACTCAGTTCAACCACTCTTGTGCATAGATAGGAAAGTCAAGCCCTCAGTAGGCTGTTTGATGTAGAAGTTTATTCAAGACTAGAGTTCCTTTTGCTGAAACTCCTTTGATTTGCCATTTGCTCTCTTGTCTCCATTTGAAACTATATCTCCAAGCTGACTCGTAGGCTCGTAGATAGTAGTCCAAGTCAGATTCTTCAGAATCCATTTGACTATAAGAGGAGAATTTATTGATTTTTATTAAACTAGAGGTGACTAGAATTTTAGGATATGAGTATTTTCATTCTACAATTTTTAGAGAGTTACCGATAGTACTATGTTATGGATGTTAAATCTTAATGTTTGCACTTCAGAAGAATGGTCCATTAGGTAAAAAGCAATCACAGATCCCATTCTAACACCTTATGGTGTTCTCTGATACTAACTGTGGGGCCTCGTACCCTACGCGGCCATGCTAATACTGATATTAGCATAAACACAAGGAGTGTGGTGCTCCAACTGTGGCAAATCTTCAACTCAAGTAGAGTCAGGTAAGACCCAACTTGCCTTAAGCCAATGACTTGTCACCTGGAACTGTAAACATACATCAATACAAATCAAAGTGGCGGAAGCATAAAACAGTATAATATCCACATCACAACATAGTATAGAGGAATAAAAGAAATAGTCACTTAGTTCAAAGTGCAGAAAGTTAATACATCTGGAATTTAATTATTACAGACTGAATTAAAAGAAAGAAATATCTCTCAATCTCAATGCAAGAAAGGAAAATCTAACTAAGTGGCAGTAGGAAGATCCTCCTGCTGCACTGGCACCTCTCCTGCAGAACCACCAATGAATAACTCCAAATCTGATATTTGGTGGTATCACAAATGCCAGGGCCCCAGCCAACAAAAGAAAAAAGTTACAATTAGACAAATTGTCTAAGTACATTTTAGGCTATTTAAGTAAACTGAATATTTAAAGATATCACATTTAATTACTTTAAACATACAAGCATTATAAGGTGCATCAAGCTATAAAGAGAAGGATAACTATAACTATTTATTTATAACTGGGCAACAAGTATATATAAAAATATGAAACTAAGCAAGGTGAGGCTAAAGAGCAAAAGTAACTGCAAGTACCGAAATAACTGATCCTAATATACTTATGATCACATGAAGATATGATCAATTTGTAAAAGTAAACTGTATTGAAAAGTGCTGAAATGAACATATGAAACTAGCTCCTAAACATGCTAATATTTAATACTTACTCAATAAGTACATATATGCAAGCACACAGATTTAATATATAAAAGGCCACTGAAGCATGTGGCAAAAACAAGCTAAGAACATAAATGCTAAAAAAGTAATGCTACTGAGACATGTGGCAAAGCTAAACAAAGTACTAAAAGTAAGGCCACTGAAGCATGTGGCAAGACAAAACAAAATAAAGTACTAAAACTGAACTAAAGTAAAAGTAAGCCATAGTACTGCCATATCAGAAATAGGCCCTAGACTCGTCGAATGAACTATAAAGCCCCGCCCGGGAGGCACCAAATTGCTGGAGTGCTACTCGACCGAGGCACCTCCCAAAGCGCACATGTGAGGAGTGAGTTCTCCTCACAGCATCCATGCCATGAGCTGAGATCTATTCATACACGATCATAGGCCGAAGGAGAATTGATTGAGCGAGTTGCGAGGTCATAGGGAGGTCTAGATCACTGGAATGTTACTCATGGTGGAACACAGATGAGGGCCAGTGATGGGTCGATTGATTCTAGTCGAGTCAATTGATATGATCGAACCCAACTATTGATATGGGTCTACAATGTTGAGAGGTTCCAGCACCAATTGGAGAGCTAATTGCCTGAGGGAAATGCAGTGATCAGGAAAACCAGAAATTGAATGGAAGTACACACTTAGACGGTGAATTCTCCCTATGGTCCACTACCAGCTACTCCTACACTCTCGATTGCCAAGATGAGGTTAAGGGCGAGATCCTAACGCAACACCTAGGGCTTAAATGATGAGGAGATGAGCTGAATTCTGCTCGACAACACAGTGGTCAGAGGCTGTACATGGATTTGAAGTGACAGAGGTACTGAAGAGATGTTGGAGTTTCTTAGAGAGTTGCCGCAGCCTTTTAGGGGGTCTGAACACCAGATTGACCCTATATCAGTAGTGCACAACAGGGAACTCCACCGGGAGGCTTCGATCAGTAGCTGGTTTTAGCAGGAATGGTAAGGAGCTCCAATGCTTTAATGCCAGGGTAGATAGTGAGCAGCAGCTTCACTAAAAGGGCTACTGGGTTTATTTATAGCCAGGGAAGAGGCTAGTGGTGGATGCCATGGTTGGGAACCATGGCGTAGGCTTGGGCTGAGCTATCGCTACAGCCCACCCCCAATAGGATTAATCCCAGCCCCAGGATTGCTTGGGAGGGCTTGGCCATTAGTGGGAAGGTTCTAATAGCCTAAGAAGTGAGGCTGAGGAGTGGCAGATAGAGGTGACATAGAGGATTTGCGAGGATTTCCTTCGGTTGGTTGCGGATCGTGCGAGAACGAAGATCAACAGGGCGAGAGTGATATCAGCCCTCTGATCCAAAGCTGTTGGAAATGGATGGCGGGATGTTCTTCCTGATTAAACAGAATTGCAGATGGGATCTCCACCGTCAGATGGGAGATGCTGATCGAGCGACCAGGATTCAATCACAGCACAGGATAGATCGCGTCGTTGGATAAATTGCTAAGATGCGTGCTAGCGCATCCGATGGAAGGATAAGGTGCTTCGCTGTCAGGACCCCACAATGGATCTACCACGGTCCCAACTAGCAAATCCCGAATAATTAAATTTTAATAAAAATTAAATTTTATTAATATAATCCATTTAAATAATTAAATTAATTATCCTAAAATTCTTAAATTTAATTTAGGCTTATATGAGCTTGAAAAATTCTCAAAAATTCACCCTTAGCTAATTGAGGCATGAGGAATTAAAAAAAAAACTCAGATTTTAATTTAGAGATCAAATTAATTTAGGTATTTTTTTAGGATCCAAAAATAGGCAAAAATACCAAAATTAATAATTTAGCTCCGACTGATCTCAAACTTCTCGAGTTAGGTTTAAATGACCCATTGAGTCTAATAGAGTCAAAATTAGAGCTTGGTTTAGCTTAATTAATCTAGATTTAGCTAGGGTAACAATTAGGTTATTACACTACTAGACTTAGAGTAATGCTAGGGTTCTTAACTAGATGGTTAATTTGAAGGTTTACTAGCCTCAAGCTCACTATCGCATCTAAGGATTAGGAAAATTTTAACTCCTCAACTATACTAAATTGGTTAATTACATACTAGTAGTTCTAATATGTAAGGTACTAAGTGAAGATTTTCTAACCACTAGCTTTAGGTTCAAATCAATGCATTAGAAATCTTAAGGTTAGATATGAGGTTAAGCTACTATAATTATCTAATATTACTAAGTTAAATACTAGGATGGCTAGGGTAAATCCTACACTTAAAAAATGTAAGGAGCTAAGCTAAGCTCAATTTAATCTCTTAAGGGTTCTAATAATGAATCTTATAGTCATAGGGAACTAGCCAATCTGTTTTCATCCTAGATTTTAGAACTTATATAATAATTAAGTACTAAATCAAGTTTTAAGAACTCACACTAACCTCCAATGTTGAGGCTTTTTTCTATGTTTACTAAAACTAAACTACCAAGTGTCATGCATAAGTAATTTCTTATTAATGGCATGCCTTAGGGTGTTATCAAGGCTCAACCTAAGCTTAGGTTTGTTGTCCTAAGGTTTTGGTGTAACAACCCCATTATTGTTATTTGGTTTTAAATATCTAAATTAAGTTAAAACCATCATCATTAAACTCCTAATATCATTCGGAGCCAACCTTTAAAATTTAGTGTGATTTGGAGATCATTTACTTTTGGCAAATATTTTAATGCATTTAATTAATCAAAAAATTAAGAAAATTAAATTAACTTCCGATTATAAATTCAACTTCATTTTTGAGTTCCTCTCCCCCAAATTAGCTAGGGTGAATTTTTGAGATATTTTGGAGCTTGGTTGGTTATCCAATTTTGATTAATTAAATTATTAGCAATTATCTAATATTAATAAATTAATTATTTTAATTTAATCTGGCCAACGGTGACAAACTCATCATCTAATCAGATGGCGAGTCCAATACCATCCATCCATCGCGTATTTGTGCTTGGCCATTGTAAATCGAATGTTTGCGGGAGGGGATGGAGGTACTACTGTACCTCTTCCTCACTACCATGTGCAGGTAGAGCTAGGCAAAGATGTAGCCGTACTCCCCGACTCATTCCCTCATCCTTAAGGTTCAAGCCATCCCTCAACCAACGCATCAGACTAAATTAAGGAAATTGGAGCTATGGACATTGATGCTTCTAGTGGAGCCCATTGAACCTCCCTTACCGCAGTGAATGGTACCTCCAATTTCCTTTATATATTCTATTTCTCATTCTTGTGCTGTTAGAACATATTTTTGAGCTCCAATCGATTGGAGCTCAATACGTCGATATATATAGTGCTTAACAGTAAACCATAGACCGTTAATATGTCCTCACGTAGAGTTACGTATGACAATCAATATATCTTGATCGTATCTTTTTTTGACATGAAGTAAGCATCCGGAGACCCTTTATACACCGTGTATTTGGTAGCCCTAGTTCCTGTTCGACGCCTAACGATGGAATGAGGTACAATGCCGGGCGGGACGACCCGACCTGCGCGGCACTGTACTAGGACCCGCAAGCATGATCCTCCAGTGTGTGGGAAGAAGGCGCAGCACGCAGCAGACGAGCACATGGAAAATTGGTGCTAGAGAGAAAGACAGCCATGCACGGGAGCCGAGGATGCAAATAGTGAAGGAAAAATTTAGGGTTTAATTATAAACTTAAGTAATTTAATTCGATTTAAATTATTTTAATAACTTTAAGAATATAATTCCAAATTTTTTAAGGTATATGTCATTTTGATTAAAAAAATATATAGGACATTAGTATAATATTAATTTTCAAATTTGTTAATTAATTTACTAATGACCTTTAATAGTCATTAAGGGTCATTAATGGATAGATTAGTCATTTGATATCTAATTTGATCTTACTTAGTGTAACAATCTTAGGTTGTTAATTAGCTAATTATAAGCTTAATCATGCTCTAATTATAGTTCCATTTCATTCAATAGGTCATTATAAGCTAACCCTGAAAATTTGGGGTCAATCGGACCTCTTTATGTTAAATGGGCATTTTTGTCTAATTAAGTACCATAAATAATAGTTAAAATATTTTGATCTCCAATCAAAATTTTGATTGTATTTTTGAGTTCATCACCCTCAAATTAGTTATGGTTACAAGTTTGGAAATTTTTGGAGGTCATTTAAGCATATTTTGAATTTTAATTAATTTGGGAAAATTGCACATAAGGGATCATAATATTTTTTAACTGCAATTATATTCTTTAACTGATTTAACTAAATCGGGATCCCTTGTGCGGACCACGGGCGACCCGCTGCGGAGCCCGAGTCACGTAATAATAGAGCCCCAATCTATCCAACCGTCCAATCCGCGATCTCAACAGTTATGATCTATATCAATGGAAGCACGGATCTGCCGTTTGATTTCCTCGTGGATCCTATGGTCAGGATCACTTCCGCGATTGGCCGTTAGGATTCATTGGATCTGGGCCGTTGCGTCTATCTGATCGATACATCAAAAGACCTATAGTGCACCCACACTGTGGATTGTCATTATGAGCGCAACCCACTTCCGACAGGCGAAATTTGCTCGCACACCGCCCACTACCGATTCTATCCCCCACTACCTCATCCACCTCAGCAAGCCATTGGGGATATTCTGTAATAACTCTAGTTATTACTCTAGCTAATCAAAGTAAAATTAAACTAAACCAAGCTTTAATATTGATTCCATTGAACTCAATGGGTCATTTTAAACCTAACCATAGAAGTTTGAATTAATCAGAGCTCATTTGAGCATTTTAATAATTTTGCCTATTTTTAGATCCTGAAAAATAACAAAATTAATTTGATCTTCAAATTAAAATCTAATTTTATTTTTGAGTTTCTCATACCTTAATTAGCTAAGGGTAAATTTTTAGGAAATTTTGGAGCTCATTAAGACATAAATTGGATTTAAGAATTATTAGGAATTATTATTTAATAAATTAAATGACTTATATTATTTGAATTAAATATATATTAATTTTATTTATTTGGGATTTGCTGTCAGGACTGCGGCAGATCTGCTACGGGGTCCCAACAGCGGCGCATCAGTCCTCTCCCTCGAATGCGTTAGCATGCATCCTAGCGCATCCCATCCAACGACATATGCCCCCCTGCATCTTGATCTGATCCTAGCCGATCTATCAAACCCTCGCTTCTAATGGATGGAATCCCATCCGCATTTTTGTTAGATCAGAAGCACATCAGGCCATTAAATCCTAACAGCTCGGCAATCAGACAGTGGATGCGAACCCTAGCACTGTAGATTATCGTCCCCAGCTCGCTTGCCCGACAACCAAAGATTCCCTGTACAATTGGCTACCAGCTTGTCCCCCAGTCCTCTATCATAATCCCTTGGTCGTTAGGATCCTCCCAATAGTGCCTGAGCCTCCTTGGCAAGTCGAGGGGGCTGGATCCCTCTATTTGAGGTATGCTGAGTGCACCTCTTGGCCTGAGCCTGAACCTCAAGCCTCAGCCATGGTGCCCTACCCTAATTCTCTCTATGCCCTATAAATACTTCCCCAAATCCTCAGTGAGCTCTTTTGCTCACTGAGAACCTTCAATTGCTCTCGGCAATTCTAGCTCTTCCAGCGTACCATCCTCTGCGAACCGCTGATAGTGGGCGTGGTCTGGTGTTCAGATCCCCAATTAAACTGTCGAGACTGCTTGGAGAGCTCCAGAGCCAACCAATTCCCTTTGTCACTGTCATTCTCTAGTTCAAGGTATAATTCTTCTTCCATTTTTGTCGAGCTGATTTTAGCTTGACTCTCACTTGTCTTCGCATTAGGTGCTCTGCTAGGACCTCACCCCAATCCATCTGCAAGTGGCAGAGGCATTAGAATTGACTGGCAGTGGACCAAAAAATGAAATCATTATATGAGTGTGTACCACTAGTCAACCATGGAACCACTGCAAGTCACGGTAATCCTTAGGCATTCAAAACACTATTTGATGCCTAGTTCCCTCTGTGGATGATTGCTAAGTCGTAGCAATCATTTGGTTTGATCTGATCGATCGACTCAGCTCATATCGATCATATTAAACTTATCGCGTGCCCGTGACCTCCCTCAAGTAGCATTCCATCGATTTGGCCAGCTGCTAAGCCCATTGGCACCTCCAATCATTAGGTCTCTGGTTGCTGATCTTGTAGAGCCATAGGTTAGATTCTCTCCCTCTCTCTCTCTCTATAATAGCCCTAGTTGTTACCATAGCTAAGTTTAGATTAATTAAGCTAAACCAAGTTCTAATTTTGATTCCATTAAACTCAATAGTCATTTAAACCTAATCCTAGAAGTTTGAAATCAATCGGAGCTTAATTAAGAATTTTGGTATTTTTGTCTATTTTTGAACCTTAAAAAATACCTAAATTAATTTGATCACCAAATTAAATTATGATTTCATTTTTGAATTCCTCATGCCCTAATTAGCTAAGGGTGAATTTTTGGGAATTTATGGAGCTCATTTAACCCTAAATTGGTTTTATAGAATTAATTAGAATTCAAGTTATTATTAAATGAATTAATAATAATTAAATTAAACTATATATTTTTATATATACGAAATTTGTTGTCGGGACCGCGACAGATCTGCTGCGGGGTCCCGATAGCGGCACATGGGATATAGCCAATGAATGCCATAGCACGCTTCTCAGCGCATTTAGTCCAACGGTAGGATCTCCTCCGCCGTAAGATCTAATCATAGGCGCTGGATCCATTGCACGCATTTGACGGCTAGCATCAGTTTCACTTAAGTAATCCATCAAAGCCTTCCAATCCCAACAGTCGATCCATCAGACGGTAGGTGCGAGTCCAAGCACTTTGGATCGTCTCCCTCGCCCTGCCCATTTGCGTATGGTCCCCCCGACAACTAGGTAACCTCCAGCCCCCGTGGAAATACGGGAATTGACACAATTTTATTCTTCTACCCTCTGCGCAGTCGTCTGCCAGTAGTAGTCTCCCCAATTTGTCCATGACCATTATAACCAAGCCTTCCCTTCGGCCCGAGCCTTTCTCCATGCCCGAGCTCTGGAATCTACCCCCATTGCTTCCTTAGACCTATAAATACCCCCTAGACCTCACAATGAGTCCTTTTGCTCACTGTGAATCCTTAATTGCTCAGCTGAATTCCTCTGGAGCTCCCCATCTTCTCAGCAAATCCCAGCACCTTCGAAGCTATGAACTGCTAATAGAGGGTGCGTGTCTAGCGTTCAGACCCCCTGCTAGGTCGTGGCAATCCTCAGGAAGCTCCAGGTGCTCCTAAGTCCCCTGGGCCGTGCCTGCAATCCCCTCCCAGGTACTTCCTTTTCCCACTGAGCTGCATGAGCTCAACCCATCAATTTAAGTTTGCAATTATTGCCTCTGGATGTCGTCTAGCTCCCTTAGCCCTTTAGGAACCTAACCTGATTGTTTTCAGGGTCTGAGCTAGCTTAGATCGATCGTATCGATCGATCAAGCTAGCGGCCAAGCCAAAGCTGAGCCTGAGTAGGGACCCAGCGATTGGCTGCACCCCAGGCTACAAAACCTTGGGGGTTCAACTCGCCTCACATCACTGATGGTGTAGGGATCAAGCCCCGTCCATTTAGTGGCTTCTGTGAGGAGAATGGTTCCCTCATAGTGAACCATAATTCTCCTTCCTTAGTGCATCTCGGTCGAGTAGCACCCCGGTGATCCAGGGTGACCCAGATGGGGGATCTTATCTCAATCAATGCGTCTTCAGTCCCTAAAGGTGTAGCCGTTGAGATACCAGTGTGGCATGATCGGAGCATGAAGAATTTGGCGCTAGAAGTAAACCATAGGCTTCGGGTGTCGGGGTGTCTCCATGAAGACGATGACTAGCGCTTCGGGCCGGGTCGGATCCTGACCTATGGGGTTTGATTTTGGGCCACAAATTATTTAAGGAATATTGGATTTAAACTCCTTCTATTAAATATCTAAATAATAATTAGCCTATGGTTTTTATTTAAATAAACATTCAGATACTGAAATAATTTAATCAATACTTATCCAAATGGTATGATCCAGTATACCATTTTAATCAGAAAAATGTAAAGAACAATAATATAGAATAAAATCAAAGATCTAATGGTTAGATTTAAAATAATTGCCTAATCTTTCTCTATTTTCATTTAAATCATAATAAATTCATTTATCATCCAAAAATGTTGATTAAGGTCTCTGATTGCTCATGAGACTATAGAGAATCTATTTAGACCATTAAAAGTAATTTAAGATCATTAAATTGGCTAATCCACCTCTTAATCACTCTAAAAGAGATTAGTAAATTAAACCCTATTTAGCCCTCTAATTTTGAGGAACTAAGTTCCTAATGCCTTCTTAAGTGTATTAGAGCCTATAAAAGCATTTAGATCATATTAGTATGCCCTAATTTCCTTAATATTGTTAATTGGCCTCTTAATATATTTAGTGCTAATTAAGTCATTAATGTTATTGAAAACCTAAGTTAAGTGTTTATTCCACTTCATTAATCAATACGAAGCTCATTAAAATAGATTTGAATCATTTTAGATGATTAAATCCTAAAGTCCTATTTTTAGCCTTAAGAGGGGTATTTTGGTCATTTTGACCAAAATGTGTTTAAGTACCCTTAAACCTTAGAATTCTCAATTAAAGCAATAATAATCAGTAATGTAATGCATTAACATCAATTGCTAAGTGGTATCACTTCTTGAATGAATCCTGGTGTTTAAATCTTAAAGTATTTAAGTAAGCTCTCAAGATCTTAAGTGATCTTAAGACCACTTCATAAAAGACCTAGCTTAATCAACATCAATGTTAAAGTTTCTAATCTTAGTTATCTTACCTAAGTTTATTCATGAATTATAGTCTTAAAGAAGTAAAAGAAAAAGCCTTAAAGAACCCTACACTTAAACTTATTAGTTTAGATCTAAGTGATCAAACTTCAGACCCTAGATCTTAGATCTTAGATCTTAACCTTTAGACCATCTAATTGAATTAAATTACTTTCATTTGGAATTCTTTACCTAATTTAATTGGTTAATCTATTGAAACCTTCATTATGGGTGTAGGATTTATTTACCTGATTTAATTGGTTAATCTATTGAAACCTTCATTATGGGTGTAGGATTTATTCAATCTATGGAATAATATAATTATTCTAAAGATTGAATATAGAGTCTTAGATTCTAAATTCTTAAATGATTATTTTATCTTATATTATTAGAATAACCTTTCATTAAGATCATAGTTTCTATATCCTTCAGCTTATAAGGTATTGCTCACTTAGATTATGTTAGAGTGTGAACCCTAGATGCTTAGTAGGATACCACCTTGGATTCAGGATATGAACCCCATATGTGGAGTTTAGATCCAGAATCCCTAATCTTGATTTCCTTAAATCAAGATTTGGGTTAAGAGAGGAAAATAATAATAATTAAGTCGTTGATTTATTTTAATCCTTTATAGTTGTTATATGATTATGAATTAGAACTTGTTAAGTTATAATGTTAACATTAAGGTCGTGAATCTGTGATTATACTCGATAGTTGGATATTGGAGATCCTAAACTTGTATCTTCTTAGAATAGTTAGTTGGATAAATTAGACAACAATAGATATCACATAAGTTTAGATTGAGTCTCTTACTTATTTGACTTGATTGCTTTGCACACCTAGAATATTGAGCCTCGTTCTTTGAGCATAATAGGTAAACTTAGGATATGGAAGATGCATCCTGTGGTGCCCCCGTACTGACAAGAGGAAGTACGGTGCTCCAACAGTGGCAAATCCTCAGCTTAAGTAAAATTAGGTGAAAACCCAACCTGCCTTAAGCCAAGAATCTGTCACCATAATACTATAACATTCATCAACATACATACAGCTATCAAAGTGGCAGAAGCAATAGGCGAGTAGTAACATCCATAAGCACAACATAGTAGAAAGGAAAGAAGACAATATAGTAACTCATCATAATGCAGAAACAAAATACATCCAGCATTAATTATTACAAACTAAATTTTTAAATAAAATACAAATGTCTCTCAATCTCATTGAAATAACATACAAGATCTATCTAAACAGCAGCAGCACGATCCTCCTCCTGAACCTGCTCCTCTCCTACAATACTGCCCACGAACAAGTCTGAATCTGACATTTGTCGGTATCACAAATGCCAGGGCCCCAGCCAACAAAACAAAAAAAGTTACAGTTAGACAATTGTCTAAGTACATTTTAGGTTATTTTAATAAACTGATTATTTTAAAGATATCACATTTAAATTATCTAAACATGCGAGCAATAATGGGTGCGACAAGCTATGAAAGAAATGGGTAACTATAAACTATCCATTTATAGCCAACAACTAGTATGAAAAGTAACATACAATACCAAATAGAAAAGGTGATGTTAAAGCTGAAGCAACAGTGACTACAATACAAATTCTGAACCTAACTTGCTTATGATCATATTTAACACATGCTGAGTATATAAAGGACACAAATACTGAAATAAACATATAATTCTAGCATCCTAGAACATGCCAATGTACATAAGTAAGCCATAAGAGTATACATACAACATGCTAATTGATACAAAAGAAAAGAAAAGGGCCACTAAGATATGTGGCAAAAGCTGAGCAACCTATGTAATGCAAAATCACTGAGACATGTGGCAAAATGAGCAAGTACTGAAAGTAAAGCCACTGAAGCGTGTGGCAAAGCAAAATAGAAAATAATACTGAATAATCCAGCTAAAGTAGTAATAAGCCTAAGATAAAGTACTGCCATACCAGCCAATAGGCCATCCAAGGCCCCCAATACTGAATTATCAATCAATACCCAGCTAATAGGCCATCCCAATCCTCTAGGCCTGGGTCAGTTCTACATAATATTATTACTGAAGAGGCAGACTATGCTAGGACATATTCTACCAACTACAAGCAAGGAAAGAAATGAATAATATGCAATTCAATTACTAACTTAGGATGTATCATCCATATCATAAGTTCTCCTATTATGCTCAAGGTATAAGGCTCAATATCCAAGGTATGCCAAGCAAATCTAGTCAAAGTAAGCAAGAGACTCAATCTAGACTTATGTGATATCTGTTATTATATAATTACCCAATCTAGCTACTCTGAGAAGGTACAAGCTTAGGATCTCCAATATCTAGCTATCGAGTAGAATCTCAGATTTACAACCTTATATTAATATTAGAACTTAACAAGTTCTAATCCAAAATCATGTGATGACTATAAGGTTTAAATAACTAAATCAATGACCTAATTTTTTTATATTTTACTCTCTTACCCAAATCTTGATAAAGTAAATCAAGATTTAAGGATTTTGGACTTAAACCCCACTTTGGTGTTCAAATCCAAAATCCAAGGTGGTATCCTGACTAGGATCTAGGGTTCACACTCTATCCCTAAGTTAAGGATAAAGAATCCTATAAGCTGAAAGATCCAAGAATTATGAACTTAGTGAAGGGTTATTCTACTGATTATAAGATAAAATAATCAATTAAGAACTTGAAAATCTAAGATCTATATTTAATCTTTAAGATAATTCCATTATCTTATAGATTGAATCATCCTATACCACATGGAAGGCTTCAAAAGATTAAATAATAAATCATTTAAAGAAATTCAATTGAAGATGGTTTAATTCAAGTAGAAGATCTAAAGTCTAGGATCTAAGATTTGATCATTTTAGACTTAACTAATTTTCTAACTTAGGATTTCCTAAATATTTTTCTTTTTAGAATTTTAAGCTCATAAACTAACTTAGTTGAGCTTATTAAACTGAAGTTTAACATCTAAAATTATTAGATTCCATTATTAGGGCTAAATGACTTCCTTAGGATCACTTAAGATCTAAGTGTCTTAATTTAGGGCTAATTAAAGATTTCTTAAATAAACTTCCACATGATCAACATTATTAGTCTAAGAGTCTAGCAAAATATTTATAATCTATCTAAGGGTACCTTACTAAATTTTCCATGGTTAAAGGGGCATTTAAGCATATTTTGGTCAAAATGACCAAAATGCCCCTCTTAAGGCTACATATGGGATTTTAGGTTGCTAATTATCCAAATTGCTTCTAATCTGATTTAATATGTCTCATATTGATTAATAAAGTGGGAAACATACTTAACTTAAGTTTTGACAACTTAATTAGGCTAATTAGCACTAACACTTATTTAAGTCCATTAGGCTGATTAGTAAATTTAGGCATTCTTAGGGCAATGCAACCTTACACTTAGGTTCTAATAGGCTTAAGATGGCATTTGAAACTAACCTACTCAAAATCAGAGACCAATTCAGGGTTTAATTTACTAATCCTTAATTAGGGGGATTAAAGAGTGATTAAGAGAATTTATTATCCAAAATTAGTTTTACGGGTTTACAATTGTTCTTTAGGGTTTACTAAGCAATTAGAGCCCTTAATCAACTAATTTGAACATTTATTGAATTTATTATGATTTAATTACAGAAAAAAAGGTTTAATTAATTATTTTAAATCCAACCATTGGATCTGTGATTTTATTTTATATTTAGACTCCTTGTATTTTTCTGATTCAAATAGTATATTGGATCATACCATTTGGATTAGTATAGCTAAAGTTATTCAATTAATTTAATATATATTTTTATTTAAATTAAAATTATAGGGATTGATTTATTTAATTAATAACCATTAAAAATGTCATTTTATAATTCATTAATAGCCGCGACCCGAAATCAAAAGGCGCGGGTTGGGGTCGACCCGACCCGGACTTCGTCTCTTACCTCTAGACGGGTCCGTCCCAAACGAATTTCAGCGCAGAAATTCTCGGCTTCCAGACGGCGGTGGTAGCTCAGCTCGATCCTTACACGTTCCTGAAGTCGAGACACATCAATTGGATTAAGAACCCCCATCAGGGTTGCACCCGATCGTCGGGGTGCTACTCGACTGAGGTGCCTCTTTGCTGAGATTTAGGGTTTACTGTGAGGAGATAATTCTCCTCACCTACTCCACCAATCGATCGGGGCTCAATGCCTATGACTTTAGGGAGTGGAGGCGAGCCGGACCCCCATCATTTCATAACCTGGGGTACAGCCGATCGTTGGATCCTTACTCGGACTCAGCCATAGCTCGGTCGCTAGCTCAATCGATCGATACGATCGATTTGAGCTAGCTTCGCCCTAGGCGACAATTACTATGGGTTCCTTATGTGGTTAAGGTGATCCAGATGACATCCAGAGGCTCAATGCGGGGACAGAACGAAGAATTGAATTGAAGGAATTAATGGCAGAAGGCTGTACTTGAAGTCAAGGTCGCAGGCTCGGCCGAGGGAATTGGAGTGCCTTTGAGCTTCTTGGATGACATATGAAGGTTCACAGGGGGTCTGAACACTAGACGGGCCCTCTATCAGTGGTCCTAAGCTCCAGAAAATGCTGGGAATTCACCGAGATGATGGGAGCTCCAGCAGACCTTCAGCTAAGCAAATGGGGATTCACTGTGAGCAAAGGGATTCACTGTGAAGTCCTGAGGGTATTTATAGGCTCCATGGAGGTCCAGGGTGGATGCCAAGGTCTAGAGTCACGGCTTAGGCTTGGCCCGAGGGTGCTCCCTCAATTGTCAGAATTGGCGTGGACTGGGCCTCAAGCTTGGCTGGGAGTTTTTGGGCGGCTAGGGCAAGGTCGCAACAATCTTCCTGACATGGCACGGGAGTGGCAGACCAGCTCGAGGACATGGCTGTATGGGGAAATTTGGCTATCAGGCACGAGCTGGGGAGGAAGACGATCCACAGTCGCGGGGGTTGCCAAGGCCGTCTGATGGATCGCCAATTGACGCAGAATGGCTCTGATCTCCCGACATCTAACGTCCATGCGAGGAGGCTGGATCGACCGTCGGATTAGATCTGAGGATCGAACGGGTGATCGGGGATACTTAAGACGGAGACCTAGATGCCGTCGGATCAAGATCTTAGAACAGCAGAACGGTCGAGATGAGACGGATCCAATCGAAGGCACGGGCCATTGGATTAAATCGACGGAATGGACGGCCCGAATGGCGCCCGCAGTTTGGGAACCGGCCGACCGTTGGAAGAGGATAAATTTGCAATTAAAAATTGTTTAAAACCTTAAATTGTAATTGAACCAATTTAAATTAAATCCAAAATGTGCCTAATTGACCTCCAAAAATTCCCAAAATTTCACCCTTGGCTAATTTGGGGGTGGGGAATTTAAAAATGAAATCAGATTTGGGTTTGGAAATTAATTTAATTTAGGTATTTTGTAGGGCTTAAAAATAGTCCAGAATACCAAATTTCCCATTTTAGCTCCGATTGATTCCAAACTTCTAGGGTTAGGTTAAATGACCCATTGAATCTAATGGAGTCAAAATCAAAGCTTGGATTAGCTTAATTAATCTAAGTTTAGCTAAGATAATAACTAAGGTTATTACACATCCTAAGTTAGTATTTGAAAAGCATCGCATTCATTTAGTTCTTTCAGTGCTTTTAATTAGTAGAGTATGTCCAAGCTTAGTCTGCCTCTTTAGTTCTAGTTTTGTTATAGAATAGACTCAGACCTAGTACTGCAGATGCCTAGGATGGATATATGTCTTATTCTATAAGATCAACTCGGGCCTAGCTTTGTGGATGCCTAGGATGGAGACATGTTGAACTTTCAGTTCAGAGACCCTGTAAGGCTTATTTCTGTTATGACAGTACTATGTCTTAAGCTTACTCCTACTTCAGTTCAATTTTTAGTATTTGTTCTGCTTTCTCACATGCTTTAGTGGCCTTACTTTATTGCTTGGCTTACTTTGCCACATGTTTCAGCGCCCTTACTTTTTGCTCATTCATGTACTTAGCTTACTTTTGACACATGCCTCAATGGCCTTTTACATATTAATCTGCATGCTTGTATAAATTCTCTTATTGATTAGTATTAAACATTGGCATGGTTAGGATGCTAGAATTGTATATTTATTTCAGCACTTGTGCTCTTTATATACTCAGCATGTATCTATATGATCATAAGCATATTAGGATCAGATTTATTTCAGTAGTTGCAGTTATTTTACTTTTAGCCTCACCATATTTAGTTGCTATTTTATATGTTATTTTTAATACTTGTTGATTAGCTATAAATGATTAGCTTATGTCTATTCCGTTCTTTGTAGCTTGTAGCACCTTATAATACTTGCATGTTTAAAATCTTTAAATGTGATATTTTAAATATTCGTTTCACTTAAATAACCTAAAATGTACTTAGACAATTATCTAACTGTAACCTTTTTCTTTTGTTGGCTGGGGCCCTGGCATTTGTGATACCGACAAATGTCAAATTTGGAGCTGTTCATTGGTAATGTTGCAGGAGAGGAGCCGGTGCAGGAGGAGGATCTTCCCACTTCTGTTTAGTTAGATCGTTCCTTTTTCTTGCAGCGAGATTGAGAGATATCTTTTTTCTCTTAATTCAGTCTGTAATAATCAAAATCTAGATGTATTTACTTTTTTATATTTGATCTGAGTTATTATTTTCTTTACTCTTCTATACTATGTTGTGATGTGAATGTTATGTTCCATTGCTTTCTGCTTCTGCTACATTGATATGTTGATGTATGTTTATAGTTCTAGGTGACAAGTCCTTGGCTTAAGGCAGGTTGAGTCTTACCTGACTCTACTTGAGTTGGGGATTTGCCACAGTTGGAGCACCGCGCTCCTCGTGATTATTATAATATCAGCATTAGTATGGCCGTGGAGGATACGGGGCCCCACAGTTAGTATCAGAGAAAACCATAAGGTGTCAGAATGAGATTTGTGATTCCTTTTTACCTAATGGACCATTCTTTTAAAGTGCAAACATCAAGATATAACATTCATAGCATAGTACTATCAGCAACTCTCTGAATAATGTAGAATGAAAATACTCATATTCTAAATATCTAGTCATCTATAGTTAACAAAAACTAATACATTCTACTATTAGGATCAAATGGATCATGAAGAGTTCGACTTGGAATATTATCTGCATGCCTTTGAGTTGGCTTGGAGTTATAGTTTCAAATGGAAACAGGAGAGCAAATGGCAAATCAAAGGAGTTTCAACAAAAGGAACCCTAGTCTTGGACAAACTTCTGCATCAAACAGCGTACCGAGGGCTTGATTTTCCCATCTATGCACCGGAGTGGTTGAACTGAGTCGAGTCAGTCCTGAGGCATATAGAGTGTCTAGAGTCTCTCTAGGTTGATATAGTAACAAATCAGATGCTAGACTATGCAGGAGTCTGGTAGTACGATACCATCAAGAAGCTCGAACAGAAATGCAAGAGAAAGCATCAGAAAGTGACCTTTGAAGATTTTTGTATTGCATTTAGGACTGAGTACATTATGGATATCTAAGCGCTAGATAGAGTAATTGTCATTTCTTGATTTTAGTAGTGCAGTTATTTTTGGCATTTTCTAAATCTTATGTAATCCCTCATTTCAAAAGTAATGGGAATTTTTGGCATCTATTAGAATTTAATTACTGCCTTCCTTCGAATGATTCTGAAATCTATATTTGTACTGCTTAATCAGAATGAATTTTGGATCACCTCCTGCTGCTAGCCCAATCAAGAATACTATCGCTTTGAGCAGTTCTTCTGATGAAGTAGCTTAGCTGTGAGGAATGGTGGCAACCTTGTTAGAGAATTGGCTCAACAAGCACTGGTAATGCAAAAGATGATGTTTGATCGTCTAGTACCAGCTGTTGCTACTACTCCTATTGTTCCTATTTTGCAACATACTTTTCCTTCCCATCATTCTATGGATAGTCTTCTCCATAACTTCTTGAGACTAAGGCATTCCACCTTTTGTGGAAACTTATCACCAATGGATACAACAGACTGGTTAAAAGTAGTCGAGAATAATCTAATTAGTATGAAGATCCCAAATTCAAAAGCTGTCCATCTCACAACACATCTGTTTCATGTAGAAGCAGAATATTGGTGGGATGATATCCGTAATACAAAATTTGTTGACAATGAATTAGAAGACATCCCTTGGGATGAATTCGTAGAAGCATTCAAAGCTGAATTCATTCCCCCGTCTGCACAAAATTTCATAGCAGACGCGATTCTAAGATTAACTCAGGGAAGTCGTTCTATCGCTGACTACGAAAGGGAATTTTGTAAGTTGATTCATTTTGCTCTAGAGATTACCCACTCCGAATCGGCTAAGTGCCATAGCTTTCTCAATGGACTATGACACTGCAACAACCCTAGTGTTGTTACCCATCAATTAGTAACCTAATTGACTCTAATATTTTTTTATTAGACTTATAATAGTATTAGGTGCTTCCATTTCAAATTTCATGCGAATTAGAGATCGTTTGTCTATTTTCTAGCATTTCCTAGTTTTCTAATAATTCTGAGAATATCTAAATTATTTAGACCTCAGAATCAAAAATGGAGTTCGCTATTGAACTCATTAGCTTCAAATTAGTTAGGAGTGTTGTTCCAAGAATTTTTGGAAGTCATTGAATTTCCCGGATATTTTGTTGTGTTTCGATCGCTCAGAAAATTAAGTCGAAATCAGGATTCTAATTTAAGTCAAATAAAAAGTAAATAAAATATCCTCTTATAAGGCCTTTTGAAGGGATCCTATTGTAAAAATTTGAGTGCATTTGAGATCCCAGATTGTCCTAAATGAATTCGTGAAGTTTAAACTTTAAAGGCTAATAATTTAAAAAATATAAATCGGAATTTGGAAATTTTTGTATATTTAAGTTAAGCATCATATGTGGATGCTATGTTTCAAGTTTCGTTAATTTTCAAGTTTCCGATTTATCGTACTTAATATTCAAAGTTTTCACTTAAAAATTAATATAAAATAAAATATCTGTCCAAATTCAATAATTTTTAGACGCTTGCGTTCGTCTCGTCGAGACGATTATTTCGAAACCAAGTTTATAATTTTTGGAGCTCAAATAACTTCAGATCTTGGCTAAAAAATTCCAACAGTTTATTTTTGATCCAACGGCTTATTTAGATCCTAATTTTTTTTGCTTAAATATCTTCTAACTTAAGTTTCCTTAAACCTAAATCAAAACCTAATTTTTTTTTTCCTCAGCCGACAGCTCCTTTTCTAGGTCGCGCAAGTCGCGATCCCCCTTCCTCTCGGATCTAGCCGAGGGCTTCTCCTCCTTGACCGAGAGGCTCCTCCTGTTGCCGTCTTCTTCCCTCTCGGCGGAAGGCCGAGGCTGCTCGCTTCTTCCCTCCACTGAGCCGCCTCCTTTTCTCTTCCAAGCAGAGCAGCCAAGCTGTAGCGCATGGTTCCCTCTCCTTCCCATCGGCCGAGAGCACCTTAATCAAGCCGATAGCACCTCCATTTGGCTCAAGAGGTGCCGAACTCCCTCGTTCCTCTTTGGCCGTGTGTAGCATCCATATTGCCCAATCTCACCTCTCTATCTCTTGAGTGATCCTTCCTTCAATGCTTTAGAGGTACTAATCTAATCTTAAAATTAAGGTTGGTTGTGATTAGATATTTTTAGTTATTAATATATTTTTTTTGATGCTTGCATATAAATCTGAATGTTTGAGTATAATCGGCTATTTCAAAGCATATGTTCATCACTCGATTAATTATTATAGTATGATTATTTCCACTGCAATGATTTATCTATCATCTTCATTAAGGATTTCCAGCTAAATCTATCTAAATTGATTAGGATTTCGCCTCCTTATGCACTTATAGTTATACATATTTATTCATAATATTCGAAATAAATATGTTATAACTTGTTCCTGCTTGCATAGAGGATTTGCTAAGGAGGCAACCGCGTTCGAGCCTTCCTAATCAAGGCGGCCAAAGTGCAGGTACTTCATCCTTTATTTATAATTCTCCATTTGCATTCCGTTCAATTTATTAGTGAAGTTTAGACTCCTTAGGTAAGCTTAGACAAGCTCGATTTAATATTCCAAAATCTCTTCTTCTTCTGATACTGTTAGTATTTTATTTAAAGAAACTTGTAATTGCACAAGATGATACACATTCTTGTATAACTTTAAAATTTTATGAAATAGCGATCAGTCAAGATTCATGAGATCAGATTAGTTTCGATTTGACCTTGTTATTTTTGCTTTTAGAAGAATCTTAGAGAAAGCGAATGAGATCAATTAGGGCTTTTATTTTAATGAACTCCGAGTTATAAAAGATTAAAATCTTTTTTTATAAAGCATTAAATGTTTCAATTAAGGGATCATAATATCTCCCTCGCAAAGCCCTAACATCTACGATTTCACCTTCTTCCATCGGGGAAGATGACGTCGCAGGCTGTTGATTAAACCAGCCCGGTTCGACCCGCCTCAATCAATGCCTATTAAATGACAAGATGGCATCCTTAAGTAGTGATGAATCCATAAAATATATCTAAAATAAAAGAAAATTTCATTCAATTCTGATCTTTAAACTGCTCCTAAATCAGAATTTGTCTATCTTTTCAGGAAAATAGCCTCTCCAATGAAGTTCTGAGACATTTTTACAAAATTCCAAGATTTTTCAAAAGAAACCGCTGTCGCACACTACAGCGAGTCCTGTTTCGAACTGCGGGCATGGTAGCACACTGCAGCGGATTGATTTGCAAATCGTGGGCGTAGTAGCACGCTGCAGCGGGTCCTGTTTTGAACCGCAGGCGCGGTAGCGCACTGCAGCGGGTCCTGTTTCGAACTGTTGGCGCGGTAGCACGCTACAGCGGAGCATTTTTGCGAAATGCTCCTGCCACAGCGCGCTGCAGTGGTACAATTTGCAAATGGAACAGCTACCGCGCGCTGCAGCGAGTAATTTTGCAAAGCGTGGATGAGGTAGCTCGCAGCAGCGGGAGACTTAGCTGATTTTGCTTGCACCTTTGCGCGCTACAGCGCGCTGCCGTGGCCGCCACACTTTTTGTCAGACAAGACCCCCAACCTGCATCTTGTTCCCAGCCATTATTCTCCGCAGCAGCTCCGAGTTTTAAAAGAAAGTAGCCACTTGATGTGATAAGAAGGATAAACAAAGAAGGATATTAGTCACTTCACCCTTAATTTGGGATTTGCCATCATGATTTTAGACTTTTTTTTGTCAATGCTGGTTATGGAGGGGATGATGGAGGATGCAGCCCCTCTCCTATAAAAACACCTCCTCTTAACTAGAGGAGGGTTCACAATTTTGCTCAATTCACTAAGTAAGGAGGAGGGGTGCATAAGTGGAAGTGAGGAACTCCCCAAGGGTGGCAAAGCAAGTTCTTGCTAAGGAAGAGAAGAAAGAAGGCAGCACTAGCAACCTAAGAGAGGAGCTTGAAGAAGGAGAAGAAGAAATCTAGAGAACTTCCAAGGAATGTTCCTAGTATCTTCTAAACTTTGCTTTTGTAGTTTCTTTTCTTAGTTGATCATTAAAGAGTCTTTATCCGTGTATGTGTTTTTCTTCATTTTCTTTGTAATGAGTAGCTAAATCTCCCTTGGGGAGGGTTGGGAAAACCCTCATGTATATGAGTTAAATTTAATGTATGAAGTTTGTTTTCTCAAGCACAAATAAAATGTGAGAACTCAATGCCTTGTTAAGAAATGTCTTTTATTATTTAGTCTTGAATATGGATGAAAGGAAAATGAACTCATAATCTCAAGAACTAACTTGTCTTGTGCTCCATAGCTCACCTTAGGTTGGATGCTAGGTTTATGAGTGCATAAAAGCTTAGAACTATGTGATAAAGTTCTTGAGCTTAATGCACCTTAATCTAAGCTCAACCAAAGTGTTGATGAATGTGATGATAAGACCCACTAAATGAGCTCCTTAGCTCAACATAATTGAGGTAGAGGAATAAATAGTTGAGTGCTCATAAGCTAAGTGACATAATCATTGAGCCCAACATAATAATCCCTCAACTCAACTATGTGTGAAACGAGTGATGCTCGTGGTGAAATCAATGCTTATAATATTTAAAAGACGTTAAAATCGAATGTCTCCTTGATCAAGAGATAAGATAAAAACACTAAAATCTTATAGGAATCTTTGTGCCAAAATAGAACCGAATGTGTGTTCATTTTGAGCACAAGATTTGAACTTGTGAAACCTTGAGGTAAAACTCAAGGAAACACCATATGCACTTGATTAAATCAAAAAGAATGAAAGAAAAAACTTGAGAATTCAACATGCATTAATAAGCTTCTCATCGCATGTGGGATGAACCCAACTCTCCTCTCTCTTTTATCTAACTTATCTTCACATAGTGATTATTGTGCTAAATCTAGGGCCAACTCAACCAATCAATTGTAGTTTAAACATTAGTGAGAATAGATAGACCTTAGAGTCAAAACAACCAATTCTTTGTGGTTCGATAAATCCTGGAAATTAATACTTTCCACTTATTACTTCAGACCACGCACACTTGCGTGTGAGTGCAGACGTGTATTTATAGTCTGTCAAGTTTTTGGCGCCGTTACCGGGGAATTGGTATTTGTTTTGTATTAAGGATAATCTATAAGTAGCTAGCGATTTAAGTATTTCATTGCATATATTTTTATTTTTTGATTTCTGTATTTATAGAAACTAATGATTTACTTTTCTGTTTCTTTATTTTTGGTAACTTTTTGAACACTATTGCTAAAATTGTTCTTGATAGGCTCATTGTTAGTTGCATGAGTAAAATGGTTTGTACTGAATATCTTTTTGATACTGAAATTGAGAGAACTTACTTACAAGCTAGGAGAGAACAAAACCTTTCAAATCAACAAACCGTTATGGAACAAACAATTATGGGAAATTATAATGAAAATGAAGGGGAGCTAGTAGGAGAGCCTAGGGGAAGAGCACTTAGAGAGTATACACTACCCACTGTTAGAGGAATCCCCCATGCAATTATAAGGCCAAATATTGAAGCCCATAATTTTGAAGTCAAGCCTTGCACAGTGAGCATGGTTCAAAATAATAAGTTTTGGGGATTGGCTACTGAAGATCTAAACTCACATATTTTAACGTTCCTTGAGATATGTGACACCTTCAGGTTTAATGGCGTCACTGAAGACGCAGTTAAATTGCAGCTTTTCCCATTCTTTTTAAGAGATAGAGCCAAGAGTTGGCTCAGCTCTCTACCTAGTGATTCCATCCAGACATGGGATGATTTGGCTAAGAAATTCTTAGCCAAATATTTCCCTCCGGTGAAAACCACCAGGTTGAGGATTGAGATCACCAACTTCACTCAGTTGGAAGGCAAGGCTCTTTATAATGGGTGGGACTGATTTAAGGAATGCCTCAGGCGTTGCCCACATCATGGGTTCCCTCTATGGATGCAAGTGCAAACCTTTTACAGTGGTTTAAATGCTCCTACGAGGACACTCATTGATGCAGCCGCTGGTGGTTCTATTAGCGGAAAAACCCAAGAGGAGGCTTATGACCTTTTGGAAGAAATGACAAATAATGCTTACCAATGGCCTCTCCATAGGAATGATCACCATGATAGAAAAGAATGTAACTCACTAGGAAATTCATAGCAAATCCTTGAACTACAAAATCAAATCTCCCAACTCAATAAGAAGCTAGAATATGGGTATGTAAACTCGTGTCAGGAGGATGATGGAGGATCGAGTGATGTTAATATGATCATGAATCATGGAATAAATAAAGAGAGATTTGAAAATTCGCTTACCGAATTTAGAACTTCCACTACTAAATTCATGAATAAAATTGACGCCACTTTAAACAGGCACGAGCATACTCTTCTAAGATAAGAGGAGACGGTTAAAAGAATTGAACAAAAATGAAAAGACATAATGAAGTAGTTAGAGCAACCTTCTTTAGTCGAAGTGATTGGTGAGTATGGAAAGGAGTTGGGAAACGCAATAACCTTGAGAAGTGGGAAGGCTACACAGGAGATTGTGAGAAAAGAGAATAGCAAAAATGTAGCAAAAATAAGAGAGGAAAAGAAGGAGGAAGGAGAAATAATCAGGGAAGCGAGAAGTGTTGCAAGGGATTTAGAAAAGAAAGAACCAAGAGATCAACCTAAGGAAATCCCTCATATACCTTATCCTCAGCAGTTGGCTAAGGCGAAACTTGATGTCCAATATCAAAAATTCCTAGAAACCCTTAAAACTCTTCATATCAATATCCCTTTTGCTGAAGCTCTAGAGCAAATGCTTAATTATGCTAAGTTCATGAAAGACATCCTCTCCAAGAAAAAGAAGATTGATGAAAGGGAGACCGTTGCACTAATAGAAGAATGTAGTGCAATCCTTCAAAGAAAGAAAAGATTCCCATCAAAAAGAAGGACCCAGGAAGTTTCAGTATCGCTTGCACGATTGGATGCCAATCTTTCCAAAAGGCCCTTTGTGATCTTGGTGCATCTGTTAATTTGATGCCTTTCTACATATTTAAGAAACTAGAAATTGATCATTTAAAGCCCACCTTTGTTCTACTCTAATTTGCCGTTAGATCAGTAAAATCCCCTTTAGAAATTGTGAAAAATATTCTTATAAAGGTTGATAAGTTCATCTTCCCTGCGGATTTCATAATCTTGGATATAGAAGATGAAAATCAAGAAATTCCTATTATACTAGGTAGACCTTTCTTAGTCACAGGACAAACCTTAATTGATGTAGATAAAGGGGAATTGAAGTTGTGTTATGGGGAGGAGGAGATTAAGTTTCAGGTAAATGATTCTATGAGACACCCTTCTAAACCAAATGAGGATTATTGGAAGATCAATTTAATAGAAGAAGCTTGGTTAATAGAAGATGTAGAAGAAGTGGAAATGTTAGCAAGTGAGGAAGATGAAGATCCCATTGACACGGAAGTTATTGAAGAATTGATTAAGGAAAGAAAGATCATTCAACCTTCGATAATTTGTCCTCCTAAAACTGAATTAAAACCTCTTCCCTCACACTTAAAATACACTTACTTAGGGGAAAATGAATCACTTCCTGTAATAATCTCCTCATTGTTAACTCAATATCAAGAGAACCTTTCATGTAAGGTTTTAAAAGAACATAAGAGAGCAATGGGATGGAGTATTACGGATCTGAAGGGGGTTAATCCAACTCTATGTATGCATCGTATCCTATTGGCGGATAGCTCCAAACCTCCTATTGAGCCTCAACAACTGATTAAACCCAAATATCAAAGAAGTAGTTCACAAAGAAATCATCAAACTCTTAGATGCTGGAATCATCTTCCCCATTTTTGATAGCCCTTGGGTGAGCCCTATATATATGGTTCCCAAAAAGAGTGGGATTACTGTTATTCTCAACAGCAATAATGAGCTGATCCCCACTAGAACTATGATCGGATGGAGAGTGTGCATCGATTATAGGAGATTAAATGAAGCCACTCGAAAAGACCATTATCCCCTTCCCTTTATTGATTAAATGCTTGATAAATTGGCATAAAATCCTTATTTTTATTTTCTTGATGGGTATTCAGGATATAATTAAATCCTGATTGTGCCTGAAGACCAAGAGAAAACAACTTTCACCTGCCCCTTTGGAATATTTGCCTTTAGAAGAATGCTTTTCGGATTGTGCAATGCTCTAACTACTTTTCAATATTGTATGATGGCAATTTTCTCTGACATGATAGGAGAGTTATTGGAAATTTTTATGGATGATTTTTCTGTTGTCGGAACCTCTTTCGATCGTTGCTTAACTAATCTGGGAAAGGTTTTAAGAAGATGCGAAGAGTCAAATCTAATCTTGAATTGGGAAAAATGTTACTTCATGGTTGAAGAGGGTATTATTCTTGGTCATTTAATTTCTAGGAAACGGATAGAAGTAGATAAAGCAAAGGTTGAAGTAATTGAAAAACTTCCCCTCCCATCAATGTAAAAGGAATTAGAAGCTTCCTTGGATATGCTGATTTTTATCGAAGATTTATCAAGGATTTCTCAAATATAAGTATGCTGCTTTGTAGACCGCTAGGAAAGGATGTCGAGCTCAACTTTGATGAAAATTGTTTAAAAGGTTTCAATGCTATAAAATATGCCTTAATCTCTGCTCCAATAATTTCTACTCCAATTTGGGATTCATCTTTTGAAATTATGTGTGATGCGAGTGACCTTGCAGTAGGTGCTGTTCTTGGGCAGCGAAGGGAGCGAACCTTATATTCAATCTACTATGCTAGTAAACTCCTAGATGATGCTCAAAGAAATTATGCTACCACGGAAAAGGAGCTTCTTACTGTCATTTTTGCCTTCACTAAATTTAGGTCGTATGTCATTGGGTCTAAAACTATCGTTTACACTGATCATGCTGCTATCAAGTATCTCCTCCAAAAGAACGAGGCAAAACCACGCTTGATACGTTGGGTGTTGCACTTGCAAGAATTTGATCTTGAAATCTGGGATAAGAAGGGGAGTGAAAATGTGTTAGCTGATCATTTATCCAGATTGACCCACCTTGATCATGATAAGTTGACCGAAATTAGTGAATCTTTCCCCGACGAGAAGCTTTATGGGGTGGCTACAAATCATCCTCCCTAGTTTGCTGACATTGCAAACTACCTTGCAGGAGGAATCATACCAAAAGATATGAGTTACCAACAAAGAAAAAATTTTTTCACTGATATAAAAAATTACGTTTGGTATGATCCCTTTTTGTATAAATGTTGCAATGATCAACTACTAAGTAATGTGTGCCGAACTCTGACACCAGAAATATTCTCTTTATTGTCATGCATCTTCTTATGGAGGGCACCATGGGATTGAGCGAACGGCTACAAAGGTGTTTCAATCCGAATTCATTTGGCCCCATTTGTTCAAAGATACCGCCGACTTTGTCAAAAGCTGTGACAAGTGCCAAAGAACTGGGAATTTAAGCAAAATGGATGAGCTCCCTTTAAATGGAAATTTTGAAGTAGAACTATTCGATGTGCGGGGAATCGAACTTCATGGGACATTTTCCCTCATCTCAAGCCAATCTGTATATCCTTGTGGCGGTTGAATATGTCTCAAAATGGGTTGAGGTAGTGGCATGTGTAAACAATGATGCTAAAACTGTGATTAAATTTCTCAAGGAACACGTGCTAGCTAGATTTGGGATGCCCAAATTCTTAATCAGTGATGAGGAAAAACACTTCTGCAATAGGCAGTTAGAGAATGTATTAAAAAGATATGGGGTGAGACATATGGTGGGTACTCCCTACCACCCCCAAAATAGTGGGCAAGTTGAAGTCTCCAACAAAGAACTTAAATAAATCATAGAGAAAACTGTGAACCAAAATAGAAAGGTCTGGACTTCAAAACTTTAGGATGCCCTGTGGGCTTATAGAACCGCCTTCATAACCCCTTTAGGAATGTCCCCTTATAAACTCATTTATGGAAAATCATGCCACCTTCTGGTAGATCTTGAGCACCGAGCCTTTTGGGCAATAAAAAATTTAAATTTTAATCCCCAAAAGGCAGGCACACAAAGAATGCTGCAACTGAATGAACTTGATGAATTTAGGTTAAAAGCCTATGAAAGTGCCAAGTTGTATAAAGAGAAAACAAAAAATTGGCACGATAAGCTGATAAAGCCAAAACATTTTCAACTTGGAATGAAAGTACTGCTTTTTAACTCTAGATTAAGACTATTTCTAGGAAAACTGAAGTCAAGATGGACAGGACCATTTACTATCACAAAGGTTTTTCTTCATAGAGCAGTTGAGGTCGCCTCCAAAGATGGCACTTTTAAGGTAAATGGAAATTGTCTAAAGCTCTACTTGGAGGAAGGAATCTTTCAAGACAAGGGGGGATGGACCCTTCAGGACCTCCTGGATGAAGGTATCACATGAGGATCTTTCTCATGTCAGGATGAGACACTAAAACAAGCGCTTATTGGGAGGCAACCCAGAAATAAATAGGTTGTATTTTTTTTTGCTTTTTGTCTTTTTTCGTGTTTTCCTTTATATTTTTATTTTTTGTGTTTTATTTTGAGATTTTATTTTACGAATTTTCATATTTCCCTCATTTTTATGGTATTTCTCAATGACATATTTTTTCTGAAATTTTTCAAGAAAATGAAAATCACAAAATTGTCAAGTTGGAATTTGATATAAGTAAAAGGGAGCTTATCAAAAATGACCAAATGCATTATAAGCACTAAAATATTTTAATTAAGGAGTGAATGGAGGATAATCTAATCTCCAAAAATTCAACTTTATGCCTTGAACTAAGTGTGGGGGAAGGCATTAGACTTAGACTATAAAATTTGGTGAGTACTCTAAAAAGAGTGTGTTAGGCTCCCATAAGACTTCATGATTATAAAGATACATATTGGGGATGAAGAAAAGTGTCTCTCCCTAAGATTAAAAGGAATAAAATATATATTTAAATAGGGATGATGAAAATATCTCTCATAAATTATCAAAATATGAAAGGATGAAGAAAAATATATCTCCTTTAATCTCTTCATCTTTGTGATTCATAAGAAGGAATACATATGACAAAACTCTTGGAGTCTTAGACCACCTCTCTAGTCTAGGGTCCACAATGAACTTTACCCACCACCTAGTGTCAAGCACGAAAAAACAAATATTTGGAGATGAATTGATTAACCCACTTATTGCCATGATTAAAACATTAATATTGCTAAATGTTTCATTTCATTATTACTATACTCACACCTTAACTTATATTTATTCTAAATATATTGTTGTGACTATCATCCCTATAAAACAGAAAAAAAATATCATTTTGAGCTTACTCGAGGACGAGCAAAAATTTAAGTGTGGGGGTGTGATGAATCCATAAAATATATCTAAAATAAAGAAAAATTTCATTCAATTCTGATCTTTAAACTGCTCCTAAATCAGATTTTGTCTATCTTATCAGGAAAATAGCCTCTCCAATGAAGTTTTGAGACATTTTTACAAAATTCCAAGATTTTTCAAAAGAAACCGCTGCTGCGCGCTGCAGCGAGTCTTTTTGCAAATTAGGGAGCAGTGCGCTGTAGTGGGTCCTGTTTCGAACCACGGGTGCGGTAGCACGCAGTAGCGGGTTCATTTGCGAACTGTGGGTGTGGTAGCACACTGCAGTGGGTCCTGTTTCGAACCGCGGGCGTAGTAGCGCACTACACTGGGTCCTGTTTCGAACTGCGGGTGCGGTAGCGCGCTACAGCGGGTTTATTTGCTATCGTTGGTGCAATAGCACATTGCAGTGGAGCATTTTTATGAAATGCTCCTGCCACAGTGTGCTTGCAGTGGTACAATTTGCAAATAGAACCGCTACAGCGCGCTGTAGTGGGTAATGTTGCAAAGTGTGGACGCAGTAGAGCGCCTCAGCGGAAGACTTAGCTGATTTTGCTTGCACCTTTGGGCGCTACAGCGCGCCACAGCGCGCTACGGTGCGCTGCCGCATGCAGCAGTGGCCATCACAATTTTTGCCAATCAGGAGCATTTTTTGCGGCTGGGACAAGACCCCCAACCTGCATCTTGTCCCCAGCCATCATTCTCTGTAGCAGCTCCAATTTTTAAAAGAAAGTAGTCTCTTGATGTGATAAGAAGGATAAACAAAGAAGGATATTGGTCACTTCACCCTTAATTTGGGATTTTCCATCATGACTTTAGATTTTTTTTGTCAAATGCTGGTTATGGAGAGGATGAAGGAGGATGCAGCCCCTCTCTTATAAATACACCTCCTCTTGACTAGAGGAGGGTTCACAATTTTGCTCAATTCACTAAGTAAGGAGGAGGTGTGCATAAGTGAAAATGAGGAACTCCCCAAGGGTGTTAAAGCAAGTTTTTGCTAAGAAAAAGAAGAATGAAGGTAACACTAGCGACCTAAGAGAGGAGCTTGAAGAAGGAGAAGAAGAAATCCGGCAAACTTCCAAAGAGCGTTCCTAGTATCTTCTAAACTTTGCTTTTGTAGTTTCTTTTCTTAGTTGATCATGAAAGGGTCTTTATCCATGTATGTTTTTTTCTTTATTTCCTTTATAATGAGTAGCTAAATCTCTCATGGGGAGGGTTGGGAAAACCCTCATGTGTATGAGTTAAATTTAATGTATGAAGTTTGTTTTCTCAAGCACAAATAAAATGTGAGAACTCTATGCCTTATTAAGAAATGCCTTTTTATTATTTAGTCTTGAATGTGGTGAAAGGAAAATGAACTCATAATCTCAAGAACTAACTTGTCTTGTGCTCCATAGCTCACCTTAGGTTGGATGCTAGGTTTATGAGTGCATAAAAGCTTAGAACTATGTGACAAAGTTCTTGAGGTTAATGCGCCTTAATCTAAGCTCAACCAAAGTGTTGATGCATGTGATGCTAAGACCCACTAAATGAGCTCCTTAGCTCAACATAATTGAGGTAGAGGAAAAAATAGTTGAGTCCTCATGAACTAAGTGACATAGTCATTGAGCCCAACATATTTATCCCTCATCTCAGCTATGTGTGATACGAGTGATGCTCATGGTGAAATCAATGCTTATAAGATTTGAAAGACTTTAAAATCGAATATCTCTTTGATCAAGAGATAATATTAAAATACTAAAATCTTATAGGAATCTTTGTGCCAAATAGAACCGAATATGTGTTCATTTTGAGCACAAGATTTGAACTTTTGAAACCTTGAGGTAAAACTCAAGGAAACACAATGTGCACTTGATTAAATAAAAAAGAATGAAAGAAAAAGCTTGAGAATTCAACATGCATTAATAAACTTCTCATCACATGCTGGGATGAACCCAACTCTCCCCTCTCTTTTATCTAACTTATCTTCACATAGTGATTATTATGCTAAATCTAGGGCCAACTCAACCAATCAATTATAGTTTAAACATTAGTGAAAATAGATAGACCTTAGTGTCAAAACAACCAATTCTCTGTGGTTCGATAAATCCCAGAAATTAACACTTTCCACTTATTACTTCAGACCACGTACACTTGCGTGTGAGCGCAGATGTGTATTTACAGTCTGTCAAGCAGTCGATGGTATCAAATGGAATTTATTTTTATGCATTTAACACTATACTGTTTTATTCTAAATTGATAGTCAATCTTCATTAGTATTCCATATATCAGTTATGTTAACTTTCCTATAATGTATATTAGCTATTTCATTCTTATAATTGAATTGAACAATTACCTTAAATTCCTATCTTCTGAAGTCTCTTTCTATTATATGGAGTTTTATCAATTGAGTTTAAGTTAGTTTCATAAAGATTTGACAAATACTTTTATTCAAACGAATTAATTATTTTGTCTAATTGAGTGTTGTGTTAAGTCAAATCCATGGTTAATCTATGTTCTATTCTATCCCATGGAATAATTTAGGGTTTCGAATTTCTTTAACCAGAAGATGTTCCAAACCTGCGACCTTTGCTTACTAATCTTAACCCTATTCGTGGCTTAAGATAAGCTACTTGCCTTCGTTCTGCGAGGTCACAATCTGTAGGTTCATCGATGCCCTAGTTTTCCTAAGTTGCTCCTATCTTCTTTATAGGCGCAACTTACTCAATCATTATGTGTCGTATTAAATGAATTAATTGACTAATGCAATGGATAAGATGCATTAATTAGAATTTGGATGCTACTTAATGTGAATTTCATTTCATTCATAACTTATAAAATACTCATCCAAATTACAAAATGTTATATACCATTTCGATCATAAAAATACGTGGAATATTAAAATGTCATTAAAATTTTGTTTGGGTAATTATTTTAATTGCTCATTTCATTTTGATCAATTAAATAATTATCAATCAATTTCAAATTTTATTTATTTCATAACTTGTTCAAAGGAAGTCCAAATTGGACGCTTCAATAGTCTATTTCACTCACAAGAATGTGAGGAACAATAATATGAAGTCAAATATAAGTTTTAAATCCTAATTTTATTAATGAATAATTAGGAGTCCTGAAAACCCTAAAATCCCAATGTTGTCTGATTTTGACCTAATTAGGGTCATTCTTCTCCTTATGCAATAAGGATTTCAAATTTATGAATTTTATTTTATTTGGAGAATAATTGGTGATTTTAGGTTGTGGCTCTTTAATTAGTATTACTTAAATAATTTCATAATTTCTTAATTTCATGGTTTGGGTGTTTAAAGCCCTAAGATAGTAACTTATTTTAGTAATTTCCTCCCATGTCAATTTTCTATGACATGATTATTTTTGAGCTTAGTTCTCATAAATTAATTGTATGAGTCTTTAGCAAATTGTTGGATTCATCTTTTAAAAAATATAGCCTATAGGATTGATTATACCTTAAATTGTAGGTGACCCTTTAGAACTAGATGTTATACCCATTAAGTGTGTTTAGCCTTAATGTTTGTTTAGTATAGGTTATGATCTTCTTAGTCATAATCCTAAGTAATTGGATTTGAGCTTAGTTCTCATCATTCTAAATATGTGAATCAATTGCAAATTTGCTTGATTCAACTTTCAACTCTAAGGTAGAAACTCTATGATTGATTTAAACAATAGTTATAGTTGATACCTAGATATATTAGTTACATTCATTAAGAGTAGTTAGCCATAATGTGTTTGTAATTGTAGATTATTGAGTCAACTAGGACTAGCCTTTACTGATTAGATTGGAGCCTAGTTTATTTATCCTAATCCTTAAAACCTTCTCTTGATTATTTTAAGAGATGGTAATAGGAGTCCTAATTTACTTAGAGTAGTTTAAGGATTCTATTGATTTTCTTAACCTTTAGCTTTTAGAAAACATAGAATATATAGTTCTTAATCCCTACATTTACTCTTTTTAAACCTTTTATTATATGTTGACCTATAGCTAGTTTAGTATTTGATTTGGATAGAACCTTTAAATTACAACCTAGCTAGAGAACTTTAGCAGATTAAACCTTAACTCCCAATTTCTTAAGTTGATAATTCTTAATCTAAATCCTTTCCTACTAGTCATCTAAGCCTTGATTTAATTATCATAATTGAATCTTATGGCTTAGGACTAGATTAAAACTAACTTCTATTTGCATCGAGTATACTTATAAATTATTTTGTCATATCATAATAAATGAAATGAAATTATTATTTTCAAAACTCCAATTATTACTATTAATTACATTAACTTGAGATCAATATCTCAAAGTTAATTGGGAGCTCAATTAGCTCCAATCATTAAGTAGATCATTAAAATTAGATAACTTTAGATATCACTTAGTTGCAATTATTGATTTTCCTTTAATGCTTGCTTAGATTTGAGCCTTTTTCATTTGAATCATTCATATAAGACATTGTGCATAAATAAAACTTTCACATTAAAATTACTAGGGGTCTATATGGTGGATCAGTTTAGGGCATACTAAAAATGGAGTACTAAGGAGACGTTACATTCTTAGAGAGCGAATGTGAGTGTTTTAAGTAGACCCCGCATTTCTTTAGTAGTTAAATAGACATGTTTAGCTCCTCATTTCATTCTGAATATGCCCACAGAATGAGTACATACTAAAATAACTTCAATTAATAAATATGTGAGATCCTCTACAATCTTATTGATTTTGTAGACTCATCATAGCTTTTTAGCTGTGTTACCTTACATAGTCCTAGGCTATGTGTATCTTAGACCAAGAGTCTAAGATCTTCCTTCATCTACTATGCTTTGCACTTTCTATGCTAGTATTGTACTTTACTTGTTTACAATTTACTTAGATTACAGTGAATGTTGTTAAATTACATTTAAATGCTTCACTGTTTCTTTTCCTTACTTAGCATAAGTTCTATTGAACATATACATACTTTACTTCATTTACTTTCATATACACAGTAGTTTATTTCTAACCTATTGAGGATGCTCTTACCGTAGTTCTATTTGCTGGCTAGGATGTATACTTAAGTGAGTGTTCTAACTCACTTTGTATTTTCTTACTTACTTTCTCTACACTTAAATGCTTACTTTCTTGCACCTTACATTTGGAATTTTGTAACTAGTAGTATTATTCAAATGAATTAATATAATGTTTAGCCTACTCTCAAAATGTGCTTAGACTATTTAGTCTAACCAATTTTTCTTTTTCTTGGCTTTACCCTATCATATTTAAATACCAAAATGTGATAGATCAGGTGAATTTGGAGGCTAGTGGAGTTGGACCAAGTGTAATAGCTTAAATTGCTTCTGCTAATAATGAAATGGAAATGCAGCTTATTAATTTTTATGCGAGCTATTTCTTTCTTTTAATTTACTCATAGTTTGTAATAATTGAAGTCATTTACTTCATATTTTCTATGCTTGTGTTGGAGTTTAATTAAATACTTAAATGCTTGGGATGAGATGAATGGATGGATGAATATAATTAAATGTTAATTAAATCATTAGTTGCATATTTATTTGCATATTAAACTGGAACTTAGTTACATATCTACTTTAGCAAACCTTAGGGTAGATAATTGTTACACATGTGATTTTCTCCCTTTAATCTTTTAGAATTGGAAATGAGCAATCCTATGAAATGGATTGAACTCTATTTTAAAATTGGAAATGAGCAATCCTATATAATGGATTGAACTCTATATTAGAATTGGAGCTAAACTGAATTAATTATATGCTAGTTTTAGGTTGTTTTTCTTTCAAATTATAACTTCCATTAGAATGGAAATCTTGTATGTCTACTGTGCATGTGTTTCCTTAACCATTTACAAAGGAGACTCTACCAAAAATTTTAAAAATTTTAGAACTTAAAAAGTTTTTTGAAAATTGTAGACTCACATTCCATATGTTAAACATAGAAATTTCATACTTAAAAATGCAAGTACTTATAATCATATGTGTCGATTATTCTTAAATTACACTCACATGTATCCTTATGTGTTTCATATGTTAAACACTTAGAATTTCATATCTAGATTTGCAAGAATTTACATTAATAGCCTTAATTTACATATACTACATATATCACATGTTTAATTATATCTTATTCTCATATGCATTTTATATAATGTTTCACTATAATCCCTTTCATCTTAACTTAAGACCCTCATCTGAATCATTGGCCAAACACAGTATCTAATGATTTGGATTAGTTTCCTTCTAATCTAGTATTAGATATTGTGGTGACATATCGATGTTGAGTTAAGTGATCCTCAATATCGGGGTCATCATAGAGACTCACTAAAAGATCAGATTATTCTACTTCGCCTGACTAGCTTCTTTGAGCTAGTAGAGACAGCCAAGGTGCTTGAGCATCATCACTTAGAAAAAGATCTCAAGCAAAAGATGCATTCAACTTCTCACAGTCATGAGGCCTTCAAAAGGCATAGACCACACTCTACAAAGGTCTACCAAATCGAAGCAGCATCCACTGTTGAACTAATTTAAGGCTGTAACAGGCCTCATCCCTATGGCAAGTGTGACCACTTTAGCCATAAGTGCTACACTTGTGGGCATTCAGGCCACCTGTTTTATCATTATAGCTACATAGAGACAGTGGATGGAGTCTAGATTAAGCAGTATCAGAAGAACCAAGTATTTCGAGTAACTCCACTGAAGAGGAGAGAACCAGGTTTGGAAATAATGCTAGCCCTTGCATCTGAAGTTGCTCCAGAGCAGCCCTCAGCTCGTAAGTCCCAGAATGTTCCCAGGAAGCAAGTAAACAATCATCCAGCTGGTCCTGCGCGAGTGTATGCTTTAACGCCTCTGTAAGCTGCAGAAGACAATAATGTGATTTCAGGTACACATTTCTGAACTTCTCCTTTCTTATTTATATTTTTGTACCTTAATTATTGCAATTTGTTAATGCAATTCATATGAATAAATTAGGCACACTATATTTTAATGACCAGCCCTACATTGTATTATTTGACACTGGTGCTAGTCATTCCTTTATTTCTGAACATTTTGCCAACATCCTTAAACTACACCCGTACAACTTAGCAAAATCATTAAGTGTTGGATTTCCATCTAGAGCCCAACTCAGTGCTCATAAGTTTTGTAAAGTCAAAATCCCATTAAATGGTTAAGAGTTTGATTCCAAACTAATCATCCTGCCAATAGCAAACTTTGATATTATCCTTGGGATGAACTGGCTTAGGGACAATAATGTCGTGATAAACTACCTTAAGAAGAAGGTCACTCTTCACTCTCAGGGCAAGTCTGAAACCTTTATAGGAAAAGTCAGCACACAACTATCCTTAATCAATGCTATTAAAGATGAGCAATTGATTAGTAAAGGTTGTGATGGTTATCTAATCACTATGATGGGTGAAGCAAATGAAAGTGTCCCCCTCTCTGATTGTAAAGTTAAGGATTATGTTGATGTATTCCCTGAAGATTTGCCTGGTGTACTGATGAATCCATAAATTACATCTAAAATAAAGAGGAAAATTCATTTAATTAAGATATTTTTTGCTGTTCCTAAATCAAATTTCTATATCTTTATCAGGAAATGGAATCCAAAGAAGTTCTATGGCATTTCTGTAATTTTTCTAAAAATCTAACAAAGATTTCCGCTACAGCGCGCTGCAGCACGCGGTTGCATGCGGTAGCGGGCTGCAGCGGAAACATTTAAGCTATATTAATGGGGGCTCAACTAATTGAATAGTGTTCCTTGCGAAATATACCACTACACCGCACGGTCGCGCGCTTCCGCGGTTTATCGTGGAAACATTTAAAACTTTATTAAACAGGCTCCCAACTAATTAAATAGTGTTTTTCGCAGAATTCACCGCTACAGCGCGCGGTCGCGCGCTGCCGTGGTTTACCGCAGAAATATTTCTGATTATTAAATGGGGGCTCAACTAATTGAATAGTGTTTTTCGCGGAATTTACCGCTACAACGTGCGGTCGCGCGTGGCAGCGGGTTATCATGGAAGACTTGGCTATATAAATCAGGCCGCCCAACTAATTGAACAGTATTTTTCACAGAATTCCCCGCTACAGTGCGTGGTCGCACGCCGCCACGGTCTACCGCGAAAATATTTCTATATGCAATCGGGAAGAGGAACTAATTGAACAGTATTTTTTGCGGAACTCCCCGCTACAGCGCGCAGTCGCGCGCTGCAGCGGTCTACCATGGAGGACTTGGCTAAAATTGCTTGGGACTAAGGTATGCTAAAGCACGCTACAGGGAGCTACAGTGCGCTGCAGCGGCCCATCGAATTTTTTCCCAAGCAATGCATTTAATGCGACTGGAGACATGATGTCTATCCTGAATATTGTCTCCATCCACCATACCCTGCAGCAGCCATTTTTGTAAGCCTTGAGGTGATGTTGTGGCTAAAAAAATGAGATTATTGTCACCTCATTCTAAATTAAAAATTAGTGTAATGATGAATTTAGCATTTTTAATAGAAATTCTGGTTGCTTATGGAGGAGAGGAGCATGCAGCCCCCCCTTCCTATAAATACCCCTCCTCTTGACTAGAGGAGGGTTCACAATTTTAGCAAAAATTCCTTAAGTAAGAAGGAGAGCCAAAGGAGGAGAGAACTCCCCAAGGGTGGCAAGGCAAGCTTTTGCAAAAGGAGAAGAGGAAGAAGGTAGCACTAACAATCTAAGGAGAAGGTAATTAGAAGGAGAAGAAGAATTTCAGAGAACTTCTACGGAGAGTTCCTAGTATCTTCTAAACTCAATATTGTATTTTCTTTTTGGTGACCTTGAAAGGGTCTTTTGCTATGTATGTGTCTTCCTTATTTTCTTGTGTAATGAGTAGCTAAACTCCCCTTGGGGAGGGTTGGGATGAAGTCCCATTTTGCATGATGTAATATTGATGTATGAATGTTTTCCCTCAAGCATAATGTATTTGTGATTTAAATACCTTACTAAGAAATTTCTATCTAATTAGTCTTGATGTGTTTATAAGAAAAGAACTAAAGAATCCAAGATCTAATTGTCTTGTGCTCCTTAGCTCACCTTAGGTTGTATGCTAGATTTTGAGTGCATGAAAGCTTAGAACCATGTGAGAAGGATCTTGAGCTCAATGCACCTCAATCTAAGCTCAACCAAAGAGTTGATGCAACTGATGCTAAGACCCACTAATTGAGCTCCTTAGCTCCACATAATTGAGATTGAGAAATGAAGTGTTGAGTGCTTATGAACTAAGTGACATAGTCATTGAGCCCAACATGTGATTCTCTCATCTCAACTATGTGAGATGCGAAGTGATGCTCGTAGTGGAAAATAATGCTTATGAGATCTTGAGATTTAAGAAAATTTCAACTCTCCTTAAATAAGGAGAAAATGAGTTAACTTTAATTCTCAAGAATCTTACAAGAATCTTTGTGCTAAAGTAGAACCGAATGTGAGTTCATTTTGTGCACGAGATTTGAACTTGTAAGCCTTTGAGCTAGACTAAAGGACAACAATGTGCACTTGATTTCAATTAAACTAAATGATAAAGCTTGAGAAACAAATCTACACAAGTATTATATCATTGCATGTGGGATGGGCCCAACTCTCCTCTTCCTTTAAATCTTATTATTTACTTAGTGAATATTATTGCTAATTTAGACCAACCAACCAATACATACAATAGCTTAAACATTAGTGAGAATATATACACTTTAGTGCCAAATCAACCAATTCTCTGTGGTTCAATAAATTCCAGGAAAGTCACACTTTCCACTTATTACTTCAGATCACGTACACTTGCGTGCAAGCGCAGACGTGTATTTACAGTCTGTCATGTACCTCCTTCCAGAGATGTGGAGTTGTCTATTGAATTAATTCCAGGTACCCAGCTAATATCTAAAGCACTATTCAGAATGGCGCCTAAGGAACTTCAAGAACTCAACAAACAGTTACAAGAGCTTTTGAATAAAGGCTTTATTAGGCCAAGTATGTCTCATTGGGGAGCGCTCGTTCTATTCATAAAGAAAAAGGATGGATCCATGCGAATGTGCATAGATTATCGCAAACTAAATAAAGTCACTATAAAGAATAAATACCCATTGCCTAGAATTGATGATTTGTTCGACCAATTGTCTGGAGCTATCATTCTCTAAGATTGACTTATGGTCTGGATATCATCAATTGCTAGTAAAAGAAGATGATGTAGGAAAGACCACTTTCCGTACTTGCTATGTCATTTTGTATTCTTAGTGATGTCTTTTGGACTCACCAATGCACCATAAATCTTCTTGGATTTGATGCAGCGAGTTCTTAAGCCATACTTAGACAAATTTGTAATCATCTTTATTGACGATATTCTCATCTATTCTCGAACCTTAAAAGATCATGAAGATCATCAGAGGTCAGTATTAGAATCTATGTGTAAACATCAACAGTATGCTAAGTTCTCCAAATGCGAATTTTTGCTCAAGTCCATTGCATTCTTGGGACATGTAGTTGATGCCCAGGGTAATCATGTAGATCAAAACAAAGTAAGCACTATTCAAGACGGGGTTCTGCCTAAGTCAGTCACTGATATTATAAGCTTCTTGGGATTAGTTGGATATTACAAAAAGTTTGTTAAAGGCTTTCCCAGATCGCTTCACCATTGAATAAGCTAACTCAAAAATCCGTTCTGTTAATTTAGAGTCCTAAATGCGAGGAAGCATTTCAAAACCTGAAGGATGCACTCTCTACCGCTCCAGTAATTATTCTACCCAAGGAAGGCTTGAACTATCAGGTGTACACTGATGCCTCTGGAGTTGGCCTAGGTTGTGTATTAATGCAAAAGGGTAAGGTAATCACTTACGCCTCTTGTCATTTAGAACCCCATGAGAAAAGTTATCCAGTTCGTGATCTTGAACATACCGCTGTAATCTTCGCTCTAAAAATTTAGTGTCACTATTTAGATGGAGTTCATTGTTTAATTTTCACTGATCATCAAAGCTTGAAGTATATCTTCACTCAAAGGGAACTGAATTGTCATTAGAGGAGATGGTTGGAACTCATCAGTGATTATGATTTGAGCATTCAGTATTATCCAAGAAAAGCAAATATTATGGCTGATGCTCTTAGCCGTCATGCTACTTTATCTTCCATAATCACCTCCAATTCTTTAGAACAAGAATTTCAAAAGCTAGGAATTTTTCCAGTCAGTGGCGATAAGCTAAGTTCGCTCCTAGTAAATATCAGTGTGGAACCTACCTTCCACAGAGATGCCTATATCTCGCAGACTAAAGACGATGATTATCTGAAATTCAAAGCAGATATCGAAGGTGGTCATCGTCTTGAATTGCAAATGCGCAACGACATAATTTATCAAATTAATTGTTTGTGAATTCTTAAATCCATGCACCGTGAAGTGTTAATTGAAGGTCATAATTCTGGGTATCACATTCACCCAGGCAGTACTAAGATGTACCAAGATTTAAAGTAATAGTTTTGGTGGCCCGATATGAAGAAGGATGTAGCCGATTTTGTGGCTAAGTGTCATGCTTGTAGTTTGGTAAAGGCCGAGCACCAAATACCTAGTGGTCTTCTACATCTATTAGAAATTCTTGAATGGAAATGGTTCGATATATCTATGGATTTCATCATGGGATTGCCTCGCGCAAGACCTGGGGTCGCTACAATCTGAGTTATAGTAGACCGTTTAACTAAATCAACGTACTTTCTTCCTATCCATCAGACTGACTCTGTGGAGAAGCTAGCAAAGCTCTATATCAAAGATATTATTAGGCTGCATGGTACTCTGAAGTCAATCGTATCTGATAGAGATAGCAAATTTACTTCTAAGTCTTGGCAAGCTGTGCATCAGGATCTAGGTACTACTTTAGCCATGAGTACAACTTTTCATCCTCAAACGGATGGTCAAATTGAAATAGTGAATCAAGTTCTGGAGCATCTACTTAGGCTGTGTGTTCTTGATTTTTCCAATTCATGGGAAGATCATATTTTGTTAGTAGAGTTTACCTACAACAACAATTATCAAGCCAACATTAAAATGGCTCCGTACGAGGTATTGTATGGTAGAAAATGTAGTACTTCGCTAGCTTGGTCAGAAACAGGAAGCGTTCAACTTTTTGGGTCTAAGTTAGTTGAAGAAACTAATAAGAAGATCCAATTAATTCAGTAGAGAATTCGTTCAGCTCAAGATCATCAGAGCAAATATCATGATGCTTATCATTATCTCTTAGAATTCAATATTGGTGATTTTGTCTATTTGAAAGTCAGTCCAATGAAAGGTGTCTACAGATTCAGTGTAGCAAGGAAACTCAGTCCCCGCTATGTTAGACCTTTTGAGATTTTGGCCAAAGTAGGATCATCTGCCTGCAGGTTAAATCTCCTTGATAACTTTGCAGCTGTTCACAATGTGTTTCATGTATCATTATTAAGAAGATGTCTCAGAGACCCTTCTCATCTCATTCAACTTCCAGCAGTATAAATCCAACCTGATCTTTCTTATGCCGAAGAACCTATCAAAGTTTTAGCTCATGATCAGAAGCAGCTTAGAAATCATTCAATTCCTATGGTCAAAGTCCAGTGGAAGAATCGATCTTTGGAAGAATCTACTTGGGAGAAAGAAGTGGATATACGCAATAAATATCCACAGCTTTTTGTAAGTTCAGGTAATGCTCTTTTCTTTCTCATCTGTTTTATTTAAATATTTTAATCCATACAGTACTTTCTTCACTAAGTGATGTCAGGGATGACATTATTCTTAAGGGGGGTAGTCTATAATAATCATAGTTGTTACCATAGCTATGTTCAAATTAATAAGCTAAACCAAGTTTTAATTTTGATTCCATTAAACTCAATGGGTCATTTAAACTTAACCCTAGAAGTTTGAAATCAATTAGAGCTTAATTGAGAATTTTGGTATGTTTGCCTATTTTTGAACCCTGAAAAATATCTAAATTAATTTGATCTCCAAATTAAAATGTGATTTCATTTTTGAATTCCTCATGCCCTAATTAGCTAAGGGTGAATTTTTGGGAATTTTTGGAGCTCATTTAATTCTAAATTGGATTTATAAAATTAATTAGAATTTAAGTTAATTATTAAATGAATCAATATTAATTAAATTAAAGTATATATTCTTATATTTACGGGATTTGCTATTGGGACCGCAGCAGATCCACTGCGAGGTCCTGACAATGGCACATGGGATATAGCTAATGGATGCCATAGCACGCATCTCAACGATTTTTTAATTAATTCAGTCGATCTTATGGAAATTAATTGAATATATCAAAACCTATGATTTAATTTAAGTAAGACATTCAGATTAAATTAATGAAATAACTTAATCCATTCTTATCCAAATGGTATGATCCAATATACCATTTTAATCAAAAAATTATAAGGAACAATAATATGCAATAAAATTTCAAATCTAATTGTTATTATTTTTTTATTTAGCCTAATATATATCTAATCTTAATTAATGCATAATTAATTCATTAAATGTCCAAATCTCATGATCAGGGTCTCTGATTTTTCATAAGATAGAGGAGGACCTATCTAAGCCTTTAAAAATAATTTATCAGTATAAAATTTGTTAATCACCTCTTAATCACCCTAAATCTTAATTAGTGATTAATGGCCTAATTAACCAAGTTCCTATTATACTCTTAAGTGTATTATAACTTGCCTATATGTTTAGATTTCCATTTTGAACCTTAAATTCCTTAATCACTTTTCTTAGTCTTAAGAAGTGATTAGTGCTAATTTATCTTGCCTTAAGTCCAAACTTGAAGTTTAGTGCATCATTTCTCTTATTAGCCAATTCTAAGCCGATTAGAACTAATTAGAATTAATTTGGATGCTTAAATCTCAAAATCTCAATTTTAGGTATTTTGGTCATTTTGACCAAAATGTTGTTTAAGAACCCTTAAACCCTAAAAGTTTCATTAAATGCTTCTAATCAGCATAACAAGGCATTAAGATCATTCATTAAGGTTTAGACCTAGTTAATTAATCTAAGTTGCTTAAGGTTATTTTCTTCCTAATTTTCTCATAAATAAGCATCTAAGATCTTAGAAGTTATCTTAGATCTTTCTTTTAATCTTGATTAATGAATGTAATCATATAAAATTAGTTTTAAGTACCTTATCATCAATTAATAATATTAATCATTCTTAATTAATGTCTTAATGAAATCCCTAAATTGAATTCTGTTGAAGTCTTAAGTGATTAAACCTAAGACTTAGATCTTAGATCATAAATCAACCCTTTGAATTGTATTATCTTATCCTTAAAAATTCTAATTTATTTAATCCCTTGAATCTTTTTAAATCTTCTTTGTGGGTTTAGGTTGGTTCAGCCTATAGAATAATGTGATTATTCTATAGATTGAACTTAGAACTTAGATTCATATGTTCTTATTTGATTATTTTGCCTTATAATCATAATAGACTTAACCTTTCTTTAAGATCATAGTTTCTTAATCCTTCAGCTCTAAGAATCTTGATCTTTTGAATAAAATAGGGAGTGAAACTTTAAATCCTTAGAGGAATAGCATATTGGATTTAGGATTTGAACCCCAATTTGGAGTTTAAGTCCAGAATCCTTAATCTTGATTGGCATAATCAAGATTTGGGTTTGAGTTCTTAAAAATATATTAAGTAAATCATTAGCTTAAGTATTTAATCTTTATAGCCATCACCTTTGATTATAAATTAGAACTATTAAGTTCTAATATTAACTATAAGGTCGTAAATCTAAGTTGTACTGGATCGTTAGATATTGGAGATACTAAGCCTGTACTAGCTTAGAATAGATAGAACAAATTTAATTTAGATAATAACAAATATCACATATGTCTAGTTGAGTCTCTTAATTAATTGAGTATTACTGCTTTGCATACCTTATATCTGAGCCTTTTTCCTTGGACATATTAGTTGGACATAGGATATTTGATGAGTACCCTATGTTAGTTTTAAAATTGCATACATGTGATTTAAATTCATTCAGTTCATTCAGTACATTAGAGTGTGTTCTAACTTAGTCTGCCTCTTCAGTTCAGTTTTTTGTTTATAGATTAGACCTGAACCTAGTTCTGTGCTTGGTTAGGGGGATACATATCTAAGTCTATAAGTTTAACTCGAACCTAGCTCTGCAGATGCCTAGGGGGATGCATGTTAAACTTTTTGTGTATTGGCCCTAATTGGCCCATTTTCTATTATGATAGGCATACTCTTACTTTCAGTTCAGTTCCACTTTGGTGGCTTATTTAGCCATATGTTTTACTTACATTTTTATGGCTTTTTGTACACACTTTATTTTATTTTAGTACTTTCAGTTCATGATTCGTCAGTGCTTGCATATTTAAGATGCTAGTTTTATTTAGTTTTCTTATACTTCAGTTTAGATTTATTATGTAAATCAATATATATTCATATGATCATGAGCATGTTAGGATGAGTTTATTTCCAGTTTCAATTATTATATGTATTTACTGCTTAAGCCTTCTTGTAACTTCTGGTTGAGATATGTTACTCTACATACTTTGCTTTGAGTAGTTATAAATGTTAATTTATAGCTATCATGTTCTTGTAGCTTGTTGCACCTTACTTACTTATATGCTTAGTGTAAGATATGATATCTTTAAATATTCACTTCATTTAAATTAACCTAAAATGTGTTTAGACAATTGTCTAACTATAAGTTTTTCTTTTCTTGGCTAGGGCGTGTGGCATTGTGATACCGGTAATGTCAGATTTGAAGCTTTTCATTGAGGTTCCTGCTGAAGAGTAGCTTGGTCAGGAGGACGAGCTTCCTGTGGCTTAGTTTAGTTCATTGTTTATTTCAACTATGAGGATGAGTGTTCCTTTTTCTTTAACTTTAGTCTGTAATAACCTCTTATTTTTGGATGTATTTACTTTTGGCACTATTATATTGAGATGAGTTACTACTTTACACTTACTGTGCTATAATGTGGATGCTGTACTACTTTTATACTTCCGCTACTTTGATGTTTTGATGCATGATTTTCAGTCTCAGGTGGCAAGTCTTCTGAGGGTTTATACCTGACTCATGTGTAGTTAGAAGGCTTGCCACAGTTGGAGACCGTATTTGCCATAATCATGTTAATCTCAACATTAGCATAACCACAGAGGGTATGGGGCCCCACATATTTCCTCAATAGTATGGCAACCCAATTAGACCCTATGGCTTGGCCGTGCTCAAAATAGAATTTGAGTGCTCGGCCATGGATCAAGCTCTCGGTCCATCTCCAGCTAGCACTCTGCACCCCAACCCATCCCTTGAGAATATAAATAGCCTCAAGTTCCTTCCTAGAGCCGCTTGCTGATTAATTGAGCTCAATTATGATTTCCCCCCAATTCATCATTATCAGTCTGGTCGAGCTCTCCTCGATGATCTAATGCTTGCGTACAGTTGATAAAGGGTAGTCCTGGTGTTCAGGATCCCTTGCATCTTCAGCAAGCTCTACAACCTCCAGAGTCACCTCTGCTGATCGATCTGAGCTTCTCTGTCAAAATAGGTACCCCAGTTGCTGTGAAGGGCTGATTAGGCTCGATGCCTCCTCCCTTTTGATCTGTAATTATTCTATTAAGCTAATCAAATATAATGCTTGCAAAATTAGGTTTGGGTCAGTCTCGATAGATCAAATTGATCGATCGGGCTACCGTCCTTCAGGAGAGCCTGGTTCGAGTAAGGACCCAACAATTCAGTGAGTTCTGGACACAACCGTCTTAGGCGTTCAATTTGTCTCACCTCCCTAAAGGTGTAGGAATTGAACCCGGGGAAAATCGTGGTCTTTGTGAGGAGAATTGACTCCCCACAGTAGTTCCATGGCGTGGCTCTCATGTGAGTAAGGTCTGGGAGTTCTCAGCCTTCTTACAAGGGGCTTAAGGTTACTATCAATGTGTCTGGTCATGGTGAATGTGTAGCAACCCTAAGTTATCATAAAATACCATGGAGCTACTGTGGGGAGTCAATTCTCCCCATAGTAGCTCCATGGCATAACAGGACCATCATTTTTACCACTACAAAACCAAGGTTACTATCGACAGAGTACCCATCACCTAATCTCGGCATGATCAAGTGTTCCATCCCCAGCCACTAAATAGTTGAGCTCCTGCCCTAGCTGTGATGCTACCCTCAGCTCCATCTACCAATTTCAAGTTTGCAACACCTACTCCTAAATCAGCCTACAACCATCAAGGCCAATGGCCTCAGAACAAGCAGCCAACAGCTCCAACTCGAGTATACATGCTAACTCCTACTTCTACATTGGAAGATAATGATGTCGTTTTGGGTACGTCTTAAATTTACTTTAAATTTCTGTTCTATTATTTTAGCATTTCTTGAATATTTTGAATAACAAATTTTATTATTGCTATAATCATAGGCATCTTATTAGTTAATGGTAAATAATGTAATATTCTTTTTGATACTAGAGCAAGTCACTCATTTGTATCTAAAAATTAGGTTAAAGCCCTTAATCTACCATCATATCATTTAGTGAGTTCATTAAGCATCAGGTTATCTTCTGAAGCCCACATGCAATCTCAGTAATTCTATAAAATAGAAATCTATATTGGTGAACAACAGTTCAAAGCAAGATTAATCATGCTGCTAATTGCTAACTTTGATATAATATTATGAATGAATTGGTTAAGTAAACATAGTGCACCTATAAATTTTCAAAAGAAGAAAATCACCCTAGGTAGCGGAAGTCAATCAAATATGTTCATTAGTAAATTTAGTACCCAAGCTTTATTAATTAACGTAATGTAAGCCAAAAAGTTAGTCAGGAAAGGATGCAATGCATTCTTAGTGACAATGCTAGGTGAGAAGAAAGAACAAATTCTTATTGCAGAAAATCAAGTAGTGTGTGAATTCTTTGATGCATTTCTTGAAGACCTACCTGGTCTTCCTCCTATTCAAAAAATAGAATTCGTAATGAAATTAATTGCAGGAACGTAGCCGCTGCACTTAAGGAATTACAAGAGTTGAATAAGCAACTTCAAGAGCTGCTCGAGAAGGATCTCATTTGACCAAGTTCATCTCCATAGGGAGCGACATTATTGTTTGTAAAGAAGAAAGATGGATTGATGAGCATGTGTATAGATTAACGTGAGCTGAACAAGGTAATCATCAAGAATAAATATCTATTACCTCGAATCAATGATCTCTTCAATCAATTATCTAGAGCCAAGGTGTTTTCCAAGATCGATCTGCAGTCAGGCTTTCATCTGCTAAAGTCAAGGATTCTGACATAGAAAAGATAGCATTCAGAACTCGGTATGGACACTATAAGTTTTCGACAATGTCGTTTGGTCTAACAAATGCACCATCTATTTTATGGCCATAATGAGCGTGTGTTGAAGGTATACTTAGATAAATTTATTATCGTCTTTATCGACGATGTTCTGATATATTCAAAAAGTAAAGTGGAACATGAAAACTACTTAAGAGAAATTTTAGAAGAACTATGTGACCATGAGCTCTATTCCAAATATTCCAAGTATGAATTTTGGCTTGACTCAATAGCATTTCTGGGTCATGTGGTAGATGCCGAAGGAAATAGGGTAGACCAGAACAAGGTCAGTGTCATTCAAGATTGGTCACAACCAAAATTTGTGACCAACATTAGAAGCTTTCTAGGATTAGTAGGCTATTACAGAGCATTTGTAAAAGGCTTCTCTCAGATATCATCGCCTCTAACAAAATTAACTCTGAAAGCAGTATCTTTCATATGGATCCTCGAGTGCAAGAATGCATTTTAGTCACTGAAAGATGCTCTTTCTTCTACCCCAGCTCTTGCCTTACCTAAAAAAGGTTTGAACTACCAAGTCTATATTGACGCTTTTGGCATAGGCTTGGGCTGTGCTCTAATGCAAGAAGGAAAAGTTATCACATATGCTTCTTGTCAATTAAAACCGCACGAGAAGAACTACCCAGTCCACGATCTTGAATAAGTTGCCGTTGTATTCACTATGAAGATCTAGTGCCATTATCTACTTAGCGTTCAATGTGCTATCTTCATTGATCATCAGAGCCTGAAGTACATCTTCACTCAATGAGAGCTTAATTACCGTCAATATAGATGGCTTAAGCTGATAAGCGATTATGATTTATCTATCCAGTATCACCTTGGCAAAGCAAATGTGGTAGTGGATGCACTTAGCCATCATGCTACATTATCTGCCATGATTTCTTCAAGTTTGTTTGATGAAGAATTCCATAAACTAGAAATCTTCCCAGTTTTGGGGATATGCTAAGCTCGATGCTGACTAATATCAATGTGGAACCCACATTCCATCGAGATGTCTCCATCTCGCAAACTAAAGATGAATATTATCTGAAGTTCAAAGTCAATATTGAAGGAGGACGTCGTTTTGATCTGTAGTTGCGCAGTAATGTAATCTATCAAGGCAATCGATCGTGGATTCCAAAGTTCATACACCATGATATTCTCATTGAAGTCTATAATTTTGGATATTAGGTTCACCCCGGTAGTACTAAAATGTATCAGAATCTGAAAAAGTTATTTTGGGGGCTTGGTATGAAGAAGAGTGTAGCTGAGTTCATTGCAAAATGTCATGCGTGTAGTCTTGTTAAAGCAAAACATCAAAAGTCCGGAGGACTACTTCATCCTTTGGATATCCCTGAATGAAAATGGTTTGACATATCGATGTACTTCCTCATGGGTTTACCCAAGTCAAGGTTTGGTGCTGATTCTATCTAAGTCATAGTCGATCGATTGACCAAGTTAGCAAATTTTATCCCAATACATTAAATAAATTACATGGAGAAATTGGCAAAACTATATATTAAAGAATTTTTTAGGCTCCATGGAATTCCGAGATCTATCATTTCCAATCGTGATAACAGATTTACCTCTGAATTTTGAAAAGTAGTGCATCAATACCTAGGAACTATTCTGGACATGAGCACCACTTTTCATCCACAAATTGATGGTCAAACAGAAGGAGTCAATCAGGTTCTTGAAGACCTTCTGCATCCATATATTCTAAATTTTGGAATTTCTTGGGAGGATCACATCCCCTTAGTGGAGTTCGCTTATAATAACAATTTCTAAGTGAGTATTGGCATGGCACTGTAAGAAGCCTTGTATGAAAGAAAATGCATTACTCCATTAGGGTGGTCTGAAATATGCAGTGTTCAGTTATATGGATCAGATCTAGTGGAAGAAATAAATAGAAAAGTGCAAATGATCCAACAGAGAATCAAAGTAGCGCAAGATTGCTAAAGTAAATATCATAATGCCCATCATCATTCTCTAGATTTCAATGTTAGAGATTTTGCTTATCTCAATGTTAGTTTTATGAAAGGAGTATTCTATTTCAGTGTATCTGGGAAGCTCAGTCCTGACTACGTCGGACCTTTTGAAGTTTTAGAAAAGATTAGCTCTGCGGCCTATAGATTGAAGCTCCTGGAGGATTTCTCTGCAGTCCATGATGAATCCATAATTTATATACTAAATAAAGAAAAAATCTTATACAAATCCTTATTAGAAATAGCCCATCTTGATCAAATTTTGCTTATTTTTAGGTAAAATATGAGCTCAGCAATCTGGGAGAATCTGGAGTATTTCTGCAATTTTTGGGAGAAAATCGCTGCAGCGCACTGCAGCGCGCCACAGCGTGCTCCAGCTACTGGCATGCATAAAGCACTAACCTAAGGAGATCTTTGAAATCTGGAGAAATTCTGCTACGGCGTGCCACATTGCGCCATAGCGCGCTACAGCGGCTGCCACATCTTCTGTATCATAATATTTTTAAAGGGAAAAATGAAGATTTTGAAATGATTTTGTGATAAAGAAATGGAAAAGGAGATGTCATGTCATGCCTCAAGTGGGCTAAGCACTCATGACAGCAAGAATATGGAGGGAGAGAGGCATAATTTGAATGTAAGAAAGGAGATTGAGTTCTCTATAAATGCAGCTTTTCTTCACAAGAGAAGGGTTCCAAATTTTCACACAAAAATTCTAACTTTTAGAAGGCTGCATAGAAGAAGGAGACCTTTCTATGGGAGGTTGAAGAGACTAATGCTAGAGGAGAAAGAAGTCCAAGCTGCACTAGGGAGCTAAGGGAAAGGAAGAGAGGAAGAAGAGGAGAGATCCAGAGAACCCCATTGAGGGTTGTTCCTAGTACACTCTAAATCTTGCTTTTAACTTCTTCTTAGTGGATGATGAAAGTGTCTTCATCCTGGTATATTTTTTTCTTATATCAGTTGTAATGGAAGGCTAGACCCCCTTGGGGAGGGTTATTCTGAATCCATTGTGAAATGTAAAGGACTTGATGAATGTTAGAGAACTTCCTCAAACATTGAAATAAAAATCTGTTTAAATGACTTAATGAGATCACTCAAAAAGAATGTTGTGGACTAAATAAAAATTATAAGTAAAGAAAATATAATTATACATATGAACATCAAGATTAATGTTTTATGCTAATAGCTCATTGCTTACTTTAGAGCTGGACATGCGTGCATCGGTGCTTAGAACTATATGAGAAGTCCTTGAGCCTAATTGCACCATGCTCTAAGCTCAACTGAGTAGTCAAAGCGTGAGAGCTAAGACCCACTAATGGAGCTCCATTGCTCGCATACGAGAAAGGAGGAAGAGGATTCATTAAGAGCTCATGGATGAGGTGACATAAACCATGGAGCCCAATGAAACCACTTCCTTATCTGATATGTGCATGATGCACATGATAAATCCATAATTTACATCCTAAAATAAAGGAAAATTTCATTCATTTTCATATTGATATTGCTTCCTCGATCAAATTCTATCTATTTTTCAGTAAAAATGTCCAGTCAACAATTTTTGAACAATTCTGGACAATTTCCCAAAGATTTCTGGAAAAAATCCACTGCCGCGCGCTGCAGCGGTTCAACCTGCAAGGCGCTGACACTATAACGCACTACAGCGGGCCATTTGCGAAACGTTGGCGCTATAGCGCGCTGCAGCGAAGCAATTTGCAAATGCGCAGGCGCTATAGCGCGCTGCAGCGGACCATTTGCGAAATGCTGGCACTATAGCGCGCTGCAGCGGAGCAATTTGCAAATGCGCTGGCGCTATAGCGCGCTGCAACGAACAATTTGTGAAATGATGGTGCTATAGCGCACTACAGAGAAGTAATTTGCAAATGCACTGGTGCTATAGTGCACTACAGCCGACCATTTGCGAAGCGCTAGCGCTATAGCGCGCTGCAGCTGAGCTTTTACGAAAAGCTGGTGCTATAGCGCGCTGCAGCGGACCATTTGCAAAATGCTGGCACTACAGTGTGCTGTAGAGGCTTATCAAAATACAATCCAGAATGCCGCAGTGCGCCGCAGTAGACCATCTCATGAACATTCATCCGCTATAGCGTGCTACAGTGCACTGTAGTGGTGCACCAAAATTTTGTCTGAGCAGAACATTAAATGCAGTTGGGACAAGACCCCCAACAAGCTCCTTATCTCCAGCCATCATTCCTTCTGCAGCAGATTTGTTTTTAAAGGGAAAATTGACATTTTGAGGTGATGTGGAGATTAAACAATAGAAAAGTGGAAATCACTTCACCCCACAAGTGGGATTTGCCATCATGACAGTAGAATTTTAAAAGCAATGCAGAATTTGAATGAGATGGATGAAGAGTGCAGCCCACCTCTGTAAGTACCACCCTTCTTGACTTAAGGAGGGTTCCCAACTTGGCTCACTACATCCTAAGTAAGGAGAGGGCTGCATAGAAGAGAAAGAGAACTCCCCAAGGGTGGAAGAACTTCTCTTGCTAAGGGAAAGAGAGAGAAAGGCAGCACTACGGACCTAGGAGAAGCAACCACAAGCAAGAATAGGAGAGGTCTAGAGAACTTCATCAAAGGAACATTTCTAGTATTTTCTAAGCTCTTGTCTTGTCTTTTTCTTAGTTGATCATGAAAGGGTCTTTATCTATGTATATGTTATTTTTCATCTCTTTTGTAATGGAGAGCTAAATCTCCCTTGGGGAGGGTTGGGGCAATCCCACATATAATGAAAGATACTATGATGTATGAAATTTTTCTCAAGCTTTAATAAAATTTGTGAACTCAATGACTTGTTAAAGAAATGTAAAGAACTATTGTGGACTTGAATGTGGATCAAATGACAAGGGACTAACTAAATTCAAGGACTAAGAAGTCTTGTGCTATATAGCTTATTCTTAGTTTTGATGCTAGATTCATGAGTGCATGAGAGCTTAGAACTATGTGAGAAAGTTCTTGAGCTTAGTGCACCTTGATCTATGCTCAACTAAAGAGTTGAAGCGTGTGATGCTAAGATCCACTAATTGAGCTCTGTTGCTCAGCATACTTGAGGGAGGGAATGGATTCATTAAGTGCTCATGAACGAGGTGACATAGTCATTGAGCTCGGTGAAATCACTTCCTCATCCAAACTATGCATTATGCACGTGACACTCTTAGTGAAATCAATTCTTGTAAGATCTTAACTAAAGAACCCTCATCTCTATGATCAAGAGATGAGATGACAACTAATAATCTAAAATTTTGTAAGGATCTTTATGCTGAAATAGAACCGACTATGTGTTTATTTCAAGCACGATATTTGAACTTGTAAATCTTGGAGTTAAACTCTAAGGAGGATAATGTGCACTTGATTAAAAAGAAAAGAAAAGTAAAATGCTTGAGGAATCATCATACATGGGTCATCTAGCAAATCATGTGGGAGAGACCTAACTCTCCTCTCCTTTTATCATAGTATTCTTCTACTAAGTATTGTTGTGCTCGTTTAGGGACAAAATTCAACAATACACATATAACTTAAACATTAGTGATCATAGATATACCTTAGTAACAAAATACCCAATTCCCTGAGGTTCAATAAATCCCAGAAACTTAACTTTCCACTTATTACTTTAGGCCACGTACACTTGCGTGCAAGTACAGACGTATTTTAGGTCTGTCAAGTTTTTGGCGCCGGCACCGGGGAATTGGTACTTGTTTCGTATTAAGGAGAATATATCAGTAATTGGTGATTTAAGAAAATCCTTGCATATAATTTTGATTTTGTAACTATAGGTGCTAACCATCTACTTTTCTTTTTTATATTTTATTTTGCTGAATCTTTGAACGTTAGTTCTATATTTGTTCTTAATAGACTAATTTTTGTCGTGCATAAATTGAAGAGTTTGCACTGAATATTTTTTTGATCCAAAAATTGAGAGAACATAGATGTTAGAAGAGAACAAAACATTTTGCTAACTCAACAAGCCGCTATGGAATATTCTAATGAAAATCTTGGAGAGCCTTTAGGAGAGCTGAGGGGGCGAGAACTAAGAGACTATGCACTACCCATTGTTAGGGGAATCCCCCATGCAATTGTAAGGCCTAACATTGAAGTTAATAACTTTGAGATTAAATCTTCCACGCTGAGTATGGTTCAAAACAACCAGTTTGTGGGATTAGCCACTGAAGATCCTAACTCACACATTTTAACCTTTCTTGAAATCTGTGACACTTTCAAATTTAACGGCATCTCTGAAGATGCGGTTAAATTAAGGCTTTTTCCATTCTCATTAAGAGATAGAGCCAAGAGTTGGCTCAGCTCTCTCCCGAGCGACTCGATCCGGACTTGTGATGGTTTGGCTAAGAAATTCTTAGCTAAATATTTCCCTCTAGCGAAAACTGCTCAGCTGAGAATTTAGATAGCCAACTTTACTCAATTAGAAGGTGAGACTCCTTATGATGGATGGGATCATTTTAAGGAGTGCTTAAGGTGATGCCCACATTATGGGTTTCTTTTACGGATTTAAGTTCAAACCTTTTACAATGGTTTGAATGCTCCAACAAGGACTCTCATCGATGCGGCCGTTGGAGGCTCGATTAGCAGTAAAACCAAGAAGAGGCCTACGACCTCTTAGATGAAATGGTGAACAATGCTTACCAATGTCCTTCTGAAAGGCTTAAAAAGGAATCTATGAAAATAAATGAATCAAATCAAATAACGGCTCTGCAATAATAAATCTACACCTTAAATGAGAAAATTGAGAAAATGAACATTAACGCTGTTCTAGAATTACAATGTTAGTTATGCGGGGGGAGACACAATAGCGAAAATTACAACTTGAATAACCCCTTCGTGTAATCGAACACGAAACAAGTTAATTATTTAAGAAACAATAATACTATGAACAACCCCTACTCCAACACTTTCAATCCAGGATGGAAAAACCACCCTAATTTCTCATGGAGTAACAACAATAATAAAAATGGGAATCAATAAGGGGGAGTTCATCGAATCAACAGAGCATCAATAATGGAAACAATTATAACCATCACCCTTCAAATTTGGAAGGAGCCTTCAACTTCTTTAAGGCTGAAACAATTCAATTCATGCGTCGTATTGAAGCCAAAATCACTCGCCATAATGCCTCCATCCAGGGAATAGAAGCATCCCTTAGAAACATTGAGACCCAACTGGGGCCGATCTCCAAGCAGCTGACCATTCGGCCGTAAGGAGCTCTACCCAATTCTACTGAAGTGAATTAGAGGGAATTAGTGAGTGTGATTCATTCCGAAGGGGGGCTTGGGGGAGAAACAATTGAGAATTTTAATAGTGTAAAAGAGGAGCTAGAGGCTAGAGAAGGGGTGAAAGGAACAGAAAATGAGAAGCTCACATCTTCAAAATGTGATGATCCCGAAAAGTTGAGTATTCCTTGCATAATAAGAAATGAAGTACTTTTAGATCCCTTGTGTGATCTTAGCACTTCAGTCAATATTATGCCCTAACATATTTATAAACATCTGAAGGTAAGAGGAATGGAGTACACCTCCATGATTCTAGAATTTGCAAATCTTGAATCTCTAACTCCTCTAGGAATTGTGAAGGATGTTGCTATAGGATTGGGGAGTTTCATTGTCCCAACTGACTTTGTTGTGTGTGAATGGGATAGATGGAACAAAAATTCCACTATTATATTTGTGTGACCTTTTCTTATGAGCACCAAGGTGATTATAGACATCAGATGCGGGAATAAAATTAAGGGGAGATCGGAGCTGATTGATTTTAAACCCACCTTATTTAAACAAAGAGAAATGGAGGAAAAGGTGAGAAGAAAAGTGAGAGAAGAAAAAACTAAGATCGACCATGTCTTTGAAAATCTCATTCTTGGAGAGAAAAATTTAGAAGATAGCTCCAACTCCTCCTCAGAGAAAGGGAGTAAGAAAAGGGTGAGAAAAAAGAAAAATGAGAAGGAGAAAAAGGAAAAAGAAGATCCCCCTTGAGTTAGATGATCCTATGACGGACAGTAGAGAGGGCAAGGGTTAGAGCACACTTGAGGGTTGTGCTCATCTGAGTGCCTTAAGGTTGTGGAAGGAAAAACCTTCTGACACCAATACCTGATCGAGTCTAGCTGGAGACGTTAAACTAAGCGCTTCTTAGGAGGCAACCCAAAAAAAAAAAATAAATAAATAAATAAAATAATATATATATATATATATATATATATATATATATATATATATATATATAATACCTGATCGTTATCGAGTCTAGCTGGAGACGTTAAACTAAGCGTTTCTTGGGAGGCAACAAAAAAAAATAATAAATAAATTTATATATATATATATATTATATTTTGCGCTACCGCGCCCCATAGCGTGCTGCAGCGAATGAGTTCATAAAACTCAGTCACTCCAGTGCACTACAGTGGTTAAGTTGCGAAAACTCAAACTGCTATAGCGCGGACAGCGACAATAATTTCATAAACTCATCCGCTATAGCGTGCTGTAGCAGTAGAGTTTCGGAAGCTCGACCGCTACAGCACGCTGCAGTGATCTGGTTCAGCTGTAGTAGTTTATGACTGCCTCAGATTCCATTCAGTCAAAAAGGAAATATCTTTGGGTTTCCCATGCAGTCAAAAAGGTGTGTGCTGAAAAAGCTGCCCTCCCCTTCACTTGGATTGTCACATTTATGGCATGGGGAAGACCCCTTGACCATGATTCTCTTGCCTTTGATTTCTTAAGCTAATTAAGGAGAGTTAAGGGGGGGTGATCCTTTGCACCTACTGAATTATCTTGCTTCAACATTTCTACTCTCCTTTCAATTCTCCATCATGTCTTACAGAAAGAAGTCCATTCCAAGGAGGGAGACTGAAGCATCCTCATCCAGGGGAACCTTCAACAAGAAGAGGTTCTCCTCCGCTGAAGCCGAGCACCATTTCTTTTCCACTACCTCTCAGCGGAAGCTAATCTCTGAAAAGAGCTTTGGGTGTACTTGCCTGTCCTGGTTGAGCAAGTCGACCCTAAAGGATGAAGGGAGATGGTAACAAAAAAATCACCCACCTACCCAACCATTGTCCAAGAGGTGTATGTCAATGTAATAAATGCGGCCAGACGGACAATCTTTGTTAGAGGTAAGGGAGTCACCTTTGGAATTGCTCAAATTGAGCAACTCTATGGGTTTGGGGAGGTAAGTGCTTGCTCTTACCTAGAACTCTTGGAGTGTTGCTATGATCCCTATGATCTCATTACAGATTATCCATGAAAACATAGACTGGGAGGGAGGCCTAGCCAACATTCCTCATTCCGAATTGATGGACATGAGTAGTGCATGGTTGGTTTTCATTTTCAGCTATATCATGCCTTCGGGTCAATTGATTGAAGTGACCCATGCCAGAGCACTCCTCATGTGCTCATTAGTCAGGCCAGGAGAGATCCGTATCTCAAGCATCATTTTTGAGCATCTCTGGAAGGCTCTCAAGGGACCATGTGCTGCATTGGCCTTCAGGTCTTTGATCTCAGGGATATGCGAGGCCCAAGGGGTAAAAATCCTCTCCTCCAACTCCATCATTCCCCGTAGCGCCGTTCTTGCTCGTTCAAATCTGAACGCCCGCTCTAGTGAGCGGAAGCCACTCAAGAAGAGGAGGGGTAGGCAAGGGGAAACATCTGCTATGTCTGGCTATTCTCTCACCAATAAGTTGTTGCTACGGATTAACAAGCAACAAGCTGATCTCAGCATGACCTTGACTACCGACATGCGATTCTTCAAAAAGGAACTCGCCCAACATCGCGAATTCCAGTCCATATTCCATGAAGTTCTAGGACTAATGTTTGAGGACTGGAGCTTGCAAGGAGGACCGGACGCCTCCGTGCTGCTGCGACCGCCTGTCGGTGCCCCCATTCCGGACACTTGCTATGCATGCGACTTTGCCTACAACATGGGAGTAGAGGAAGATGATGAAACCCACAAATAAATAGGTTGTATTTTTTCTTATTTGCATTATTTGTTTTTATATTTCTTTGTTTTGGTGTATTATTTTGAGGAATTAAATTTGGATTCTCATATTCCCAAAATATTTCTAGAATTTACAAATGACAAATTTTTCTGAATTCTTCAAGAATGGAAGTCGTAAAAATATCAAGAAAGAAACTGATATTAATTTAAAGGTGTGTTTAACAAAAAGTGACTAAATGCATTGATAGCATTAAATCTCTTAACAAAGAAATGATTTAAGGTTAATCTAATCTCCAAAATTTAAATCAGTGCTAAGGACTAAGTGTGAAGGAAGAATTTAGACTAAAAATTAGTGATTAAGGTGAGTAATCTAAAAGAGTGTGCTAGGCTTCTATAAGACTTTATGATTATACGGATTTGAAATGGGGATGAAGAAAAATATCTCTCCCTAAAAATGAATAAAAGAAGAATAAAAATAGGGATGAAGAAAAATATCTCTCCCAAAAGAAAGAAATAAAAAAGGATGATGAAAAATATCTCTCCTTAAATCTAAGCATCTTTGTGATTCATAAGAAGGAGCACATATGACACCCAACTCTTGATTACTCACTACCTCCCTAAGTTCAGTTATTCCATGAAACCTCCCCCATTACCTAGCAATAAGCATAAATACTTATACTTAGAGATTAGTCTATCAACCTCGGTTCATATCGAAGATTAGAAGAATTTAATAAATATCAATTGCTCTTGTCATTTCAGTTAAGCACAAGCTTTAAAATTCTCATTAATATTTCTTGTTGATTCTCATACCTAGAAATAGAAAAATACCATTTTGAGCTTACTCGAAGACGAGCAAGAAATTAAGTGTGGGGTGTGATAAATTCAAAATTTATATCCTAAAATAAAGAAAAATTTCATTCATTTTTATATTGATAATGCTTCCTTGATCAAATTCTATTTATTTTTTAGGAAAAATGCCCATTCAACAATTTTTGAACAATTCTAGACAATTTCCCAATGATTTCTGAAAAAAAAAATGCTGTTGCGTGCTGCAGCAGTTCATCCTACAAAGCGCTAATGCTATAGGGCACTGCAGCAGGCCATTTGCGAAATGCTGGTACTATAGCGCGGTGCAGCGGAGCAATTTGCAAATGCACTAGTACTATGGTGCACTGCAACAGAGCATTTGCGAAATGCTGGCGCTATAGCGCGCTGCAGTGGAGCAATTTGCAAATGTGCTGGCGCTAATGCGCGGTGCAGTAGAGCAATTTGCAAATGCACTGGCGCTATAGTGCGCTGCAGTGGAGCACTTTGCAAATGCGCTGGTGCTATAGTGCGCTGCAGCAGAGCAATTTGCAAATGCGCTGGCACTATAGCGCGCTGTAGCAGAGAAATTTGCAAATGCGTTGGAACTATAGCGCGCTGCAGCAGAGCAATTTGCAATTGCGCTGGCGGTATAGCGCGCTGCAGTGGACCATTTGCAAAGTGCTGGCTCTATAGCGCACTGCAGCGAAGCATTTGCAAAAAGCTGGTGCTATAGCGCACTGCAGCATACCATTTGCGAAGCGCTGGTGCTATAGCGCGCTGCAGCAGACCATTTGCGAAATGCTGGTGGTACAGCACACTGTAGGGTTCATCAAAATACAATCTACAACACCGCAGCAGACCATCTCACCAACATTCATCCACTATAGTGCGCCACAGCACACTATAGCGCGCCACAACGCTCTCTAGCGCGCCACAACGTGCAGCAGCAAAGCACTAAAATTTTGTCTGAGCAGAGCTTTAAATGCGACTGGGACAAGACCCGCAACTAGCTCCTTGTCTCCAGCCATCATTGTTTCTGCAGCAGATTTGTTTATCAAGGGAAAATTGACATTTTGAGGTGATGTGGAGATTAAACAATGGAAAAGTGGAAGTCACTTCACCCCTCAAGTGGGATTGGCTATCATGATAGCAGAATTTTAAAAGCAATGCAGAATTTGAATGAGATGGATGAAGAGTGCAGGCCACCTCTATAAGTACCACCCTTCTTGACTTAAGGAGGGTTCCCAACTTGACTCACTACATCCTAAGTAAGGAGAGGGCTACATAGAAGAGAAAGAGAACTCCCCAAGGGTGGAAGAACTTCTCTTGCTAAGGGAAAGAAAGAGAAAGGCAGCACTACGGACCTAGGAGCAGCACCCACAAGCAAGAAGAGGAGAAGTCTAGAGAACTTTATCAAAGGAACATTCCTAGTATTTTCTAAGATCTTGTCTTATATTTTCTTAGTTGATCATGAAAGGGTTTTTATCTATGTATATATTATTTTTCATCTCTTTTGTAATGGAGAGCTAAATCTCCCTTGGGGAGGGTTGGGGCAATCCCACATATAATGAAAGATACTTTGATGTATGAAATTTTTCTCAAGCTTTAATAAAATTTATGAGCTCATTGACTTGTTAAAGAAATATAAAGAACTATTGTGGACTTGAATGTGGCACAAATGACATGGGACTAACTAAATTCAAGGACTAAGAAGTCTTGTGCTATATAGCTCATTCTTAGTTTTTATGCTAGATTCATGAGTGCATGAGAGCTTAGAACTATGTGAGAAAGTTATTGAGCTTAGTGCACCTTGATCTATGCTCAGCTAAAGAGTTAAAGCGTGTGATGCTAAGATCCACTATTTGAGCTTTGTTGCTCAGCATACTTGAGGGAGGAAATGGATTCATTGAGTGCTCATGAACGAGGTGATATAGTCATTGAGCCCAGTGAAATCACTCCCTCATCCAAACTATGCATGATGTGCATGACGCTCTTAGTGAAATCAATGCTTATAAGATCTTAACTAAGGAACCCTCATCTCTATGATCAAGAGATGAGAGAACAACTAATAATCTAAAATCTTATAAGGATCTTTGTGCTGAAATAGAATCGACTATGTGTTCATTTTAAGTATGAGATTTGAACTTGTAAATCTTGGAGTTAAACTCTAAGGAGGACAATGTGCACTTGATTAAAAAGAAAAGAAAAGTAAAATGCTTGAGGAATCATCATATATGAGTCATCTTGCAAATCATGTGGGCGAGACCCAACTCTCATCTCCTTTTATCATAGTATTCTTCTTCTAAGTATTGTTGAGCTCGTTTAGGAACAAAATTTAACAATACACATATAGCTTAAACATTCATGATCATAGATATACCTTAGCAATAAAACACCCAATTCCCTGAGGTTCGATAAATCCCGGAAACTAAACTTTTCACTTATTACTTCAGACCACGTACACTTGTGACAGACTGTAAATACGCGTCTGTGCTCACATGCAAGTGTACGTTGTCTGAAGTAATAAGTGTAAAGTGTTAATTTTTGGGAATTTATCGATCCTCGGAGAATTGGTTGATTTGGCATTAAGGTGTATATATTCTCACTAATGTTTAAGCTACAATGTATTTGGATGAGTTGGTCTAAAAATTAGCATAATAATCACTAAACAAAAAAAAGCAAGATGAGATAAAAGAGGAGAGTTGGGACCATCCCACATGCCATGGTATAACAATTATGAATATTAATTTCTCAAGTTTTATCATTCATTTTAATTAAAATCAAGTGCACATTGCTTTCCTTGAGTTTAACTCAAGGTCGTACAAGTTCAAATCTCGTGCACAAAATGAACTCACATTCTGTTCTACCTCGGCACAAAGATTCTTGTAAGATTCTTTGGATTTAAATTTTAATCTTATTCTCTTGATCAAGGAGAGCTTGATTAGTAAATCTTAGGATCTTAAAAGCATTGATTTCCACTACAAGCTTCACTCGCATCTCACATAGTTGAGATGAGGGATTCATATGTTGGGCTCAACGACTATGTCACCTAGTTCATGAGCATTCAACATTTCCTTCCTCTACCTCAATTATGTTGAGCTAAGGAGCTCATTTAGTGGGTCTTAGCATCACTTACATCAACACTTTGGTTGAGCTTATATTTAGGTGCATTGAGCTCAAGAACTTTGTTACACAGTTCCAAGCTTTCATGCACTCAAAACCTAGCATCCAACCTAAGGTGAGCTAAGGAGCACAAGACGATTAGTTCATAAACTTTTAATTCTTTACTCTTATTCCACATTCAAGACTAAATTAGATAAAGTATTTCTTAGCAAGACATTAAGATCATAAAATAAATTATGCTTGAGGAAAGCATTCATACGTTAATATTACATGGATAAAGACCCTTTCATGATCATCTAAAAAGAAAATACAAGACTAGAGTTTAGAAGATACTAAGAATGCTCTTTTGGATGTTCTCCAGAATCCTTCTTCTCCTTCTCAATGTTCCCTTCTTAGGTCGCTAGTGCTGCTTTCTTCCTTCTCCTCTAAAACAAGAGCTTGCTTTGCCACCCTTAGGGAGTTCTTCTCTTCCTTGGCACTCCTCCTTACTTAGTAGATTTTTTGGCTAAAATTGTGAACCCCCTCAAGTCTAGAGGAGGGGTATTTATAGGAGAGGGACTGTCTTCTTCTTCTTCATTTCAAAACTAGCATTTCCATTTAAAATTCTGAACTTATGATGGCAAAATCCTCCATTGATGGTGAGGTGACAAATATCTTCATTTGTTTACCCAAAATATCACCTCAATACCTTCTTTTTCAAATGAAACGTAGCAGTTGTAAGGAATGATGGTTGGGGACAAAGTTCAGGATAGAGGTCACGTCCCCAGCCGCAATAAATGCTGTCTGGAGAAAATTTGCGGTGCGCTGCGGTAGCGCGCTGCAGTGCGCTATGGCGTGCAATGGTCTTTATCAAAGTCGCCAAGTCCCTCGCTGCCGCGCGCTACCAAGCTTGAGTAATGGAAGATGTCCCGCTGCAATGCGCCATTTTGCATTTCTACTGTTCTATTACTTCACTTTTCAAAATATTTCCACTGCAAACCGCTGCAGCGCGTGTCCGCGCGCTGAAGCAGCTCATTTTGCAAAAAATATTGTTCAATTAGTGAGCAACCTATTTATATGGTTTAAATAATTCCGCTGCTCACAGTTGCAGTGCGCGACCGCGCTCTGTAGCAATGCAATTAGAATATGTATAAGTCAAGCTGTTTGCATGTCAAAAATGAAATGAACAATTTAGCAAAATTGATATTATTAATTGTGGCGATAAGGTGGTTTAATCAAGTATCTCCAAATTTTTGAATTTTCAAAATTTGAAATTAGGTGATGGGTACAGTTATTATGAACTTTAGACTAAGGAAGTGGTCAAAGATTCTGAGAGTTGTGCCATATGTGCTCCTTCTTATGAATCACAAAGAATTTGAAGGAGAGATAATTTTCTTCTTCCTTTCTCATTTTGATCAATTGGGAGAGATATTTTTCATCATTCCTTTTTTCATAAATATTTTGCTCTTTTCATTTTTAGGGAGAGACATTTTTCTTTATCCCTAATATACATCTTTGTGATCATGAAGTCCTACAGGAGCCTAGCACACCCTTTTTTAAAATATGTACCACATCTTTTAGTCTAAGTCCTATGCTTTCCCCCACACTTAGTTCAAGCATTTATTTAAATTTTTGAAGATTAGATTATCCTCCATTCATTCCTCAAGTACAATATTTTCTTGCTTATAATACAATTAATCATTTTTGTTTACGCAGTCTTTTACTTATGTCAAATTTGATTTTTACATTTTTGTGATTTTCATTTCTTTTGAAAAATTCAAAAAAAATATATCAATTAAGAATACCATAAAAATTAGGGGATAAGAAAAATTCATAAATTAAAATCTCAAAATAAAAATATACTAAAAATAAAGATACAAAAGAAAAAAGAAAAATTGAAAAAAAAAAGAACAAATACAACCTATTTAGTTATTGGGTTGCCTCCCAATAAGCGCCTGTTTTAGTATCTTAGCCTGACACAGGAAAGATCTTATGTGATTCCTTCATCAGGAAGGTCATGAAGGGTCCATCCGCCCTTCTCTTGAAAGACTCCTTCCTCCAAGTATAACTTCAGACTATTTCCATTCCTCTTAAAAGTGCTATTATTGGAGGCCACTTCGACAGCTCCATGGGGAAAAACCTTTGTGATGGTAAATGGTCCTGTCCAACATGATTTTAGTTTTCCAGAAAAAAGTCTTAATCTAGAGTTAAAAAGCAATACCTTCATTCTTAGTTGGAGGTGCTTAGGTTTAATTAGCTTATCATGCCATTTTTTTATTTTTTCTTTATACAACTTGGCACTCTCATAGGCGTTCAACCTAAATTCGTCAAGTTCATTTAGTTGCAACAGTCTTTGCACCCCTGCCTTTTGATGGTCAAAATTTAATTTTTTTATTGCCCAAAAGGCACGGTGCTCAAGTTCCACCGGAAGGTGGCATGCTTTTCCATAAACGAGCTTATACGGGGACATTCCTAGAGGGGTCTTGAAGGCAGTTCTATAAGCCCAAAGGGCATCTTGAAGTTTTGAAGTCCAGTCCTTTCTATTTTGGTTCACGGTTTTTTCTAAAATTTGCTTAAGTTCTCTATTGGAGACTTCAACTTGTCGCTGGTTTGAGGGTTGTAGGGAGTACACACCTTGTGTCTCACCCCGTAGCTTTTTAATATGTTCTCTAACTGCCTATTGCAGAAGTGTTTTCCTAATCAAGAATTTGGGTGTCCCAAATCTAGCTAGCACGTGTTCATTGAGAAATTTGATCACCATTTTAGCGTCATTGTTGACACATGCACAACTTCAACCCATTTTGAAACATATTCAACTTCCACAAGGATATACAGATTACCTTGAGATGAGGGAAAGGGTCCCATGAAGTCAATTCCCCATACATCGAATAGTTCAACTTCAAAAATCCCATTTAAAGGAAGCTCATCTCTTTTTGTTAAATTTCCAGTTCTTTGGCATTTGTCACAACTTTTGACAAAATCAGCGTCATCCTTGAACAAATGGGGCCAAACGAATCCGGATTGAAGCACCTTTGTAGCCATTCTCTCAATTCCATGGTGTCCTCCATAAGGAGATGTGTGGCAGTGGAAGAGAATATTTCTAGTATTAGAGTCAGGAACACATTTCCTTAGGAGTTGATCATTGCAACATTTATACAGAAAGGGATCATACCAAAAGTAATTTTTTATATCCGCGAAAAACTTCTTTCTTTGTTGGTAACTCATATCTTTTGGTATGATTCCTCCTGTAAGGTAGTTTGCAATATCAGCAAACTAGGGAGGATCATTTGTAGCCACCCCATAGAGCTTCTAGTCGAGAAAGGATTCACTAATATCGGTCGACTTTTCATGATCAATGTGGGTTAATCTAGATAAGTGATCAGCGAGCACATTTTCACTCCCCTTCTAATCCCAGATTTTGAGATCAAATTCTTGTAAGAGCAACACCCAACGTATTAAGCGTGGTTTTGCCTCCTTCTTTTGGAGGAGATACTTAATGGCAGCATGATCCGTGTAAACGATAGTCTTAGACCCGATGAGATACGACCTAAATTTAGTGAAAGCAAAAATGACGGCTAGAAGCTCCATTTCCGTGGTGGCATAATTTCTTAAGCATCATCAAGGAGTTTACTAGCATAGTAGATCGAATAGAAGGTTCGCTCTCTTCACTGTCTATGAACAGCGCCTACTGCAAGGTCACTCGCATCACACATAATTTTAAGAGGTGAATCCTATATTGGAGCAGAAATTATTGGAGTAGAGATAAAGGCAGTTTTTATTGTATTGAACCCTTTTAGACAATCATTATCAAAATTAACTCGACATCCTTTCCTAGCAATCTACAAAGCGGCATACTTATGTTTGAAAAATCTTTGATAAATTTTCGATAAAAACCAGCATACCCAAGGAAGCTTCTAATTCCCTTTACATTGATGGGAGGAGGAAGTTTTTCAATTACTTCAATCGTTGCTTTATAGACCTCTATCCCTCTCCTAGAAATTAGATGACCGAGAACAATACCCTCTTCAACCATAAAATGACACTTTTCCCAATTCAAGATTAAGTTTGACTCTTCACATCTTTTTAACACCTTTCCCAGATTAATTAGGTAATGATTGAAAGAGGTTCCAACCACAGAAAAATCATCCATAAAAATTTCTAAGAACTCTCCTATCATGTCAGAGAAAATTGCTATCATACAGCATTGAAAAGTAGCTGGGGCATTGCAAAATCTTAAAGGCATTCTCCTAAAAACAAATGTTCCAAAGGGGCAAGTGAAGGTTGTTTTCTCTTGGTCTTCAGGCACAATCAGGACCTGATTATATCCTGAATAACCATCAAGAAAATAAAAATATGGATTTCCTGCTAATCTATCAAGCATTTGATCAATAAATGGAAGGGGATAATAGTCTTTCCGAGTTACTTTATTTAATCTCTATAATTGATGCAAACTCTCCAACCGGTCACAGTCCTAGTAGGAATCAGCTCATTGTTGCTGTTGAGAATAACGGTCATCCCACTCTTTTTGGGAACCATGTGGATTGGGCTCACCCAAGGGATGTCAGAAATGAGGAAAATGATCCCAGCATCTAAGAGCTTGATGATTTCCTTGTGAACAACTTCTTTGATGTTAGGGTTTAATCGCTGCTGAGGTACAATTGAAGGTTTGGAGTTGTCCTCCATTAGGATATGATGCATACACAGAGTTGGGCTGACCCCCTTCAAATCTGCAATACTCCACCACATTGCCCTCTTGAGTTCTTTTAAAATGTTACATAAGAGATTCTCTTGATGTTGAGTTAACAATACAGGAAGTGATTCATCTTCTCCTAGGTACAAGTATTTTAAATGTGAGGGAAGAGGTTTTAATTCAGTTTTGGGAGGGCAAATTATTGAAGGTTGAATAATCTTCCTTTCCTTAATCAATTCTTCAATAGCTTCAGTATCAAGGGAATCTTCATTTTCCTCATTTGCTATCATTCCCTCTTCTCCCACATCTTCCATTAACCCAGCTTCTTCTATTACACTAATCTCCCAATAATCCTTATTTAATTTAGCAGGGTGACTCATAGACTCATTCACATGGAATTTAATTTCTTCCTCCCCATAACGCAACATCAACTCCCCTTTGTCTACATCAATTAAGGTTCATCCTGTGGCCAAGAAAGGTCTACTTAGAATAATAAGAATTTCTTGATATTCATCTTCCATGTCCAATATTATGAAGTCTACAGGTATGATGAACTTATCAACCCTTACAAGAATATTTTCCACAATTCCTAAAGGAGATTTTACAGATCTGTCGGCAAATTGGAGTAGAACAAAGGTAGGCTTTAAATGATCAATTCCTAGTTTCTTGAATATGTAGAAAGGCATCAAATTAACAGACGCACCAAGATCACAAAGGGCCTTTTGAAAAGATTAGCATCCAATCATACATGGGATAGTGAAACTGGATCCTTCTTTTTAGTGGGAATTTTTCTTTGAAGGATTGCACTACATCCTTCTGTTAATGCCATAGTCTCTTTTTCATCAATCTTCCTTTTCTTGGATAAGATGTTTTTCATAGACTTAGCATAACTAGGCATTTGTTCAAGAGCTTCTGCGAATGGGATGTTGATATGAAGAGTTTTAAAGGTCTCAAGGAATTTTTGATATTTGACATCGAGTTTCTCCTTAGCCATATGCTAAGGATAAGGTATATGAGGGGTCTCTTTAGGTGGATCTCTAGGCTCTTCCCTCTCGGCTTCCCTTGCCACACTCTTTTCCGTCCTGATTGTTTCTCCTTCCTCCTTTCCTCTCTTATTTTTGTGATGTCTTCACTATTTTCTTTTCCCAAAATCTCATGAGTAACCCTTCCATTTCTTAAGGTTATTGCGTTCCCCGATTCATTCTCATATTTCCAGATCACCCCACTAGTGAAGGTTGTTCTAACTGCTTCATTATGTCTTTCAATTTTTGTTCAATTCTTTTGACCGTCTCCTCTTGTCTGAGGAGAGTGTGCTCATGCCTATTTAGAGTGGCGTCAGTTTTATTCATGTATTAAATAGTGGAGTTTTAGTATTCCTTAAGTAAGTTTTCGAATCTTTCTCCATTCCTTCCATGATTCATGATCATATTAACATCTCTCGATTCCCCATCATTCTCTTGAAATGAGCTTATATATCAAAATTCTAGCTTCTTATTAAGTTAGGAAATTTGATTTTGCGGTTCAAGGATTTGCTGCAAGTTTCCTAGTGAATTACACTCTTTTTTATCTTTATAATCATTCCTTTGGATGGGCCATTGGTAAGCGTTATTGGCCATTTCTTCCAAGAGGTTGTAAGCTTCCTCTTGGGTTTTTCCACTAATGGAACCACTGGTGGCTACATCAATGAGAAGCACTTGAGAAGTAATCTAACATGAGTCCCTATCAATTTACATGGAGAAGAACCCAACTCTCCTCTCTAATTCAAATAGTCTCTAAAATCAAAATTATTATTCTGTGAAATGGAACCAAATCAAGCTAAAATCATACCATTTGAATGTTATTAAAATTAGATATACCTTAGTAATAAGACACACCGTTCCCCGAGGACGATAAATCATAGAACTTACCTTCCAAATTATTACTTTAGACCACATACACTTGCATGTGAGCGCAGATGTGTATTTTACTGTCTGTCAAGTTCTTGGCACCGTTGCCGGGGAATGGTAATTGTTGTATTTGGGAAAATCTACTAGTAAGTAGTTATTTAAACAAGTCTCTTTTCATATTGTTTTAATTTTTGTTCTTATATTTATTTCTGTACTAATTTACAACTTAGACTGACCATTTACTTTTCTTTTATTTGCTGAACTATTGAACGATATTGCTATATTTGTTGTTCATAGCTTAATTTCTAAATCTGTATGAGTAGAAGAAATTGTACTGAATATCTTTTTGATCCAAAAATTAAAAGAACCAATCTACGAGCTAGAAGAGAACAAGCAATCTTAAATAACTAAGAATTATTTTGGAAACTTTGATGAAATTCCTAGAGAGCCTTTAGGAGAACCACGGGGTAGAGCACTTAGAGATTATGCCCTACCCAATGTTAGGGGCATTCCTCACACAATTGTTAGGCTAAATATAGAAGCCAACAATTTTGAGATCAAACCTTTTACACTAAGTATGGTTCAAAATAATCAATTTGGTGAGTTAGCCACAGAGGACTTTAACTCACACATTTTAAACTTTCTTGAAATATGTGATACCTTCAGCTTTAATGGTGTTTTTGAAGGCGCCATTAAACTTAGGCTTTTCCATTTTCCCTTAAGAGATAGAGCCAAGAGTTGGCTCAGCTCTCTCCCGAGTGATTCCATCCGTACCTGGGATGATCTCACCAGGAAATTCTTAGCGAAATATTTCCCTTCGGTGAAAACAACTCGGTTGAGAATTGAGACAACCAACTTCAATCAGTTTGAAGGGGACTTGCTATATGAGAGGTGGGATTGCTTTAAGGAATGCCTACGGTGATGCCCGCATCATGAGTTCCCTTTATGGATACAAGTGCAAACATTTTATAATGGTTTGAATGCTCCAACAAGGACTCTCATTGATGCGGCTGCCGGTGGCTCAATTAGTAGCAAAACCCAAGAAGAGGCTTATGACCTCTTAGATAAAATAGCGACAAATTCCTCACAATGGCCTCTCCAAAGAAATGATCATATGGCTAAAAATGAATGTAACTCTCTAGAAAACTCGCAACAACTTTGTGAACTCCAGAATCAAAACTGTCAACTCAATAAAAAAATAGAATGTGAGCAATTGAAATCTCGTCAAGAAGGATATTGTGTGTTAAGAAATGTCAATGTAATTATGAATCATGGCTAAAGTAGAGAAATGTTAGAGAACTCCTTTAAAAAATTTAGAACATCCACAACTAAATTTATGAATAAAACTGATGCCACACTAAATAGACATGAACATACTCTTTTAAGGCAAGAGGAGTCAGTATAAAGAATTGAACAAAAACTAAAAGAAATCATGAGATAATTAGAGAAACTGGCTTTAGTAGGAGTCATTGGTGAGTATGAAAATGACTCAGTAAACTCTATAACCCTAAGAAGTGGGAAAATAACTAAGCCAGTTGTGAATAAGGAGGATGAAAAGACCATCACAACAATTAGAGAGGAACGAAGGGAAGAAGAAGTAATGAGCAAAAATAAGAGGAATAAAGTAAGGGATTCGGAGAAGGTTCAATCTAATGACCAACTTAAGATCACCCCTAACATCCCCTACCCTCAGTGAATGGCTAAGGAGAAACTTGATGCCTAATTTCACAAATTTTTAGATACTTTAAAACTCTTCACATAAACATTCCTTTCGCTGAAGCAATAGAGCAAATGCCAAGTTATGCCAAGTTTATGAAATATATCCTATCAAAGAAAAATAGGACTGATGAGAAAGAGACTATGGCGTTAACAGAAGAATGTAGTGCAATCCTTCAGAGAAAGATTCCCATTAAGAAGAAGGATCCTGGTAGCTTCACTATCCCATATACTATTGGAAACCAGTCTTTCCAAAAGCCTCTTTATGATCTGGGTGCATTCATAAATCTTATGCCATTTTACATATTCAAGAAGTTAGGAATAGATAACTTGAAGCATACCTCTGTTCTCCTCCAATTTGCTAATAGATCTGTAACAATCACTTTAGGAATCGTGGAAAATGTGCTTGTAAAGGTTGATAAATTCATCTTCCCAGCTGATTTCATAATCTTAGACATGGAAGATGAAAACCAACAAATCCCTATCATCTTGGGTAGAGCATTTTTGGCTAGCGGAAGAACATTGATTGATGTTGATAAAGGGGAATTGAGATTAAGATATGGAGATGAGGAGGTGAAATTTCATGTAAATGATTCCATGAGGCACCCATCTAAGACCAATGAGAATTGTTGGGAGATCAATTTAATTAAAAAAGCATTCTTATTGGGAGATGTGGAAGAAGAGGGGATGCTATTAAATGAGGATGATGAGGATCTAATGGAAGATGGAGTGATTGAGGAATTGATTAAAGAAAGAAAAATAATTCAACCTTCCATAGATGTCCAACCATAATTAGAATTTAAACCTCTTCCTTCTCACTTAAAGTATACTTATCTAGGGGAGGAGACATCCCTTCCCATAATGATTTCTGCCTTGTTAAATCATCATCAAGAGAGCCTTTTATGTAAGGTTTTAAAGGAACACAAGATAGAAATTGGATGGAGTATAGCGGATCTGAAGGGGATAACTCTACTTTATTGATTAAACCTCAAAGACGTTTAAACTTTAACATAAAGGAAGTAATTCATAAAGAAATTATTAAACTCTTAGATGCTGGAATCATATTCCCCATCTCTGACAATCCTTGGGTGAGCCCTATTCATATGGTCCTAAAGAAGAGTGGGATGACCATTGTGCTTAATGATAATAATGAATTGATCCCCACTAGAATGGTGACCGAATGGAGAGTGTGCATTGATTATAGGAGGCCAAATAAAGCAACTTGGAAGGATCATTACACTCTCCCATTTATAGACCAAATGCTCGATAGGTTGGCCGGGAATACCTATTTCTATTTTCTTGATGGGTATTCTGGATATAATCAAATTCTGATTGCACCTGAAGACCAAGAGAAAACGACCTTCATCTGTCCCTTTAGGGATTTTGCCTTTAGGAGAATTCCCTTTGGGTTATGCAATGCTTCGGCCACTTTCCAATACGGTATGATGGTTATTTTCTCAAACATGATAGGGAATTTTTGGAAATCTTTATGGATGATTTCTATGCTGTCGGAAGTTGTTTCGACCATTGTCTCGCCAATTTGGGAAAGGCTTTAAAAAGGTGTGAAGAATTGAATTTGATCTTAAATTGAGAAAAATATCATTTTATGGTCGAAGAAGATATGTTCTTGGTCATTTGATCTCTAGGAGGGGAATTAAAGTTGATAAAGCTAAGGTTGAGGTAATTGAAAAACTCCCTCCTCCTTTCAATCTAAAAGGAATTAGAAGTTTCCTTGGGCATGTAGGATTTTATAAAAGATTTATCAAAGACTTCTCCAACATAAAGTTGCTGCTCTATAGATTACTAGGAAAAGATGTTGAATTCAAATTTGATGAAAATTGCTTAAAAGGTTTTAATGCTATAAAAACTGCCCTGATCTATGCTCCCATAATTTCTACACTAAATTGGGACACCCCTTTTGAGATTATGTGTGATGCAAGCTACCTTGCAGTTGGTGTTGACCTTGGGCAGTGGACGGAATGAATCTTCTATTCAATTTACTATGCTAATAAGCTCCTTGATGATGCCCAAAGAAACTATGCTACCACGGAGAAAGAACTCTTAGCTGTCATTTTTGCATTCACTAAATTTAGGTCATATCTCATTGGGTCTAAAACTATTATTTACACTGATCATGCGGCCATTAAGTATCTCCTTCAAAAGAAAGAAGCAAAACCTCACTTAATATGTTGGGTGCTGCTCGTAGAAGAATTTGATCTAGAAATTTGGGATAAAAAGGGGAGTGATAATGTGACAATCTATCTAGATTAACCCACCTTAAAAGTTATAATTTGATTGAAATTAGTGAATCATTCCCCGATGAGAAGCTGTACACTATTTCATCAACAAAACCTCCTTGGTTTGCTGACTTTGCAAATTATCTTGCAGGCGGAGTAATACCAAAAGACATGAACTATCAACAAAGAAAAAAATTCTCTGCTGACATAAAAAATTACTTTTGTTGTGATCCCTTCCTCTATAAATACTGTAATGATCAACTCCTAAGGAGATATGTGCCCGATTCAGAAATCAAGGACATTCTCTACCATTGCCACACATCCCCTTATGGAGGGCACCATGGAATTGATCAAACTACAGTTAAGGTTCTTCAATCTAGATTCTTTTGGCCTTATCTATTCAAAAATGTCGCTAAGTATGTAAAAAGTTGTGTGATATGCCAAAGAACCGGAAACCTTAGCAAAAGGAATGAACTTTCTTTGAATGGATTCTTTGAAGTGGAGCTATTTGATGTACGGGGAATTGATTTCATGGGCCCATTTCTTTTATCCCAAACTAATATGTATATTCTTCTTGCTATTGAATATGCTTCAAAGTGGGTAGAGGCACTTGCATGTGTGAATAATGACACTAAAACTGTAGTCAAATTTCTCAAGGAGCATGTGCTTGTGGGATTTGGTACTCCTAGATTCCTCATAAGTGATGGGGGAAAGCATTTCTGTAATAGTCAGCTTGAGAGTTTGCTGAGAAGCTATGGAGTAAAACATAAGGTGGAAACTGCCTACCACCCTCAGACTAGTGGACAAGTCAAACTCTCAAATAAGGAACTCAAATAGATCTTAGAGAAGATAGTGAATCAAAATAGAAAAGATTGGACTTCAAAACTCCAAGATGCCCTTTGAGCATATAGAATTGCTTTTAAAACTCACTTAGGAATGTCCCCCTATAGGCATGTGTATGGTAAATCTTGCCATCTTCCCGTGGAGTTGGAGCACCATGCTTTTTGGGCCATAAAGAAATTAAACTTCGACTTCCAACATGCAGGAGCAAGGAGAACGCTTCAATTGAATGATCTTGATGAATTCAGGTTGAATGCTTATGAAAGTGCTAAAATATACAAAGAAAAACAAAAAAAATGGCATGATAAATTAATTAAACCAAAGCATTTTCAACCACAAATGAAGGTACTTCTGTTTAATTTAAGATTAAGATTATTTCCAGGGAAACTAAAGTCAAGGTGGATGGGCCCATTTACAGTTACAAAGGTCTTTCCTCAAGGAGCCATAGATATTACTTCAAGTGAAGGAACCTTCAAGGTAAATGGGAATCGATTAAAGCCTTATTTGGAAGATAGTAACCTACAGGAGAAAGGAGGATGGACCTTACAAGACCTTCTTATGGAAGGAATTACATAGTAAATTTTACTCATGTCAAGCTGAGACGTTAAAACAAGCGGCTTCGTTGGAGACAACCCATGTCAAACCTAGGTTGTAATCTTTCTTGTTCTCATTTGTAGTTTTTCTTTGTGTTTTATTTTTTTCTTGAAAGAAATAAATTATGGTATCTCATATTTTCAAAATCTTTCAATGATTTGTAAATGACAAATTTTTCTGAACTTTTCAAACCTATGAAACTTACAAAAATATCAATGTAAAATTAATTGTCAACCAAAATTTTCTTAACAAAAAATGACTAAACTCATCGATAGCATTAAATCATCTAAACAAAGGAATGCTCCCAAGTTGTCGCTAGTCTACAAAAATTTAACAAAATCAATGCTAAGGTCTAAGTGTAGGGAAAGCTTAGAAATTAAAACTAGTGATTAAATTAAGTAAACTAAAGAGTATGCTGGGCACCTGTAGGACTTCATGATCACAAAGAATTGGAATTGGGATGAAGAAAAATATCTCTCTCTAAAGTTGAAAAAAAAAATAGGGATGAAGAAAAATATTTCTTCCAAAGAAAAAAATAAAGTAAGATGATGAAAAATATCTCTCCTAAAAATATTAAATATCTTTGTAATTCTTAAGGAGCACATATGACACAAAACTCTTGATTACTTGCTCATTAGTTTAGTGAATTACAAAGAACGTCTGCCATCATGTAGCATCAAGCATTACATAACTTAAAATTGGAGGCTAGTCTATCAACCATGGTTCATAACTGGGGTTAGAAAAGTTTAATGGCAGAAAATTTGTTGTCATTTCATTTAAGCATAAATTTTGAACTGCAATCAATTTCACATTGACATTACATATTGACTCTCATATCTTAAAATAGAAAAATCATATTTTGAGCTTACTCGAGGGTGAGCAAGAATCTAAGTGTGGGGGTGTAATGAATCCATAATTTATATACTAAATAAGGGAAAAATCGTATACAAATCCTTATTAGAAACAACCTGCCTTGATTAAATTATGCTTATTTTCAGGTAAAATGTGAGCTCAACAATTTCTAGGAGTATTTGAAGTATTTTTGCAGAAAGCACTAACCTAAGGGGATTTTTGAAATCTGGAGCAATTCCGCTATGGTGTGCCACAGCACGCTGCAGTGGTTGCAATATCTTCTGCAGCAGAATATTTTTTAAGGGAAAAATGAAGGTTTTGAAATGATTCAGTGATAAAGAAATGGAAAAGGAGATGTCATGTCATGCCTCAAGTGGGCTAAGCACTCATGATAGCAAGAATATGGAAGGAAAGAGGCCGAATTTGAATGCAAGAAAGGAGATTGAATCCTCTATAAATGTAGATTTTCTTCACAAGAGAAGGGTTCCAAATTTTCACTCAAAATTTCTAGCTTTTAGAAGGCTGCATAAAAGAAGGAGACATCTCCAAGGGAGGTTGAAGAGACTATTGCTAGAGGAGAAAGAAGTCCAAGCTGCACTAGGGAGCTAAGGGAAAGGAAGAGAGGAAGAAGTGGAGAGATCTAGAGAACCCCATTGAGGGGTGTTTCTCGTACACTCTAAATCTTGCTTTTAACTTCTTCTTAGAGGATAATGAAAGGGTCTTCATCCTTGTATATGTTTCTTCTTGTCTCAGCTATAATGGAAGGCTAGAACCCCTTGGGGAGGGTTGGGATGAATCCATTGTGAAATGTAAGGGACTTAATTAATGTTGGAGAACTTCCTCAAGCATTGAAATAAAAATTTGTGTTTAAATGACTTAATGAGATCACTCAAAAAAAATGTTGTGGACTAAATGATAATTATATGTTAAGAATATATTATTATAAATATGAACATCAAAATTAATGTCTTGTGCTCATAGCTCATTGCTTAGTTTAGAGCTGGACATGCATGCATCGGTTCTTAGAACTATGTGAGAAGTCCTTGAGCCTAATTGCACCATACTCTAAGCTCAATTGAGTAGTCAAAGCATGAGAGCTAAGAACCACTAACAGAGCTTCATTGCTCAGCATATACAAAAGGAGGAAGAGGACTCATAGAGAGCTCATGGATGAGATGACATAGTCCATGGTGCCCAATGAAACCACTTCCTTATCTGATCTGCGCTTGACGCGCACGATGCTCAGTAGTGGAATCAATGCTCATGAGATCGATTAACTAAAATTGTGATTTTGGCAACCTAGAAGTAGGAAAATTAAGATGCCCTAATTGCAATCTCATGAGAATCTTTGTGTTGAAATCAAACCATAGTGTGTTCATTATATACACAAGATTTGAACTTGTAGGACTTAGAGGAAAACTCTAAGTAATTTAATAAGCACTTGAATAATTGGCATAGTGATGAGAAAATGTGAAGTGCTTGAGAAGTAATCCAACATGAGTCCCTATTAATTTACAAGGAGAAGAACCCAACTCTCCTCTCTAATTCTAATAGTTTCTAAAATTAGAATTGTTATTCTGTGATACAAAACCAAATCAAGCTAAAATCATATTATTAAAACATTATTAAAATTAGATATACCTTAGTATCAAGACACACCGTTCCCTGAGGATGATAAATCTCGAAAATTACCTTCCAAATTATTACTTCAGACCACGTATGAGCGCAGACGTGTATTTTATTGTCTGTTAGTCCACAATGTGTTTCATATTTTGTCGTTGTGGAGATGTCTTCATAATCCATCTCACTTAGTTCAACTTCTACCAGTATCTCCTTAGCTGGAACTTTCTTATGCAGGGGAGCCCATTAAGATCTTAGCTCATGATCAAAAGTAGCTGAGAAACCCCTCCATCCCTATGGAGAAGGTAAAGTGGAGGAATCATTCTCTTCAAGAATCTACTTGGGAGATAGAGGCTGATATACAATGAAAGTATCCAAGTCTCTTTGATATTTTAGGTATCTTCAAATTCTAAACCTTGTTCCTAAATTTTTGCATTTTCTTTTTCCTTCTTAGGATGATGTTGGGGATGACATCGTTCTTAAGTTGGGGAGTCTGTAACAACCCTAGGTTGTTACTTAGCTAATTATAAGCTTAATCATCCTCTAATTATAGCTCCATTTTATTCAATAGGTCATTATAAGCTAACCTTAAAAATTTGGGGTCAATCGAACCTCTCTAGGTCAAATGAGCATTTTTGTCTAATTAGGTACCCTAAATAATAGCTAAAATATTTTGATCTCAATCAAATATCTGATTTCATTTTTGAATTTCTCACCCTCAAATTAGCTTGGGGTGCAAGTTTGGAATTTTTGGAGGTCATTTAGACATATTTTGAATTTAAATTAATATAGAAAAATTGCACATAAGGCATCATAACATTTTTTAATTGCAATTATATCCTTTAATCGACTTAACTAAATCAGGATCCGCTGTGCGGACCATGGGTGATCTGTTGTGGAGCCTGGGTCATGCAACAGCAAAGCCCCACTCTCTCCAACTGTCCAACCAGCAATCTCAACAGTTAGGATCTATATCTGCGGAAGCACAGATCTGCTGTCTGATTTCCTCGTGGATCCTATGGTCAGGATCACTTTTGCAATTGGCCATTAGGATTCATTTCATCTGGGCCATTGCGTCTATCTGATCGATAGATCAAAAGACCTTCAGTGCACCCAGCACCGTGGATCGTCATCCCGAGTGCGCCCCACTCCCGACAGGCAAAATTTGCTCGTATGACAGCTACCGATCCTATCCCCCACTACCTCCTCCATTTTAGCAAGCCATTGGGGTATTCCCTCAACGGTATGACAGCCCATCTGGGCGCCATGGCCCGGCTGACTTTAAAATAAATTTTGAAAGCTCAGTCATGGCTCGAGCTCTCGGGCCATCTGCAGCTAGCCCTCTACAGCCCAAACCATTCCCTGAGGCTATTTATAGCCTCAGGATCCTTCCTAGAGCTACTTGATGATTAATTGAGCTCAATTAGGATTTTCCCCCCAATTTGCCATTATCGGTCTACTCAAGGTCTCCTCGGTGATCCAGTGCTTGTGTACCACTAATAGAGAGTTGTCCCAATGTTCAGGACCCCTAGCATCTTCTGCAAGCTCTGCAACATCTAGAGTCTCCTCTACTAATCGATTTGAGCTCCTCCGTCAAACCAGGTACCCTAGTTGCTGTGAAGAGATGAATAGGCTCGATGCCTCCTCCCTTTTAATATGTAATTGTTATATTAATCTAATCGAATACAATGCATGCCAAATTAGGTCTGGGTCAGTCCTGATTGATCGAATTGATTGATCAGGCTACCATCCTTCAGAAGAGCTGGGTCTAAGTAAGGACCCAGTGATTCAGTTAGTCCCAGACACAACCGCCTTAGGGATTCGATCCATCTCACCTCCCTAAAGGTGTAGGAATCGAACCTGGAGCAAATCATGGTCTCTGTTGAGAGAATTGACTCCCCACAGTAGCTCCATGGCATGGCTCTCAGGTGAGTAAGGTCTGGGAGTTCCTAGCCTTCTCACAAGGGGCTTAAAGTTCCAATCGGTGCATCTGATTAAGGTGAATGTGTAGTGGCTCTCGGGTGATCGCGCCATGGCCTGCATGCTCAAGATTTTGGCGATTAGTTTTCCCCTAATCACCCTAAGGTCAGGGATAAGGGGTTGGGGATGACCGCACTGTTCGGGTTGGGCCAGCCCATGACCCGTACGGTGCAACCTTTCCAGGTCACTCGGGCCAGCCCACGACCCGTGCGGTGTGACCTTCCCGGGTCGCTCGGGCCCCGGCCGACTTGCATTTTTGGTATATTGGGCTGATCTGGTTTAATAATATTAAAAATAGCCATAATTTTTTTTCTTAAATTAATTAATCTGATTGCTTAAACTATAGGGAAATATAATTAGAAAAAAAAAAATTAAATTAATTGAATAACTTTTAATCCACTCATCAAAACCATATGAAAATTTACACCATTTTGTTCAAACAATTATAAGGAATTTAAATATAAAATAATATTGCACTTTTTGTGATTGGATTTTTTGATTTAGCCTAATTACTCTAGATCTTGATTAGAGTGGATTAACTGGTATACTTAGCTAAATTTTATGATTTATGTTTCATTATGCTTCTTATGATGTGTAGAATTCATATGCTAGGTGAAATAATTTTCTGATTATTATTTTAATAATTATGTCATAATCCTAGAAATGCATGATTAGTAAAAATTAGTATTTATACTTAACCAAATCTAGTAAACTAAGTCTCTCATTGTTCACATGGATTAAGTAGAAACTAATTGCCAAGTTTGATATATTTGATTGGTTAAATTTGTAATTAAGTATTAATCCATTTTGGCTTGATTTAGGGTTTGATTAGCCTTAATTACCTTTTGTTTTATTTAATTAAATATTTATATGCTTCAATAATTGTAGTATACATATTAGAGAGCTCAATCCCTAATTTGGACTCCTTAAATGATTGATTGATAATTATCAATCTTAAACCCTAAGAAATCTTAAGAATTGATTAAGTTAGTCAATATAATCTTAAACTGGAATGGACATCAATAATGCATAAATAACTCTCTCATATTATTATTAATCAAGAAGCTAAATAATTAAACTTGGTTTGCTCAAGTTATGAGCTAAATCTTAACTTGCCTAAATAAAGGTTTAAACCCTAATCACCTTAACTAGAATACTTGATTTGAATAAATAAAGGACTTGCATGATTTCAATCATACATACTGATTTGACATTAATCTTAAACCATTAAACTAGAAGTATTAAGATCTATAATTAATTCATGTGATTGGTCATCTGAACATATAACATTAAATCTTTGATTTTCTCCTAAATAAGACCCTTAGCATGAGATAAATCATAAAATGAGAATGATTTGCAAAATGATCAATTCTTAATAAATTACATGACTTTATCCCATAATTGTAGTATAGGCTATTATCAGATGAGTTTGCCCATCTGAATTGTGTAATTTAGTCTTATGAATTAAGATTTCAAAACTTAATATAAATCATAGATCTTAGATTATAAAATGTATACTTTAGTACTAGACCTTTAAAGCTGTAATCTAATGATAATAATTCAATAATTATTAAGCCTTACTAATAGAGAAGTTATTGAGGTAGGAATAACTTATTTTCTAATCTTGATGTAGAAGCTTTGATGCGCCTTCTTATCCTTAGATACTTGATCCTAGATCCTTGTGATAGGATAAATTAATGATTTAGATTGAGGTTATTTCCTTGTGGTAGTATCCTGAATTGAGTGACTTTTAAGTCACATATTTGGAACCTTCATGTAGGATTCACTACAATAAAGTATGGATTCATTAGTTTGATATCCCTTGATTATTAAATAGAATTGTTAGAATCAGTAGGACTATCAGTTGGAGGCAATAATGAATATCCATAGAACTGAATTATTTCAGTAGAAAATGGAATTGGTTGATTTACCCTGAGTAGAACTGTAGAGTTTCAGACTTATCTTAAGTAATTAGATAAGTACAGTTCAGTTCAGGATAAACATCCCAAGTCCAAGAGTGTTATAAGTAAGGTATTGAATTCTTAGTTTGAGAGAATAAACTATGACCAGGTCATGCCCCTTATTGTCATGTGTTTTGATAAGTACAGTTAAACAAACTAAGTACTTCAAGTTACCTTTCTTAGGACACTATAAGTATGCTTGTAATTAGGGTTTTAACAGCTTAGTTTGAAAGAATAAACTGTGACCGGGTCATGCCCCTTATCGTCATGCGTTTCGATAAGTGTAGTTAAACAAACTAAGATTTAAAGTCACCTTTCTTAAAAACATACCAACTATGTATATACAACCTCTTCAATTGATGAGTTTAGTTCAATCATAGCTAATTCAATGTAGTGGATTAGAATTAGGAGTCAGAATTTATTAAGCTGAATTTTGCACAATGGAGATAGATAGAATCATCACTTATTATTGAATTGATTTCTAGATTTTGATGATTTAAAGCACATAGTCACAAAAGCCTTGGCACATCATAAAATGCATGTCATGTCAGCATTAGTGGAGCAAATGACCTCACCTAAGGACTCTGTTAGCAGAGTGTTTGCTCACTTAGGATCTGTGGAGTGTCATGTGACACTAAGTCAGCATATCAGTGGCATACAATTCTATGGCATATTCAGATGCATAATTAAGAATTCAGTGGCATACATCACAGTTGTAGATTATTATTTACTCAATTTTAGATTACATACTACTTTCTCTATAATTTGGTATTCAGTTTAAAGTTTCAGTTTTACTCTACTTTCAGATTGCCATTATTTTAAGTTTTTCATCTATTTTACTATTTTTTCTACAGTTTTTTTAAACTATTTAACTGTTAATTATTAGATAACTATAACTATTAGAATAACTTTGATACGTTAGACTTATTGTCTAACTTGTGAAATATTTTGGATATGATTATTTACTAGATGTATGCTTTAGCTTTCGCGCTTTGTGTATACTACTACTTATACTTAGTATTGTGATGTGATCAAGATATACATAAAATACTAGTATTTGTGTAACTTGAATCTTACCTTTATTCATAATCCAAAATATATGAGTACCCTATCTAATACTTAAGATAATGATAATACCCTTATCTTAAGGATTAATACTCAACCCTCTTCTCTTTGAGGCTGAGACTCAGCAACTCTTTTGCTAAGCAAGTGTATTCGGGGAGGTTCAATTTCCTTCCCGAGTAACGCACCGTTCCACCGCCAATTGTTATTTATTAAACTAAACCATTTGCGTGCAGTGACGGGATAGGGTGTTACACTTTGTGTCATTGTACTTGTTATAATTTAAGAAAGTTATAGCCATTATATTTACATTAGTTGGACTTCAAATGGAAAATGTGAGTTTTAAACCCTTGAGTTAATTAATATTAAATTCCTAAAATTAGGGTTTTTACTTTTTAGGTCTCCTAAACCATATGACACCTTAGAAAACTTAACTTATAATATTAGATGATATTTTAAGTAGGAAAATAATTAGAATAACTTAGTCTTAGCTTAGTACTAATAAACCTAGGAAAGAGCCTCAATATAGAAATAAGATGATTGTATGAGTTCTTAAGATTGAATTTAGTATGTAAAGATTGTAGTAGTCCTAAACTTCTAGGATGAAATGGATTAGTTAGGTCCTTATGATTGTGAGATTTATTAGTAAAACTCTTAAAAGTTTAGATTGAGCTTAGTTTAGCTCCTTATATTCCTTATGTGTAGGATCAATCATGACGGACCCAAAATATGCAGTTTGCGCTTGCACATAAGTGTTTGTGGTCTGAAGTAATATGGGATGCTAAGATCCCTAGATTAATCATCCACATGGGAATAGTATTTTGTTTTATTGTTAGAGTATACCTAATTTCACTAATGTTTAAGTGTTAATAATGGTTATTGATGTTGGTTCTAGTAATAATTTTAGAGTTCTCATCTTGAAATCACTTTTTGGGAAAAATAAGAAGACTTGGGATTTCACATGTATGTTCATATGATTCATGCAAGCTCTCTTCTTCTCAAATTCATGTTAATTTAATTGGATTAATTTCATAAGTCATATTCAAGATACTTAGTCTTCTCTAGCTAAATGACTGAATGTACTAAGTCTTGTCTAGTGCTTTGAAATGAATACTAGCAGGTTTGATTATGGCACATAAACTTTCATGTGATCTTTATCAATGAGTTTATCTCTTACGTCTAAGTTATGAAATCTATGTTTTAGTTTGAGTATCACATGAAATAGAATTTACTAATGGCTCACATGCATTCCCTTCTTCATTTAGCCAAGAAAATAAGCTACTAGGCTAGAAGGGTTCATGACACATCAACCATAACTCTAAGCGCATTAGTAACCTCACATAAATCTAGAGTGAGCTATGGGGCACAATCAGTGGCTCTCGACTCACATGCGTCCCCTCTTGATTAGCAAAGGCAATGTTCTAAAAAGCTAAATGAGCTTTTCACATGGCTCATGCTTAACATGAAACAATCACCTCGCATAAATTAGGAGTGAGCTATGGTGCTCAGAGAGTGCTAATTGATCAAGCCTTGCCCAGGGTTGCGCATGGACTATTTCTGCACAATGATTATTGTCACATACATTCATGACATTATCGCTCAAGCATTAACATCTTTAGAATAAGGCGATCAATGAGCTCCATGAGGTTTATATGATAAAATATATTCATTCATATATTTATATAGGGAATGATATGTTTCCAATTATTTTATTCACACAGCATGCAAAAATTTTAGATTTTGAACATATCATTTATTTATAAGAAGAACACATTGCTTTATATTCATTTAACCCTACATGCTTATACATTCATATATCTTGTAGCACCTAAGTCTCTGTTGGATTGATGCTAAGGCGTCCTATAGCGCCTAACTCATTTTTTGATGGGAGATGTGGCATGCTGTAGCACCAAGTTCTCTTTTTGATGGGCGTTGCAGTGCAATGTAGCGCTAGGGTTTATGTCTGAAGAGAGCTACGACATGCTATAGTGCGTGTAGTGCGATGTAGCTCTCCTTTTGCACAAATCACTTTATTTCTGTAACCTGTTCACTCCAGATCTACAATGACATCAAAATACAATATAACAGCGATTGATTTTAGATAAAACATGCATTCTAAATAAGAAAATGACTATAAATATGGGTTTCATCAAATCCTAACTACCATAGTGTGTAATTTAATGATATTAACTCCATTTAGTAACCTAATCATTGAGCAAACTCTATAATTCTTAGTGCATTGAATAAAACCTACAAACTACTGATTAGGAAACCCTTCCTTAATACTTTTTCCCATTTGAACTACATTTGTAAATGGTAAGTCAAATTTGTTTAGTTAATGAGTCAGGATCATTTAATCCATAAATTTCATACTAAACTTGAAGCCAATAAACCTTCATGTTAATCTTCTAAATAAGGATCCTAGTAATAGCCCAAGTTTAGTGGCTTAGGATAGTAAGTGCTATACTAGTAAGTTAGATTTTTATTTTAACTTACATCCATACCTATGCATTAATTGTCATTTAGATAACTTAGATTGAATCCTAACTTTTAGGAGAGAGTTGTTATATTCAATACATAGATCTTGTGAATTAATTAGAGTAGTATTGAGGAATCCCAAGTGTAGGACTTGTAAGTAAGAGAAGACTTATAAAATATTATGATGGAATCAACTTAGAAAGACTAGTGCTTTCCACTAGAACTTAAAGACTAATCTAAGTAGCTAAATACAAGCTTTTTAGTGTAAGGTAGGTGACCATCTCATGCTAAGTGTGAGGCTTAGGATCATCTAGATTGATTAATGATCAAGCTAATACTAGATGTAGTCTTATGTTTGTGGTTAGAATGCTCCATTAGAATAGAAGTATTATAAGATAATTTAGATAATTGTAGTATTAAAAATATGATATGAAGTTTATTTGTAACGTTGATACTATATCTATAATTATTTTGTTATATAAATATGCTCTTAATCAAATCATTATTTTTAAAACCTCGTATGCATTATATATTATTATGTATCAATTGATTTAGACATTTGTTGAATTTCTAAGTCAATTGAGGGGCTTGACTTAGTTCTAATCATATGATAGATAACTAAAGTAGAAAATAATGGATATCATATGGTGTACAATTATCCATGAAAATCATTGAATATTGCAATGCATTGAGACTAAATTCTTAAAATTATTCATTAAGTACATTGTGCATAAATTAAACATATAACAGTACTTTGGGATTTCATATGATGGATTATGCTAGGGTAGGCTATGGAGTAATAAGGAGACCACACATATCTTAGAGAGGGAGTATCTGTAATAACCCATGTCATTACCATGTTAATTAAGATTAAATCTGACTTTAAAATCAGGATTCGAGTAACATCAAAATTAGGGCAAACTAAAAATATAGTTGGATATAGTATTTTTTTGTGATCGTTATGCCTGAGTTTAGGAGCAAATTGGATAACATATACTATTGAATTAATTTCTGAATTATTTAAACTCAGTAAATTAGAAAAATTAAATATAAAATAAGATATTGCTCCAAATTAAGAAATTTTGGAGCGAGTGTGTTCGTCTCATCAAGATACATCTTGTATCAATTTTTTTTATTTTTGAAAATAATGGAAAATTGCATAAGAATTGGGTCTTAATTAAAATTACTACTCATTTATTCAAAATAATATACTCTACTATGCATCAAATATTTTACTATTCATCATATTAATGCATTATTCATCCAAAATATATCATATTAAAGTTACTTAATAGCTAAGTAAACTTAAGAGTTAAGTAAGAAGAGAGAGAAAGAAAAGAGAGAAAGAAGAGAGAAAAAGAAAGCAAATTTTTACATGTTAAGAATTTATGGAGAGAGAAGAAAGAGAAAGCTAAATGTTCACCTTAAAAAAGTTATGGAGGAGAGAGAAACAAAAATTATAAATACCACCCTCATCTCCTCACATATCCCCTCCCCCATTGTCATCCCTCTTCTCTCTCCTCACCTCTTCCCCATCCACTTCCCCCCATTCTTCCTCGGCCACCACCAGTTCATTTCATCGACCTTCGGTAAAGCTTCATCAATAGTAAGATAAAAAAAATGAGAAAGAGATGAAAATTTTTCTATTCCTTTCATTTTTTTCTTCTTTTAATAATAATAATAATAATCTTATTATTATGTTTATTAATGATATTACTACTATTACTATTATTATTATTATTTTCATTTATACAATTTTCATTTCTATCATTTTAATTAAGTTAATTTCTTTCTTTATATATATATATATATATATATATATATATATATATATATATGTGTGTGTGTGTGTGTGTGTGTGTGTTGGAGTTTAAACAGAACCTTCAGGCACACTTTCCACAGCGGAAGCAGTGACTTAGTACACACTCGGTTGAGGACCGAGGTTGCATTAACGATTACCAAGCAAATATAATATCACAAAATTGCAAGTAAAAAAGTGCACAACACATGCCTGCAAGATAAATACAAATATGCAAACTACCAAACACAGAAAATTATGTAAAAAACCCAAGCATGGAAAAAACCACAGAGCTACACCACAGAAAAATATCACTATGAGAACTTGAAAATTACAGAGTTACAAAGAGCTTATCCTTGACTGAAATACATAAGCTCTTACTCAAATATGGAGAGGAGAGAAAGTAGCCACCACTTGGAGTGTCTTCTTTAATATGTAAGAGGTTTCTTGCATTGTAGCTTCCTTAGGGCTTTACCTTGGGATCTCCTTCTCACATCAGCAGACAGCTTCCAATTTGAAATGCCAATATAGTAAACTTTTCCAAACTTGTTTGTATAAGTATCCAACTCAATTTTGGACCTTGAAAGGTCAAAATGACATTCAATTTACTTAGGGCATAACCTAAACTATAGCAGAGCTCCGCCAGGCGCTACTGCGTGCCGTAGCGCCGTGCTTTGAATAAGAACCCTCTACAGTGCGCGAAAGTGAGCACGTCTCGGGATGGAACCCGCTGTGGTGCATGGTAGTGCCCAAATTTTGAATCGCCTGCATCATGGGATTGATCCATTGTGGTGCACTGCAGCACCGATTTTTGTTACAATGCGATGCAGTGCCAATTTCTGCTACAGTGTTGACCCCTAAGATGCGCTAACCCCCAAGGCGCGCTGTGGCGCTCCACGGTGGGCGACAATATTTGTGTTGTTCCTGGACTTTACAGATTATTTTGAATTACCTCAAAACCATCTAAAAGCTCACTAGAGCACCATTAGCATCTTCATGATGGACTAAATAGTCACCACAACATTATATATATATATATATAACTATTATTACTATTATTATTTCTAATTTTTACAATTTTTATTTCAATCATTTTATATATATATATATATATGTGTGTGTGTGTTTGTGTGTGTGAGTGTGTGTATTATTTTTAATTTTTGGAATTATTAATTCAATCATTTCAACTCAGTTAGATATATTTATATATATTATTAGTATTATTACAATTATTATTTTTATTATTACTATTATTATTCTAATTTTTGTAGATTTTTTTTTAAGTTATTTTTCTTTCCTTTAATATTAGTATATATTATTATTATTATTATAATCATTTATAATAATAATATTAATAATAATAATAAAGCTATTATTATTGTTTTTACAAAATATTATTAATATATGTACATACATATTATAAAGTTAGTATTATAATTATTTAATTATTAATAATAATAAAGATATTATTATTGTTATTATTATTGTTATTATTATTATATAAGAAAGAGAAATGATAAATTCAAAAAAGAAAATGAGAGAATGAATATAAGAAAGATTATTTTTCTCTTATATAATTATTATAAATATTATTTTGTTTTATCATTTATTTTTGTAAATATTTTTATTAAATTTAAAAGATAATAATAATTATTAAATAAATTAACTAAGAAGTTTTTGAGTAATTACTTATCAAGTACAAAATTGTACATATATTTGACTTTTGACTTTTTGATTCACACACTAAAGAAAGATATCATATATCTTTTATTACTCTTATTTAATATACTTTTATACTCAGCATCATACATAGTTGATATAAATATTTTAATAGTCACATAAAATGATATATAAAAAAGTTTGGATAACTGAGTAGCACATGTTAACTATTGATCTATTTTTAGTCTGATGAGACAACTGCTAGGATGGGGTTACCGACATTGGGAGGCAAAATGAGCCTATACTAATAAGCCTTTGAGGAGGCATGTATAGAGAGAAGTTATGATATGTAACACAAAATTAAACCTTCATTTTTCTTGATTTTATATATGCCCAACAAAATCATATTTTTATGCCAATTATTAAATGCTCAAATTCTATATTTATTTTTATGATAATAATTATTTTTATGCTAAGGTTTCAGTGTAATTGAAATAGATTTATAGGAATTAATTTATACAGCTTTTTATTTTCCATTAAATTATTAATTATTTTACTTATTATTTAATAATTATAAATTGATATTGATTAATACTTAGTATCACAACTAACTGGTATTTAAATACCTGCACTTTTGAAATGTGTCTAGCTCATTAGCTCATCCTAGAGAAAAGGTTCTAAGGATCAAGCAGTACTGATATTGCCACATGCTGATTTACTATTTTTGACTCTGTTTAAAGTTTATAACTTTTGTTTTATTTAAATCTTGGTGATCAAAACTTTGTAATATTTATAAATTAATTATTAAATGAGTTGTGTTTGATGTTTATATATTATGTCTTTTAAACCATTCAATATGATCCTACGACTATTTAACGACCCTAATATTGGATCAGAAACCTAATCCAATATTAGATGTTACTGTAGTACTTAATACTAGGTTAGTGAGTCTTAACTTACTGTTAAGCACTATGGGGAGCCAAGGGTCTCCAAGGATAAAAATTATATGTACAATACTAAGAAATATAAGACATTCTAGCCACCCAAAAAAGAAAGTAAGAACACAACATATAATAATAAGGAAAACTCTCCATAAATTAAATTTATACAAACTCTTAGACGTAATGAGACTCGTCATCACGGGTTACATGAACTAAAAAAGAAAGAAAGAAAGAAAGAAAGATAATGAAAAATAAAAGTCTTCAAAGGTGCAACTACTGGATCTGATCTATCTCAGGCACAAGATCCACTCCAAGCTACTGATCTACTGTATTTGGTATATAATATGGCAGAGCACAACCAATAAAGAAAAAAGTTTTTAGACTTAAAAAGCTTAAGTACATTTTAGGGCAACTATTCTATTTAAGTTTTACTTGAATATCACATTAGCCATTTATAATTATTATTTAAGCATAGCTCAATATAGTAAAAAGTAAAGTAAAATGAGTAAAGTGAAACAATCCTATAAGATGGTTCCCAGATCTTGCTGAATAGATGACCAAAAATATATATGTAAATCTATTGTCTATATCTGAAATGTTGAGATTCGATGTTTTGACTAGACGGGCGATCTCTTTAAGATAGATCTCGGCTAACCTTTCAACAGAGTCAGTTTGGAGAAATGGAAAGAAAAAATATAACTTGGTAAGTCTATTAACAATCACCCAAATCACATTAGCTCCCTATTTACCCTTCGGTAAACTTAAAACAATGACCATGAAAATGTCAAACCATTTCCATTCACAGATATCTAATAATTTAAGAAGTTTACCAGGCTTCTGGTGTTCATCCTTTACCAACACAAGATTGGTACTTAGGGATAAAAGCAGTAATTTCTCTTTTAATACTTGGCCACCAAAAGGACTTCTTCAAAAACTAACACACCTTACTACAGCCCAATAATATTGAAGGAACAAACACAAATGTAGTTTTTGTTAGCTCATATGCAGCTAAATTATAGAATCTTTATTCATCATTCACTTTTCTATTATTGATGATACTATTGCTTTAAACTATACTGAGAATACACAAGCTTAGGATCCACAAGATTCTACTATTTAGTGTAAATTCAACTAAACGATCATATAAAAGTTAAAGCATTAGAACTCATCAAGCTCTAACTTAAATCAATCAGTGTCACTTAATGAAGCTAAATTATTCAATCAATCATCTTATTTACACCACAACCCAACCATGATATAATCTATCAAGATTAAGAGTCATGAGATCAAACTCCAATATGGTGTTTAAGTCTCTTGAATTAAAATTGTAATCACTTAAAAACTAGGGTTTCTAGCTACTACCCTAAATAAAAAGTAAGCTGACTATCTTACTTCTAATAAAGTCTACCTAATTACTATGGCATTTTCTTACTGCTCTATCTAAGAAGAAAATTAATAAGGCATCTATCTAATTCCTAATTGATGAACTAAAATAGGAATGAACCAGATTAAAATTGCAAAACTGCCTAACGTAGCCCTATTTCCTTCATCAGTGACAATGAGAGTGAGAGCATGCACCATTAAAAGAGCATCAAGTTGTTAAACTTAAAAAGTCTAAGTACATTTTATAGTGACTAATCTATTTAAGTTTTAAGTGGATATCACATTAGCTATTTACAATTATTATTTAAGTGGAGCTCAATACAATAAAAAGGAAAGTAAATTGAGTAAAGTGAAGTAAAGTACAGTAAAGTAATTAACTATAAATAATAATAAAAAGGCTATAAAATAGTAGAAGAGGAAACTTCGTACAACTTGCAACATCTATATAAGTAAGAAAAAAATGTGCAACTATACTACCAAATGTGTAATAATAGTAGCAAGAAAATATGTACAAGTGGACATATGATAAGTATTATAACTGAAAGGAGTGCGAGCATAAATGTAAGTGATAACAATATACACTGCAAGTAAGTAAGTAAGGGATGTAAATATAGGTGAACATATAATATATGCAAGTAAAGTAAATCTCAATCATAAAGGACTGAATGTAAGTAAAAATAGACATAAATAATTGAGTAAACATAGTTAGAAGACTATGATAAAACATCCACTATCACTTAGAATGTGGGTAAAGTAAGCACAATCATAAAAGATTGTAAAATGTTAAGTTATTTATCTTGCATGTCTTATTTTGTGGGCGTAAGAACAAGTGAGGAGTTAAGCACATCTGCTTAACAAAATAAGTAAAGTGAGGTTTCCCATAACACTCAAGTTTCCCTTCTAGGATATGTGAGGTCTCCTTATTACACCATTGTCTGCCCTGGCATAGTCCACCACATGACCCCAAGTAAATGTTATAAGTTTATTTTATGCACAAAGTTTTTATGAATGTATTTAAGGATTTAGTCTCAATATGTTGCAGCATTCAAGGATGTTTCAAAGCTAATTGTAAACCATATGATATCTAATGTTATTTACTTTAGTTATCTACCCTATGATTGAGGCTATTAAGTTCCTCAATTGACTTAGACATTCATTGAATGTCTTCATAAATTGATACATAATAATATATAATTAAATGAGTTTTAAGAGTAATTATTTGATTAAGGTCTTATTGATGTGACAAAATAATTTATAAATATAATTGAGTTGATACAAATGAGCTTCCTACCCAAATTTTAATATTACAAACATATAACTATCAACCAACACTTCTACTCTATAGGAATACTCTACCTTAGATGCTAACAATTTCACTATTACACCACTTAAGTTACTAGTTTCTTTATAACATAGATTACTGAAGGTCTAGCTATAGGATTTCTTAACCATTGAACTAGCATCTCTTTACATACACTAAAGGGCTTCTAATACTATCACATTTAAACATCCAAGTTAACTCTATCCTTATATTATACTATCATGCTAGCATTTTATTATTTTATGCTTTATAAGGTTGTACATCTAACAACTTAAGTTAACATACTCTAAGTACGTGACTAATGGGACAATTTCACTATATTCTTAGACTTTGGGATTTTATAAGATTAGAAATCTTGTATGCTAAAAATTAAGGGTTAATATTACTTAAGTTATTATTATCTAAATTGAGTTCTCATTAAGTTGTTTAATCTAACAATATGGTTCTTTTCTTAAATCCTAAGTTTCCAAGCCTTAGTATTACAATCACTAAGATCCTAAGTTTAAACCGTTAATAACCCTAGGTTGTTACTAAGATTAAACACAAGCTTAATCACACTATAATTTTGATTTCATTATATTCATATGTTCATTAGGATCTAACCTTAAAAATTTGGGGTCAATCAGACCTCATTTGGTTAAATTGGCAAATTCATCAAATTAGGAACCCTAATTAATAGCCAAAATATTTTGAACTCCAAACCAAAATCTGATTATATTTTTAAATTCCCCATCTCCAAATTAGCAAGTGGTGTAAGTTTGGGAATTTTTGGAGGTTGTTTAGGCCATAATTGAATTTAAATTAAATTGGTAAAATTGCATAAAGGGGATTCCAACTTTTCATAATTGTATATATTAACCAAACAGCTTTAACCGCCTGGGATCCACTGTGCGGACCGCGGGAGATTCACTGCAAACCTTGGGTCCCACGGCAGCAGATTTGTAGCGCATCCGTCTGTCGCTCTGAGCTTAGATCTAATTGCGCGCGGGCGCCGATCGAACGTTGGATCCGCCCCACGGATTTCACGGCCCAGATCATTCTGTGTCTGACCATTAGGATCTGAAGGATCAGAATTGTTTCGCAGTTCTAATTGATTGATTATACAGCTGTCGCAAGCCCTGCTACTGCTAACCTCTGCCCCCACTCACTCGGGCTCCCGACAGGGAATATCTTCCATACGCCAGCTACAAGCCTTGTACCCCACTCCACCACCCACCTCAGTAGAGCCATTAGGCCCTTACCGAACTGGTTAAAATCCATGGATGGGCTTCGAAGTTCTTCCTTGAGTTTATAAATAGTCTCAAGAATTAACTAGAGAGCTATTTACTCTCTTAGAATCCCCAACTAAAGTTGTCCTCCAATCCTTTCCCTCTCGGCTGGCTCTGCAATTCTGAGTTCTCCTGGCATCCTTAGCTTCTTCCAGCGGAAATCAGTGGGCGTGACTTGGAGTTCCTATCCCCTAGCTATTTTTTGATGCTCAACCATCCCCTGGAGTTGCCTGTCCCTCGAACTAGTTCTACCGATCGAAACTAGGTACCACTCTCCTCTATGATGAGTCAAGTAGGCTCTGCACTACTCTATTCGATTTGTAATTACTTGCTTAAGCTAATTAAACCCATCTCAATTGCTTCTAAGGTCTAGGTTAGCCTTGATCAATCGAATCTTAATTACCATGTTGCATGAAATTTAGAGTATTACTCTTATAGTTATGTGCTAATTCTTCTTGGGTTTGATTAGTGAGTATATAGCTTTTACTGCCCCCTGACCTCAGGAGCAATTAGGTTTATATGTGCTTCTTATATAGTAGTATGCATATTAAAAAACATAAATTTTGATATTGACACTTGGATTTCTTAATTTGCTTTAATTAAGAATGAAACCATATATAACTTAATTAAGTGCTTGAAGTAATTAAAGAATGAGCTAATGTTGAATTGAACCTCAATAATTGATGAATAATGTAATGTTAACCCTATAAGTCAAATTCAGTATGAACACCTATAATTATGTCAACATTGCTTCCAAATTTATTCTACTTTAATTAAGCTCAAAGGAAAGTTAACTTAAATTGAACTCTTGATTTGACATTCAATAATCTGCATGAAATCATTTAACAGTTATTATTTTGACATTTGACTTTAGACTAGTAAAACTATAAGTTCTTAAATCTTATAATAATTCATGTGATTCGCAATCTTAATCAAATCTTAAGATATTTGACTTAATCTTAAGGAATATAACTAAAATGAATTAATCTTAATAAGATAAGCTTTATTTGCAAATGATAAATTCTCAATAAATTGTGTGATTTTTACCCCATAATCAATATGCTTTGATTAAGTTATGATTTATGAGAATTGCATACTTGAGTTTTGGCATCTAAACCATGTGATTGAACTAGTAAAATTAGATGAAATTTCATTATCGTAAATATTAGTTTGACGCTTAAGTGGAATAATTAGTGTTTTAGATCTTTAAAACTTAAAGATAATTCTAGGCTAAAGAAAATACTATACCTTTAAGTAAGCTAGCTCTTGATGTAGGAAAGGCTAAATTGTCTAATTTTTGAGGTAGGATCTTAGATGAACCTTAATAACCTTAAATGCTTAATTCTAAAACCTTATGGTAGAGTAACCTAAGGAGATTAGATTTGAAATTATCCCTTGTGGTAATATCCTAAGTTAAGTGGCTTTCATGCCACATCCTTGGAGCTTTTGTGTAGGACTCACCACAATGGAGAAAGATTCATTAGTTTGTTACTCCTTGATCATTAAATAGAATTGTTAGAATATAAATATGAAGTATTATCATATAGAGATAATGGTGCATATCTATATAACTAATTTATTCAGTAGAAGATGGAATTAGTTGATTTGTACTAAATAGAACTGTAGAGTCTCAGTCTTATCTTAGTAATTGATAAGTACAGTTCAGTTCAGTATAAACATCCCAAGTTTAAAGTGTGTTATAGATTAGGAGTTTAGCAGCTTAGTTTGAGAGAATAAGTTATAAGAGGATTCTATCCCTTATCCTTGTACACATTGATAAGTGTATTTAAACACACAAGTGTTAAAGTCACCCTTCCTAGGACATGCTAATCATGCATATGTACTCTCCCCATGTGATAATTTAGAATATTATTATGAAATGAATATTGAATTCAGTGGAATTAGAATAAAATCATGTAATCCATTTAGTTAAGGTTTGAATCAAAGAGACAAATGGATTTATTTGCTTGGTTTTGATCATTTCTGGTTTTAACATTTTAGAGCATACAGTTATTAAAGCCTTGGCATATCATGAATTGCATAAATCATATTACTACATTAGCGGAGCATTGTACTCGCCTTGGATTATGTTAGCAAAGCAGTGTGCTCACCTAAGATCTATTAGTGGAGTGTCTGCTCATCTAAGATTCAATGGGATGTCCAGTGAGATGAAGTTATTCATATTTGAGGCATAGAGTTTTGTGGAATTTTCAGATATATATATATACACATATTCAGTGACATACAACACCATTTTATCTCAGCATTTTATTTAGTTTTAGTTTCTTTATAGTTTTATATTTTCAGTACTTAGTCTTTTAGTTACTATTTTACTTCCCTTTTTGTTTTGTACAGTATTGTACTTTTTAGCTTTTTCAGTACTTTTTTGCAATATTGTTTTATGTACCTAAATGTTAATTTTTTAAAACTATAAATGTATATAATAGCTCTAGATGTGTTAGGTTTATTATCTAACACATGGTACATTTTGGGATCCAACAATTTGTTCGTTCTAGAGCAATTTGTAGAGCAGGCTCAGAAGGCTTCCCCGGAGATCCAAGAGGAGTTTGTGGAGCATTAGCCAGCTCTGCTTATACTTTTGCTTAGTTTACTTTCTTTCATAAGTAGAAGCTATTTCTATCTTTTATATTAAGCAATTGGTTTGTAATAATGTTAACTCTGGATGTATTTTTCTTTTTGAGATGAATGCTTTTTACTTAGCTTCTATGATGAATGATATGGATGAATGCTTTAGCTTCCACACTCTAATATTCTTACTACTTATACTTACTATTATGATGTAATAAACATGTAAGAAATACTAATACTCATATATATTGGATTCTTATTAAATCCATTACACATAATCTAATGTATGTCAGTATCATATATAATACTTAAGATAAGTATTATATGCTTATATTAAGGATTAGACCTCGGTTATACCTTGAGTAGAGCTTCAGAATTACTGAGTAGTATTTGGGGAGGTTCAACAGACCTTCCTGAGTAACGCACCGTTCCGCCGCCAATTGTTATTATCCTTAAATTACCCCTAGTTGCGCGCGGCGACAGGATGGGGCGTTACAATACCTATTGCTAAGCACTTAAGGGATTCTAATCCCTTGTAATACTTAAAAGTAATATCTAGCTTTAACTTAATCACTTAGTCATTATAAGGGATTACAAATCTTATTAATGTTTAACCTTAAGTGAATCTAAGATTTCAAGTTTATTAGATATGGACACTAGTCCTATATCTTACCGTGATGGATATCACTTAGAGGATTTTAAGCCTATCTCTCACTCAACTGATCAAGCTCTAAGGATCTAATTCGCTTCTTCACCTAAGCTTATTTATAATCTTAGCATATTAATTCTGTCTTTTTAAATGATTCTTGGCATCTTACTCAGGATAAAATGACTAACTACGATACCCTATGAAGGTTGCACTGAACTACTGAGATCAATTTCTAAGTTATATACTTAGCATACTAAGGCCATTCATATAATCCTAAGCAGGTTGCACTTGTCCTTTTAGGTTAATATTTGAATGTAAGTAAAAGGCACTAAACTATCGAAGATGTCCCCATTCTAAATATCTTTTAACTTTTCTTTTAGATATAAGAGCTACTAAGGACTACTTAACATTATTCTAAGTAGCTCACGAGATTTAAGATGATCTACAATTCACTATCCTATAAGTTAGGATTACTTTAAAGTTATCTAAATGGAAATAATGGTGTAAGTACTAATCTAAGTTAGATTGGGAGCTTAACTCAATATTAACTTCCTAATCTCATCAAGTTATAGGACTTAGACTAGTAGTTAGGATCCTTAGGTAAAAAGTTATCATGAAGAATTTCTAGCCTCAAGTTCATTAAGGAATCTTAAGATTAGAAGATCCAAATCAATCAACCAAATAAGTTGGCTAACTACAATCTAATGCAGGCCATTAGTAAAGTGCTTAAGTGAAAGCATTCAAATTTGTAACTTCCAAGTTCATGTCAAGGAATTAGGAATCCTAGGCTTTAGATAAGTGTTTAGGCTCACTATAATGGAACTAAAATACTTAATAGGGTGGCTAGGGTCAAACCTATACTTAAGGAAGTAAGGCACTAAGTTAAGCTCAATCTTTTATTTAGGAGGTTCACTAATGATTGATACTAACATAAGGAGCTAACTAGTTCAATCTATCATAGAGTGTAGGACTACTATAATCCTTGAGCACTAGATTAAGCATTAGGATCAAAGAATATCAATCCAATTCTACGTTGAGGCTCTAGCTTGGCTTACTAGTACTAAACTAGGAGTAGGTTCTTCTAGATAATTTTCTACTCAAAACATCATCTAATGTTGTTATAAATGAAGTTATATAAGGTGTCATGGCCTTTAGGAGGCCTAAACCTGCAAAACCCCAACTTTAGAAATTTAATAAAATTTTATTCAATGGTCAAAAACTCACATTTTCCATTTAATGTTCAAATCATATAAACACGGTGGCTATAACTTTCTTATAACATAATGAGTAAAATGACACTAAGTAAGATCAAATCGGATATCAAATAGTTGATCGAGCTTTTAATGACTAATGATACTTAAGAGGTCATTAGAAAAATTAGTTGTCAAAATGGAAAATTAATATCATAATTTTGTCCTATACATTTTTGTAATTGAAATGGACTTTTGGATTGTCAAATTTGGACGAGAATTGGCTAACATAGATCGCTTGCAAAATTAGGTTTATTGATTAATTAATTAATTAAGAAAAATAGTGATTAATGAAAATAAGCATCAAATGAAAAATCTAATGTCATATTATTGTTCTACATGTTTTTGAGATCAAAATGACATAATATTGCTAGGTTTGGAGTTCTGTTAGTGAAGTTATATAACAAATAATATTTGTAATTATAAATTTATAATTAAATTGATTTATTAAATTATCTCTCTGCTGATCCCTAGCCACAGCCGCACGTGACCTTTACGCACAAGTATATGGTACCGACCGCGCTCATGCGGGCCAACTTGTGTGAGTGAGTCTGGCCCACAGTTCAGGGCACTCGGGTCAAGCAGAACCTATCATTGTGAGTGTCGATACATGGAGCTATAGGATCAAAATAGCCCTAGCTCCGATGGTCTCCGGCGACCGGCTCGCTCGTCATTCGAAAGTTCTTGTAACAACCCGACGTTGTTACTGAGCCGTTCAGATCTAACCCTGAGCAGATTAAGACAAAATTCAATATTAAATTTAAGTTGGATAAAAATTAAATAAAAATAATCTCAAATGAAGCGTATCAAGGGGATCCTTCTACCAAAATTTGAGCGCAATCGGGATCCCGGATCGTCCAAAATAAATTCTGGTAATTTAAACTTGCGGAATTGATAATAGATAAAATAAAAGTCAGAATTCAAAAATTTTAGTAGCTTTGAGTTAAGCGTTATACGTTGATGTTATGTTTAAGTTTCACAATTATCTTAGCTTCGGATTAGTCGTAGCAATTTTTTGAAGTTTTTCACTTAAAAATTAATATCAAATAAATTACCTATCCAAATTCAATTATTTTGAGACGTGTGCGTTCGTCTCATCAAGACGCTCATTTTGGCAGTCAGCTCATAATTTTTAAAGTTCAATCAGTCGTCAATCGAAGCATGGAAGTTTAGGTGATCCATAGCCGCATGATCTTAATTCAAGGATCAAAATAGCTTAGCACCAATTATTTAAAAGCCCTAAGAGCCATACCCTAACTAATATTTTGAGCTGAAGGGCCCTCTTCATTCGATGTCTTCTCTACCAAAGGCGCCTTCAGCCAGCCCTTCTCGGCTTGGAGCCGAGATCTCCCCTCGCCAAGCCATCTATCTTCAACTAGCTAAGCCTCTTCTTCCCCATCGATGACAGAGAACAATCGAACCTCCACCTCTTGACTGAGCTCTAGCTCTTCCTTCCATTTGGCTAAGCGCCAAGCCGATGGCTCACCTTGCAGGCCGATCAACGGCCGAACAGCATCGACCCTCTCTTTCCATCATCTGATTCCTTCCATCTCTTCCTCCTCTCATGCAACAGCGCTGGTGTTCTTCGACAAACTCAAGGTCAGCTCATTTTTCTTTTGATTTAGTAAGAACCCTCTATTATTAGCAATTTCATTTAATTTCAGATCTTTAAATTGTTCTGGGTCGAGATCTCATAAGCATTTGAGGATGTAAACATTAATAAATTTGTAAAGTCAATTTGCACTATAATTGCATGCTTTGAAATATGCACTTTTAATTATCAATACAAAAATTCATTGAAGAAAACTAGACATAAAGTAATCGCAAAAAATATTGATGTTAGATAAAATTGTAAACTATATTGAAGTTAATCTATGAAGGGTTTATTTCTTCTTAGTGTGTGTTGGAGATTTAGATATGATTAATGTAAACACAAATATTGCATATTAATGGTGGTTTTAATAGTTCATGTATTCTCATTGCCATGGATTAATTATCATTGTATCTAAGCATGCAGCCCTCCTTTTATCTTATGAACAATATGAGAATTAGCTATATTAGTTAAATGCTTATTCCACTTTTGCAATGGTTGATCTGTGCAATCATAAGAGTTGTGTTCTCTCATTTAGTTTAAGAGTGGATATTCATACGTCTAGTATAATGGTTTATCAATCCATCACATAATTTCCCACTTGTAGTTTCCCATCTTAGTTATCATTAAATTTTGCATGAAGAAGTTAGCTTAGCAATGAGTTTGGATTTAATCTCTACTAAATGTTATTAAAGCATGTTCAAGCATCTTTGGAGAGCTTAAATGTAAACTGTTTGATTTTTTCATCTCTTTATTGATTACTTACATCTTTAGCATCCATATAAGTTCATTTGAACTCATGTGCTTCCCTTACTTTCCATAAACTTGAAATAAAATAGTGAAGCTTATCTAAGTATGAATATTCAAATATGTATGCATCCTCATGCTAACTTTGTGATCATTGGCATTAGAATTGCTAAGATGTGTATACCAAAAGCTAAAGTTTGTTTCATCAATCACTTGATTTAATTATAAATGAATGGTTTAAGGTCTAACCATACGTATCAACTTACTTAATGCTCCTAAAATAATGTTTATGGTTCTCTTAGTAAATATTATTCATGATTAGAAATGGCTGAAATGATGATTGGATTTCAAGTTTATATTCATAAATAATTGCAAGTGATCTTATTAGAGTTCTCATTATTTGCTACACCCTTATTCTTTTGAAATTAATAAATTAATTATTCATTATTTAGGCTTATTTTGTTGCTTTAATTCAGCTAATGCCATGGTTGACCATATTGGGGCTGTAATAAGGATCACCTACTATGGGGTGATAGTCGTGAAGCTTCACTATAAAGGTACGTTAAGTACTTAGAACTTTCTTGAGTTTTGTATTCATTTAATTGTATTATTTTATTGAGCTCTTTGTACAGTGCGTATATCACTTGCATAGATCTTAGCTTTATTAGTGATTGAATTGTATTTTGAAAACCTTATCATTAGGAGTTTCTTAGGAATCTATGCCTCACCTTAGGATCTTTTCCTTAAGAATAGGAATATGTATTAGGGTAGATTTCATTCTTTGAATAAGTGGTTTATTCAATGAATGAAACCTTGATTTTTCTAGTTTCTAGAATTTTCATACTTTAATTTTGATTATTTTATCTTTTAACTTTATATTAAGAATAGGAGATTCATTCTCTTAAGCTTGATTTCTACTTAATAGAGTATGCCTTAATCATCAGTTCACATATAGATAAACCATAGATCTTAAGCTTACCTTTGGATTATGTGATTGAACCCAAAGTCGTGGTGTTTTATTCATAATTCTTAGCTTAGTAGATCTTGATTAGATTTTTGCTTAGAATATCTAAATTCATCAATTAGGATGTGATGATTTATTATTTAACTTATAGTTAATTTTGATTGAATTAAATTGGAACATGATCAGCTCTGATTATTTTCAACTTATAAGGCCATGTTTCTAAGTTTTATAACTTGGAATAGCTAGAATAGTTTAATAGATAACAAATGATGTCACCTTGTGTAGCTGAGTCTCTTGCTCACTTGAGTATTGCTGTTTTGCATACCTTTTATATTGAGTCTTTATCCTTGGGCATGATAGGTAAACTCAGGATATAAATAATGTATCTTAGCTTAGTATTTGAAAGCATAAACATTCATTCAATTCTTTCAGTGCATTCAGTTCAGTAGGGTATGCCCTAGCTTAGTCTGTCTCTTCAGTTCTAATTTTGTTATTGAATAGACTTAGACCTAGCCCAGTGCTTGGCTAGGATAGACACATGTCTTATTCTACAAGTTCAATTCGGACTTAGCTCTGATGATGCTTAGGATGGACACATGTTGAACTTTATGTTCAGAGGCTCTATGTAGCCTATTTTTTGTTATTGCAGTACTATATTTATAAGGATACTTTTACTTCAATTCTGTTTTAGTGCTTTGTTTTGTTTTACCACATGCTTCAGTGGCCTTACTTTTTTAGTGCTTGTACTTATTTTGCCACATGCTTTAGTGGCCTTACTTTTATTTCAGTTTAGTGCTTAGCTTGTTTTGCCACATGCTTCAGTAGCTTTTACTTTACAGTTTTTGCATACTATTATATTTGCTTTCGCTCATTTATTTCAGTTCAACACTTACTCAATATTTGTACCTTATTTTCAGTTCTATATGTTTCAGTGCATATTTCTTTTATAATTAGAATATATTCATGTGATCATAAGCTTGTAAGAATGAGTCTTTTTTTTCAGCACCTTTATTACTTACACATATATGCCTTTCCTTGCTATAGCTTTAGATTTGAGGTATGTCTTTTGCCTCACACGTTACTTAGTTATAAATGCATTATTTTTAACTTCCTCCTACTCCTTTTAGCTTGTTGCACCTATTTATTTTGCTTGCTTAGTAGTTTAAGAAAATGGTAATATCTTTAAACTCATGAAACTTTAATAATTTAAATTTTACTTAGAATTATTAAAGTCTAACCAATTTTTTTTTTGGCTGTGCCCTATCATATATGTACATATGGTAGATCAGGAGTATAGGTCAGATCTAGTGCTTGAGGATTTAGCTGCTAGCAGGTTAAAGTAAGGTGTGGCTCATTGAAGGGGATATGCTTCAATCTTCTTGGCCTACATTTATTAAACGTGTAATAACTAAGTTTTCTTATTCTTATTGTTCTGCATTTAATGCATTGTATGTGAGTGAATTAATGTGGACTGTATCTGGATACCTCCTTTTTGCTTATTTTTGCACTGCTATACTATATGTATATTTCTGTTAGATCTTGCTTAGCTTCTGATTAGTATCATGGATATATTTTTGGCTTAATATCTGTGGTACTAATGATGATCACCTCTTAAACATAGTTGATTAAGGGGGCGGTCGCCACAATTGGTATCAGAGCGATCCATAGGGTGTCAGATAGGGGCTATGCTTCTATCTACCCAATGGTTCATTCTAATTTTGAGTATGATTGGAAAACATTAGTATAGTAGTATTTGGATCCACAGTTCATTCAATAGAACATTAAAAAGTTAGAATGATGAGAACATCATGAGAAAGCAACGTAGATCTTGTAAGACTTAGAAAAGAGTCAATCTCAAGGTGTTAGAAAAATAAAATATGTGGGAAGAATAAAGTGACATGTGCAATTATATACTTAACTATCTCAACCACTCCATTTATTTTGATGATTCATTTCCTTAGGTTATCACTAAATTCACTTCTAGTTTAAATAAGTCAAGTAAATTATGATTATTAAATTTTACCCAATCAGTGTGGAAAACAAAATAATGCAGGAATGTAGATTTAACTTGCAAACTTGTCGTGCAATATTATCTAGATTTTTGGGTTTCCTTAAGGCTGCATGGATTTAGTAAAAATGTTCTTACATAGGGAAGAACTTAATTAATTGTGGAGATAAGATGAGGAATTTATGAATAGCGTAAGAGTATCTCTAAGCTAATCATTATATCACCAATAATAAAGGAGTAAGCGAAAAAGTAAGGATTTGTAGATTCGACTGCAGATGAACCTACAGAAACTGCATTTGTGTTTCTCCATGATATTATTTGGCAACTCAATAATTTTCTCTTATGGTGGGATGCTAGCCCTATGTATGTAAATTATGATATTTTATCCCCCATTGATTTTTTAGTAGGATCCATATAAAGAAATATCACATATTCTAGTATATTGCTCATAAAATGGAGTTATCATCCCCTTTTTCTCTATTATTGATCAATATGATAGAAATTCATCCTTAAACTATAAGTGAGGAAGAAAAAATTCAGAATTTAACTCATTAGTTTCCAATTCATAATGGAATAACAAAAATTGTTTTAATATGATAGGTTATTGAGTATGTATGTTTCATATGTATCCTAAAGCAATTGATTCCTTGGTCATAATGTTTAACTAAGTCAAGAAACATCAAGTCCTCCTTAATGTCACTCTATTGTAGATGAGACCCAATTTGGAAGAACTTCTTGTTGTTCCACTAATTTCTTATGTCTCTTGCATGTATAAATCTTCCAAATTTCAACTTAATCTCCACTCTATGAACTCGTCAAACACATTTGTATGATTGACAGTATTTTGAATATCTTCTTATGCCAATGAACTCAATATTAAACATAATTAAGATATTTCATTCTCTACAACTCATATTTTAGTGACAGTTGCAGCTATTTGTAATCTTCTATATTGTATATCACGGTGCAGTGGGAGTACCACATATAAATTCAAACTTCATGAACTTGCTCTGAATATAAATTTGTTGTTCATCTATCTAAATTTTTGGTGTATATGTTTGAGAGTTTGTGAAGTTTCTAGCAAAACTAATTCATTATTCAAAAATTGTGAATTAAACCCAAGAGGGTCGTTTATTTCTAAGAATAATTGGGAAATAGAATTAGCAGTTTATAGAACCATACACAAAAGAAAATATCAAGAAGAGGGAACGATTATATGTACAACAACTTGCATTTTCTCATTTCATCTTACATAGATTTGTGTCATATTCTGCTTATCATAGGTTGTTCACTCAATTTGATGTGGATACGAGACTCATTTGTGAAATGAATTTATTAACTCACAACTATTCTAAATTTTTGCTTAAGTTGCATGAGTTAGTGTTGTCCCTACACATCTGGTGATATAAAGGAAATTAAAGGTTTCATCGAGATGAAGTGAAAGATAGATGTGGTATTAAAGGACCGCCAGAAATTGAGAGTAACAAGTGGCACTCAAAGATCGTGGCAATGATGTGGAAATAATTTGAGTGTTAAGCAAATGCACAAAACTAGATGGAGATGGCTGCGACACTAGGTTACTTGCTTGAGGTGAAGGTATAGTCATGGAATTTTATCTGAGAAGTAGGTGGCCTAATTAAACCAATCTGATTGGGCTGCTCTACAAATCATTTCAAGTTATTCAAAGTGATTTGTCCCAAATATGAGGTTTGATATTAGTTGTGAGTTCTACTTATCCAAGCCCAACATGGAAGTTGGTAATTCTATTGATTTGGAATTTCAGGCATGTACCATTCTACTTCTTAAATTAGTTTCAGAATGATTTTATGCAGATAAGATTGAGCTATGCATTCAACTCATGTTATGAGATTCAATTTTTTTCTTTTTTTTTGCTAAGCAACTTCTCTATTAAAAAAAAAACTTGAATCAAATCAATAGAAGTAAAGGAGAAATGAAGTTAAGAATGCAAATAAAGAACCCTTCACTTTATAGTTCCATTGCATTTTTGGAAACTTCACCTTGGTTTCATGTAGAAATTGAGGATTAGATTATAGGTTGGTTTGTCCTCTAAATTTTTACTTCTTAATCAGCAGCATGTATTCAATAACAATTGGCTATCTTAAAACAAATTGGCAACTGTTGATAGAATTGAGAATAATAGAAGGATAGTGATGTGTGGATGATGTAAGTTCAGCGAGTAAATTGTAAGAAACATTTAGAGTGTTAAAACTTTAATATCTTCCAAACTCCGCCAGTACATTCTCATTGGTAGAGAGTTCGCTTCTTATGGCTGTTTGAAACAGTATCAATATGCAAAATAAAGCAACAAACCAAATTATTGCATTCGACCCTTTGAGAGTTTAGGAGGTGGTGAGACTTATTCATTGCCAATCCCGTTCATCTATTAAAACAAGTAGTGAATTGTATTTTTATATATATATATCTTCTATATTAAGTGGTAGTCTAATAAAACTACTTTCAGAACTTCAACCTTATACTATGAAATGAAGTGGTAAGTAGTGCAAAATTTTGTATTTAAAGATGCACAGGTGATTTTTATACTTGAGGATTTGGTTAATTGCATTAAGTTTTGGGATGCACCTTGCAATTTTAATCTGGTATCCACAGTTGTTGTTGTACTTTGCTTGGTTCTTTTTATGTTTGTTTCTTGTCAAATTGATTTTTTTCTTGAGATTCTCTGAAATGGGTGGCAGAATAGTGCCATGATCCATTAATCCTTGGCTCGTTTAACTACCAGTATATTACTTGCTAAAGTCAGGCCAAGGTGGCGGTATTAAGGATATGCATGCCTCTTTTGAGTTGATATGAAATTATGCTTGTTCCATATTGCTCTATATAGAATCTGCTTTCATCTTCTTCTTCCTTTTTTTTTTTCTGAATTTCCAACGTCTCGTCTCTTCTATTTTGCTTCGTCTTGGAGTGTTAGACAGCCTCCATATTACTTTGTTAACAATAATCTTGATATGCTTATAATTAATAAAAATAATGCTATATTGATCTTGTTAACCAAAAGATTATAAATATGTAAGAAAAAAAAATCAGTTCATATATATATATATATATATATATATATATATATATATATTTATTTATTTATTTATTATTATTATTTTTTTTTCTTTACCTATCTCTGAAAACTCATATGCTGATAAATGTCCACCAATTTAAAAACGTAGCATACAAAATATATGTTTTATTCATTCCTGTGTTTTTTATTGAAAAGAACAATCCTAATTTAATACCAATATCTCAGCATCTTCTACATTAGATTCCGTAGTGAGTGCCTTGAGCCAGCCTTCTACTTTACTGATTTAGTTGCTGTTGAGCAATTATTTCTCCAATTACTAGAGAAAGTTATATGAATTGATATTAATCTAAAGTTATGTGCTTTTCTTAAGCTATTAATTTTAATTTTGGCATAGGTGGTTAGTGAGAATTATATGATTGCCTCAATTTGATGACAATTTCTTATTGGATTTATTAGAGTTTCATTGGGTGAAGTTATCCATTTCTAAATTCAGCAATTTGCTAATTCCAATGTTGAAGTTTTTATATTGCTGAGTAAAGTTAGACTTTTAATGAGCCTTTAGTAAGTTAAGCCTTTTCATATTTGAACTACCTCTCAATTTACCATGTTATATAATCTAATTCCAACAACATTGTGTATTATCAGAGAATGATTTCCACAGCATGTTAGCATCAAACATTTTTATTAACATAATATTTGACATCACCTTTTATAAACCCTCTTTTATATAGTTGTTAATAGCTCAAGAAGATAATAGCAATTGGAGAATAAAAGCTTTATTGTGGCTAATTTTCAAGTGTATTGGGCTTTTAGGATCGGGTTCTCTGCTCTTCTTGATCCAGAATGCTCCAATTCTTTTACGAAGTTGTTCTTCTTGTCGGAGAAATTTGTTGATGCTTTTCATAACAAATATAGCACACAAACAACAATGTATATAGTGACAGAAATTCATCATCCATGCTTAACGAAACGTAACAAGTATTAAGAATGAAATGTGGTTCATTACGGAATTTGCTGTTTCCATCTATAGATTGGTAGAGGATCAACTTTTTCATCTCTTATAATGGTATACTTTAGTGTTGATGTAAAAATAGGATATCATTGGGTGATAAAAAATTATGAAAGGAATTTTGAGAAAAAAAAAAAAAAAAGATTAAAATCAAAATCTATTGCTGCGACACTTATAAGAATCGACATTGTAAAAAAAAAAAAAAAAAAAAAAAAAAAAAAAAAATATATATATATATATATATATATATATATATATATATAGTTGCACTAGAATATATATGTTCTAAATTTTAAAGAATTTATGCTAGACATATTATTATATGTAGTTTTGATTCTTTTATGATGATGCTTTAGGAACTCTAAGCAAATTTAGTATCCCCTCATATATAAAATAATTTTAAGATTGGTGGAACTACTGTAGTCATTGCCATTCGTTTTAAGGTGATTGGAATTGTGTCATTATAAAGTCTTCTTCACTCAGTGATACGACAAAATCTTGTTCTTTTCCTTGATTGCTATAATAGCTGCATTGAATGAAGCATTGTGTTCATATGGATACTTGATCCTTGCATCGATCAAACTTTAACTTGTCAAGAATGTCGTCATTTCATTTCAAATTCGTTGAAGCACTTCCTTGGTTTCAATTGCAAGTTTTCCCGACCTCATTGATATTCTAGCTCTTTTTCTTTCCATTTCAGAAGTATGGCATTATTTTAAGTACTTGTTGAAAACGTAACACCAAAGCCAACTAGTATGCAATATGATGAAGTTTGTAGTGTATCACCTTTCCCTTGCTGACATATTTTTCTAGCTTGCACATATTATTCCTGATGTCTGTTTCAACGTTAGGATTATTCTTTTCAAGTGTAGCACAGTGTTGAGTGAGTAGTAGCGTTTATTGATGGTTTGTTTCCCTAGTTCTTAGAGGAAAAGACAATGGTAGCATACCCTACTATGTCACTCAACCTAGTTGCTAGTGTTAAACTCTCCAACACTTTTCTCAACTCCATACCTCTCTTTCAAATACTTTAATCAGCATATTCTAGAACTTGCAAATTCAGTGTCGTATTGAAAGAGGTGCAATTGACTTTGTATCACTCTCTTTGGAATGCTGAAGGTTGGGCTCCAGTTCTCATGTTTCAAATTGATGACCAAACTCTCCTATATGAAGTTAACAGATTGTAACTCTTTCTTGAGTCAATTGCCAATATTAAATTTGACTCTTTCCCATTTCATTTAAGCAGTAATATCGAGGACGACATCATTCTTAAGTGGGGGAGTCTGTAACAATCGACGTTGTTACTGAGCCATTCAGACCCAACCATGAGTAGATTAAGATGAAATTCAATATTATTTTTAAGTTAGATACAAATTAAATAAAAATATCCTCAAATAAAGCGTATCAAGGGAATCCTTCTACTAAAATATGAGCACAATCGGGATCCGGGATCGTCCAAAATAAATTCTAGAAGTTTAAACTTGCGGAGTTGATAATAGATAAAATAAAAGTTGGAATTTAGAAACTTTTGTAGATTTGAGTTAAGCGTTATACGAGTTATATTATGTTTTAAGTTTCGCAATTTTTTGAGTTTCGAATCAGTCGTAGCAAAATTTTGAAGTTTTTCACTTAAAAATTAATATCAAATAAATTACTTGTCCAAATTCAATTATTTTGAACGTGTGCGTCTGTCTCGTCGAGATGCTCATTTCGGTAGTCAGCTCGTAATTTATAAAGTTCAATCAAATGTCAATCGAAGCTTGGAAGTTTAGGTGATCCATAGCCGCTTGATCTTAATTCAAGGATCAAAATAGCTTGGCACCAATTATTTAAAAACCTTAAGAGCCATACCATAACTAATATTTTCAGCCAAAATCCCCCTCCCCTCTTCGTTCGATGTCTTCTCTGCCGAAGGCGCCTTCAGCCAGCCCTTCTCAGCTTGGAGCCGAGATCTCCCTTCGCCAAGCCATCTATCTTCAACCAGCTAAGCCTCCTTTTCTTCATCGGCGACAGAGCAACAATCGAACCTCCACCTCTCGACCGAGCTCCAGCACTTCCTTCCGTTCAGCTAAGCACCGAGCCGAGGGCTCATCTTGCAGGCTGATCAATGGCCGAATAGCATCGACCTTCTTCTTCCATCATCCGAATACTTCCATCTCTTCCTCCTCTTATGCAAAACTGCTGATGTTCTTTGACAAACTCAAGGTCAGCTCATTTTTCTTTTAATTCAGTAAGAACCCTCTATTATTAGCAATTTCATTTAATTTCAGATCTTTAAATTGTTCTGGGTCTAGATCTCAGAAACTTTTGAGGATGTAAACATTAAGAAATCTGTAAAGTCAATTTTCTCTATAATTGCATGCTTGGAAATATGCACTTTTAATTATCAATACGTAAATTCATTGAAGAAAAGTAGACATAAAGTAATCGCAAATAATATTGATGTTAGATGAAATCGTAAACTATATTGAAGTTAATCTATGAAGGGTTTATTTCTTCTTAGTGTGTGTTGGAGATTTAGATATGATTAATATAAACACAAATATTGCATATTAATGGTGGTTTTAATGGTTCATATCCATGTATCCTCATTGCCATGGATTAATTATCATCGTATCTAAGCATGCAGCCCTCCTTTTATCTTATGAATAATATGAGAATTAGTTATGTTAGTTAAATGCTTATTCCTCTTTTGCAATGGTTGGTTCATGCAATCGTAGGAGTTGTGTTCTCTCATTTAGTTTAAGAATGGATATTCATACGTCTAGTATAATGGTTTATTAAACCATCACATAATTTATCACTTATAGTTTCCCATCTTAGTTATCATTAAATTTTGCATGAAGAAGTTAGCTTAGCGATGAGTTTGGATTTCATCTTTACTAAATATTATTAAAGCATGTTTAAGCATCTTTAGAGAAATTAAATGTAAGCTATTTGATTTTTTTCATCTCTTTATTGATTACCTACATCTTTAGCATGTATATAAGTTCATTTGAATTCATGTGCTTCCCTTACTTTTCATAAACCTGAAATAAAATAATGAAGCTTATGTAAGTATGAATATCCAATTATGTATGCATCCTCATACTAACTTTCTGATCATAGGCATTAGAATTGCTAAGATGTGTATATTAAAAGCTAAAGTTTGTTTCATCAATCACTTGATTTAATTGTAAATGAATGGCTTAAGGGCTAACCATACGTATCAGCTTACTTTATGCTCCTAAAATAGTGTTTATGGTTCTCTTTGATTAAAAAAGGCTGAAATGATGATTTGATTTCAAGTTTATATTCGTAAATAATTGCAAGTGTCTTATTAGAGTTTTCATTATTTGCTACACCCTTATTCTTTAGGAATTAATAAATCAATTATTCATTATTTAGGCTTATTTTATTGCTTTAATTCAGCTAATGCCATGGTTGACCATAATGGGGTTGTAATAAGGATCACCTGCTATGGGGTGATTATCGTGAAGGTTCACTATAAAGGTACGTTAAGTACTTAGAACTTTCTTGAGTTCTGTATTCATTTAATTGTAATATTTTCTTGAGCTCTATGTACATGCGTACATCACTTGCATAGATCTTAGCTTTGCTAGTGATTGAATTGTATTTTGAAAACCATGTCATTAGGAGTTTTTTAGTAATCTGCACCTCACCTTAGGATCTTTTCTTAAGAATAGGAATAGATATTAGGGTAGAAACCTTGATTTTTCTAGTTTCTAGAATTTTCATACTTTAATTTTGATTATTTTATCTGTTAACTTTAGATTAAGAATAGGAGATTGGTTCTATTAAGCTTAATTTCTACTTGATAGAGTATGCCTTAATCATTAGTTCACATGTAGATTGAACTATAGATCTTAAGCTTACCTTTGGATTATGTGATTGAACCCAAAGTTATGGTGTTTAATTCAAAATCCCTAGCTAAGTAGATCTTGATCAAATCTTAGCTTAGAGCATCTAAATTCATCAAATTGGATGTGATGATTTATTATTTAACTTAGAATTGATTTCGATTGAATTAAATTGGAACCTGATCAGCTCTGATTATTTTCAACTTATAAGGCCGTGTTTCTAAGTTATATAACCTAGAATAGCTAGAATGGTTTAATAGATAACAAATAATGTCACCTTGTGTAGTTGAGTATCTTGCTCACTTGATTATTGTTGCTTCACATACCTTGTATATTGAGCCTTTATCCTTGGGCATGATAGGTAAGCTCAGAATATGGATAATGTATCCTAAGTTAGTATTTGAAAGCATAAACATTTATTTAGTTATTTCAGTGCATTCAGTTCAGTAGGGTATATCCTAGCTTAGTCTGCCTCTTCAGTTCTTGTTTTGTTATAGAATAGACTTGGACCTAGCCCAGTGCTTGGCTAGGATGGACACATATCTTATTCTGCAAGTTCAACTCAGACCTAGCTCTGATGATGCCTAGGATGGACACATGTTGAACTTTCTGTTCAGAGGCCCTGTATGGCCTATTTCTATTATGGCAGTTCTATTTTTATAGGCATACTTTTACTTTAGTTCAATTTCAGTGCTTTGTTTTATTTTACCACATGCTCCAGTGGCCTTACTTTTTCAGTGCTTGCAGTTGTTTTGCCACATGCTTCAGTGGCTTTACTTTTATTTCAGTTTAGCGCTTGGCTTATTTTGCCACATGCTTAAGTTGCTTTTACTTTATAGTTTCTGCATACTATTATATTTGCTTCCGCTCATTTATTTCAGTTCAACACTTATTCAATATTTGTACATGTAGGATGCTAGCCTTATATTCAGTTATATATGTTTTAGTGCATATTTCTTTTATAATTAATATGTATTCATGTGATCATAAGCTTGTAAGGAAGAGTCTTTTCTTTCAGCACTTTTATTACTTACATATATATGCCTTTCCTTGCTATAGCTTTAGATTTGAGGTATGTCTTTTGGGCTCACACGTTGCTTAGTTATAAATGCATTGTTTATAACTTCCTCCTACTCCTTGTAGCTTGTTGCACCTATTCATTTTGCTTGCTTAGTAGTTTAAAAAAATGATGATATCTTTAAACTCATGAAACTTTAATAGTTTAAATTGTACTTAGACTTATTAAAGTATAACCAGATTTTCTTTTTTTGGCTGTGCCCTGTCGTATACGTACATATGGCAAATCATGAGTATAGGTCAGATCCAGTGCTTGAGGATTTAGCTGCTAGCTGGTTAAAGTAAGGTGTGGCTCATTGAAGGGGATATGCTTCAATCTTCTTGGCCTGCATTTATTAATTGTGTAATAACTAAGTTTTCTTATTCTTATTATTCTGCATTTAATGTATTGTATGTGAATGAATTAATGTGGACTGTGTCTGGATACTTTCTTTTTACTTATTTTTGCACTACTATACTCTATGTATGTTTCTGTTAGATCTTGCGCAGCTTCTGATTAGTATAATAGATTTGTTTTTGGTTTAATATCCATGGTACTCATGACGACCACCTCTTAAACTTAGTTGATTAAGGGTGTGGCCGCCACAGGTCTCGTAGAGATCTTTCGATTGAAACCTGGCACATCACCGAAGGTCACCTCAACACCAGGAAAAGAGATGCCCTAGGAGCGATCACAGGTGCAGGCGAGACAAGTACTGTTGCCTACTATTTTTGGCAGACCGATCAAGCTCGATCAGAGCTCATCAGTCAATTATAAGATTATTGAAATAATTAAACGAAAAGCAATAAGAAAAATTGCATGGTTAACTAGCGGGAATTTGGCGAACTTTCCATCGATGATTCGGGTACCTTTGCGAGCTCTAGTAGGCACGGTGATGGCTCCCAACACTTAATGTCTAGACCAACAGGAAGGGCTTGAAGTGGGAGTAGAAAGGCTACAAGGTGGAGGCTTAGTATCACAAGATGGAGGAAGGAATTCAGATCGTAGTACGGGGTTCTGTAGCACGTAAGCAATCGTAAATGCCATACAATAGCATGTTGTGGAGCCGTTCGATCCGGCCTAATGGTGTGAGATGGCTATGATGGGCTCGTCATTTGATCAAACGGCAAGCCAATATCGTCAACTTGAAAATAGACGAAAAATAAATAAAATAATTTAAATAATTTTATTTTTTAATTAATCAAAATCAAATGATTTAAGGAGCTTCAAAAAATCCCAAAAATTCACCATTAGCTAAATGGAGGATGAGGAACTTAAATATGCAATCGAATTTTTAATCGAAAATAAATTTATTTATCTTAATTTTCAGAGCATTAAAATAATATTAAAATATTCAGAAAAATTCGACGACTTCCAGAAATTCTCAGAATATCATCCCTAGCCAATTTGGAGGTGACGAGTTGAATGGAAAACTTCATTTTTGTTTTGGAGGTCAAAATAAAATTGGTAATTTTCTGATATTATAATTGTCTCGAAAAGGCGTAAAAAGCGAATGATCTCTAAATCGCACCAAATTTTAGGTGCATGCTCCTAGTGCCATTAGGAGTCTACTAGCGATGGTTCTAACCTAATTTGAATGTCTAAAACCAAGTAACAATAATCAAGTTATTACAGGCTAGGAAACTACCCAAAACCGGTGCTAGATTAGCTTATGCTAACCCAGCATCGGGTCCCTACAGTTGGTATGAAGGTAGGATTGAGTGTAAATCAAAGAGATATAATAAATAAATTTCAAAACATAAATCATGTAAGGAAGAGAGAACGATAGCATAAACCTATTTAATTTTAACATTCAACCTTTGGGCAAATAGATGAATTCAGATGAAAGATTTGTGAGCACCCCAACAGAAACCCTAATCAAGGAACATATATCAATAATAGTTCTAGAGAGTACCAATGACCACTTCATGGAAGACATTTTAGTGCACTTAGCTAACCAAAAGAAAGCAACATTATCAAATTCCGTACAATCACTCCAAAATTATCATTTTGATGGAATTCTCTAATCTTTCCTCAAATGAAATCCACCAGTATTCCATTGGACTTCTGGCCCTATTGAGGTAGAATACTGGCTAAGAGACATAGAGAACACACTAGAAAGTCTGGAGTATTCAAATGAAAAAAGGTGGTGCGAGTGACTCTGTAAAGACCCACTTAAGTAGTAATAAGTAAAACTCTTGAACATCAAGGCGCTTTTTCAGATTACTGTGGAGTTCCTGATAAGAATTCCAAAGTTAAGCATGCTCATGTAGGAGCACTCCCAGGATGGGTGATCTGCTGGGAAAGAAAAGTACCACTTCATGTGAGCAGCCCCTTGAATCCATGATGGTTAAGGTGCTACATGGTTGTGGATACCTCTTGAGCCTATAGGGGTCACCTCTTGTCCTATCTACCCAATGGATGGTTCTTGGATCAATGTGTAGATACTGATGAGGACGTCAGTTACTTAAGTTGGGAAGATTGTAAAGACTCACTTAAGTAATAATAAGTGAAACTCTTAAATATTAAGGTATCTTTTTAGATAACGGTGGAGTTCTTGATAAGAACTCCAAAGTTAAGCATGCTCATGTGGGAGCACTCCCAGGATGGGTGACCTACTGGGAAGTTATCTTCTGAGGGTAAAACTGTGAGGCCTTTTAGGTCAAAGCTGACAATACCTTAGTACTTAAGAGTTTGAGCTATTATAGACTCGCTACCTATTTAAAGGTGAAGCTAATTGATGGTCGGAGCTTGTGACCAGCACCGACTTCACTAGTATACAATTGGAACACATAAGTTGTGGAGCATCCTCTAGAGCATTTTGAGCCAAATACATCCCACTTGCTACCCAAAACATCATGGAGAACAAATTCATGAAATTGGTTTAGGGTAACAACTCTGTGGCCAACAACGAGGCCGAGTTTACTTGAATGTTGAGGTACATTCAAAATTGATAAGCATGGATATGGAAAGGTGCAACTTTTTTCTGTTAGGGGTGAAAGACACCCTCTGATGAAGCTTTCTTCCATTTAGGTATACTAGTTTATTTGATCTTCTAGAATGTGCATTAATCATGGAACATAAACAAAATAACAAGCTTTCTAATCTCATAGAATAAGGGAAGAGGTAGGATCATCCCACAAATGGCCAAGGGATATTCAAAAGACAACAACCCAACTCACCTATTAAAATCTTCCAGCTAACTTCTGTGAACCCCAGGCAAGAAAGAAGAGGAGATTGTTAAAGATCCCAACCCTACGGTAAGTGCGACCACAACGGTAAAAGGTGTTTCCTATGCGCAAGCCCGACTGCAAAATTCAAGATTGTCAATCTGTGAGAACAATAGACGGGGTGACAATTAAAAAAGTACAAACACAATAATTAATCTAACCCTGTTCCATTCCCCAATAAGGGGAGCTGCCCCATTACCAACTAATGCCCCAAGGCCACCAACTGCATCGACACCTAATCAAAGGATAGAACCCACCCTTCGTAACCTGTTCCCGCAAGGATTTGCACACTCACTCCAGTCTTAGCACTTGAAGAAAATGATATAGTATCAGTTATTAATCTCACTCATAATTAACTTATAATTGCAAAATGTCTAGACGATATTATTTTTAAGTAAGGGAGTGTAATGACCCAAGTCGTTTCCATATTAATTAAGACTAAACCTGACTAAAAAATCAGGATCCTGGGTGACTTCAAAATTAGGGCAACATAAAATATCATCGGATAAAGAATATTTTTGTGATCATTATGCCCAAGTTTGGGAGCAATCTGAATAATAAATACTTCTAAGATAATTTTTGAATTATTTAAATTCAGTAAATTGAGAAAAAAATAAATACAAGTCCAAATCAGTAATTTTAGTGTCATTAGATTAAGAATATTATAATAAGGTTATAGAATTTTTTTTTTTAAATTTAGAGTTCCGAATTGACCATAATTAATTTTTGAAGTTTTAATCTTCACAAATTATTATAAAATAAAATATTACTCCAAATCGAGAAATTTTGGCACGAGTGTATTCTTCTCATCAAGATACAACTTTGTGTCAAGTTTTGTTATTTTAAAAATAATTGAAAATGATATATTTTACCATTCATCATATTAATGCATTATTCATCCACAATACATCATATTACAGTTACTTGATAGCTAAGTAAACTTAAGAGTGAAGTAAGAAAAGAGAGAAAAAAGAGAGAGAAAGCTAAAACAAATTTTTACATGTTGATTATTGAGGAGATAGAAGGAAGGGAAAGCCAAATTGTTCATATTGAATAAATTATGGAGGAGAGTGAAAGAGGAGAGAGAAAGTTAAAAATCTTTTTTTCTTATAAATACCCCCACCTCCCCCCTCATCTCTTCACTACTCCCTTCCTCTACTCTCATTCATCTTCTCTTCCCTCTCCTCTCCCCTCTCCATTCCCCCCTATTTCTTCCTTGGCCCCCACCGGTTCCTCCCATCGACCTCCGGTAATGCCTCATCAATAGTAAGATAGGGGAAGAAATGAGCAAGAGATGAATATTCTTATCATTTTTTTCATCTTCTTTTATTAATAATAATGATAATATTATGATTATTATTATTATTTTTACTACTATTAGTATTATAATTGTTATTATTATTAGTATTACTATTTATGCAATTTTTATTTCTATCATTTAATTCAGTCATTTTTTTTATATATCTAAATATTATTACTATTATTATTATTATATCTAATATATGCAAAATTTTAATTCTGTAAATATATATATATATATATATTATTGCTATTATTATTTCTAATTTCTGCAAATTTTCATTTAAGCCATTTTTTTATTTTAATATTAGTAAATATTATTATTATTATTATTATCATTATTATTATTATTAATGACAATACTAAAATTGTCTTATTATTTTGCAACATATTATTAATATATGTACATATATTTTATAAAGTTAGTATTATAATTATACAATTATTAATAATATATATATATATATATATTATTATTATTATTATTATCATTATATTATAGTTATTATTATTATATAAGAAGAAGAAATGATAAATTCAAAAAGGAAAATGAAAGAATGAATAAAAGAAAGGTTATTTCTCTCTTATATAATTATTATAAATATTATTTTATTTTGTCATATATTTTCTTATAAATATTTATATTAAATTAAAAAAATTTATTATTAAAAAAATTAACTATTAAATTTTTGAGTAATTGCTTATTAATACAAAATCATGCAGATACTTGACTTTTGACTTTCTGATTCACACACTAAGGAAATATGCTAGATATCTTTAATTACACCTGTTTAATATGCTTTTATGCCCAACATAGCACAAATTTGATAAAAATACTTTTATAGTTATATAAAATAATATATGATAAGCTTTGGATAACTGAGTAGCACGAGTTCACTGTTGATCTATTCTTAGTTTGATCAAACAACTGCTAGGATGGGGGTGTCTGACATCGGGAGGCATAAGGAGACTATATTGATAAGCTTATGAGGGGGAAAGTATAGAGTTAAGTTGGGATATGTAACACAAAATAGAACCCCCCCCCCCCCCTTTTTCTAGATTTTGTATTTTCCCATCAAAATAATATTTTTTGCGATAGATATCAAATGCTAAAATTATAAACTTATTTTTGTGATAACAATTATTTTTATGCTAAAGTTTCAATGCAATTGAAATAATTTGTAGTGATAAATCTGTACAGCTTTTTATTTACTATCAAATTTTTGATTATTTTGCTTATTATTTAACAATTATAAAGTTGATATCTATCAGTACTTAGTTTCACAACTAACTGGTATACAAATGCTCGCACTTTTGAAATGTGCCCATATTAGGAGCTCATCATTCATAAAATATGCTAAGGATCAAGCAGTACTGATACTATTACTTGCTAATTTTTGCTTTTGACTCTGTTTAAAGTTTGTAACATTTTATTTTATTTAGATCTTTGTGATCAAAACTCTGTGATATTTTTAAATTAATGAATAAATGAGTTATATTTGATGCCTGTAGATTATGTCTTTTAAATTCGAGTCCCCATAGTGTGTGTTTTGGGATACTTTCCTTATTTTGTTAAGCAGATGTGCTCGATCCCTCATTTATTCTATAATTTTTTCTCATAGAATAAAGCACATATTTAAATCATGATTAATAAATAATATTTACAATAAGAGTCCTTTATGACTATATTTCCATATTACAATCTTTTATGACTATATTTATAGTTTATTTAATCTTTAAGACTGAGATCTCCTTACTTACATATATTATTATTCACTTGTATTTATAGTACTTTTACTTACTTTTCAGTAGTGTAGTTTAATTTATATATTCATTTTTATTACAATGCTCTGCTTACTTAGCATATTTCCATTGTATATATTTCTATTATTTCATTGCACACTTGTATAGATAGATGTACCTACTTTCCATACTTACATATATGATGTAGTTTATATACCAACTTTTTGCTTTTATTGTGTTTACCTTTTTATTTATTACTCTATAGTCATTACTTTATTTTTCCTTTTTACTGCTTTGTTCTCCATTGATAACAATTATAAATAAATAATGTGATATCTACTAAATCTAGAAGAACTTAGTTGCCTTAAATTATACTTAGACTTTTTAAGTCTAATCATTTATTTTTATTTTATTGGTTGTGCCTTACCGTATTAAATACCAAATATAGTAGACTAGGAGCTTGGAGTGGATCTTGAACCAAAGGTAGATCGTGTCCAATTGCTGCTGATTTAAGACCTTTATTTTTTAGTCTTTTCCTTACTTTAGTATCCTAAGAGGATGAGCATTATTATGTCAAATGTTTGTATAAGTTTAATAGCTCTAGATATTTTACTTTACTATTCTTTGATGTGTTATTCTTTCTTCCCTAGATAGCTGGAATGGTATATTTTTATGTTATATTATGCATTTAATTTTCCCCTTTAGAAAACAGTATCTCCTAGTAGTACTTAATAGTAGGTTAAAACTCACTAACCTAATATAAGTGCTACAATAACACCTAGTGTTGGGTTAGACTATCTAATCCAATATCGAGGTCATTACATAATGAGGCTAAAATATGGAATTTCTAGCCATGTGAATTTAGTATTAATCAAGTTAAGTGTCCAAATACTCAAGTTTATCGTTTAGTATCTAATTAACATAAATTCAGAAGCTATAGATTCACTATATCATATGAAGCAGAATGATAGTAAGTAGGGTCAATTTGGAGTTCAAATAATCAATTTAAGTATTGAATACACTTATGGATAATTAGGAGGTGATTAATAAAATTAATTACTAAAATAGAAATTTGACCTCATTTTAATGTTCTACATATTTTTTGATCATTTTGATATATAATTTCATTATATTTTGGTTTATATTTTAATAGTTATTAAAGTTATTTATTTTTAATTGAATTAAAATTAGTTATTTGTGCTCCTAAGGATCTACCTGCACGCAAGACACACCTACACATAGGCCTGCGACCGCTGCACGCATGCGGGCCTACCGCATGCGTAGGCCCAATGGACAGTGTCACGCGGGTCAGGGCCAACCTGCCCGACATTGTTATCACCAGTGTCGTAACTGAGTCATCTAACCCAGGGTTTTCCCTAAATTTTCATACAATGGTTTACAGATGATGATTTAGATGTCAAAATGTGGGTCTCGATGAGATCAAAACAATGGGTCTAAAAGCCCCATGGGTGGTTGTCCCTAACCCAATTGAGCATCAGATATATGTTAACCTCTTTGGGTTTACTATGGTGGGAAAATTCTCCCTGCACGTTGGGACATTGGACACAAGCTAGGGCTCGTTGTGCTCCTTGAATCAAGGTCGACCCAAGGAGCACCTCCTCAACGACTGGGACTGCCCGGAACATCGAGTTTGATGATCTAGGTCTTGAACTACTGAGCTACACTATAGCAGCCTGAGTCCCCTAGGTTTGGGAAGCCTGATTGTGTCAAATTGGCTCGATCTTGCAATCCTCAGCTACCATAAATAATAAAATGAAACCTTAGAATAAAGAATAGCTAATGAAAAGTGGAGGAAAGAAGTGTACCTATCACTGTGATGAGATTCCTTCCGCAAGCTTTCGTCAGTTACCGCTTCGTATAGAGCTCAAATTGGTGCTACCAGGAAATGGGGTTCGATCAGTAGAGTCCAATGGATAGTATTAGAGCTTAAATGGAGGCTTGTCATCAGCTAGATGAGCAATCATAGCACAGTTGCCTGTGCCACATGCGATTGTGGCCAGGACAGTGGAACAGGACAAGGCAACACTACCCTATCGTGTTCTGGTCGTTGGATCAATAGCTCGATTCAACAATCAGATCATGTTGAGCTATCGAGTCATTCCTCACCCATCCAATCTAACTGAGGAAAAGGAGCTACGACCCAGATTGCACGGGATCACTATCTCGTGTTCGACTTCGTGCAATGAATCGGCGCTATTCGTTAACATTTAAAACATAATGTAATAAAATTTAAGTTAATTACTTAATTAATTATATTAATCTTAATAATTAAAATTAAGCAATCAAACAAGCTCCAAAAAATCCCAAAGAGTCACCTCTAGCAAATTTGGGACTGATGAACTTAAAAATGAAGTTGAATTTTTAATTGGAGGAGCATTTAATTTTTATAATTTTTGGGTAAATTAAATTGCTCAAAATATACGTCAAAATTAAGTGATCTCCAAATTGTACTAAATTTAAGGGATTGGCTCCTAATGTAATTAGGAGCCTAATTGCAAAGTTCTTAATCTATTTAGACTATTCAAAATTGGGTAACAACACTAAAGTTGTTACATGCACCATCTTCCATATAAAGCTTTATATGGGGCCATGCAGATGCTTTCTTGATGGATATTATTATAAGCAAACTCAACTAGCAGAATATGGTCCTCCCAACTTCCACTAAATTCCATGATACATAGACATAAAAGATCCTCAAGCACCATATTAGCCCTTTATATTTAGCCATCATTATGAGGATGGAAAGCAATGTTCATTGGTAAAGTGGTTCCCATGTCTTGGTGCATGGCTTGCCAAATTTTGGATGTGAACTCGCTATCTCTATCTTATACAATGGATTTGAGAAATTCCATGAAGTCTGACGATCTCGTGGATATAGATTTTTTGCTAATTTCTCCACTACATTAGTTTGACGAATTGGGATAAAATGAGCTGCTTTTGTCATACAATCAATTATAACTCAGATTGCATCTGCTCTAGTTCTTACTTTTAGCAATCCCATAATGAAGTCTATTGAAATATCCAATAGCTTCCACTCTGAAATTTTTAATGGGTGCAATAATCCATCAGGCCTTTGATGCTCGGCCTTGACCAAATTACAGGCATAACACTTCACTATGAATTCAACCACACTTTTCTTCATATTTAGCCACTGAAAAGATTGCTTCTGTAACAACACTAGTGTTGTTACCCTTTATTTAGAAGGCTAATTAGCACCATTTCATGTCTATTACTCTTATAATAATATTAGGAGCCTTCACCCCAAGTTTGATGCAAATTGGAGATCGTTTGGGATTGACAAACATTCCTAATTATTTTGATACTTCTGAAAATACCTAATTTATTTTGACCTTAAAATCAAAATCAGAGTTCGCCATTAGACTTTTCACCCCCAAATTAGCTAGGGGCGGTAGTTTGGGAATGTTTAGTGATAATAATATTTAAATACTCAAAAAATTAGAATAATTAAATTAACCTCCAATCAAAAATTTGATTGTAATTTTGAGTTCCTCACCTCTCAATTAATTAAGGGTGAATTTATGGGATTTTTCAGAGTCCATTAGATAATTTAATTTTGAGTAATTAATTAAATAATTAATTAAAGTATTTAAATATATAATTTTATTATTCCATTGGTAATAGCAGGACCGCGCAGATCCAGTGCGTGAGTCCAACGCACGGAACAGCCGTGCAGATCTATCTGAACCGTCGAGTGCTTTTCTGATCGAGATCGGACGACACTATTGAGATTCGTATGATCTGGTTGTCGGATTTGGATCTTGATCCGACAACCAAGACCATTCCCTGCTTATCCATGCCAAAGCCCGTGATCATGTATCTGCACTGCTGACGAGCAATGCTATAGCTGCTTGTCTAGCTCACGTAGCATCCCCCTCTAATCCTCTAGGCTCACTACCTTCCTCATTGTTATCCGTGAGCTAGAGAGGTGTCTGGGAGCTGGCGTTGAAAGGATCGAGAGTCAAACCCTAACCATAAAAGCAGATAGAAGTGAGGACTTTGATCGCTTCCAAGTACTAATCCCTGTCTTTTTTCCCTCAATTGATTTTGCTAATTTCTATTACTATCCTTTTGCCAATGAGATGAGCCTCATTTGGGCTCGATTGAGGCCGATAGAGCCCTAATTTAGCTCTCTGTCCACAGTAGTCTATAAGAGATGTTTGGATCCACCTCTTGCGATATTGGCCATCACCCTTTCATCTGGATTGTCAATGCTTGAGACTAGTTATGGGCTGGTTGTGTTGGCTCCGCTGAGGGCAACTCGTCAGTATGCAGGCCACGCTGTGAGATCCCCGAGTTCAACCAGGAGGTCTAACCCTAGGAGTGCCTGCTTGGGCTTGTGTCAGGTACGACATGGGTGGAACTGGGATACGCTCAGTTCAGGCCCCTACTAGACCGAGCGAGTTTGCCCATTGAACCATGTCATTAGAATACCCCTTATGCGAGACCCACATCAACATGCGTTGCTCATTCGGGCCTGATGTGCGTCCAAGCGGCATGCACCATTTTTAGCGCCGTGGGCCATTTTCAACTATAATCATTAAGTCAGATAACATAAACACTAGACAACTTTGAATATCACATAGTTTATAAATATTTGAATTCCTTGAAATGTTACTTTGCTTTGAGATTATAACCTTGACCATTAATATAAGTTATTATGCAAAATAAAATTTTCATATTTAAAACTAAGGGGTTTCATGGAGGTTTAATAAAGGGTAAGTTAAGGGGGTTATAAGGAGACCTCACATATCCTAGAGGGGGAATGAGAGCATTTATATTTTCTTGGAGACCTTGCTTCCTTACTTAGTTAGATATACATGTTTAACTCCTCACTCATTCTGTAATTTATATCTACAGAACAAAAAACTTAAATAACTTAACCAATTTAAATTATTAGGTTATTGATTGTGAGAACTTATCATAGCCCTTGAGCTATGCTTACTTTTCATAATCTTTGACTATGCCTTCTTAGCCCTTGAGACTAAGCCCTTTCTTACTTTACTTTATTGTTTAGATTTTACTTGTTGAAATATAATCTACTTACTTACAGTCTCATATTCATGCAGTATATGTTGTTGTATTTATATGATGCTTCACTGCTTTAGTTTACATTTACTTGGCATAACATCTATTGAACATATTCATGTATTCATTGTATACTTTTATATGTACATTAGTAGTTTTTTGCCTTATTAGGATACCTTTTTCCCTTACTTGTTGTTGCAAGCTAGAGCAAACCTACTTGTGAGTTCTTAATTCTTACTTGATGTCTTCTTTACAACTCTCTTACCATTACTTTGATACTTAAATGCTCTGCTTTTTCTATTTAAATGTAAATTTGCATATGTGATATCCAACTAAATTGTAATTAAAAATTTGCCCATTCTTAAAAATGTACTTAGACTCTTTAGTCTAATCACTTGTTTTCTTTTTTTTGGGTGTGTCCTACGGTGTTTTATAAACCAAAAATATAGTTGGTCAGGAGCATTTTCTGGATAGAGGAGCTGGACTTAGTTCTGGACATTAATAGATTTGGAGATTTCTGCTTCTACTTCTTTGTTTTACTACTTTTCTGAGAATGAGAGAGCTTTTTTCTTTAGTTTTAAATTCAATCTGTAATGACTTAATCTCTATAACATTTTTACTTTATTCTATGATGGATTTACTTTTAGTATTACCTACTTGGTTTGGATAGTGGATTGAATGCATTTCATTACTGCATAGTTTTCTACTTGTATATTTTATTGCTTAACTTACACCCTCACAAAGTTGGGGTTAGTTTCCTTTAGCCTTACTAATACAACCACTTGATCCAATAATAGAGTCGTACAGTAGCACTTAATATGGGATTAGAAGAGAACTAAACCAACATTGAGTGCTATGCGGCCCAATCGGGCCCCGTGCGGCCTGCGCCTTTAGAGTTCAGGCTGAGTATTTAGTCTGATTAATTGGAGTAAAATTCTTTATGATTCATTAGGCCTATGATTTATAGAATTAATTTATTAGGCCTATGATTCATTAATTAAAATAATTTGATCTAAATTATTTAAATTACTTTAGCCTCACTAATCCAAATGGTATAATTCAATATATTATTTTGATCAGAAAAATGTGAGGAATATTAATCTGCAATAAAATTCTACTTTTTATAATTAAAATTTCTATTCCAAAAAATCTCTCTCTAAGCATAATTAGTGAGTATTTAATTCATTTATTGATCAAATAGCATGCATAATGTCTCTAAATGTTTCTATAATAAAGAAGGACCTAATTATGCCATGAAAAATATTTAAAAATTTTTAAAATCACAAATCACCTCTAAATTATCCTAATTAGTAATTAGTGAATAATTAGATTAATTGACCTCTAATTTTTAGGATCTTGATACTTATAAACTCCATAAGTCTTATAGAAGTCAATTATGAACTTAGGTCTCACTTGCTTAGCTTAATTTTGTTAATCACTTATAATGACTTTAAAATTGGATTAGTGATTATTAGGTCTATCACAAGTGAAAAATTGTTTATTAAGGTGTTAATTTCTTCATTTGATAGTAATAAACCTATTAGACATGATCAAAACCAAATTGGAAATATAAATCTTCAAATCCCAATTTTACCCTTGCGAAGAGCATTTGGGTCATTATTGACTAAGAGTTAGTTTAAGAGTCCTAAAACCCTAGAATTCTAATTAAATGATTTAAGTCAGTAAGAAATGGTTTAAGATCCTTTAGACTTAATTAATTGATCTTAAATGTTAGATTCTTAAATCCTTTTAGAATTTAATTAAGAATCATCAAACCCTTAAGATGATCCTTGATCTTCAATATAGACTTATTAAATGAATATGAATCTTATGAAATCAATATTTGTTAACTTAACTACCATATAATTTAATCCTAGTATTCTTCCTAAATTTATGTCTTAAGGAGAACCTTAAGTCTAATCTTAGCTAAAATCTTAAGTAATTAATCTAAAACCTTAGGTCTTAGATTCTAATGTCTTAGATCCATTAAATGATTAAGCTATTCGTCTCTTTAGTAGTAAAATCTTCATTCTTGAAATTCTTTAAGAATCTCTAATTGAATTCTCTTATTGAATGTTTAGGTGATTTCAACCTATAGAATAATGAAATTACTCTATAGATTGAATCTAGTTCTTAGATTTATAAGTTCTTACTTGAATATTTTATCATATGATTTTAGATTGAATCTTTCTAAATTAGGAGCATATTTTCTTAACCATTAGTTCTTAAAATTTCCTACCCTTAGAGTGAGCTTTTGTGTGAGACCTTATATTCTTAAGTGTTGGAACCTTGGATTTAGAGTTTAAACCCCAAATTGGAGTTTAACTTTAAATCCCCGAATCTTGATTCTTTCTAGATCAAGATTGGGTATGGATTATTAAAATATAATAATTAAGTCATTGAATTATTTATTTAACCTTTGTAGTCAACACTTTTGATTATGAATTAAAACTTGTTAAGTTCTAATATTTAACTTTAAGGCCATGAATTTGGGATTATACTTAATAGTTGAATATTGGAGATCCTAAGCTTAACTATCTCAAAGTAGATCGAATGAATTAAGATTAGACAATAATGGATATCACATATATCTAGTAGAGTTCTTGCTTACTTTGACTTTGTTGCTTCATATACCTTGTGATTGAGCCTTTTCCCAGGGCATACAAGTTGGACATAGAATGTTTGATGAGTATCCTATGTTAGATTTGAAATGCATAAGCATTATTTAACTTTTCAATCAGTACATTCTAATATTTAGATGTTAGTAGAGTGTGTTTTAATTAGTAGAGTGTGTTCTATTCAGTCTGCCTCTTTAGTTTAATTGTTTTATAAGAGAATCGACTCGGATCTTCTCATGATAGGCCTTGGATGAAGCATGTATGATTCTATAGTTAGACTTGGATCCACCCATGATAGGGATTGGATGATACATGTTGTACTTTCTGTTTAGTTGCCTTGCTTAGTCTATTTCTATTATGACATCATTAATTTAGACATATCTCTAAATTTAGTTCATTTTAGTTCATTCTAGTTCAGTTTCAATGGCTTTGTTTAGCCAATTTATATATCAGCATTTTTATACATATGCTTTTATGCATGCTTTTACAATTCATTTCAGTTCAATTAATTTCAGTTCAACTTTACTCAATTCCTTATATATATATATATATATATATATATATATATATATATATATATATATATATATATATATATATTAGGATGCTAGATATGCTCAGTTCAGCTATTTATATGCTTCAGTTCAGTTTATTTTTTTTTTAAATCATTATGTATCCATATAATCACAAGTATGTTAGGATGAGTTTTACTTTCAGTACTTACAATTATATATTTTTAGTGACTAACCTTGTTGCAGCTTCTAGTTGAGATATTTCACTCACATACTTTATTTTGTCAAGTTAGAAATATTTTATTTATGACTATTCTACGCTTTTGTCGCTTGTTGCACCTATTTGAATGTTTAAATATTTAGTAAAATGTGATATCTTAAAACAAGTAGTTTTCACTAAATCAGCTTAAAATGTGCTTAGACAATTGGTTAACAAAAGTTTTCCTTTTTTTGGCTGGGGCAATGACATTATGATACTAATAATGTCAGATTCAGAGCTGTTCATGGAGGTAGCTTCAAGTGAGGAGCTCGCGTGGGTTTCAGCACCGATGGTTAAAAAAAGAATTAATTAAATTATAATTAATAAATTTTAAATGCAAATTTTATTTCCATCATAACTTTAATTATACATGTACAAATTATATGAAATTGTATATCATTTTATTTAGGAAAATGAGATGAACACATTGGTATTATTTAATTTAGAATTTAAACCCTAATTTTTATAGTCACTTTCTAATCCTAATTAGGAGTCCTGAAAACCCTAACTTTCCAATATTATTCGATTTTGACCTACTTAGTATCATTCTTCTCTTTACACTAGAAGGATTCCTTATTTGCTATTTATTTTGTGATTGGACAACAAATGGTTAAATTAGGTATTTGGCTCATTAATTATTCAAATTATGTGATTTTTGTGACTTCATAAATTATATGATTTAAGCTTTTAGCCTTAGGACAGCAAACATGTCTCATTTTATTTTACCCTCCCATTATTTCAAATATGAGTTTGAACTTGAATTAGTATGGATCAGATGCTTGTAGACATAGCAAAACTCTTGATTAAACTCTTAACTCTAGGATAGATTGTAAAGGAATCAAAAGCCCTAGCTTATTTGATTTGCCATCTTGAGATAGTAGACTATTAGTATGCCTCTATTAGTCTTTTAACAACCTAATAGGACTAGTTGTTAGCTAATCTAAGTTAAACTTAGTGAGCTTTACCCTTGTAGTACAACCTTACTTTCACCTTTTCAACCTCTAAGTTAATTCCTTTTAGCTCTTAAAGAGTAACATAGTTCCTATTTAAGCTTTAGTTCTATTGCAATTGTGGACAAACCTAGATCTAGTAATGGAAATCCTTCCTCAAGTATTGCTTTTAGAGCCTCCCAATGGTGTAGCTAAGTAGGGTAGTGAACCTTTAATCATGTTTCCATTGAATTTAGATGGCCTTAGCTAGATTGCTTTAGTAAATTGACTATTGTGAAATTCCTACAACTTTCAACTTATATCTTTCAAGTGTAGAGCACTTAGCAACCTAAATCCTTCCATAAAGCACCTTAAACCTTAAGTCTAGAAAACCTATGAAGATTGAGTAGCTCATGAATAGTGTAGGATTTAGTGGCATATTTCATGATTATACATATATATAATTTTATCATTTAACTAAATCAAACCAAATTACTATTTTTCCAAAACTTAACTACTTATAGTATCATCCTTCAATTGGCTTAGAGTTTGCTAAAGTTTAAGCAAATTGGAAGCTTAATCAGCTCCAATCATTAAGTTAGATAACTCAAACATGAGACAATTTTGGATATCACATAGTTTATAATTATTTGAATTCTTTGAAACACTATTTTTCTTTGAGTTTATAACCTTAGTCATTCATATAAGATATTGTGCATAAATATAATATTCATAACTAAAACTTAGGGGTTTCATGAAGGTTTAAGCTAGGGCAAGCTATGGGGTTATATGGAGACCTCGCATATCCTAGAGGAGAATCTGAGTGCTTATAACATGCTTTTTTAATTAGTTAGATAGACATGTCTAACTCCTCACTTGTTTTGTAATTTATGCTCGCAGAACAGAATACTTAAATAACTTAAACAATTAAAATTATTGGGTTATCACAATCATACTGATTGTGAGAAATTGTCATAGCCCTTTAGCTATATTTACTTTTCATAGTCTTTGACTATGCCTTCTTAAACGATGAGGCTAAGCTTTTTCTTACTTTACTTTACTTTACTATTTAGATCTTACTTGTTGTACTGTAATTTACTTACCTACAGTCTTATATTCATGTAGTGTATGTTATTTTATTTATATTTCCTGCTTTACTGCTTTAGTTTACTTTTACTTAGCATAACATCTATTGAACATATTCATGTACTCACTGTATACTTTCATATGCATATTAGTAGTTTCTAGCCTTATTAAGATGCCTTTTTCCTTTACTTATTATTGTAGGCTAGAGCAAACATACTTATGAGTTCTTACTCCTTACTTACTATCTTTTTTACAGTTCTCTTTCCCTTACTTTGATGCTTAAATACTATGCTTTTAGTATTTAATTTTTAATTTGCATATGTGATATCCAACAATATATATAATTAAAAATTAACCTAATCTTAAAATATACTTAGACTTTTTAGTCAAATCATTTGTTTCCTCTTTCTTGGTTGTGCCCAATTGTGTTTTATAAACCAAAAATATGGTAAATTAGGAGCATTTTTTGGATAGAGGAGCTGGACCTAGTTCTAGACATTAGTAGATTTAGAGATTTCTACTTCCGCATCTTTCTTTTATTGCTTTTATGAGAATGAGATAACTTGTGCTTTTACTTTTAAATTTAGTATGTAATAACTTAATCTCTGTAATTTTTTTACTTTATTTTGTGATGGATTTACTTTTAGTAATACCTATTTGGTTTGGATAGTGGATTGAATGCTATTCATTATTGCATAGTTCTCTACTTGTTTTTTTTTTATTGCTTAACTTACACCCTCGCAAAGATTCTTGTCCACATTGTACTCAATGTTAGGTTAATTTCCTTCTAACCCCTTATTAAGTGCTATGGTATTACCCTAGTATTAGATTAGGTTCTTGATCTGATAATGGGATTGCTACTGCTGGTATTAGAGCCAAGGTTGTGAAATTTATGTTAAGAAAATATCCACTTATCCAAAGTAAACACCACAATAAAGCAAAAACATTCAAGAATGTCATAATAGGATAGTTAACACCTCATTACTTTAATAATTGATCTAAATTTAACTTGAACTTTAAATCGACTCTTAGATGGCAGATTGTGAGTTAGACCTAAAATACTATACTATATTGTTTTTCCAATACTAGGATGAAGATCATTTGAATGGCTTGAAGTACGATTGACTGCACATTAGAGTGTCACAAGCTGGAGGTGACGTCCTGAACAAAATTTTGAAGTCTTCTATGTTCCATGGAGATTCATTTTTGAATTGGCAAGGGAATGGCTATCCTGAGTCATGGAGGTATTTAACCAATCGGTTGCCCCGATCATATCTACTTCAAATTCATGGAGCAACTCTTCGACAACTACGCCAAGGAGTGGTGGGATCGTGCCTTTGACAGACTTGTTCGAGAGAGTAGACACTTCCATCATGCCCAAACCTATTAGAACTTTGAGATTATATTTTATGCAAAGTTCTGTAGATGATCACATTAGTTCCTTTTTGTGTAGCCTTTTTATAGTAGCTTTTATCTCATTATTTCTATCAAAGTATATTTTATATTGTACCTTTTAAATCTTTTAAGTTATAATGAGAATCTTTTCCATTTTTTTTGTTCCTAAATTATATTTTTCTTCTCTTCTTAGAATAAATTCTGAACCTGATACTCCTATTTCCTCAGTGGCAAAAGAAGCCACTTCTACCACATCATCTCCAGCATATGAGTTGAAGAATCTAATGAAGATGATGAAAATGATGGTTGAAGCACAAACATGCACTGCTGAGTGAATGGATTTAGCTTGTACTCCACCTCAGTAAACTCCTACCCCACCACAGTCATCTTCTACTCCATCTCAAACTCCTTCCACAACACCTTAGGGAATTCCTATTACTCTACAACCAACTTTTGGTCCTATGGTGGACACATTCCTTCTCACCTTCTTAATTTTAAACACTCTGATGTTTAATAGCTCAACTTCCCATATTCAAACAACCAACTGGTTAAAGGCAACTGATAAAACGTTAGCCAGCATCAAATGTCCTAAGAGTGAATGCATTCGTCTCGCCACCCAACTTTTTCAAGAGGAAGCAGAATATTGGTGGGACAGTGAGCTAAAGGTCTGTTTTTCTGATGTTTGTGTGGAAGATATTCCTTGGGAAGAGTTCGAGGAAGTTTTTCATGAAGAATTTATTCCTCCTTCTGTGCAAACCATTATCGAGGAAGAGTTCATGCAACTCTAAGCTACTGGAAGGGAATCAAACAGTTCATGGTCATGAGATAAAATTTAAAAAGCTATCTCGTTTTGCTCCTGACCTAGTCTCTACTGAGATGGTTAGATGTAGTAGGTTCCTTAAGGGAGTCAAGGACTCAATAAAGAGCCACCTACTATCCCAACACCATGAAAACTTCTCAAAGCTACTAGAAGGTGCAAGGATGATTTAACACTACGAAGTTTAGATGAAGTTCAGAAAGAGATCGCATCCCCCAACTTCTAGATCTGAACAATTCAAGAGGAATCATTCTCTTGGACCAAAAGTCTAGTAAGGAAGACCTTTTCTCATTGTACAAGGCCACATCCATATTGTAAATGCTACCACTATGGCAATAGGTGATGAACTTGTCGTAGGATTGGTCACCATTATTAGGACTGTAGAGCGGTCTGAACTATGGATAAGGAGAGAATCAACCACCCATCTGCTATTCAAAATCCTTCTCCAATAAATTCTCAAGCACCATCACTTGTTTTAATGCCTCCTCCAGCTGATAGAAGTGCCCAACAACTGAAGGGAGCATCTTCATCAGCCCAAAAGCAATTTTAGTTCAGAAGTGTCATAAAGAGCAAGGTTGTTGCCAAATCTCCCACTGTACCCCATGTGTACACACTATCTTCTATTGTCACTCAAGATAAAAATGATGTCATCATCAGTATGTCCTATGTTTAATTTTCTATATTCTATCTTTTATTTCTCGTGCATTTATTTTTTGTACTTCTTGCTTTAAATTGCATTAGTTATAATTAAAGTTGTATCTTTCCTGCTATAGGTAATTTAGTTATTAAAAATCAATTATGTGCCAAACTCTTTGATATGGGTGCTAGTCACTCTTTTATGTTCGAAAGCTATGCTGGCTCTCTTAACCATCAACATTTCAATTTGGGGAATTCCTTGAGAGTGCAGATGACAGATGGTGTTAAAATGTGCACAAACAAGTTTTATTAGGTAGACATTCCAATTAGTAATCAACCTTTTCAATCTAAGCTTATTATTATGCCGATCACAAGCTTGGACATAATTCTAGGCATGAATTGGTTAAGTAAATTTAATGCCGTAATAGACTATTATCAAAAGAAAGTCTCGCTTAGGGTAGGAAAGAAATATGAAGTCTTTATAGACAAACTTGGCTTAACTGCATCACTTATCAATGCAAATTGTAATCGATCATCTCATTGGTAAAGGTTGCAATGCAATTTTAGTAACCTTAATAGGCAAGGATAAATAAGATAGAAACTTGGGAGATACTAATGTTGTTAGAGAGTTTATGGATGTGTTTCTTGAGGAATTTCTTGGACTACCTCCTTTGCATGAGGTAAGATTTTCTATAGAACTAATCCTTGGAACTCAACCCAAATTCAAAGCCCCCTATAGAATTTCACCTAAGGAATTGCAAGAGCTATATGAGCAGTTGCAAGAATTGCTTGAAATAGGTTTTGTTCACCCTAGTATGTTGCCTTGGGGAGCTCCCATTCTATTTATCAAAAATAAGGATGAATCGATGTGAATGTGTATTAATTATTGTGAGCTTAACAAGGTGAATATAAAGAAAAAATTTCCTCTCCCTAGAATAGACAACTTATTTGATCAGCTTGCCAAAGTAAAAGTCTTCTCTAAGATCGACTCGAGATCAGGTTACTACCAGATTTGAGAATGGATGAAGATAATCCCAAAACTGCATTCAGGATTATTATGGACACTATGAGTTCATAGTCATGTCTTTTGGACTAATAAATGCTCCTTTAATTTTCATGGACATGATGCAGTGAATGCTTAAGCCGTATCTCAATGTGTTTATTATCGTTTTCATCGATGACATCCTGATCCACACAAAGTCAGTTGATGAGCATGAGAAGCATCTGCATGATGTTCTAGAGTTGCTAAGGGAGTATAAGTTGTTTGCCAACTTCTTGAAGTACATATTTTGGCTCATTTCTATGATGTTTCTGGGTCACGTGATTGATACTGAAGGCATTAGGATTTACCATAGGAAAATCTAAGCAATTCAATAGTGGGTGCAACCCAAATCTGTAACCAAAATTTGTGGTTTTCTAGGCATCGCTGGATATTACAGAAGGTTTGTTCCTAGATTTTCTCAAATTGTCACGTTGTTAACTCAGTTGACTAGAAAGAAAGTTTCGTACATCTGGAGCACAACATGTGAGGAAGCCTTTCAGAAGTTGAAATAATTATTGACTTTGATGCCAGTTTTATTACTACCTCAGGAGGGTAAAAATTTTTAGGTTTATACTGATGCCTCTAAGGAAGGATTGGGTTGTGTTCTGAGATCATCGAGTGATAGCTTATGCTTCTAGAAAACTTAAGCCCAATGAGAGAAACTATCCTATGCATGATGTTGAACTTGGAGGAGTAGTTTTTGGATACACTACATGTACAGAGTTAAATGTGAGATATTTACTGATCACTAAAGCTTAAAATATATCTTCACCCAAAAAAGAGCTTAACTGCCATCAGCATAGATGGCTAGAGTTAATTTGTGACTACAACTTAGAAATCTAGTATCATCTTTGTAAGGCTAACATAGTATCTAATGCCTTTAGTCAGAAAGCGACTTTGCTTCTCTTTGTAGCAAAGAGTCTTTGATCAAATATTATGAAAGATTGAATATTGAGCTGATCAGATCTGCTGATTTGCACTTAGTGTTATTTTCTATTCAGTCAGAATTATCTCTAAGGTCAAGGATTGTTGAAGCATAGAAAGAAGATGCTAGTTATTCTATTCTTATTTCGAATATTTCTAGTGAGAAGAGATCTTAGTTATGTCTTGATGGCGATGGTGTGATCTTCTAGAAAGATATATTATGAATTCCTAAAAGCCCACAGTTTCATATACTGTTAGAAGCTCATAACTCTGGTTCCACTATCCACCCTGGTAGTTATAAGATGTATCAGGATATGAAGAAGTTGTTCAGGTGGTCTGGTATGAAGAGAGATATTGCTATTTTTAATTCCAAGTGACTTTCCTATTCCTTAGTTAAGGCTGAGCATCAGAAGCTTGATGGAGTTCTCAAGCCCTTAAATATCCTTGAATGGAAGTGGTCTGAGATTTCTATGGATTTTGTTATGGATTTGCCTAAGTGTAGGTTTGGTTTTGATTTGATTTAGGTGATTATTGACAGACTCACCAAATCATCTCATATCCTTCCAATTCGTCAGACAAATTCTATAGAGAAGTTAGCCAAGCTCTACATTAAGGAGATTGTCCATTTGCATGGTATGCTAAACTGTATTGTTTTAGATAGAGATAGTAATTTTACTTTTAGATTCTAGTCCGCTGTTCAGCAAGACTTGGGAATGAACTTAAGCTTGTGTACTGCTTTTCATCCACGGACTGAGGGTAAAACTAAGAGAGTTAATCAAATCTTAGAAAATCTTCTGCATCTATGTGTTCTTGATTTTAGTGGATTATGGGAAGATCATCTCACCTTAATTGAGGTCGCCTACAACAACAATTATCAGTCCAGTATTGGCATGGATCCTTATGAAGCACTTTATGGAAGGAGGTGTACTACTCCTATTATGGCGACCCCAACATCGGATCGGGAACCCGACCCAACATTGGAGCATCACCACACCCTCCAACACTGAGTCGAAAGGAAACAAACCTAACATCGAGTGGTGAGCATCCAAGAATCTTTATGAGGGTGTTAAGTTAACAGGTGAAGTGAATGAAGAAAAGTAGGAAAATAGAATAATTTCAAATAAGAAATATAAAGCAAGTAGAAGTAAAATAAAATGGAATTACATGCTAGTAGAAGATTACATGTAAGTAGGAGTTATGAAATAATAAGTAAAGCAGAGAAAAAATAAAAATACAAAATAGAAGATAGACATCATAAAATAAAAGTAAATCCATCATAGAATAAGTAAAAATATTGCAGGAATTAAATTATTACAAACTTGAAATCAAAGAGCAAATAAGTAAAGTTCTCTCTATCACAAAAAAAGTAAATGGAAAGAAAATGCAGAAGTAGAAGTAAGTCTTCAAAGTAATAATGACCAAAACTAGGTCCAGCTCCACTGCTCTAAAAATGCTCCTAATCTACCATACTTTTGGTATTTAAAATACGGTAGGGCACGACCTTTTTAGAGCATAAAATCAAGGAGGAAAAGTAATTCTAAGGAAGAATAATAAAATAAGAAAAGAGTAAGAACTCACAATTAGATTTGCTCTATCCTGCAACAATAAGGGATAAAAAATCTTAATAAGGCTCAAAACTACTAATGTGCATATGAAATGGAAACATGTATTTGCCCAATTAATATTATGCTAAGTAAAGCAAAGAAAAGCAGTGATGCATAAAATGTAATTAAACAACATACACTATGGGAAAGTAAGACTATAAAAAGTAAAGCACAGTGCAAGAAATGAAAGTGTAAAGTAAGAAAAGTAAGAGAAAACCTTGGCCTCTTGGGCTAAGAATGCATAGCCTAGGACTATGAAAAGTAAGCATAGCTCAAAGGTTATGGTGAGTACACACAATCAATAAGATTGTGATGACCCAATTATGTAAATTATTGATGTTATTTTAAATTTTTTGTTATGAGATCAAAATTACAGAACGAGTAAGGAGTTAATCACATCTGCCTAACTAAGAAGGAAAGTAGGGTCTCAAATATAATAATAAAACTCACATTAATCCTCTTAGAATGTGAGATCTCCTTATATAACAACCCTAGGTTGTACCTTGCTAATCTATTGCCTAATTAATCCTTAATTTCTATACAGTTGCTTTTTAAACATCAAGTTGAGCCTATCCTGAAAATTTGAAGTTCATTGGACTTCTTTAATTCAGGGATGACATTTTGATTAGTCTAGATACCCTAGATTAGACCTAAAATATTTGGATCTTAGAATTAAAATATGATTGCATTTTTGAATTCCTCACCCCCAAATTAGCTAGGGGTGAAAGTTTGGTGCAAACTAGAGATCATTTAGGTCATAATTCACATTTAATTAAAATGGGTCAATTGCATTTTAGGGCTTCCAACAAATTGAATTTGCAAATATACCCATACCCAATTAAACGATTGGGATCCACTGTGCAGCCACGGGCGATCCGCTGTGGAGCCCGGGTCACACGATAGTGGAGTCCCGCTGATCTCACCAATGAGCCCTTTAGATCCCACGGCCTGAATTAAATTCCATGGGATAGCAGATCCACCGTTAGATGAATCCATGGATCATACGGCCATGATCACTCCCATGATCGGCCATTAGGATCTAAGCGATCCCAGCCGTAGCGCCATCTGATCGATAGATCAGACGGCATCCGAAGGTCCCGCTAGTGTGGACCTTCGTCTTCCTCTCGCCCGCACCTGACAGGGAAGATCTCCCCATACTACCAGCTGCCGAGCCTGTCCCCCACTCCTGCATCCGCCTCAGTAGGTCATTACGACCTCCCCCATCTTGGCAAGGAGCCCCAATTGGGCCTCATGACCCGGCCGAGCTCGAATTAGAAATTTGAGAGCTCGGCCACGGCCCGATCCCTTGGGTCTTCTTGGCCTAAGGTTAAGCCTTTGGAACCTTTCCCATTCCTTGCTAAGGCTATAAATAGCCTTAGCATAGCTCCATTTGATCCTTGTTGATCAATAGAGCTTGATCTCTCTTCCACCATTATCATCAGTTTAGAGCTTGCGTAGGCACTTGCAGGAGCTCTCAAACTGCTGATAGTAGGCTCTCCAAGTGTTCAAGATCCTTTGCAGCATCTGGAAGCTCAACTAAGGCTAGCCATATCCTCTGTCAGCTGTCCCAAGCCATCCCGACAAACCAGGTACCCCCGTTTGCAAGCCTTGAGTCATTAAGGCTCGAGCTCCTTTACATTTGATTCGACTTGATGCTTAACATCTTTTTGAACTCATTGATAACGTAATTAGGCCCTGAGCTAGTCCCAATTAATCAAATTGATCGATCGAGCTAAGTCGTTAAGGAACGCCTAAGGTCGAGTAAGGCCCCGGCATTCTAGCCCACCTCAGGACCTCAGACCAAGGGGCTTCGATCTGTCTCACTTCTCTGATGGTGTAAGGATCGAGCCCTGGGATTGGCGCAGCCTCTATGGGGAGAATTGTCTCCCCACATTAGCTCCATTAAGGGAGTCCTCGGGTGAGTAAGGTCTAGCTGATCTGGACCACATCATAGGGGGCTTTGAGTGTCAATCAGTGCACCTTGGCTAGGGGATTGATTCTTGATTGACCTGTGGCCAAGGCATGCGCTCTAGATGGAGAATTTTACAGTCTAGGGTTTCCCGGATCGGCCTCTACCGAGAGGAGTCGAGGCAGGATGATGACATTGTGCGGGTCGGGTGAGCCCGTGACCCGTGCTGCGCGACACTGCCAGGTTTCCTCAGGCCCCGATCGACCCGCGCGGTTTGGCTAATGCGCCGAGCCCATTTTAATGAAATCCGATTAATTGGATTTATTTTCCTTAAGGAAAATAATCCAATTAATCCAATCATAGGAAAATTTAATTGGAAAAATATAGAATAAATTAATGTGATAACTTTTAATCCACTGATACAAATCCTATGATATTATATAACAAATTAATCAAAAAATCATGAGGGATATGAATATAAAATAATATTTAACAATTAATGGTTGGATTTTTTATTTTTGCCTAATTATTACAGATCCTAATTAGAGTTGATTAGCATGAATACTTATCTAAATTGTAGGTTTAGGGTGCCATTAATTTTCCTATAATTAGTAAAATGAATGAGCTTAGTAGTTTAACTTTTTGATTTCTGTATTTCAACTTATGCCCTAATCTTGTTAAATCATGATTAGTGAAAATTAGGGCTTGTAATTATTGGATCTTAGCAAACTTAGTCTCTGATTAATTGTATGATTAAATAAAACTTATGTGCCAAGTTGTATGAGATTCTGATGGTTAGATTTATAATTAGGTGCTAATCCTATTTAAATTAGTTTAGGGTTTGATTAGCACTAATTACTTTTTGTTTTTTTAATTTTTTCTATTATTATGTTTCATAATAGTAAGGTAGATTTGTCTAAGCCATATATGCCAATTTATGATATATAAATTCAATAAACTTAAATTGAGCACTTAATTACCTTAACTAACCTTAAGAAATCTTAAGACTTTGATCAAGCTATTAAGACTTGATCTAAGTCTGAGATTGCTACCAATAATACATCCCTAATCCACTGATTTGACATTTGATCCATAAATAAACATTTGACCTTAATTAGATATGAGTAGGGGTTAAACCCTAATCTATTTAATTAAGATCCCAATTCTTACACTTAATTAAGTTGACTTGATTATAAGATAATGCAATTGACATTATTCCAATAATGCACCTGATTTGGTATTAATCTTAAAGCATTTAATTAGAAATGATAAGGATAATAATCGAGCCATGTGATTGAATAATCTGAATCTAAGCTTTGGATCATTGATTTTCTCCTATATAAGACTACTAGCATAAGATGATTGATAAAAATAATATTGATTTAATAATTAATCTAACTCTAATTATATCCTTGATTTAATCTCATGATTTTAGAGTAGAATGTGATTAGATGATTTAGGCATCTGATCTGATCACTTAAATCTAAGTTAATAAGCAACCCTTAAATATTGGCTTAAGTGAAATAAATGTGAGATCCTAGGGGTCTTGCTTTAGATATCATCCTTGAAATATTTAAAGAACCTAAATTAATAACTCCTTGAGATAGGAGAAATTTGTGTAACTCATTGAGGTAGAAACCTAGATGATCCCATCAACCTTAGAACTTGATCTTAACCCTCATGGTAGGAATCACCTAAGTTACTTAGAATGAAACTTTTTCTTTGTGGTAGAATCTATATTGAGTGGTCTTTTGATCACATCCTTGAAGCCTTGTGTAGGACTCACCTCTTAGAGTAAGGATTGATAGTATTGATAATCCTTGTGGTTTTCAATAGAATTGCTAAGCCTAGATCATTGGTTGGGTATAGTTGAGTTTACCCATAGTACTAGATTATTTTAGTAATATTCAGGATGGTTGAGTCACTCTAAGTGAGATTATCTTTGTGCTATCCTGTAGGCTTAGGCAAATACAACCTCACTTAGAGTAAATTAGTCATCCTAAGAGCATTGCAAATAGAGACTCATTCCTTAGTTTGATTAAAATACAAATCACTAATGGGTGATGCCTCCTAGTGAAGATCATTTCAATAGGTATAGTTTGAACAAACTAAGTAATACGAGTCACCCTCTTTAAGACGCTAAGTGTGGTTATGCATTGGGCATCTTAATGACTTAGCTTGAGATACAATTTTCCATCGAGTGATGCCTCCTATCGAAGATTGCTTCATTAGGGTGGCTTAATAAAACTGAGTGTTAAGAGACTCCTTTCGTACAACTATGCTAAACATGTGTATACAATCGTCCCATATAATGGTCCTTAAATAAAAAGTGCAACTTCAACTAATTATCAAAACTAGAACATAGGGGTCAGAATCCTTTTAGTAGGATTCTGCACAATGGAGACTTGGATTCATTATTGGATTTTAACGTATCTATGGATTTACAAGATTTAACTCATGTAGTTTAGAAGCATAAGCATGAGCATGAGCATAATGTATATATTTCAATGGTGATGATGGGTATTAGTGATGAATTATGGGTTACGTAATGTTGCATACATTGACTGAAGAATTTTAGGATGCATCGGCATCACCGTACTGTCTTCCCAAATGGGTGTATGTATACATTGGACCGTATGACTCATAGTCTTTCAGTGATAGTTCTATTACATATCTATGATATACCGTGTTGTGGCATATTTGGATGCATTATCCTAGTGACATATAGTATATCATTGGACATTCTTCCATTGGTTTCTGGGTATTTGATGTTTTCACATACTTTCAACATTCAACTTTTAGTTCATTTGCACCTTGATTTGTCTTTACATTTTCAAAATGATTCAGTGACTTTACTGCTTTTCCACAGTCTTGTTTACTTTACTGCCTACTTGTATTTACTTTAGTAATGCTTAGCCTAGTTGCATTGTTTTAGACTTCTTATCTAACATGAGGTACTCTTAGGATTCGACAATTTGCTAGATCCCGAGCAGTTTGTTGAGACAGGACAGGAGGACTTGCAGGAGATGCCGGAGGAGTACGTAGAGCCTTAGCAAAACCATTTTCTACCTTTTTCTTTACTGTTTTTGCTTTCAGCACTTTAGATGCACCTTACTTTTGCATCTTTTTAAATTAGTTTGTAATAATTCTGGATGTTTTTTTCTTTTCTTTTCTGAGATGAATGCTTACTTCTATTCTGTGATGAATGTATTCTGGATGTTTTGTTTTAACTTCAGCACTCTGTTATACTACTATTATACTTAGTATTGTGATGTGATCAGCATACTGGAAATGCTGATATTTACGACATACTTTGCATTCCTTATTTATTTTGATAATCTAATGAGTTTGTTAGTCTAAATACTTAAGATAAGTACTCTCCTCTTATCCTAAGTATTGACTCTCGATGCTACTCTTAGAATTGAGTCAGTAGCCCTTTAGTGTAGCTCAGTTTGTGCCTATTGTCCGGGAAGATGGAGTGTTCCCATCTTTCTGAGTAGCGCAACCGCTCTGCCGCCAAAATTATGATTCTCCTCTCTTTTGCGCGCGGTGACGGGGCGGAGTGCTACACCTTATACCCCTCCAAAGCCTACCCTTGGACATCACCAATAAGGACCCCTATATTTTATTAAGAATGTTTTATTTATGCACATTATCTTGTATGAATGTTCAAGGTTATAATCTCAATGCGAAACTTTGCATTCAAGGAAAAATAAGTAATTGTAAACTATGCAATATCCATTATTATCTAATTTTAATAATCTAATTTAATGATTAGAATTAATCAAGCTCCCAATTGACTTAGAGATATTGATCTCTAGTTAATTATAAGTAATATTATAAGTGATTGTAGTTTTGGAAAGTAGTAGTTTGATTTAGTTTATGGGAGGACAAAATAGTTTATAAGTATATTAATGCAAAATGAAACTAGACTTATCCTAAACTACAAAAATCATTATAGGTGACTAGATTTGAGGCTTAGGGAACTAGTAGGAAAGGATAAGGTGAAGGAATTACTAGACTTAAGGAAATGGAAGTTAAGGTTCTACTTACTAGACTCATTTAACTAGCTTATAATGGAAAGGCTCTACCCAAATCAATCACTAATTAGCAAGTAATAGGAGATGTCTAAGTGTATGGAAGAGGAAGGATTATAAACTACAAGCTCTTTGTTCACTATAGGTTGAAGGTTAAAGAAGTCTATAGAATATCTACGACACATTAGGAAAATTAGGGAACTTCTAAGTCAATCACTAGAGAGTTTAAATGATGACTAAGAACTAATGAAAAATTATGCTAGTATCCCATCTAATTGCTAAGAACTAGTCCTAATATATTCATAACCTACAAACATACATGTGCTAAGGTTAACAACACTAATTGGGTGCATTATCAAACTCTATGGATCACAAGCAAAATATTTTCAAAATTAATATTATAGTATCTCTCCTAAGGTTTAAAGTTGAATCAATAATTTGCTAAGTATTCTTAACATCTAAATTATGAAAATCAAGTATCAAACATACTATTGAAATTATAAGAAAAGTAATTAAAATGAGACATGATTGTTATCCTAGGGTTTAAAAACCTAAACTAGGCATAATTAGAAACTATGAAATTATAAAATTATCCAATTTAAGGAGCCAAATACCTAAAATATCCAATTATTATCCAAATGAAATAATATATGCAAATATGGAATCCTTATAGTATAAGGAGAATAATGACACTAAATAGGTCAAAATTGGACAACATTGAAATTTTAGTATTTGGAATACTCTTAATTAAGGTTAAAAAATGATTATGAAAATTATGGTTCAAACCTAAATCAGATTCTACACTATTATCCTACATATTTTTATGATAGAATTGAACTATTGGATTTCCAAGTTTGGACTAGAATTGCTTAAGTTATGCCACTTACAAGATTTAGATTAATTACACAATTAATTAATGAAATTAAATATCAACTTAGAAATCTAATGTCAAATTATAATTCTACGAATTTTTTTGGTCGTAATGACATATAAGATCATTATAATTAGATGATTATTTTTAAAAATAATTAAATAAATTAAATTTTAATTATATTTAATTAATTTACATTTGCTAAATTTGGCGCCAACGCAAACACTGAATGGGTCCAATCCAGGGCCGCAGAACTGGCCCAGAACCCAGACCGCGGGAACGGTCCAGAACTCGGGCCACAGAAACGACCTAGTAAGCTCAGTCCGAGAGCAGAGCTCACACAACCCAGAATTCAAAGCCCAATATAGGATCCCTGTTAAGCCTGACTACTATAGCTAAGGCTAGCCCTCACCGTCGGACGGGGTCCTCCCTCGACACGACCTTTACGTCGGCACACGAATCTCACTGAGGCCAACTCGCAGGGACCGGTTATGCCTGCTGTCGTCTCCTATCGAGATCATATGATGATGCCCTAGGCATCATGAGGTGGCAGCATGATAGAGTTTGAGGGTCACAGTCTAGCCTTGAACACTTTGAGCTCGATCGGGCCAAGTCGAGCCCGATTTTCTCAAACAGATGGCTTAAAAAAAAATAAAACAATTACATTTGGAAATTGAAAGGATATGATTGCGTATTAAATGGAGTAATTGAGGAGATACCTGATCAATCCTCTCGCCAACTAGAGATAGATCTCTGAAGGTATACGTAGCTTCAGAGCTTCCTTGAACTCCTCAATAGGTAAGAAGATGAAGAGAAAATGCAAAAGGGAGGGGAACAGGGTTATAGTGAGAAGCTTGGGATGCCAGGCATGTCATAGTACTTCCTCTGCCAGTGAAGGGTGCATGATCATGATTCAGCGAAGGAGGCGTATAGTGGTTTACGCTCGACCGTTAGATCGCATTTGATCCAACGGCCTGATCGCTCGATTCAAGTCAAACAATCAAGGCCGTTAGATCAAAGGAAGGGCAGGCGTGGACTGTTGGATTTGGGCCATGAACTGAGTCTAGACAGGTTAGCACCGTTTGAAATAAAACTAGTGTTGTTAGGTTAGTTATTTAGTTAATAAATTATTTTAATTACTTAGAAATTAATACACAATTATTTAACCAAAATTAAAAAACCAAATGAACTCTGAAAAATCCCAAAAATTCACCCTTGCCTAATTGCGGGGTGTGGAACTCAAAAATGTATTCAAATTTTTGATCGGAGGTCAATTTAATTATCTTAATTTTATGAGTATTTAAATATTATTTAAATTTTGGAGAAACTTTGATGACTTCTAAACACTCCCAAAATACCACCCCTAGCTAATTTAGGGGTGATGAGTCCAATGGCGGACTCTGATTTTGATTTTGATGTCTAAATATAAAAGGCATTCTCAGAATTATCGGGAAAATCAGAAATATTGAAAAATCTCAAATGATCTCTAAATTGCACCAAACTTAAAGAGGAGGCTCTTAGCACTAATATAACAGTAAAGGAAAAGGAATTGAGTTGGTTAGGCATCTAATTATAGGGGGAAAATGCTAGGGTTGTTTGATCTATTACTTGGACTGAGGTAGGAGATTCTCAGTGACAGACTATAAATACACGTACGGGCTTACACACAAGTGCACGCGGTCTGAATTAGTATGGGATGGTGAGATTCCGAGATATATCACCTTTGGGAACGTTGTTCATTTTGCTACTAGAGTATACATGAGTTATATAATATTTAAATAAAATTATATGTGATTTAACTTTGGTCTTGAATTACTTTACTCAAAAATTCTTATTTAAATATAATAAATGATTAAAATAGGGAGAGTTAGGTTTTGGTATGCAATTCAATAAATTTTACATGCTAGTACTCTTCACTTAAATGTCATGTCAAGCAAATTGGACATATTTTATTATTGAATAATCAAGAGACTTAATCTTCCATAGAGTATCCCCTATATGGCTTAAGTCTTACCTAGTGCTCAGAGAGGAACAACTGTCGCATTTGCTTTCGACACTTAGATATTCATGAGATCTATTATTTGATAAATTAATTACTCATGTCTAAGTTGTGAATTATTAAATTGATTTCAGTATCTCATAAACGTGATTTTATCATTAGCTCTCATGCATCAATTTTAGGTTTAGCTAAGGAATTGAGCTGTTTGGCTACAAAGGTTTATGAGCATCGCCCAATAGCACTTAACACTCTAAGTCCTTGCATAAACCTAAGATGTGCTACATAGCTCTATTGATGGTTCTTAACTTTTCTGCATCATCCTCTTAATTTAGCCAAGGTCAATGTGCTATGAAGCTCGATAGAGCTTATCACTCAGCCTAAATCAAGTGAGAGAAATGGAGATCAGAGAATGGTATGTTACATTCCATGACTTTATTAATTTGCCAAAGTCTAAGGTCATGCACAGAGCCTTTTTTCACAGTAAATGTTGTCACCAGCATTCACAGTGTCGACTCTCTAGTGTGCATCTCCTTGTGTCTAGGCGATCAATTAAGCACAATGGGGGCTTTAATGAATTGATTTTATTATATATTTTATAATATGATTATATTTTACAAATTCTTTATTCATATGCATTTAGTAAAATTACTAAATGACATTTATTTAAAAATGAAAATTACACAATGTTTCCATCCTTACATTTTTACGTCTTAACACCCAATTCTCTTCTTTGGTTTGTAGTAGTCTCTAGGGAAAAAACCTTAGGCTATAGGAATTCTAGAACCCTTCTTTAGTCTTGAATGCCTACTTTTATAATCCTTGGAAATCTCCTCAACATTAGTGTAGCCACCCCCCCTTCCATTTTCCTCAGAATTTAATTGCTTTTATGAATTATTCTCTTATTTCTAAGAAAAATGAGGAAGTTTAAATGCATTTCCATTAACTCCTATTGTGGAAAGGGGAAAAATTAAGTCTCTTCTAGTGGGACCCTATACCCTCCACGACCATGCTAATACTGATAATAGCATAATCACGAGGAGTGCGGTGCTTCAACTGTGGTAAATCCCCAACTCAAGTAGGGTCAGGTAAGACCCAACCTGCCTTAAGCCAAGGACTTGTCACCTTGAACTATAAAATATACACTAATATATCAAAGTAGCAGAAGCAGAAAATAGTGTAACATAACATCCACATCACAGCATAGTATAGAAAAGTAAATGCAATAGTAACTCAAATAAAAGTGCAGAAAATAAGTACATCCAGAAATAATTATTACAGACTGAAAGTTGAATGAAGGAAAGATCTCCCAAACTCACTACAAGAAAGGAAAATCTAACTAAGTGGCCACAGGAAGGTCCTCCTCTAGTGCTAGCTCCTCTCTTGCGGAACTACTAATGAATAGCTCCAAATCTTACATTTGTCAGTATCACAATTGCCAGGGCCCCTGCCAACAAAAGAAAAAGGTTACAGTTAGATATATTGTCTATATATATTTTAAGCTGATTTAAGTGAACTGACTATTTAAATATATCACATCAACTACTTTAAACATGCAAGCAATATAGGGTGCATCTAGCCATAAAGAAAAGGATAGCTATAAACTATTCATTTATAATTGAACAACAGGTATGTAAAGTAACATACAAAACATAAAATTAAGCAAGGTGAGGCTAAAGAGCAAAAATAGCTGTAAGTACTAAAGAACTCATCCTAACATGCTTATGATCACGTGAATACATGCTGATTTTACAAAAGTAAACTGTACTGAAACGTGTTGAATAAACATACAAAACTAGCATCCTAAACATGACAACAGTTAACACTACTCAATAAGAACAAATACACAAGCATGCTAATTTAATATATAAAAGGCCACTGAATCATGTGGCAAAGCAAACTAAGTACAGAAATGAGATAAAAAGGTAAATCCACTGAGACATGCGACAAGGCAACTGAACATACTAAAAAGTAAGGCCACTCAAGCATGTGGCAAAGCAAAACAAAGTATAGGATAAAGTAAAAGTATGCCTAAAACATAGTGCTGCCATAACAGAAATAGGCCATACAGGGCCTCTGAATAGAAAGTTCAACATGTGTCAATCCTAGGCATCATCAGAGCTAGGTCCGAGGTGAACTTATAGAATAAGAGATCTATCCATCGTAGCCAAGCACTGAGCTAGGTTTGAGTCAATTTTATAACAAAACTAAAATTGAGAAGGCAGACTAAGCTAGGATATATCCTACTGAACTGAATGCACTAAAAGATTTGAATGTTATGCTTTTCAAATACTAACTTAGGATGTATCTTCCATATCCTAAGTTTAATTATTAAATCCAAGGAAAAAGCTCAATATCCAAGGTATGCAGAGCAATCAAAGTCAAAGTAAGCAAGAAACTCAACTAAACTTATGTGATATCTATTATTGTCAAATTTATCCAAATCTAACTATTCTGAGAAGAAACAAGTTTAGGATCTCCAATATCCAGCTATGAAATAAAATCTCAGATTCACGACCCTAATGTTAAAAATAGAACTTAGAAAGTTCTATTTCATAGTCAAGTGATGACTATAAGAGTTTAAAGTAACTAAATAAATGACTTAATTATTATTATTTTTCTCACTTAGCCCAAATCTTGATTAATTAAATCCAGACTAAGGATTCTGAACTTAAACTCCACATTGGGGTTCAAATTCTAAATCCAAGGTGATATCCTAATAAGGATTTAGGGATCACACTTAAGCATAATCTAAATGTGCAAAATTTTATAAGCTGAAGGATTTAGAAACTAAGATCTCAATAAGAGGTCATGTCTAGTATTATAAGATAAAATAATTAACCAAGAAGTAAGAATCTAAGAGCTATATTCAATCTTTAGGATAATCATATTATTTTATAGATTGAGTAAATCCTACATCCACAAGGAGGTTTCAAAAGGATTAAACAGTAAATCAATTAAGGAATTCCAAAGAAGGTAATTCAATTCAATCAGATAATCTAAAGTCGAAGATCTAAGATCTAAGGTTTGTTCGCTTTATATATAAGCTAAAGACTGGACTTAGGATTTTAAAAGGATAGTTCATTAGGACTATAGTTTATGGATAATCTTTGATAAATAACTAGAATTAAAAACTTTAGCTTTAGAATTGATCCAGTAAATTCTTTATGAAGGGTCTTAAGATCACTTAAGATCTTAAGGATTTACTTAATGATTTTAGGACTTAAGCACTAGGATTCATTCATGAGGTGATGAAACTTAGCAATTGATATTAATATTATTCATTATTGATTACACTCTCTTCACTTGAGGTTTATAGGGTTTAAAGGTGCTTAAGCCATTCTCTAGTCAAAATGACCAAAATGCCCCTCTTAAGGCTAAAATTGGGAAATTAGTGTTTGATCAATTAAATTGATTCAACTCTATTTTAATGAGCTTTATATTGATTATTGAAGTGGGTAAAATACTTAACTTAGGTTTTTGATATTTAAATTAGCTTAGTTAGCACTAATCATAATAAGATGTCAATTAAGGTGATTAAGGGAATTAGGGCACACTAGGATGATCCAAATACATTTATAGGTTCTACTATACTTAATAAGGCAGTAAGAACTAGATTTACCAAAATTAGAGACTAATCCAAGGCTAATTTCACTAATCTTATTTCAGGGTAATTAAAAGGTGATTAGCAAATTTAGGGTTCTTAAATTATCTTTAATGGCATGCATAGGTTCTCTATAGTCTTATAAGGAATCAGAGACCTTAATCAATATTTTTGGACATTAAATGAATTGTTTATGATTTAAATAAGAACAATGAAAGATTAGGCAATAATTTGAAATCTAAACATTGACTACAGTTGATGTTCACGCAGAGCTTCTAATACTAATCTCAGGTGATCTTGATGATCTCTTAAAGTTTGAGAATAAATGAGGATATCTTCAATAAAGACGATTATAAATTTGTCTAAATATGATTTAAGGACTCACTGCATCAAATTCATGAAGATTGATGGCGCATTAGTGAGTCCGAAAGACATCACTAAAACTTTGAAATGACCATAACGAGTACGGAAAGCAGTCTTTCCTACATCATTTTCTTTTACTTGTAATTGATGATATCCAGACCTGAGGTCAATCTTAGAGAATACAATAGCTCCAAATAATTGGTTGAACAAATCATCAATTCTAGGCAACAGATATTTATTTTTTATGGTGACTTTATTCAGTTCACGATAATCTATGCACATTCGCATAGATCCATCTTTCTTTTTTACAAACAGAATGGGCACTCCCCAAGGAGACATACTTGGCCTAATAAAGCCTTTATTCAAGAGCTCTTGTAATTGTTCGTTAAGCTCTTGATGTTCCTTAGGCACCATTTTGTACGAAGCCTTAGATATAGACTGGGTACCTAAAATCAATTTAAAAGAGAACTCTACTTCTCTGAGAGGAGGTACACCAGGCAAATCTTCTAGGAATACATCGGTGAATTCCTTAACTACTTTACAGTCAGAGAGAGGCATACTTTATTTTGCTTCACCCATCATAGTGACTAGAAAAGAATCACAACCCTTACTAATTAATTTTTCAGCTTTAATAGCGTTGATTAACGATAATTATGAACTGACTTTCCCTATAAAGGTTTCAGACTTGCCCTAGGATTAAAGAGTGACTTTCTTCCTCAGGCAATTTATTACGACATTATGGTCATTGATCTAATTCATCCCAAGAATGATATCAAAGTTTGCTAATGGCAAGATGATTAATTTGGAATTAAACTCCTGACCATTCAATGGAATTTTGACATTACAAAACTTATGAGCACTGAGTTGGGCTCCAGATGTAAGTCCAACACTTATTGATTTTGCTAAATTGTACGAGTGTGGTTTAAGAATGTTGGCAAAGTGTTCAAAAATAAGTGAATGACTAGCACTAGTGTTGAATAACATATTGCTGGGTTGGTCATTAAAATATAGTGTGCTTAAATTGTTTATATGAATCGCATTAACAACTTGAAATAATTAAGATACAAAAAATGCAATTTAAAAGAAGAAATTCAGAAATGTGCACCTGAAACCACATTATTGTCTTCTTGAGCTTCCAGAGATGTTAAAGCATACACTCGCACAGGACCAATAGGACAATTATTTACCTGCTTCCTAGGATTATTCTGGGACTTAGGAGGATGAGAGTTGCTCTTAAGCAATTTCAGATGCAGGGGCTGGAATTACTGCCAAACCTGGTTCTCTCCTATTCAGTGGAGTTGCCCTGAATACTTGGTTCTTTTGCAACTGCTTAATTCAAACTCCATCCACTGTCTCTATGTAGGTGCAATGATAAAACAGGTGGCCTGGACACCCATAAGTATATCACTTATGGCCAAAGTGGTAACACTTGCCATAAGGATGAGGCCTATTACAGCCTTGAATTGGTTCAATAGTGGGTGCAGCTTTGATTTGATAAACCTTTGCAGAGTGAGGTTTATGCTTTTTGATGGCTTCGTGCCTGTGGGGAGTTGACTGCATCTTTCGCTTGAGATCTCTCTCTGAGTGATGGTGGTCAAGTACCTTTGTTGTCTCTACTAGTTCAAAGAAGCTAGTCATACGAAGTGGAACAATTATATCTTTCAGTGAATCTCGTAGTCCACTAAGAAAGCGATGGCACTTAGCTGATTCAGATTGGATCATTTCTGGGGAAAAACGAATCAACCTATGAAATCCTCTTCCGTAGTCAGCGACAGAATGACTTCCTTGTATCAACCTCAGAATTGTGTCTATTATGATATTCTGTGTAGACGAGGGAATGAATTCAGCCTTGAATGCCTCTACGAGTTCATCCCAAAGGATGTCTTCATGTTCATAATCAATGAATCTGGTATTTCAAACCTCGTCCCACTAGTATTCTGACTCAGCATGGAACAGATGTGTCGTGAGATGAACAGCTTCTGAATTTGGGATTTTCAGACTGATTAGATCCTTTTTTATTGTTTCTAGCCAGTCAACTATGTCCATTGGACATAAATTTCAACGAAAGGTGGAAGGCCTTAATATTAAGAAGTTATAAAGAAGACTATCCATAAAATGATGGGAAGGAAAAGGATGTTGCTGAACAGGAACAGCAGGAGCAATAGCAATAGTTGGTACTAGATGATCAGACATCATCTTTTGCATTTCTAATACTTGTTGAGCCTGATTCTCCAATAAGGTTGCCACCATTGCTTGAAGATGAGCTACTTTATCAAAAGAACTGCTTGAAGCAACAGCAGTTTTAATAGGGGTAGTAGCACGAGGTGATCCATAGTTCATTCTAGTTGAGCAATACAAATCTAGATTTCAGAATCATTCTAAGGAAGACAGTAATTAAATATCTAATAGATGCCAAAAATTCTCATTTACTTTTGAAATGAAGATTCACAATAGATTTAGAAAAATGCCAAAAAATTGCCATACTATAAAAATCATTTAAGTAACTAGAAGTGATAATTACTCTAACTAACACTCAGACATCCTCAATGTACTTAGCCCTAAATGCAATACAAAAACCTTCAAGGGTCACTTCCTGACGCTTTCCCATGCATTTTTGTTTGAGCTTCTTGATGGTATTGTACCACCAGACTCCCGCATAGTCCAGCATCTGATTTGTCACAATGTCAACAAAGAGGGACTCTGGACACTCTATGTGCCTCATGACTGACTCTACTCGGCTCAACCACTCCTGTGCGTAAGTAGGAAAGTCAAGCCCTCAATATACTGACTGATGCAGAAGCTTGTCCAAGACTAAGGTTCCTTGTTTAAAACTCCTTTGAGCTGCCATTTGCTCTCTTGTCTCCACTTGAAACTATAGCTTCAAGCCAACTCGAACGCATGCAGATAATAGTCCAAGTCAGACTCTTCGTGATCCATTTGATCCTAATAGTAGAATGTACTGGTTTTTGTCAACTAGGGATGACTGGATTTTTAGGATATGAGTATTTTTATTCTACATTTTTTAGGAAGTTATCGATAGTACTATGTTATGGATGTTATATCCTGATGTTTGTACTTCAAAGGAATGGTACATTAGGTAGAAAGGAATCACAGATCCCATTCTGACACCTTATGGTGTTCTCTAATACCAACTGTGGGACCTCGAACCCTTAATGACCATGCTAATAATGATATTAGCATAATCACGAGGAGTGCGGTGCTCCAACTGTGGTAAATCTCCAATTGAAATAGAGTTAGGTAAGACCCAACCCACCTTAAGCCAAGGACTTATCACCTGGACCTATAAACATACACCAACATATCAAGGTAGCAAAAACAAAAAATAGTGTAACATAACATCCACATCACAGCATAGTATAGAAAAGTAAATGCAACAGTAACTCAGATCAAAGTGCAGAAAGTAAATACATCTAAAAATAATTATTACCGACTAAGAGTTGAATGATGGAAAGATCTCTCAAACTCACTGCAAGAAAGAAAAATCTAACTAAGTGGCCATAGGGAGGTCCTCATCTGGTGCTAGCTCCTCTCTTGCAGAACTACTAACGAATAGCTCCAAGTCTGACATTTGTTGGTATCACAATTGCAAGGGCCCCTAGCCAACAAAAGAAAAGGGTTACAGTTAGATAAATTGTTTAAGTACATTTTAAGCTGATTTAAGTGAACTAACTATTTAAAGATATCACATCAACTACTTTAAATATGCAAGCAATATATGATGCATCTAGCCATAAAGAAATAGATAGCTATAAATTATTCATTTATAACTGAACAACAAGTATGTAAAGTAACATACAAAACATGAAACTAAGCAAGGTGAGGCTAAAGAGTAAAAATAATTGCAAGTACTGAAGAACTCATCCTAACATTTATGATCATGTGAATACATGCTAATTTTACAAAAGTAAACTATACTGAAATGTGCTGAATAAATATATAAAACTAGCATCCTAAACATGCCAACGATTAACACTACTCAATAAGAACATATACACAAGCATGTTGACTTAATATATAAAAGCCACTGAAGCATGTGGCAAAGCAAGCTAAGTACAAAAATAAGCTAAAAAGATAAAGCCACTGAGACATGTGGCAAGGCAACTACTGAAAATTAAGGCCACTAAAGCATGTGTCAAAGCAAAACTGAAATACAGAATTGAAGTAAGAGTATTCCTAAAATATAGCACTGCCATAACAGAAACAGGCCATACAGAGCCTCTGAAAAGAAAGTTTAACATGTGTCCATCCTAGGCATCATCAGAGCTAGGTCCGAGTTGAACTTATAGAATTAGACATGTATCCATCCTAGCCAAGCACTGGGCTAGGTTTGAGTCTATTATATAACAAAACTAGAACTGAGGAGGCAGACTAAGCTATGACATACCCTACTAAACTAAATACACTGAATGAATTGAATGTTATACTTTTCAAATACTAACATAGGATGTATCTTTCATATCCTAAGTTTACCTAGTATGTACAAGGAAAAAGCTCAATATCCAAGGTATGCAGAGCAATTAAAGTCAAAGTATGCAAGAGACTTAACTAGACTTATGTGGCATCTATTGTTGTCTAATTTATCCAAATCTAACTATTCTGAGAAGATACATGTTTAGAATCTCACAATATCCAGCTATCAAGTAAAATCTTAGATTCACGACCCTAATATTAACAATAGAATATAACAAGTTCTATTTCATAGTCAAGTGATCACTATAAGAGGTTAAAGTAAATAAAACAACCACCTAATTATTATTGTTTTCCTCACTTAACCCAAATTTTGATTAATTAAATCCAGACTAAGTATTATGAACTTAAACTCCACATTGGGGTTCAAATCCTGAATCCAAGGTGATATCCTAATAAGGATTTAGGGTTCACACTTAAGCATAATGTAAATGTGCAAAATCTTATAAGCTGAAGGATTTAGAAACTAAGATCTTAATAAGAGGTCATGTCTAGTATTATAAGATAAAATAATTAACCAAGAAGTAAGAATCTAAGATCTATATTCAATCTTTAGGATAATTATATTATTCTTTAGATTAAGTAAATCCTACATCCACAAAAAGGTTTCAAAAGGATTAAACAGTAAATCAATTAAAGAATTCCAAAGAAGGTAATTCAATTCAATCATATAATCTAAAGTCGAAGATCTAAGATCTAAGGTTTGATTGCTTTATATCTAAGCTAAAGACTGGACTTAGGATTTTAAAAGGATAGTAAATTAGTACTATAGTTTATGGATAATATTTGGTAAATAACTAGGATTGGAAACTTTAGCTTTAGCATTGACCTAGCAAATTCTTTATGAAGGGTCTTGAGATCACTTATAATCTTAAGGATTTACTTAATGTTTTAGGACTTAAGCACTAGGATTCATTCATGAGGTGATGAAACTTAGCAATTGATATTATATTATTCATTACTGATTACACTCTCTTCACTTGAGGTATATAGGGTTTAATGGTGCTTAAGCCATTCTCTAGTCAAAATGATCAAAATGCCCCTCTTAAGGCTAAAATTGGGAATTAGGGTTTGATCAATTAAATTGATTCAAGTCTATTTTAATGAGCTTTATATTGATTATTGAAGTGGGTAAAATACTTAACTTAGGTTTTTGATATTTAAATTAGCTTAGTTAGCACTAATCACATTAATTGGTCAATTAAGGTGATTAAGGGAAATAGGGCATACTAGGATAATCCAAATACATTTATAGGTTCTACTATACTTAATAAGGTAGTAGGAACTAGATTTACCAAAATTAAAGACTAATGCAAGGCTAAATTCACTAATCTCATTTCAAGGTAATTAAAAGGTGATTAGCAAATTTAGGATTCTTAAATTATCTTTAATGGCTTACATAGGGTCTCTATAGTCTTATGAGCAATCAGAGACCTTAATCAATATTTTTGGACATTAAATGAATTAATTATGCTTTAAATAAGAACAGAGAAAGATTAAGCAATAATTTAAAATATAACCATTGGATTCTTGATTTTATTTTATATTATTATTCCTTACATTTTTTTGATTAAAATTGTATATTAGATCATACTATTTAGATAAGTATGACTAAAGTTATTTTATTAAATTAATCTATATTTTTATTTAAATCAGAACCATATGTTAATTATTATTCAAATATTAATCATAAGAAATATAATTCCAAAATTATATAATATATCTGCAGCCCGAAATTGAAACCGCGCGAGTCGGGGTCTGACCTAGCCTGGCACTGTGTATCGTCCTCGCAGCTATACTTGATACCCGTATCCTTAGGGTTAACTTCACACCCTCAATTCTCCATGCACAAGCCACGCCGCGCCCTGATCTCAACGTCTACACCTTCAGGAAACTAAGACGCATCAATTGAGGTAAGAACCCCCATCTGGGACACGCTTGATCGCCTAGGTTCACTGTGAGGGAATAACTCTCCTCACATAATCCACTAAATGGATAGGGCTCAATCCTTACACTATTAGTGAGGTGAGGCGAGTCGAACCCCTAAGGTTTCGTAGCCTGGGGTGCAGCCAATCTCTGGGTCCTTACTCAAACTCAGCCATGAGAATGATTGGGTTAGATCCCTAGGGGGCTAAAAAAGCTAGACGACATCTAGAGGAAAAAATTGGGAGCTCAGATTAACGAGCTGAGCTTACGCAGCTCAGTGGAAAAAGTTATACTTTAAGATGGGGTTTCAAGCATGGCCAAAGAGAATCAGAAGCAGCTGGAGCTTCCAGGGGATCACAGTAACCTAACAGGAGGTCTAAACACCAGACACGCACCCTCTATCAGCAATTTGCAGCTTCTGAGATGCCGGGATTCGCCAAGAGAGATGGGAGCTCCAGAGAACTTCAGCTGGGCAATTGAGCAATCATGGTGAGCAAAGGGGCTCACTGTGATGCCCTGAAGCTATTTATAGGCATTAGGAGGCTTTGGGGGTGGATTCTCAATATTAGGATCCATGGCCGAGCTCAGGCCGAAGGGGAGGCTCGGTTCAATCGTCGAGGGCAAATCTGGGAGGCTACTACCGGCAAGAGGTCGCGCCGAGGGTAGGAGAGGAATTTCAGCATTTTTCATTTCTTCCACAGAGGATGGAAGGATATGTCTGTCAGTGAGGGATGGGACCAGACACGAGTAGGCAAGGCGAGGGAGATGATCCACAGTGCTCGGACTCACTCATGCTGTCTAATGGATCGACCGTTGGTTCCGAACAACTCTGATGGATTACTTAAGTAGATCAAGTGATAGCCATCAGATGCGCATGATGGATCTAACACTTAGGATTAGATCTTACCATGGAGAAGATCCCGCCGTTAGATGGGTTGCGCTAGGATACATGCTAATGCATTCATTGGCACATAGTCTAAGCACCGCTATCGGGACCCCGCAGCGGATCTGCCGCGGTCCCGACAGCAAATCCTAGATATATAAAAAAAATTATATATATATATATATATATATTATTTTTTTAATTAATTAATTAAAATTCATTTAATTAATTAACTTAATTTATATTAAATTTTTATATCCAATTTAGGACTAAATGAGCTCTAAAAATTCTCAAAATTTCACCATTAGTTAAATGAGGCATGAGGAATTCAAAAATAAAATCAGATTTTAATTTGAAGATTAAATTAATTTAGGTTTTTTTCAGGGCTTAAAAATAGGCAATAATATCAAATGTCTCAATTAAGCTCTGATTGATCTCAAACTTCTAGAGTTAGGTTTAAATGACCCATTGAGTCTAATGGAATCAAAATCAGAACTTGGTTTAGCTTAAATAATTTCGATTTAGCTAGGATAATAACTAGTGTTATTACACGTCCTCTTCCCAATGCTGATTGAATGCCTCTTCCTGAGTAGATTTATAGTGAAAGCTACGATGCGCTATAGCGTCAAGCTTACTGTCTTCAGGCACTATGGCCGGCGGTAGCACCGAGATCTCGATGATGAAGGCACTATGACGTGCAGTAGTGCCGAGCCTTTGATGATGAAAGCATTATGGCATGTGGTAGCGCTAGGCTTTCTATTTTGATCACGCTACAATGCACTGTAGCGCCATACTTTCAAACTTGAGGAAGCTATAGTGCGTGATAGCGCTAGAATTTCTATTTTGAGCACACTACGACACGTAGTAGCGCATGCTTCTCTAGTTTTGCTCTGTCGTAGTGCGCTGTGGCATGCCGTAACATGCCTTTTATTCCAAGTTTCAGGTTCCCTTGCAAACTTGATTTCAAGCCTTTTTGCCCTGCAAGGTAGAAAAATGCATATCAACGTACACTAATTATAAGAAAAAATAATATTTTTAAGTGCTAAAATAACTATGATTATTAGATTTATTACACCCTCACACTTAACTTCATGCTCATCATCGAGTAAATATTGAAATGACTTTCTGATTTCTTAAGTTGCACAATTATTAAATAGCTAAGAAGTTCATCCTTAAAGTTTAAAGTTTATTCAGCATAGTAATTAGTGATAAATATGAGTTCTTAATCATATTCAGCTCAATCTTATTCCACTCTATTCACTACCTTATTCCATTTTTACCTTGATGTATGATGCTATGACCAAAATGTTTTGGAGGAATTTCTATGCTTTTTGTTTGAGAATAACCAAGAGTCAGTGTTCTAGAATTTCATGTTTCATATGTGCTTCTTCTTATAAAATACAATGAGAGTTTTTTTTCAGGAGAGTTACTTTTCTTCATCGTGATTTTTCTATTTTTTCATTTATTTTGGGAGAGATATTTTTCTTTATCCCTTTACTTAATTTTTATTGCATTTACTCCAAGGGAGAGATATTTTTATTCATTCCTGTAATCAAGCATTGCATTCATTAAGTCCTTTTGAAGCGTAGCACATTCTTGATTTCACTGTCTCTTACTTTTTCTTATTCAAGCTCCTTTATCCCCCTCCCCCACACTTAGATCCGAGCACCACTATTGTGAGTTTTGAGGGCACATTGGAGCTATATATGTATATATACATATATATATATATATATATATATATATATATATATATATATATATATATATATGGATATATTTGAAAGAAACTAAAAATACCAAAGAAAGATTACAACCTGTTCAATCCTCTTCATTATTTTCATCTTCTTCATCTTCTTCTTTTTCATCTTCTCCGGGCCATGGTATGTTTGGAGGGGGTTCAAGCACTGGAGGTTGTGGGAGGACAGATTTCCCCAGTCCGCCATACAGACTCCAATTTGAAAGCATTGTACCAAGAGCTGTGTGGAAGTCTTAGTGGAACCAGCTTTGCTGATAAATGGCGGTCTTGCAGTACCGCATGTCTTCCTCTACACATTTTTCAGTTCATTTTTGTTGTTCCCTCAATTTAGTGATTTCTTTTTGGATATTTTCTAATTTAGAATTGATGTTTGTTGAAGAAGAAGATACCTCACCATCCTCCCCTTGTCTTCTTTTCTTACTCCTCTTCCCCTCTTGAAATCAGAAATATAAATTGCGAAGGGTTAGAGGAGCGCGTAAAGGAATCATAGGGTCACTTAAATTTATCTTGACTCCTTGGTGAAGGCATACTCTAGAAATTAGAGACCCGAAGGATAGGGCCATGCAAGGGCCAGTTAAGGCTTTCCATAAATAAGCATTGCCCTTACCCGGGTTACTTCACTTAGATGCCCAGATGGCATTATCCTACTTGAGATTAGTATGTGCCATGCATTACATAAGTCCACTAGAGAAATTTCCCCTTTAGTTGGTGTCATGCAGTGTGAGTGCTCTTGCAATGGCCACATGTTCAAAGTCTTTGTTTAAGCAAGCTTGGTAGGAGCAGTTTTCTTCTGGTCCAAGTCCATAAAATTTCCCAATCTGCTCTACCCCAAAGCTCACAACCTTCCCTTGAACAAAATATTTTTGCCCGCTTGCCTTCAGCGTATTGGCAAAAAACAAAAGTTGGATATGAGTCAGTCTATAAACCGACTAGGCTTTCTCACCCCCGGTTCTCCACATTAGTAAAGCTAACAGGATAAGGGAGGGCAAACCCCCACTCTGGGATGAGCCTACGCTTGGATGTGATTTGGATGTACCAATGTTCATCCTCAACTGAGGAGAGTCATTAATTGTTAAAACTGCCTCCCAAAGTTGAGACTGCAGTGCCCTTGCTTGCCATGCTCTTTCTTTGTGAGGCCATTAAACACACAAGATATTCTGGTTGCTAAAGGAATCAAGTTGTGGTCTTAAGACAAGAGAAATATGAAGAAAATAACCCCATTCATCTATCGATTTATAGGCAAGCAAATAAACAAAAATTCTTGTGTTTTAATTTTTATTTCTTAGTTACCAAGATTTTACCATTGACTGGTCAAAGATTTTTCAATAAATGGAATAAATGTGAGTTGAAATAGGGCTCTTGGGAAGATCAAAAAATACCTCCACTACTTTTTGGTATAATTCAGTGTGAGAGGCACGTTGTAGCAGTTTGACTGCATGGGAATTCCCCCCAGTCACTAAGGCACCAGTTGTGCAGAATTAGCGTCACGCGCTGTAGCACACTGTCGTGCGCGGTAGCTGTACAGAATAGAAAACTTAAATAACTTACACAATTTAAATTATTGGGTTATCACAATCTTATCGATTGTGAGAACTTACCATAGCCCTTGAGTTATGCTTACTTTTCATAGTCTTTGACTATACCTTCTTAGCCCATGAGGCTAAGCTCTTTTCTTTTTACTTTAATATTTAGCTTTTACTTGTTGTACTGTAATTTACTTACAATCTCATGCATTGTATATTATTTTATTTACATTTCCTGCTTCATTACTTCTATTTGATTTTACTTAGCATAACATCTGTTGTGCATATTCATGTATTTATTGTATACTTTCATATGCACATTTGTAGTTTATAGCCTGATTAGGATGCCTATTTTCCTTACTTACTGTTACAGGCTAGAGCAAACCTACTTGTGAGTTCTTACTCCTTACTTACTAATTATCTTCTTTACATTTCTCTTACCCTTACTTTGATTCTTAAATGCTCAGCTTTTAGTATTTAATTATAAATTTGCATATATTATATCCAACTAAATTGTAATTAAAAATTATCCCAATCTTAAAATATACTTAGACTCTTTAGTCAAATCACTTATTTTCTCTTTTTTGGTTGTGCCCTATAGTGTTTTATAAACCAAAAATATAGGAGATCAGGAGCATTTTCCAGACAAAGGTGCTAAACTTAGTTCCGGACATTAGTATATTTGGAGATTTTTGTTTTCACATCTTTCTTATACTGCTTTTGTGAGAATGAGAGAACTTGTTTCTTTACTTTTAAATTCAGTAGGCAATAACTTAACATCTGTAATGTTTTTACTTTATTCAGTGATGGATTTACTTTTAGTATTACCTGCTTAGTTTGGATAGTAGAGTGAATATAATTCATTAATGCATAGTTCTCTACTTGCCTATTTTATTACTTAACTTATACCCTCACAAAGATTCTTGGCCACATAGCACTCAATATTTTCTTAGTTCCTTCTAACCCTGTATTAAGTGCTATGGTAACGCCCTAGTATTGGATTGGGTTCTTGATTTGATAATGGGGTCATTACAACTTCAGATCCTGACACATCTTGGCACTTCTAGAAATTTTGTAACATGAATTATGACCTTCTACTAAAATTTCATGATGCATGGATTTAGGAATCCTAACTCGATTCCCTTGATAATACAAATTCCCATGAAGTTGCAGGTTTGTTTAATGACAACGTTCAATATCAGCCTTAAACTTCTGATAGTCTTCATCCTTAGTTTGGATGAGGGAGATATGTCTGAGAAATATTGGCTTGATCGAACTCATTTATATTAGCTCATTTAGAATTTCTCCATTCACCGGGTCTATACTTAGCTTACGAAATTCATTTACAAGAATACTTTTGGAAATCATCGCATATAGTGTAGCACAATGGCTATGGGCTTCAGCTACTACATTAACTTTTCTAGGATAATATAGAATACTAATATCATAGTCGCTGATAAGTTCCAACCACCTTCGGTGATGGCAATTCAACTTCTATTGTGTGAAGTTGTGCTTCAGTCATTGGTGGTCGGTGAATATTTCGCATTTAACACCATAGAGGTAGTGTCGCCAAATCTTTAGTATAAAAATCACATTAGCAAGCTCAAGAACGTGAACAAGATAATTTCTTTTATTTGGATTTAGTTGATAGGATGTGTATGCAATAAACTTTTATCTTGCAATAATACACATCCAAGCCTAGATCATGAAGCATTAGTGTATCCTTGGAAGTTCAGACCTTCTTTATGTATAGTCAATACAGGGGCAGAAGTGAGTTTTTGCTTAAGCTTTGAAACAATTTCTTCACATTGGAAAGTCCACTCAAATGGAATAGCTTTTTGAGTTAATCTTGTCAAAGGCAATGCTATCTGCAAGAATCCCGTAATGAACTTGTGATAGTACCCAGCTAATCCCAAGAATCTATGAATATCAGTTACTGATTTTGGTTGGGACCATTCTTGCACTGCATTAACTTTCCTTTGGTTGACTATGATTCCTTTGGCATCAACGATGTGACCCAAAAATGCCATAGAGTTAAGCCAAAATTGATGTTCACGCAACACTTCCAACATAACTCTTAAATTATCTTCATGATTCTCTTAACTCTTAGAATATATAAAAATATCATCAATGAACATGATCACACATTTAGTTAAGAAGGATTTTAGTACTCTTTGCATTAAGTTCATGAAGTTGAACGGCGCAATCATTAGGCCAATAGACATCACTAGGTATTCGTAATGTCCATATCAGGTCCTAAATGCAGTTTTGGCTATATCCTTTTCCTTAATTTGTAGCTGATGATAACCATATCTCAGATTGATCTTGGAAAAGATATTATCTCTAGCTAGCTGGTCGAATATACCATTGATTCGGGGTAACATATACTTATATTTTGTCATCACCTTGCTTAATTTTTTGATAGTCTATGCACCTTCGCATAGAACCATCATTTTTCTTGACAAAAAAAATTGGCACTTCCAATGGAGACATACTTGGCCGCATTAGAGCTTTCTTCAAAAGTTCCTAGAGTTTCTTGTTTAGCTCTTGTAGCTTCTTGGGTGCTATATGATAAGGAACCTTTCAAATAGGTAGATTTCCTAGAATTAATTCAATCAAAAATTCTACCTCTCTGAGTAAAGTAAGACCAGGTAGGACTTTAGAAAATACATCAATGATTTCCTTAACCATACAATTTTATTTGATATGAATGTCTTTCTTCTTTTCTCCCAGTATTATTACTAAATATGCATCACAACCTTTTCTAACCAAATTTTTTGCTTTAAGAGTGTTTGTTAAAGAAGCTCTTGTACTAAATCTTTATAAGAATGTCTTTGCTTGATTCACACAGTCGAATGTCATCTTCTCCTTTTGGCAATTTATAGTAGCATCATGCTTGCTCAACCAGTTCATTCCTAATATCATGTCCAAGTTTGTAGTACGACCCGGTATTAAATTAGATGTCTTGATATAGCACTGAGCGTCACTGTAATATTTAATATTGGGTTAACAAATCTTAACCCATTATTAAGTACCACGAGGGGGAAAGGATCTATAAGATGGGAAAAATAGATGTGTTTACAAACATATTAATAAACATTACTAATATAATCATTTAGATAAATAAAAAGAAAATATTCATCCTAGATTTACATAAATAAAATCTCCAAATATGCTTAAGTTTTACAATATTTAATTAAATAAATGAGCACTCATCCTCACATGAAAAAGAAATAAAACTAAGTTAAAACTTCAATCCTGCTCCTAATCCTCTGGCTCCACTCCTAACTTACCTTCTAGATCAACTCCAAGCTTATGATCTACCATATTTGGTTTTTAATACAGTATGGCATAACCAATAAAAAGAATCATACATAAGTCTAAGTATATTTTAAGGCTTTATAATTATTTATTTGTTGATGATATCACATTTAGCAAGCTGTATATATATGGAGCATAATACAATATAAAAGGAATACAAAAAATGATGAAAACTATTAAAATAGTAGAATAAGTAAGTGTACAAATCCACTCAATGGTTCCCTACAAGAAATAGGTTAATCAATAACAATAGATAAGTATGAGTTGAATAACTAAATGCTAGCATCTAAAAGATAATGAAAAAGATGTTGTATAGTAAAGTTGAACTAAAGTAGATAAGTGTAAGGCTATACACTGTAAATAAAAATTAATTATTATATTATTTTATGTTTTATTTAGAAAGCTCGTATAGAACAACAAGGAGCTAGGCATGTCTACCCAATTGTATGTATTGGGGCCTCTTTTATAACCACACATTCCCCCCTTAAGGAAATGTGTGGTCTCCTAATCACTCCATAGGTAGCATTGGCTCAAAAATATCTATACATCCTATTCTATCATGAATGAAACCCCTTCTCATATTTAATTGTAGTTTATATTAAGTATATAAGTTGTTTTTATGATCAAATAAATAAGATTCTCAAACTGTTGTTGCATTTAAAGGAATTCCCAACTTCAATGCAAAGTATGTGATATATGTTTGCTAAATAATTTAGTTATCTACCTTAATGATTAACATCACCTAGACCCCTAATTGACTTAATCACCTGCCTTTAGTCAATAGAAAAATATAAATATATATGTAATAATAAGTTTATACTTTCAAAAATATAGGTTTGATTAACTTAGAGATAAAGTACTTGTAATATAAGAATCCTTTATAAATATGTATCATAATCCTAAAAACCACAATCCTCCAACTCTTCTACTTAAACACTATTCTAATACTTAGAATGTAGTATCTACCTTAAGAAGACTAACCAAGGTTTTAATTTTCTTCTTACCTCAAAGATTTCTAGGGTTCTTATTCTATTAAATACTACAATTATAAAAATGAAGGTTAAATCTCATTTAAGTTCATCTTTTCAGAATATCAGATTCTACTCAAAAAGTTCTCGAATGGATTGAACTATTTAGAATCTAATTGGTCAATCACCTTCACTAGTGCTTAGTCATTTAATGACTAATGCTAGTTCCTTTCACTTAATAATCTAAAAATAAGCCTTATTATAGATCCTCCAATATTGATGAATTCCTAAACTAAACCTTTAGTTTATAAGATTTATAATTTACACTATAAGGATCTAAACCCCTACTTGGTGGTATATACTATTTACCAATCAAATTATAGTATAATTCAACATCCCCCCTTTTTCTCTCTTTAACACTAGATTCATACTGAATTGACTAAGGATGATAAGCTCATTGGTTGGCCAGGTGACTCCATACATATATCCCTCTATATTAAATAGTCAAGGCAAGTCATAAACTAATCTATGTTTCCCTAGGGCCTAAGGGATCTAAATAGAAAAATTCCTAATTTTGTGATTAGAATATTAAGATAATTAAGCTCTAAAAGTTAAATCCTGTACTTAATATCAAAATGGGATAATTTTAGTGAATAGAGAACCCCTATTGCATGAGAATTAAAATGATATGCAGTAGGGTAAATTTGGAGCATAATGGACCTATTTAGGCACTAATTACTCTTAATGAGGATTATGAGATCATTGGTAATTTTAATTGTTAAAACAAAAAAATAATTTCATAGAGTTGTTATACATATTTTTGTAATCGTTCTAATATATAATTTAAGTATAATTAGATTAGTAGATAAGAAGTTATGCAAATTATTTAATATAAATTAAATCAACCTAAGGGTTCAATTTTAATTAATTGGGAATATTCCAAAGAATATTACTCTGCTAACGAGTTTATGGGCTCAGCTAAACTAGGCCACGGACCACATTTAATGGGCTGCACAATGTCACACAACCGCAGGCCAGGCAGACACTGTGCATATTTATCGCACGCGAGCAATGAAATTTTAGGGTTATTAAATCTCAACACTTCAATCATCCTAGAATGCACTCTGTGTATTAATTTAATTCTAGTGATGAGTCCTACACAAAGAATGCAAAAGCCCCATATGGTGGAGCCATTATCACATAAACCCTAATTGCTAAATTAATAGACTAAGGGTTTATTGTGGAGGGGTAATACTCCTTCCACAGACAGTCAATTGCCTAGGTTGATATGTTAGTGTGTTCCTTAGGTCAAGGGATAATGCAATTAATTGGCAGACATATGGTGAGGCAAAACGGTGACTCCTGTGGTCTGTCCCAACCGCCTTAGAGTTTCATGGGTTTGGCTTGGGAGAGAAGATCCAGGATTAATCTCGGCCTTTCGATTTCATTGAATGAGCCTTATCAGATCAGGCAGTTGATCAGTGGTTGCCATCTGATCAAGTTTTCAAAATAATGTGATGACATGTATTAACCCATCTGGCTATCCCATGTTGACTTTCAGATAGGGAGGATCGCCCGCCGTCCAACAGTAATCCAACGATCAAATTTATTTAAATAAACAATTTTTAAATAATTAATAAATATAATTTAAATTAATCATAATACACTACACAAATGAGTTCCAAAAATTCTCAAATTTTCACCTTTAGCTAATTTGGGTGTGTGAAACTAAAAAATGAAGTCAAATTTTTGATTGGAGGTCTAAATAATTATCTCATTTTCTAATTTATTAAATTGATTAAAATATTCATTTTAATGTAACAACTTCCAAACTTTACCAAAACTTCAAAGATTGGTTAAGGATATTTTAAGATAAATGGAGAATTTTCTAAGCTAATCTAAATATTAAAATTCAATTAATAACATGGGTTGTTATAGACTCCCCTTCTTTAAATAAGTGTTATCCCTGGACGACAATGAGATGTTATTGTTTTACTAAAATACCTATTTAAGAAAATAGCTCAGAGTATCTATTACATACTTCATCTTCCTTCTCCTAAGTAGCCTCTTCAACAGTGTGATTTTGCCACTGAACTTTAACCATTAGAATGCTTCAGTTCCTTAATTGCTTTTGATCTATCCTCAAGAATTTTATTGGTTTTTTCACATAAGTCAAATCAAGCTGTAACTCAATTGCAGTCATCTGTATCTGATGGATTTGATTCCATATACACATTCTCGAGGAAGATATGTGAAAAATGGTATTTACATTTAAAAAAAAATTCTGGCAAATTCAATATGTATGTTTACATTCCCTCTTTGGTTGATATTTGAAATGGTCCTACATACCTTAGGCTTAATTTCCCAGACACTCCAAATCTCTGCATTCCTCTCATTGGACTAAATTTAAGATAGACTATGTTATCTACTTGAAATTCTAGCTAATTGTGTTGAGCATCATGATACTTTTTCTATTTATCTTGAGCTACTAACATTATCTTCTTTATTAACTACATTTTATTATTTATCTCTTCAACCAATTCAGATCCATACAATTGCACACCACCCACTACCGTCCATGCCTGGGGTGTGTTATATCCTCTACCATATAGTTCTTCATAAGGAGCCATGCCTATGCTGGCTTGGAAACTATTGTTCTAAGTGACCTCTATTAAAGCTAAATGTTCGTTCCAATTTCCACCTAAATATAAAATACATAAACATATTAAATCTTCAAGAATATGACTAACTTATTCAGTTTGACCATCTGCCTTAGGATGAAATATTGTGTTCATTAATAAATTTGTCCCCTAGTCTTGTTGAACATCTTACCAGAAATGAGAGGTGAATCTTACATCTCAATCTAAAACTATTACTTTAAGAACTCCATAGAGACAACAAATTTTCATGATATATAGTTTTGCTAACTCTTCAATTGAGTTTATTTGTCCGATCAATATAAAATGAGATAACTTAGTCAATCTATTGACTATCACCCACACTACATCTGCACCTATTTTACCATGAGATAAACCCATTAAAAAATCTATAGATATATTTATGCACTTCCATTCTAGTAATTCAAAGGACTTAAGAAGTCCACCAGGTCTTTAGTGTTTATCCTTCACAATAAAAGTAGTAACACTTTGCTACAAATCGTCTATATTCTTCTTCATTCCTGGCCACCAGAATATCTATTTGAGATCCTTATATATTTTGATATTTCTAGGATGAATTGTATAACTTGAATTGTGTGCCTCAATAAGTACTTATATTTGATTACAAATCAATCCTCTACCACTTTTAACATCTAATTTTATATTGTAATAGCAATCGTTTTTCTTTTGAGCTGCCATAATTCTTTCCTTCATGCCAGGTTCAGCTTCACATATTTCCAGAAGATTGCACATATCAATTCTTCTAATTGGCTCAATCCTTAGCCTATCAAAATCCTCTGCTAGTTCACTAACAGCAATTATGGATGATAAGGTTATTTTTCTGCTTAAGGCAACGGTGACTACGTTCGCCTTTCCAGGATGATAATAAATTTCCAAATCATAATCACATATGAATTATAACCATCCTCTTTGTCTACAATTAGTTTCTTCTATGTGAAAATGTACTTAAGATTCAGATGGTCCTTAAATATTTCACACTTAACCTCATAAAGGTAATGTCTCTAAATTTTTAATACAAAAACTACTCCTTCCAATTCTAAGTCATGCACAGGATGGTTTTCTTCATTGAGTTTTAATTGTCTAGAAGAATAAGCTATAAATCTTTCTCCTTGCAATAGAACACATACCAGTCCTAAGTTTGGAGCATTAGCATTAATTTGAAAACTTTTTCCTTCTTGGGGTAATACTAACACTGGAGAAATAGTCATTTTCAACTTTAACTGCTGGAATGCTTCCTCACAACCTTGATTCCATACAAAAGGTACTTCCTTGTAGGCTAACTTTGTTAGTAGTGTAATGAGTTGCGAGAAACTTTTAGGAATCTTTTATAGTAACCAGCTAATCCCAGAAATTTTTTGATTTAAGTTACTATTTTGGGTTGAGTCCATTCTTGGACTATTTTAATCTTCTTCTGGTCTACTCTTATTCCTTCTACATCAATAATATGACCTAAGAACGCCTCTGACTTTAGCCAAAACTTACATTTGGAGTATTTTTGGTATAATATGTTTTGTCTTAATAATTCCAAGACTGTCTTAAGATGCTTCTCTTGTTCTTCTTCAATCTTAGAGTAGATTAAGATTTCATCTATATATACTATAACAATTTTACTTAAGTATGGTTTAAAGATTCTTTGCATTAGGTCCATAAATATAGATGATGCATTGGTCAATTCAAAAGACATGACCAAAAACTCATAATGTCCATATCTGGTTCTAAATGTAGTTTTTAGTATATCTTCATCTTTAACTTTGATCTAGTAGTATCATGATCTCAAATCAATCTTTAAAAATACTTTGGCTCCGGCTAGCTAATCAAATAAATCATATATCCTTGGCAATGGATATCTATTATTAATGTTCACCTTATTTAATTCTCAATAATCTATACATATTTGGATATACCCGTCCTTCTTTTTCACAAATAGAACAGGGGCTCCCCATGGGGACATGCTAAGTCTTATAAAACCCTTATCTAATAATTTTTGTAGATGTTCTCTTAGTTCTTATAATTCTTTAGATGTCATTCTGTAGGGTGCCTTTGATTGAAATTGAGTTCCAAGACTTAGTTCAATTGAAACTCAACTTCCCTTGCAGGAGGTAATCCTAAAAATTCATCAGAAAGACATCTCTAAATTCCCTTACAACTATAGTTTCTTCCATTAGTTTCTCATCTTTATTTTCTCCTATCATGGTCACCAAGTAGGTAATGGAACCTCTACTTAGTAACCTTTTCGCATCTACTACATAAATCATTGATGCAGAAATGCCTAACCTTCCAATCAAGATCTTAGATTTCTTTCCCATTTTTACAGTGACTTTCTTCTTATTATAGCCAATAATTACATTATGCCAACTCATCCAATTCAATCCAAGAATTAAATCAAAGTTTGTTATTTGCATTATTATTAGTTTTACTTCAAGGGTCTGATTACCAAAAGGGATATCCAATTTATAAAAATTTATTGTTGTCATCTAATAAAACTAAGAATTGCAGTTAATTTAGTACCAAAAGTAATGGATTTTCTTAGGATTAGTGTACTTTGATATGCATTTTTGTTGTATTATGGGACAATAGAGCTAAAATGAAGATTATAAGAAACCTGAAACTTGAACTAAACAGACACTACAGCACGCTGAAACAAATTGGAGAAGCCTGAGCTATAGCACGATGTAGTGCTCTCTCAATGAAGATTCCAACGATATACTGCATTATGGCAGACTTGAAATAGAAAGCTTGGTGCTACCGCGCGCTACAGTAATCCTGCAACAGAAAGCTCGGTGCTACCGCGCGCTGCAGTGCTCAATCAATAGAGAGGTCAACACTATAGCGTGATGCGACGGGTCCAAAAAGAAAGCTCGGTGCTACCGCGTGCCAAAGCGTGCTTAAAGACTTTTCAAATCCTAAGGAGCCTAGCGCTACAGTGCCCTATGGTAGAATCTATATCTACAATGCTGCGCAACGAAGTTTGGTGGTACAGCGTGCGACATCACATATCAAATAGAGAGTCCTATGTTATAGCGCACCATAGATGTGATGACCCACTTAAGTAGTAATAAGTGAAACTCTTAAACATCGAGGCACCTTTTCAGATAATGGTGGAGTTCCTGATAAGAACTCCAAACTTAAGCGTGCTCATGTGGGAGCACTCCCAGGATCGGTGACCTGCTGGGAAATTATCCTCTGAGGGCAAAACTGTGAGGCATTTCAGGCCAAAGCGGACAATACCTTGGTGCTTAAGAGTTTGGGCTATTACAAATGGTATCAGAGCAAACCATAGGGTGTCAAATAGGAGCTAAGCTTTATACAGGGCAAAGTACCACTTCATGTGAGCAGCCTTTTAAACCAATTATGGTTAAGGTGCTACATGGTTATGGGTACCTCTTACGCCTATAGGGGTCATGACAGACTGTAAATACACATCTGTGCTCACACGCTAGTGTACGTGGTCCGAAGTAATAAGCGGAAAGTGTTAATTTATGGGATTTATCAAACCTCATAGAATTGTTTGTTTTGACACTAAGGTCTATCTATTCTTACTAATGTTTAAGCTACAATTGATTGGTTGAGTTGGCCCTAAATTTAGCACAATAATCACTATATGAAGATAAGTTAGATAAAAGAGAGAGGAGAGTTGGGTTCATCCTGCATGTGATGAGAAGTTTATTAATGCATGTTGAATTCTCAAGCTTTGTCTTTTATTCTCTTAGATTTATTCAAGTGCACATTGTTCTTCCTTGAGTTTTACCTCAAGGTTTCATAAGTTCAAATCCTGTGCTCAAAATGAACACACATTCAGTTCTATTTTGGCACAAAGATTCCTATAAGATTTTAAGTTTATTGTTTTTATCTCATCTCTTGATCAAGGAGACATTTGATTTTTAAGTCTTTAACATCTTTTAAGCATTGATTCCACCACTCGCATCATTCGCATCATACATAGTTGAGATGAGGGATTAATATGTTCGGCTCAATGACTATGTTACTTAGTTCATGAGCACTTAACTATTTCTTCCTCTACCTCAATTATGTTGAGCTAAGGAGCTCATTTAGTGGGTCTTGACATCACATGCATCAACACTTTGGTTGAGCTTAGATTAAGGTGCATTAAGCTCAAGAACTTTGTCACATAGTTCTAAGTTTTCATGCACTCATAAACCTAGCATCCAACCTAAGATGAGCTATGGAGCACAAGACAAGTTAGTTCTTGAGATTATGAGTTCATTTTCCTTTCATCCACATTCAAGACTAAATAATAAAAGGCATTTCTTAACAAGGCATAGAGTTCTCACATTTTATTTATGCTTGAGAAGAAAAAAAAACTTCATACATTAAAATTTACTCATACACATGAAGATTTCCCAAACCACTCCAACAGAGATTTAACTACTCATTACAAAGGAAATGAAGAAAAATATATACATGGATAAAGACCCTATCATGATCAACTAAGAAAAAAAACTACAAAAGTAAAGTTTAGAATATACTAAGAATGTTCCTTGGAAGTTCTCCATATTTTTTCTTCTCCTTCTTCAACCTCCTCTCTTAGGTCATTAGTGCTGCCTTCTTTCTTCTCTTTCTTAGTAAGAACTTGCTTTGCCACCCTAGGGGAGTTCCTCACTTCCACTTATGCACCTCTCCTCCTTACTTATTGATTTGAGCAAAATTGTGAACCCCCCCCCCTCCATAACCAGCAATTGCCAAAAAAATTTGAAGTTATGATGGCAAATCTCAAAGTAAGGGTGAAGTGACCAATATCTTCCTTTGTTTATTCTTCTCATCACATCAAGAGGTTATTTTCCATTAAAAATAGGAGCTGCTGGAGAGAATGATGGCTGGGGACAGGATGCTGGTTGGGGGTCTTGTCCTAGCCGCAATAAATGCTCCTGACTGGCAAAAATTGCGATGACCACTATAGCGTGTTGCAGTGGGAAATGGTGCGAGCAAAATCAGCCAAGTCTCTCGCTGTCGCGTGCTACCGCGTCCACGTTTCTCAAGGTGACCCACTGCAGGGTGCTGTAGCGCTAGCATTTTGCAAATCGTACCATTGTAGCAGGAGCATTTTGCAAAATGATCCGCTGCAGCGCGCGATAGCGATTCAATTTGCGATAAGCCCCGTTGCAGCGCGCTACCGTGCCAGCAGTTCGCAAATGGATCCGCTACAGCGTGCTACCGTTCCCGTGCTTTGCAAATGGATTCGCTGCAGCGCGCTACCGCGCCCGCAGTTCACAAATGGACCCGGTGCAGCGCGCTATCGCGCTCGCGGTTCGCAAAAAGATCCGCTGCAGTGCGCTATAGCATCCTAGTTTGCAGAATGACCCACTGCAGCGCGCACGCTGCAGCACGCGGCTGTCGATTCTTTTAAAAAATTTTGAAATTCTACATAAATGTCTCAGTATTCCCTTGGATGCCATTTTTCGAAAAAGATAGACAAAATTTGATTTTAGAAGTAGTTTAAAGATTAGAAATGAATTAAATTTTCCTTTATTTTAGATATATTTTATGGATTCATCACACCCCCATACTTAGATTCTTGCTCATTCTCGAGCAAGCTCAAAATGGTATTTTTTCTATTTTATAGAGATGATAGTCACAACAATGTATTTAGAATAAATATAAGTCAAGGTGTGAGCATAGCAATAACAAAACAAAACATTTAAGCAATATTAATGTTTTAATCATGGCAATAAGTGGGTTAATCAATTTATCTCCAAATATTTGATTTTACATGCTTGAAACTAGGAGATGGGTAAAGTTCATTGTGGACCCTAGACTAGAGAGGTGGTCTAAGACTCCAAGAGTTTTGTCATATGTGCTCCTTCTTATGAATCACAAAGATGAAGAGATTAAATGAGAGATATTTTTCTTCATCCTTTCACATTTTGATCATTTAGGAGAGATATTTTTCATCATTCCTTTTTAAATATATATTTTGTTCTTTTCAATCTTAGGGAGAGACACTTTTCTTCATCTCCAATATGCATTTTTATGATCATGAAGTTCTACGGGAGCCTAGCACACTCTTTTTAGAGTACTCACCATATTTTTTAGTTTAAGTCCAATGCCTTCCCCCATACTTAGTTCAAGGCATTAATTTGAATTTTTGGAGATTAAATTATCCTCCATTCATTCCTTAATTAAATTATTTTAGTGCTTATAATACATTTGGTCATTTTTGATAAGCTCCCTTTTACTTATATAGACATATTTGTGATTTTCATTTTCTTGAAAAATTCAGAATAAATATGTCATTTAAGAATACCATAAAAATGAGAGAAATATAAAAATTAATAAAATAAAATCTCAAAATAAGACACAAAAAAAAATACAAAGGAAAATCATAGAAAAGAAAAAAAAAAGAAAAATACAACCTATTCAATCATCAGCTTCCTCCTCTTCCTCCATCTCTTCCACGTATGTGATTTTACAAGGATAGCGCATCTCCGGAATGGGGCACCAACAGGTGGCCTAGGCAACACAGATGGATCTGGTCCACCCTGCAAGCTTCAATCCTCAAAAATCATCCTGAGGGCTTTATGAAAGTCGGATTGAAACTGGTGTTGCTGGATGAGTTATTGTTTAAAGAACCCCATGTCCGTGGCAAGAGCCTGGCTAAGCTCTGCATGCTGATTGTGGATAGGTATCAAGAGCTTATTCATGTGGTAAGGGTCGAGCAGCACGGATGTTTCCCCCTGCGCTCCCCTTCTTTTCATGGGCAGCTTTCGTTCGCTTGCCCGGACATTCAGATTTGATGGGTTAAGGGCGCAACTAGGGGAACGATGGTATCCGAGGAGAGGATCTTGACCCCATGGGTCTCGCACAACCCTGATATCAAAGACCCGAAGGCCAATGCAGCGCAGGGACCCTTGAGAGCTTTCTAAAGCTGCTTAAAAATAATATTTAAAATGCGGATCTCGCCCAGCCTAACCAATGAGCACAAGAGAAGTGCTCGGGCATGGGTTACTTCAGTCAAGTGACTCATAGGCATGATAAAGCTAGAAATGAAGACTAGCCAAGCACTATACGTATCCATTAATTCGGAACGAGAAATGTTGGCTAATCCTCCTTCCCATTCGGTGTCCTCATGGACGATTTTTGCAACAAGGTCAAGGGGGGCTTGGCGAGATTCCAAGAGATCCAAGTAAGCACAATAATGTACCTCCTCAAGCCCATATAATAGCTCAATTTGAGCAATTCCAAGGGTGACACCCTTACCTCGGCAGAAGATCCGCTGTCTGGCCGCATCGACTGTATTTGCATAAATCTCTTGGACAATTGCCGGGTATGTAGGGGATCTCTTAGTCACCAACTCCTTCAATCCTCAAGGGATGACTTGTTCAACCAGATCGAGTAAGGTGGGGTTGCAACATCTCTCCAAAATTAACTTCCACTGAGAAGTAGTTGAATAGAAATGCTGCTCAGCCTCCTCGGAAGAGAACCTTTTCTTATTAAAGGTTCCCCCGGAGGAAGAGGCTTCGGCCTCCCTTCTTGGAATGGCCTTCTTTCCAAAAGACAAGGTAAGAAATGAGAGTTAGAGAGATCAAGAGTATGAGGAAGAAGGAGAGTTAAGAATGGTGCAAGGATAAACCCCCCTCCCATGCCTCTTATTTATAGCTAAGAGAATCCAAGGCAAGAGAATATGGTCAATGGGTCTTCCCCATGCCATAAATATGGTGACCATGTGAAGGGGGGCAGCTTTTTCAGCCACACCTATTGACTGCATGGAGAACCCAAATTGCATAACTTTTTGACTGCATGGTTCCCAATACAGAGGAGAAAAAACAAAATTTCTATAGCTAGAGCAAACCGTTGCAGCGCGCGGTAGCAAAATTTCCGCTACAATGCGCTATCGTGAAATTTTTGCTACAGTGCGCTGTAGTGGAAAATTTGCTACGGTGCGCCATTGTGGATTTTCCACATGTGTAGTTTACCCACTGTAGCGCGCTATCACAGAATTTTCGCTGCAGTGCACTATCGCAGAATTTCTGCTGTAGCGCGCTGTAGCGCCAGAAAAATTATTATTATTATTTTTATTATTTTTGAATTGGGTTGCCTCCCAATAAGCGCTAAATTTAATGTCCTTAGCTAGATTTACTAACGCTCAATTCAAAGGATCTAGTGGTTTCCTCTTTCATAAGCTGAAAATGCTAGAGTGAGCATAACTCTCATGGGTGCTCAAACTCCTACTATCTTCTACTTCTATTAGCGGATCCATTGTTTCCATTTCAAGCTTAGGGGGAGTTTTTTTTTCTTTTTCCATGTCTTGTTATTATCTTTCTTACTCCTTCCTTGCTCCCCTTTTATAAGGAAGGAGTTGAGCTATTATCAGAGTTTCTTTCTTCTATCATTAGATCCTCTAGAACATCGTCAATCCATAACCTTTCTTCTCTTACCCTTCTCTTCACCTCATTTTTCATCTCTCTTTGCTTGAATAAAGTGGGTTTAAGATCAATTAATTCAGTTTTCCCTTTTACACTTATGCTCATAATCATGCGACCTATATCAATAACAGTTTTCACACTCATTAGAAAGGGTCTCCCAAAGATAATCGTGGAATTCTTATTCCATTGATCCCATTCACAAAGCACAAAATTAGTTGGAACTATAAAATTTCCCATTTCGACTACAACATTTTTTATCATTCCAAGAGGGGTAAGGGATTCTAAATTAGCAAACTCCAAAGTCATTGAGGTATATTCCATCCCTCCTACCATTAGATGTTTGTAAATATGGTAGGGCGTAACGTTCACCGAAGCACCTAAATCACACAAGGGATCTACAAATACTTCGTTTCTAATTATGCAAGGGATGCTCAACCTCCCTGGGTCTTCACATTTAGGAGCTGTTAGCTTCTCACTCTCATTACCCAATTTTTTTTTTCTTTCCTCTAGCTTATAATCTGTTGCACTCGTACTTTTAGTATTATTTCCTCCTAACACAACTTCCGACTGTATCACACTAAACAACTCCCTAAGGTTTATTTCGGTTGAACTGGGTAGGGCCCCTTGCTGTTGAGAGGTCAGCTGCTTAGAGATCTGCATCAATTGGGTCTCTATATTTGTCAGGGAAGCTTCTATTCCTTGGATAGAAGCATTATGGCGAGTGATAGTGGTTTCGGTGCGGCGCATAAATTGGATCATTTTAGCCGTAAAGGAGTTGAAGGCCCCTTCTAAAATTTGATGTTGATTGCTATTATTATTTCCATTATTAATGCCTTGTTGGTTGGATGAATTTCCCCCATATTGAATTGCGTTATTGTTATTGTTACTCCAAGAAAAATTGGGGTGGTTTCTCCACCCTGGGTTGTAGGTGTTGGAGTAAGGGTTATTCATCGAGTTGTTGTTTCTTAGGTAATTAACTTGTTAGTGTTAGTTTGTACAAAGGGGTTTCTTAAGTTGCAATTTTCACTATTATGTGTACCCCCACACAAATCACAATATACTCTTAGAACATCATTAACATTCATCCTTTCAATTCATTCATTCAAAGCATGTATCTCTTGTTGTAATACCATTATTTGGTTGGACTCGTTTACCTTTATAGCTTCCTTTTTTAACCTTTCGAAAGACCATTGATATGCATTATTGGCTATTTCCTCCAAGAGGTCATAAGCTTCCTCTTGGATTTTTCCGCTAATAGAGCCGCTGGCGGCTGCATCAATGAGTGTCCTCATAGGAGCATTTAAACCATTGTAAAAGGTTTGCACTTGCATCCACAGAGGGAACCCATGATGTGGGCAATGCCTGAGGCATTCCTTAAATCAGTCCCACCCATCATAAAGCGTCTCTCCTTCCAACTGAGTGAAGTTGGATATCTCAATCCTCAACCTGACAGTTTTTGCCGGAGGGTAATATTTGGCTAAGAATTTCTTAGTCAAATCATCCCATGTCTGGATGGAATTGCTAGGTAGAGAGCTGAGCCAACTCTTGGCTCTATCTCTTAAAGAGAATGGGAAAAGCCGCAATTTAACTACGTCTTCAGAGATGCCGTTAAACCTGAAGGTGTCACATATCTCAATAAAAGTTGAAATATGTGAGTTTGGATCTTCAGTAGCTAATCCCCCAAACTGATTATTCTAAACCATGCTCAGTGTTGAAGGTTTGATTTCAAAATTATGGGCTTCAATAGTTGGCCTTACAATTGCATGGGGGATTCCCCTACCTGTGGGTAGTGCATAGTCTCATAGTGCTCTTCCCCTCGACTCTCCTAGCGGCTCTCCTTCATTTTCATTACAGTTTCCCATAACGGTTTGTTGATGGGGGATTCCCCTACCTGTGGGTAGTGCATGGGGGATTCCCCTACCTGTGGTTTGTTCCATAATGGTTTGTTGATTTGAAAGGTTTTGTTCTTTCCTAGCCTGTAAGTAAGTTCTCTTAATTTCAAGATCAAAAAGATATTCAGTGCAAACTCTTTTACTCATGCAACTAACAATGAGGCTATCAAGAACAATTTTAGCAATAGTGTTCAAAAAGTTAGCAAAAATAAAGAAACAGAAAGGTTAATCGTTAGTTTATATAACTACAGAAATCAAAAACTAAAAATATATGCAATGAAATACTTAAATCGCTAGCTACTTATAGATTATCCTTAATACAAAACAAATACCAATTCCCCGGCAACGGCACCAAAAACTTGATAGACTGTAAATACACGTCTGCGCTCACAGGAAAGTGTACGTGGTCCGAAGTAATAAGTGGAAAGTGGTAATTTCTGGGATTTATCGAACTTCAGAGAATTGGTTATTTTGACACTAAGTTTATTTATTCTCACTAATGTTTAAGCTACAATTGATTGGTTGAGTTGGCCCTAGATTTAGCACAATAATTACTATATGAAGATAAGTTAGATAAAAGAGAGACGAGAGTTGGGTTCATCCCGCAAGTGATGAGAAGTTTATTAATGCATGTTGAATTCTCAAGCTTTGTCTTTTATTCTTTTAGATTTAATCAAGTGCACATTGTTGTTTCTTGAGTTTAACCTCAAGGTTTCACAAGTTCAAATCTTGTGCTCAAAATGAAAACACATTCGGTTCTATTTTGGCACAAATATTCCTATAAGATTTTAGGTTTAGTGTTTTTATCTTATCTCTTGACCAAGGAGACATTCAATTTTTATGTCTTTTAAATCTTTTAAGCATTGATTCCATCACTCGCATCATTTGCATCACACATAGTTGAGATGAAGGATTAATATGTTGGGCTCAATGACTATGTTACTTAGTTCATGAGCACTCAACTATTTCTTCCTCTACCTCAATTATGTTGAGCTAAGGAGCTCATTTAGTGGGTCTTGGCATCACATGCATCAACACTTTAGTTGAGTTTAGATTAAGGTGCATTAAGCTCAAGAACTTTGTCACATAGTTCTAAGTTTTCATGCACTCATAAACCTAGCATCCAACCTAAGGTGAGCTATGGAGCACAAGACAAGTTAGTTCTTGAGATTATGGGTTCATTTTCCTTTCATCCACATTCAAGACTAAATAATAAAAGGCATTTCTTAACAAGGCATAGAGTTCTCACATTTTATTTATGCTTGAGAAGAAAAAAAAAACTTCATACATTAAAATTTACTCATACACATGAAGATTTTCCAAACCTCTCCAAGGGAGATTTAGCTACTCATTGCAAAGGAAATGAAGAAAAATACATACATGGATAAAGACCCTATCATGATCAACTAAGAAAAAAAAATTACAAAAGTAAAGTTTAGAAGATACTAAGAACGTTCCTTGGAAGTTCTCCAGATTTTCTCTTCTCCTTCTTCAAGCTCCTCTCTTAGGTCGTTAGTGCTGCCTTCTTTCTTCTCTTCCTTAGCAAGAACTTGCTTTGCCACCCTTGGGGAGTTCCTCACTTTCACTTATGCACCTCTCCTCCTTACTTATTGATTTGAGTAAAATTGTGAACCCCCCCCTCCAGTCAAGAGGAGGTGTATTTATAAGAAAGGGGCTACATTCATCCCTCATTCACTCCATAACCAGCAATTGCCAAAAAAATCTGAAGTTATGATGGCAAATCTCAAAGTAAGGGTGAAGTGACCAATATCCTCCTTTGTTTATTCTTCTCATCACATCAAGAGGTTATTTTCCATTAAAAATAGGAGCTGCTGGAGAGAATGATGGCTGGGGACAGGATGCTGGTTGGGGGTCTTGTCCTAGCCGCAATAAATGCTCCTGACTGGCAAAAATTATGATGACCACTATAGCGCGTTGAGGCGTGCAATGGTGCGAGCAAAATCAGCCAAGTCTCGCTGCAGCAAGCTACCGCGTCCATGTTTCGGAAGGTGACCCGCTGCAGCGCGCTGGAGTGCTAGCATTTTGCAAATTGTACCAGTGCAGCACGCTGGAGCAGAGCATTTCGCAAAATGCTCTGCTGCAGCGCTCGGGAGCGGCTCGATTTGCAAAACATACAGCTGCAGTGCACTGTAGCGATTCAATTTGCTACAATCCCTGCTGCAGCACGCTACCGCACCGCGGTTCCCAAATGGACCCACTGCAGCATACTACCGCACCCACGGTTCGCAAATGGACCCGCTGCAACGTGCTACCACGCTCGCGGTTGACAAAAAGATCTACTGCAGCGCACTATAGACATCCCAGTTTTGAAAAATTTTGAAATTCTGCATAAATGTCTCAGTATTCCTTTGGATGCCATTTTCCTGAAAAGATAGACAAAATTTAATTTTAGAAGCAATTTAAAGATTAGAAATGAATGAGATTTTCCTTTATTTTAGATATATTTTATGGATTCACTAGTCCTATCTATCCAATGAATGGTTCTTGGATCTTTGTGTGGATACTGACAAGGACATTAGTTACTTAAGTTGGGGAGATTGTGATGATCCACTTAAGTAGTAATAAGTGAAACTCTTAAATATCGAGGCACATTTTCAGATAACGGTGGAGTTCTTGATAAGAACTCCAAAGTTAAGCGTGCTCATGTGGGAGCATTTCTAAGATGGGTGACCTGTTGGGAAGTTATCTTCTATGGGCAAAACCATGAGGTCTTTTAGACCAATGTGGACAATACCTTGGTGCTTAAGAATCACAATATAGAGCCCAATGCTATAGCGCACTGTAGTGTGCCTGCCATATTTTTGTCCAAGAAAGGTATTTGAAATAGCATTGGGAAGGCCCCTTCCCACTGTAGGAATTAATGGAAAATCAATTAAACCTTCTCATTTTTCAATGGAATAAAGGAATAAACCTTACTTGCAATACACTTTTCAAGAAGAGGGAATGGTTGGCTGCACAAATGCTGAGAGGATTGTTAAATATTATTAAAGTTAAGACTTAAGATAGAATAGGGGTTTTAGAATTTATCAGCTCAAGTGTTCTTTGTACTAAAGACTGATGTAGATCCAAATAAGAGAAAAAACCTTTTTCCAGGAAGAATAAGTCTGCAGCCAGTGAGGAAGAGGAGCATAGAAAGCAAGATAAAAAGGAAGATCCAAGGATGAGAAAGAGTCAGAAGAACGTGAAAGCTGTTCCATATTATTGCACCCCTCCTTTACTTCCTTTTTATTCTTGTAAAATACATGCAAAGGCTTACCATTTCTTGTAGCTTATCTTATTTTCATATTTTAATGGCAACCTAAACCCTCCTTGGGGAGGGTTGGGTGTTAAGTATGTAAGAATGTAAGGATTGAAGCGTTGTGTGCTCTTCCTATTTAAATGAATGTCATTTAGTTTATTTTATGTGCAAGTATATGAATGACTAATTTGGAAAACATAATTGTATTGTAAAAATCTGTGTGTAAATAATTTTAAGGGAAAACCCCATTGAGCTCAATAGACAGCTTAGATATAAGGAAATGCACACTAGAGTGTTGATGTTGTGAATATTCGTGACAACATTCGTTGTGCAAAAATGTTCGATGCATAACCTTAGGCTTAAACATATCAATTGAGCCAAGGAAGTAATGTACAAATCTTTGAGCTACATAGCTCTTGCTTGATTTATGCAAGGTTATTAGTGCATGTTTAGCCTAGGGCTGAGTGACAATCTCTAATATGATTCATAGCACAATAACCTCGGCTAAATCAAGAAGATGCTGCATGAGAGCCGACAACCATCAATAGAGCTCCATATCTCATTTTAGGTTTATGCAAGGTCTTAGAACTCTAAGTGCTATTGGGTGATGTGACATAACCCCATGTAATCTAGCAGCCAAATTCCTAAGCTAAACCTAAAATTGAAGCATGAGAGCCATTGATGAAATCATATTCATAAAATGCTCAAACCAACTCAAGATTTTATAATTTAGATGTAAGGAATGAATTCATCAAAATAAAGACATCATGAATGTCTAAGAGCCGAAAGAGAACGCGCAACTGTTCATTTTTGGGTGCTAGATAAGACTTAGAACATCTAGGGGACTCCATTGAGAAGACTACGCCACTTGATTATTAAATAATAAAATCTATCAAATTCACTTGACTTGACATTTAAACAAAGAGTACTAACACGTAAACCTTATTGAATTGCATACCAAAACTCAACTCTCCTTATTTTTATCAAATAGTATTCTCAAAATAAGAATACCTGACTACAGTAATTCAAGACCAAAACCAAAACATTAATTTTAGATTTAAACATTAGTGTACCTAAGTACACTCTGTAGCAAAATAAAACATCGTTCTCAAAGGATAATAATTCATGGGATCTCATCATCCCATACTACTTCATACCACGAGCACTTGCGTATAAGTGCATACGTGTATTTTTAGTTTATCAAGTCTTTGGCGCCATTACTTTTCGCATCAGAGATATCTTAGAAGTAATTAGTGTTTTAAATCTTTAATGAACATATTTTTGTTTTTGTAATTATATTTTAATTAATTTCTTGTGTGCTTATTGTTCTAACATTTTTTTATTTTATATCTGATAAGTCCAAAATTTATAATTAAGCAAAAGAAGAAATACAATCATTTTCATTATAGAATGGTGTACTTTGATAGGTTTTTCACTATTTTTAGGAGAAATGACAAGCTGATAAAAATTTGGAGGAAAATTGTAATTCTAGAAGAAAACCACTGTAGCGCGCCCAAGCGCGCTACAGCGCGCCAAGGTGGATTGAACTCAAAATCTCACTGCTACCATGCGCCACAGCGGCATTAATAAAACCCAAACTTAGCAACTTAAGATTTAATAGAACCACTGTAGCACGCCTAAGTGCGTCATAGTGCACCAAGGCAGATTGAATTCAAAAGCTCACTGCTACTGCGCACCACAACCGAGTAAAAATGAAATGAAGATTAATTAATCTGCTCCCGCGCGCTGCAGCAGATTCGACTCAAAACCTTTCCGCTATCGTGCGCTACAGCGAGATTAGACTTAGCAGAATTCTTAATATGTCTGCTACCCTCACTACAGCAGGTTCAGTTCAAAAGTTTAGTGCTACTGCGTGCTACAACAGAATAAAAGGGCCGAATATAGATAAATAAAATGAAATTTAATACATCCACTACATCGCTCCCAAGCGCGCTACAGTGCTCCAAGGTGGATTGAATTTGAAAAGCTAGGCGCTACAGTGCGCCACGACCCGCTACAGCGCTGCGCAGCATCCACCGAATTTCCAGCCACAATCAAGCATTAAACTCAGCATAGGGAATGCCACAAATTCAAACCTTTTGCCTTCCCCATCTATTTTAAACTCCAACTCCTATATTCCTTGCATTTTTAAGACAAAATAACTAAATAATTTATGAGAAAGCATTTAAGGCAAGGGGATTGAAGGGGTGATAGCTTTGATTCCAGGAGAGGTTGAGAGCTGCTCTATATAAGGTAGCAATAAAGACTAAGAGAGGGTTCCCTCTTTGACATTCCAAGAGATAATTTCTGAGGCTACTGTAAAAAGGAAAGGAGAACCCTAACCAAGGAAGGAGAAGACCACAATTCAAGGAGAGAAAGGAAAGACAACTCAAGGAGCTAGAAGAGAAGAAGTTATAGAGCAAGGAGAGATCCAGAGAATGCCAAGTGTTGTTCCTAGTATTTCTCTAAAAACTCTTCTTTGACTTTCTTTCAGTAGAACCATGCAAAGATTCACTTCCTTGTACTTACTTTTCTGCATCTCTTTTGTAATGGAAGGCTAAACTCTCCTTGGGGAGGGTTGGGCCAAAATCATATTATGAGTTAAGGGATAAAATTGTTTTTGTATAAATCTTCTTTAATAAATAAAATCTTTGTCTTTTTTATTTAGATATGTTTCTTATGAATATATGCTTGTGGAATGAATGTTTATTTTATTTTAAATGGTTTTATAATGAAAATAATATAGAATCAACAAGTCATACCAAGCTCAAGGAAATGCACATAAAGGTCCTCGCCACGAATACATATTCGTTGCGCGAGGATTCTCGGTATAAACACCTTGAGATTAGAATGATAGGTCGATTTAGCAACTTGAATCTCATTGAGCTCCATAGATCACCAATAGGCGTAAAGCTAAGAATAAGTGAGTTAGTGCTTAGAGCCTAGTGACAATCTCTTGAGCCTAACAATACTATTCTTTGAGCTCAATTGAGAGGTCGATGCATGTGAGCCAAGAGATGCCAATCAAGCTCCGTGGCTCCTAGACGTTAAAGGGGGAATTGGAATTATTGAGTGCTCATGGATGATCATGACATAATCCATGTAGCCCAATAATTTACTTTCTTAGATAAACATGAAGAATTATTGAGTGCTCATGGATGATCGTGACATAATCTATGACACTAATTGTGTGGGAATCAATTTCATGTGATTGCTAAATTAAAATCATTATTTTGATAACTTAGACGTAAAGAATCTTAATTAATTCTTATCGATCACATGAGGACTATGTGCCAAGATCAAACTCTTGTGTATTCATCTTGTGCACTAGATATGAAATAGTTGGAATTGGAGGACCAATCTAATGAATGCTATATTCACTTGATTATAATTAGCATGCAAATAAGTTTCATTAAAAGTTGAATTAATTTAATTATTTACACCAGTCCCAAAACAAATTGCATGATTGAAACCTAACTCTCCTGTCTTCTCAAATAATATCTTCAGTTTGATATTTTTGAATTGTTAATTAGGAGCCACACAAAACCAATAATATTTTAGTCTAAACATTATTAAAAATAGATAAACCTTAATGACAAAATACACCATTCCCTGAGGACAATAAATCTCGAAACTTGCCTTCTAAATATTACTTCAGACCATATATACTTGTGTGCGAGCGCAGACGTATATTTACATTCTGTCAAGTTTCTGGCGCCATTGCTAGGGAATGGTTCTTATTTTGTATTAAGGATAATCTACAAGTAAATAGTGATTTAGAATTATCTTTCTTTCATATAATTTTTATCTTTTTATAACCATATTTGTTAGTTTAATTTTGTTAATTTAGTCATTCTTTTAGTTTCAATTACTGAACTGCTGAACTGCATTGCGCAGACGTATATTTACATTCTGTCAAGTTTCTGGCGCCATTGCTAAGGAATGGTTCTTATTTTGTATTAAGAATAATCTACAAGTAAATAGTGATTTAGAATTATCTTTCTTTCATATAATTTTTATCTTTTTGTAACCATATTTGTTAGTTTAATTTTGTTAATTTAGTCATTCTTTTAGTTTCAATTACTGAATTGCTGAACTGCATTGCTATACCTTTTCTATCTAGCTGAATTTATGAACTGCATGAGTAGGAGAAATTGTTCTAACATACTTTTTGACCTTGAAATTAAATGAACTTACTTACAAGCTAGGAGAGAAGAATTAATTTTAAACCAACCACAAGCTAAAATGGATAACGAATTAAGAAACCCCGGGGAAGTGTTAGAAAATAATAGGGGTACAGCCCTTAGAGATTATGCCCTGCCAACAGTTGGGAGAGTCCAAAATGCTATTGTTAGACTAGCCATTCAAACTAATAATTTTGAAATAAAACCTTCAACGTTGACTGTGGTTCATAATAATCAATTTAGTGGTCTAGCCACCAATGATCCTAACTTGCATACTATCAACTTTCTAGAAATATGTGACACATTTGAATTTAATGGTGTTTCTGATGATGCCATTAGATTAAGACTCTTTCCTTTTTTATTGATTGACTAAGCAAAAATTTGGCTTAGCGCTCTGCCTGGCGAATCAATTCGATCTTGGGATGACTTAGCTACGAAATTCTTTGCAAAGTATTTTCCACCAGCTAAACCTGCCAGGATGAGAAATGAGATACCCAATTTCTCTCAAAAAAATGGGGAAAATCTGTATAACTGCTGGGAGCATTTTAAGGAAGGCTTAAGGTGTTGCCCCAATCATGGGTTTCCTCAGTGGATGCAAGGCAAACATTCTACAATGGATTGAATGCACATACAAGGACACTCATAGATGCAACCGTATGTGTATAATTAAGTAGCAAAACCCAAGAGGAAGCCTTCGACCTCCTTGAGGAAATGGCAAACAATGCATATCAATGGTCGACTGAGCAGCTTAATTCCAATAGGAAGGATGTGAATAACTTAAATGGCTCAAACCAATTGGCTTCCCTGTAGAGGGAAATTAAATACTTGAACCATAAGATTGAGAACATGAACATATATACAGTTTAATAAATAAATTGTGAGCTGTGTGGAGAGAATCACAACAGCAATTGTTGTAATTTAAATAGCCCAATTGCACTCCCCTCCCCACAGAACAACTAAATTTCTTGAGGAATAACAACAATAACAATAACCCTCAAAATAACCCATACTCTAACACATATATTCAAGGGTAGAGGAACCACCCAAACATTTTGTGGAGTGAAGGAAATTCTAAGGAAATCACAATACACAACCACAAAATAAGCAAGTTCAAAAATTAAACAACTCGTATAGGCCTAATCAATATAAAAATCAAGAACCAGGTCTAGAAGAATCTTTTAATACTTTCAAGGCAGAAACCACTCAATTTATGAGGAGAACTGAATTGACATTAACGTATCATAGATTGAGGCATCCCTAAGAAACATTGAAGTTCAACTGGGACAAATTTCCTAATAGTTGACCATGCATCAGTAGGGAACTTTGCCTAGTTTGATAAAGGTGAATTCAAGGGATACGGTAAGTGTCATAAATTCAAATTTTATAGAGAAGGATTGGTTAGGAAGTAGCAAGTGGAAGGAAAATTGAAGAAAGGAGAACTGGAATAGTAGAGGTTAGTCATGGAAAAGAAAACTCAATTGCAACAAAATGTGAGGATCCTGGTAGGCTTAACATCCCTTGTAGGATACCGAGCGAGGTTCTTTTAAATCCCTTGATTGATCTTGGAACCTCGGTGAACGTCATGTCATTTCACATCTATGATCATCTGATATTAGGAGGAATAGAAAGAACATCGAAGATTTTGGAATTTGCTAATCTAGATTCATTGACCCCCTTTGGAACTGTAAGAAATGCAGGTGTAGGTTTAAGAAGTTTTGTTGTCCCCACTGACTTTGTCATCTGTGAATGGGATAGAGGGAATGAAAATTCCACTATCAGCTTTGGGCAACCCTTCCTAGCCAGCATTAAAGCTATAATTGATGTTGTTAGGGGAGTAATGAGCATTAAGGTGAATGGAAAAATAGAGGAGATCGATTTAAAACCCACTTTTTTTAATAAGAAAAACTTGGAGATATAGTGGATAAGAAAATCTAGGAGTGAGTCAGAACATGATAAACTTGACCTGGAGAGTTTAACATTGACTGAAAAAATTTTTGAGTGTAGCAAGGGCACCTCATCTAGAGGTGAGGCAATTATAAAGATTGAAAAAAAGAAGAAAACTAGGAGAGAAAAGAGGAAGAAAAAGAGAACCTCTTTCCCAATTTATGAAGAAATTGTTAAAGACAAATAACTAGCGAGGTCATGGGTTTGAGCACAACATTTGTTAGTGCTCCCTCAAGCATTTCAAAAATATGGAAAAGGAAACTTCCTAACAATTTAAACCCTAAAAGATCTTAAACAGATTGGGCTTTGGGAGGGAACCCGATAATTTTGTTTTGCTTAGAATAAGTTAATTTAAAAATTAGGAAAAATTAAACAACCTGTTCTTAAACTGTAAGTTCTGGAAATATGTTCAAGATTTATTGGGAAACTACTTTAGAACTGCTATAGCGTGCTACAGCGGATTTCGCCACTATGGCGCACTGTAGCAGAATTCATTGCTATAGCATGCTGCAGCAGATTTTGTTGTTATAGCGCGCTGTAGCGGACTCAAGCACAAGGTGAAGTTCTTACAAGTCCTCAGGCGCTATAGTGCGCTGCAGCGCGCCGCAGTGCATGGCACACAGCTAGAGTAGATAATAACTGCTTGGGATTCCCTAAGCAGTCGAAGTCGCTACAGCGCGCTTGGGGACTCAAAAAACTGAAATAAAGTGCCAAAAAGCTGTTTTTCCTACATCAATTAAAGATAAAATCAAATCACACCAATTATATGACATTAAAATAAACTTTGACTATCCTTTAATCATGCTTTGAATGTTTTTAAGAGCATAAATCTTCCATAATTGCTTCTATAAAAGGCTAGAGAAAGGAAGGAAAAATATTTACTACTTGTTCTTATCCAAATTCTGCACATTACTTTCAAGACAATTCACTACCATCTCATTCTCAATGTCTTCCCTAAAGAAGAGCAAGGCTAATAAAGATGCAGGAGCCTCCACATCCTGAGGAGCTTTCAATAAAAAATGGTTCTCTTCTACGAAGGCAGAACAAAGGTTCAGCCAGGTGATGTTGAAAAGGAAGCTTATTTCAGAGAAGGGCTTCACGTACCCTTACCTTGTGCCCTACGAACAAGTCAAGGACCGAGAATGGGATAGGCTGGTTTGTTTGAAGACCAACTCTTACCCTACCCTCGTCCAGGAATTTTATGCCAATGCAGTCAACGTGGCGGGGTGTAAAATTTTTGTAAGAAGGAAAGGGATGATATTCTGGCTCGAACAGATCGAGTAATTTCATGAGCTAAGTGAGGTAGTGGACTATTCCTACCAGTCCCTCATTGGATCTAGAAATGAACCAGCGGAAGTTGCAAGTCACCTTACCCGTGATGATGCGGGCTAGAGAGGGAACCTAGCCAACATCCCTCGAGCCCTTCTTACGTACTCGAGCATTGTGTGGCATATTCTCATCTCTAGCATTATCACTCCATCTGGGCATCTTAGTGAGGTGACTCGGTCACAGGCGCTGCTCATGTGCGCCATTGAATGACCTGGAGAAATCTATATCTGAAGGATCATTATTGAGCAACTCTGGAACACCCTGACCGGGTTGTGTGCTGCACTTGTATTTGGGTCCCTTATTTCTGGGATACGCCTAGCCCAAGGGGTTAAAGTATTATCCTCTAATGTCTCAACCTCTCCCCGTGCTCCTCCTTCTCGTATGAACATTAATGTTCGTGCCCATGAAAGAAAGATGAGCAAGAAGAGAAGAGGAGAGGAAGGAGAAGCTTTATCATTCACCGGCTGAACTAATCTGGAAAAAGGATTGGCATGGATACACTCCTATCAAGTGGATCTGGGGAAGTCCATGGCAATATACATGCGGTTCTATAAATTTGAACTCGCAGGACAATGACAATTCCAAATGGAATTCCATACAGCTCTTGGAACCATGTTCCAAAATTGAAGCTTGCATGAAGGACCAGACGATACTATGCTACCGCAACCCCCAGTCGGCTATCCAATTCCAAACACTCCTTGGCCAGAGGACATGGTATTTGAAGACAGTGACGATGAATACGAATATAAAGAGGATGATAATTAATAAGATTGTAATAGTTCTGTTTCTTCTTAATATTTTGTATTTTCTTTTGTTTTTCCATATATCTTTATATATGTATCTTTTAATTTTTATTTTAAATGAATCTTGAAAACTGTCTCTCCCTATAATCTATTAAGAAAAATTGGATTGTAACATAAATTTTTCTGAAAATTTAAAATGCTATGGACTCAATGAAAAATGAAGTGTGAAACATTTTGTCACGATAATCTGATTAAACAACATGTGATCGAACTTAAATGATAGCCTTAATACCTTCCAAACCAAGTGTTCTTCCTAAGAAACATCAAGTCTCTAAAAAATAAAAAAAAAAGAATGATGTTGAGAATCTAAGTGTGGTGGATGGGTGTTTAAGGAATTTGATAAAGGAATAGCAATAAATGGGTGAACCTAAGAGTGTGCTAGGCTTCTGTACGATTTCATGATCACAATGAATTGAGATAAGAATGAAGAAAAATATCTCTCTCTTGAGCTGAATAAGAAAAGAAAAACAAAAATTAGGGATAATGAAAAATATCTGTCCCAATAAAATTAAGAAAAATAGGAGGAAAAAAAATATTTCTCCTAATTTTTTAATTATTCATTATGTTTATAAGAGGGAGCACATATGGAACTCAAATCTAATTCACTCATTCAAACTTATCTTATTTGAGAATTCCTAAGAAACTTATCCCCTATTTAAGAAACAACATCACAAATATAAAAATTTTGGGAATTGGAAAAGCAATTGAGGAGTTGAGCTTGAGTTTGGAATGCATTAGATGCAGATTTATAGAGATTATATGGATTAAGCAATTTATGCACTGACAAAACATCTCATATTTTATTCATAATTGAGTTCCTTAATTCTTATTTCAAAAAAATTATTTTGAGCTTACTCGAGAACGAGCAAAAAACTAAGTGTAGGGGTGTGATAAGTCCAAGATTTATAATAAAACAAATGAACAAATACAAACATTTTCATCATAGAATGGTGTGCTTTGATGGGTTTTTCACTATTTTTTGGCAAAATGACAAGCTGAGCAAAATTTGGAGGAAAACTGAAATTCTGGAATAAAAATGTTGTAGCGCACCCAAGCACACTACATCACGCCAAGGCAGATCGAACTCCCAACATCACCGCTACTGTGTGCCACAATGGCATTTATAAAACCCAAACTCAGCAACTGAAGATTTAATAGAAGTGTTGTAGCATGCCTAAGCATGCCGCAGCACGCCAAGGCAGATTGAATTTGAAAGCTCACAGTTACCATGTGCTACCGCGCGCCACAACAGAGTAAAAATGAAATGAAAATTAATTGATCTACTACCATGCACTGTAGTGGATTTGACTCGAAACCTCACTGATACCATGCGCTATAGCAAGATTGGACTTAGCAGAATTCTTAATATGTCCGCTAACACGCTATAGCGGGTTCAGTTCAAAAGTTCAGCGCTGCCGCACGCTACAGCTGAACAAAAGGGTCAACTACAGATAAATAAAATGAAATTTAATGCATCTATAGCAACATGCCCAAGTGCACCACAGTGTGCCAAGGCAGATTGAATTTGAAAAGCTAGGCACTACAGCGCTCCATGACCCGCTACAGCGTGCCGTAGCGTCTCTCAAATTTCTAGCCAGAATTAAGCATTAAATTTAGCATAGGGAAGGCCAAAAATTCAAACATTTTTCCTTCCCTAGCTATTTTAAACTCCAACTCCAGTATTTCTTGCATTTTCAAGACAAAATAACTGAACGATTTATGAGAAAGCATTTAAGGCAAGGGGGTTGAAGGGGTAATAGCTTTGATTTCAAGAGAGGCTGAGAGCTGCTCTATATAAGGTAGCAAGAAAGACTAAGAGGGGGCTCCCCTCTTTGACATTCCAAGAGATAATTTCTGAGGCTGCTGTAAGAAGGAAAGGAGAACCCTAACCATGGAAGGATAAGATAACCATTCAAGGAGAGAAAGGAAAGACAACTCAAGGAGCTAGAAGAGAAGAAGTTGGAGAGCAAGGAGAGATCTAGAGAATGCCAAGGGATGTTCCTAGTGTTTCTCTAAAAACTCTTCTTTGACTTTCTTTTAGTAGAGCCATAAAAGTTCACATCCTTGTATTTTATTTTCTGCATCTCTTTTGTAATAGAAGGCTAAACCCTCATTGGGGAGGGTTGGGCCAAAATTATGTAGTGAGTTAAAGGAGAAAATGGTGTTTGTATAAATTTTCTTCAATAAATAAAATCTTTATCTTTTTGATTTAGATATGTTTCTTGTGAATGCATGCTTGTGGAATGAATGTCTATTTTATTTTAAATAGTCTTATAGCAAAAATAATATCAAATAAACTAGTCATGCCAAGCTCAAGGGAATGCACATAAGGGTCCTCGCCACGCATACATATTTGTTATGTGAGGATTCTTAGTATAAACACCTTGAGATTGGAATGATAGGTCAATTTGGTAACTTAAATCTCCTTGAGCTCCATAGCTCACCAATTGGCCAAAAGCTAGAATATGTGAGTTAGTGCTTGGAGCCCATTAACAAGCTCTTGAGCTTGACAACACTATTCCTTGAGCTCAATCGAGAGGTTAATACATGTGAGCTGAGAGCCACCAATCAAGCTCTATGGCTCAGCAGACATTATAGGAAGAAGTGGAATTATTGAGTGCTCATGGATGATCGTGACATAATCCATGCAGCCTGATAATTTACTTTCTTAGCTAAACAACACATGTAGCAATACACTAATTGTGTGGGAATCAAGTTCATGTGACTGCTAAATTAAAATGATAATTTTAATAACTTAGGTGTAAGGAATCTTAATTAACTTTTATCGATCACATGAGGATCTATGTGCCAAGATCGAACCCTTGTGTGCTCATCTTGTGCACTAGATATGAAATAGTTGTAATTAGAGAACCAATCTAAGGAATACTATCTTCACTTGATTATAATTTACATGAAAATAAGTTTCATTAAAAGTTGAATTGATTTAATTACTTACATCTGTCCCAAAACAAATTGCATGATTTTAACCTAACTCTCCCTACTTCTCAAATAGTATCTTCAATTTGATAACTTTGGATTGTTAATTAGGAGCCACAAAAAACCAAAACTATTTTAGTCTAAACATTATTAAGAGTAGATAAACCTTAGTAACAAAACACATCGTTCCTTGAGGACGGTTGACAGACGTAAAATACACGTCTGCGCTTGCACACAAGTGTACTTTGTCAGAAGTAATAAGTGGAAGTTCAGTTCCAAGATTTATCATCTTCTGGGAATGGTGATTTAAGTACTAAGTTATATCTTCTTTCAATAATCTTTAGATTATTGATATTTTGTTTGAGTTGGTTCTTAAATTAATAATACAAATTACCTTTGGATAATATGCAATTTATTTAAAAGGAGAGAGTTGAGGTTTCATTGTAGTATCTGTAAGGACTTGGTGTTGTCACTTCATTATATAAATATATAAATTGATTTTTCCATGCCTAATTAAATCAAGTGAATACTGTTAGAACTAGAATTAACCTCCAATTACAACAGATTCAGATTTAGTGCAACAAGGATAACTCCCCTTGGGGTTCTACCTCGGCACCTAAACCTTTATGAGATCATGGTTTAAATTTATCTTTGATTTTCACGTCTATGTTACCAAATATTTTCTTTTAAATTTTAGATCTCACAAACATGATTTCCATCAATATTGCATCATTCGCTTACACACGCAGCTTAGCTAGGTGAGAGGATTCATTGGGTCAATGGACTATATCACATCATCCATTGGATTTCCAACATCCTCTCATCCCTTCTACTTTGCTGAGCAGCATAATAAAGTTGATGGAAACTTGGTTCACAAGCTTCAAATCTCTTGGTAGAGCTCTTAAGAAAAGGTGCAAGTGAGCTTGAGAACTTGTCACATAGTTCTCAGCTTTACTTGCACTACCTTCCTTGCTCTTATCCAATTGATGAGCTTGGAACACAAGTTTTTTTATTAATTGATAATTCATTTAAGTTTTGTTTTAGCAAAAATTTGTAGCAAATATTCATCCAGGCATTCATTCACAATAATAATAATATATTAAAATAGAAATCAATTATATTCATTCAAATATCTCTGTTACAACACAAATTCTGCCTTAAATTTTCCTACAACTACATCCTAACCCTCTCCAAGGGGATTTAGCTTTCCATTACAAAATAAATAAAATCATACATGCAAAATAAAGTAAGCCTTGATATCATTTTATAGTAGAAAACAATCAAAAAGGGCTTAGAAAAAGTGCTAGGAAGCACCCAGAGGTTTTCTAAGGTTCTCTTGATTTTTCTCCGGCACTTCTACTTGAATTCTCCTCCTTTCCCTTGCTGTCTTCTTATCTTCACTCTTCACGATCTATTGCTTTGCCCCTTGGAGAGTTCTTCTCTTTTTCTTTCTAAAGCCTCTCCTTTTGGTCTTTTGAATATTGAAAATTGGAACCCTTCTTTGGTCTGAAATTGGCCTTTAAATAAAGGATTTTTAGCCTTATGCATTAATCACCAATGACCCTTCATCTTCTTCTTCTTCAATACAAGTAATGTATTTTATTCTACTTTAGTCTCTTTGGTTTCCTCAGAATTATTACTTAACTCAAGTTTCAAAAGGCAGGGGAATGCCAAAGGTCTCAATTTGTGGCCCTCCCTATGCTACATTTAATACAGATTCTGGAATTTTCTGTAGCGGCCTTAATTTAAACACTATTCTGCCATGGTATGCTACAGCAGCTGAAGTGCAAATATTGTTCCGCTGTATAGTTCACTCGTTTACGTTAAGGCCGCTGCTTATCCGCTGTGGTGCATTAAATGTGCGTTGTGGCGGTTAGACTTTCGTTAAAGCAAAATAGTAATTGTTCAATTAACTCACATAAGGTTTTTATAAATAATCAAAAATTCTGTCGTGGCACGTTGCGGCGGTTAAACTGCCATGAACGTGGAATAGTAACTGTTCAATTAGTTCACATAAATTTTTTCATGATTAATCAGATGTGCCATCGTGGCGCGCAACAACAGTTTTGTCCCAGGTCAGTATTAATCTTTATAAGGCATAGTGCGATGTGGCGTGCTTAAAGCGCGCTGCAGTGATTAATCTTTAGGAAAAGCAGATTGGCATTGTTTAATTAATTCATATAATGTTTTATTACTTCTCCTGGAAAATGACACTGCAACCCGCTGTGGCTCGCTGGGGTGTGTTGCAGCCTAGTGTGGCGCACTGGGGCATGCTGCTACGGTCTTCCTTCCAGACCTTTAGGTACACTTCTAGGTGAGGGAATTTAGTGGACCGCCATTGCGTGCTATGGTCCGCTGCAGCACGTCACAGTGGTTTTCATCTAGAATTGTTCAATTCAGCTCAGGCTTGTCCATTTCTTCATTTTTTCTTGAAAATATATAAATTATACTCAAAGTCTACTAGTTTATATGATGTTTTGAATGGTTTTAACACTTAATTTTACTATAAATTTTAGATATATCTCACCCCCATACTTTAACTCTTGCTCATCATCGAGTAAGCTCACAAATGATTTTTTGAAATTTTTAGTTAATGGATTCAATGTGGGATATCAATGTGAAATGTTTTAAATGGTGAGTACTGCTCTAGATTAGGGTGACTTCAGATTTCCAACCTCTACTACCCTCCTAAAATAAGTTGCAAACTTAGTTATAATCTAGCTCCAATCTTAAATGTTTCATACCTAGGTTTTCATTATGGGAGAGGCAATTACCTTGGGAAATTTAAACCTTAGTTAAGCATTTGGTGAGTGAAGAGTGTTGTGTCATGTGTGTCCCTTCTCATGATTCACAAGGAACATTTATATTTTTAGGAGAGATATTTTTCTTCATCCTAAATTCACAATTTTTTTCACCTTGTGAGAGATATTTTTCATCATCCCTATTTTTCACTTTTTGAAAATTCAGCTCAAGGGAGAGACATTTTTCTTCATCCTTTAATTAGTTCCATGTGGACATTAAGTCCTATAAGGGCCTAGCACACTCATTTGTTCACTCACACCTTGTCATATGTTGGTTTTAATTCCTTAAGTTTCCTTACCCCCGCACTTAATCCTATGCACATGTTCATTTCTATTTGTTGGAAATTAAATCTCACTAGAGCCTTGCACTTAATTAGGAGGTGCATGATTGAAATATTATCACCTTGATTTCAAGCATACTAATGCCTTTAATATTACACATTTAAATTTAGTATTGAATTTAGGAAATAATTATGTTCATAAAATTTAACTCTTAAAAACATTCACAGCAATAATGAGGGTGCCAAAGATCCAAATTTTATTTTATTGAATTGAAAAACAAAACTAAGAACAAAAATAAAAATGACAAACTGAAAACAGAAAAAAGTAAAACAAAATAGTACAACCTTATTAATTATCATCATCCTCGTCCACATCCTGATAAGTGTAATCTGCTGACTAGTCATCATCTGGGATGGGTTCTCCGACAGGGGAGTGGAGTAGGGAGTGGAGTAGCCTAGACACATCTAGTCGTCCACACAAGCTCCACTCTTGGAACCTTGCTCCCAGAGCGTTGTGGAATTCCATTTGGAATTCACACTGTTGAGTGACTTCTCCCTTGATGAAGTACATGTTGCATGCTCAGGAGATTCCCAAGTCCCATTGATGCGTGTACATACGCGACATCAATTTGTCCACCGTGGTCCGACCAGCATAAGTTGAAGCTTCGCCTTCTTCTCCCCTCCTCTTCTTAGTGCGCACCCCCTCTTGGGTGCGGGCGCTCAAGTTTGACATTTCTAGAGGATCATGGGGAAGAATTATGACATCAAAAGAGAGGATCTTAACCCCTTGATCCTCGCAAATACTTGAAATGAGTGACCCAAAAGAAAAAGTAGCGCAAGGCCCGGTCAGGACGTTCCAGAGCTGCTCCCTTTTAATGCTGGAGATGTGACTATCTCCATCTCATTGTAATGCACAAAGGAGCAGCGCCCATGATCGGGTTACCATGCTAAGATGCCCGGAGGGCATGACAAAGCTAGAGACTAACACATGTCAAGCATTGCTCGACTCTGTTAGGATTGCTCAAGGAATGTTTGCTAGGTTTCCTCTCCATCCCCCATCAGTGCGAATGATCCCGCTCACAAATGCTGCTAGGTCATATTGGGAGCTTATAAGTTGGAGGTTGGAACAATCATCTACCTCTCTTAACAAATAAAATTCTTTGATTTCCCTGCTCCCAAACTCCACACCCCTTCCCCTCACAAAACTTTTATGCCCAACCACGTTGATAGCATTGGCATAAACCTCCTGCACAATAGAGAGGTAAGTTGGGCCCATGGGACTTACCAAGTGCTCCCATCCCCTATTTATGACTTCATTAGGGTTCACAGGGTATGGGAACCCAAATCCCCATTCTGGGATTAATTTTCATTTTATTATCACTTGGTTGAAGCGTTGTTCTACTTCAACCAAAGTGAATCTTTTCTTGTTAAAAGCCCCACCAGCTGTGGGGGTAGCAGTTCGCTTGCTTGCAATTGATTTCTCCCCAGAAGACATTTCTCTTTTAATATTTAGAAGGAAGGAGAGAATGAAAGAAATGGTAATTGTTAGCAGTATGAAGAATTGAGAGCTGAGGTGCTTGAATTCTCAAGGAGGTGCAGCCTCATACTCCCATCGCATAGCCTTTTATAGCAATGGGAAAAGAAATTTCAAGATGCTTAGACTCATTAATCACACTTATGGCACTTGAATTCATGGTCAAAGCTAGTCTTAATTCATGCCATAAGTGTGATTCAAGTTTTTATCAAAAAGATGGAAAAATTCAGGTTTTCTAGCACTTAATTTTTGGTTTTGCGGTCCTTAGGTGTACTGTAGCGTCTTGACTGCCTTGGGAATCGAAGGCAGTAAATTTTAGCTTCAACTGGACACTTTGCGTTGTAGCGTGCCACAGCGCGCTGTGGCATCTTGGCATGTTTTATGCTGTGATCCATCTGCTATAGCGCGGTAGCGGCAAAATCCGATGTAGAGCGCTGTGGCGGATAAATCCGTTGTGGCGCACTGCGACGGCAATCGAGCAGAAATTTTTTCAGTATTTAAATTTAGTCCAAAATTTTACCACAGTATAGGTGTTTGTTGTTTATTAATTTTAAACTACCCCTAAGTGCAAAGAAACCAAATCACACAAAACAGAATTTTGGGTTGCCTCCCAAAAAGCGCTTGGTTTAATGTCGTTAGCCTGACACGTTTAGGTTCAAACGGATTCAGAATTAATGTTTGGTCTCCATTTCCAAATTTTAGACTTTTGGCCCTTAGTATTAGTAGAACATTTTCTTATCTTCATTGTGTGCTCAGTTAATCTGATTTTTTCTTCCAATTGATTTTTAGGAGGGGGAATTCCTTTCTTCTTTTTCCTTCCACTCCTTGTTTTCTTTTTATTAGTTGGTTGTTTCTCAACTTCTCCTTCAAATTAGGAGTTGATCCTACTCTCAGCTCTCTCGTCATCAAGTTCCAAATTTTTTATATTTAGCATTTTGCATAATTCCTCCTCCCTCATGTTCTTTTTCCAAGCGAATTCTAACATTTTTTTCTTAAGGTTAGTGGGTTCTAAGTCAATAGTTGTTGTCTTCCCTCCCACCTTAATGTTCATTTTACAATTCACTACATCTATTATTACATTAGTGCTGTTTAAGAAAGGATGTCCAAATATAAGCATGGAATTCTCATTCCAAGTATCCCATTCACACATTATAAAATCTGCAGTGAACAAATCCTCCTAGTCCCACTGACACATCTCTCATAGTCCCAATGGGTGTCAAGGAATCCAAATTTGCAAATTCTAAATTGAGGTAGTTGCCTCCATACCTCTTAGGTTAAGATGCTTAAAGGTATGATAAGGCATGATGTTAACTAAGGCTCCTAGATCACACAATGGATCTATGAAAACCTCACCCCTTATCAAGCAATGAATGCTCAGTCACAACACTCACTGTCTCCCTAGGATTTATTTCTGTAGAGCTGGGCAACGCACCTTGCTGACATGTGGCTAGCTATTTTGAAATTTGCCCAAGCTACACTTCAATATTTCTAAGGGATGCCTCTATCCCTTGGATATAGGCATCATGATGGTGAATTGTCGCATATGTTCTTTTCATGAATTGAATTGTTTCACCCTTAAATGCATTAAACACTCCTTCTAGATTTTAGGGTTGGTTTTGAAAATTATTCCCTGAGTTGTATCCTTGTTTATTCATTGCATTACCCCCATTATAATTTCTAGAATGTTATTGTTGTTATTATTTCCCCAAGAGAAGTTAGGGTGGTTCTTCCAACTGGGATTGTAAGTATTTGAATAAGGGTTGTTCATAGAATTATTCTGAGCTGCATTGTTATTTCTTAGGAAATTGATTTGCTCAGTATGTGAAGGGATGAAAGGGTTGTTAAAATTACAGTTTTCACTCATATGACCCCCTCCACAAAGCTCACAAGAAAATTCTTGAACATTACACACTGTCTTATTCTTTATTCTTTGGTGTAATACATTAATTTCATTTTGTAGCTCCTGAATCTGATGTGTTTCATTAAGTTGATTCACTTTTGCCTTCCTAGGATTTAGCTTATCAGTAGGCCATTGATATGCATTATTTTCCATTTCTTCTAGGACGTCAAAAGCCTCTTTTTGCATCTATTAAGATTATAGTTGGCACATTTAATCCATTATAAGATGTTTGCACTTATTGCCATAAGGGAAATGCATGATGTGGGTAGTATCACAAACAGTTTTTATAACACTCCCACCCATTGTATAAATTCTCATTATTTTGCTATGAAAAATTAGAGATTTCATTCCTTAGCCTTGCGATTTTAGCAGATGGGAAATATTTAGTTAGGAACTTCCTAGCTAAATCATCCCACATCCTAATAGACTCACCAGGCAAAGAAGTTAGCCATATTTTAGCTCTATCTCTCAGTGAAAATAGAAAGGATCTTAATCAAAGTGCATCACTTGAAATTTCATTCATCTTGAAGGTATCATACAGTTCAAGAAAGTTTGAGATATGAGGCTAGCTAACTAAATTGGTTATTCTAGACCATGTTCAAAGTTGGAGGTTTAATATTGAAATTGTTGGCTTGAATTGGGGGCCTAACAATTGCATTCGGAACTCATCCAACAGTAGGGAGGGCATAGTCTCTTAATGGTCTACCTCTTCAAATCACAGATGGCTCTAAGGAATTGCTCGTTCTCTCCAAGCCCTTAAGTAATTACAATCAATTTCAGGATCAAACAAAATATAAACATTTTATCTCATATTCATGCAGTTCTTAAATTCAGCTAGACAATATGATCACAGCAATCAAAATGAACAATTTAGCAGTTTAAACACTCTAATAGAGCAAATAAGCACTACAACTCCAGTTCAAATAAGCACTATAAATAAACTAAATTAAAAATCTAAGTTACACTACAGTTAACACAATGTGATATAATTACTAAAAATGAAAATATATGCAAATAAGTCTAAATCACTATTTACATGAAGATTGTACTTAATACAAAATAAAACTGCTCCCCGGCAATGACGCCAAAAACTTGACAACGTAAAATACACGTCTATGCTTGCACGCAAGTGTACGTAGTTCCAAGATTTATCTTCCTCTAGGAATGGTGGTTTTAATACTAAGTTATATCTTCTTTCAATAATGTTTAGAAGATTGATTTTTGGTTTGAGTTGGTTCCTAAATTAACAATACAAATTACCTTTGGATAATGTGTGATTTGTTCAAAAGGAGAGTGTTGGGGTTTCATTGTAGTACTTGTAAGGACTTGGTGTTGTCACTTCATTATTTAACTGTGTAAATTGATTTTTCCATGCTTAATTAAATCAAGTGAACACTGTTAGAATTGGAATTAACCTCCAATTACAATAGGTTCAAATTTAGTGCAACAAGGATAACTCCCTAGTATATCCGAAATTTATAACAAAAATATAGTGATTAAACATTCAAATAATCATATATATCCATATACTTTGAGTGGAAAATGATACGTTTGCAGGAAAATGAAGAAAATGGAATGCATGGATTGAATGACCAAATTCTGGGTCAAAATCGCCACAGCGCGCCATGGCAGCTAATCAAAATTCTTCACTTGGAAGCTGAACTACTAACCTGGAAGAAAGACCGCTGAAGCACGCCACAGCGTCATTTCGCTGAATTTAAATTAAAATCATATAAAAGAGAAATTGAAGTGTTTTCAAAAGTCTTTCCGCTGCAGCACGCCACATCATCATTTCATGAGGAAATATTAAAATTATATAAAAGAGAAATTGAACATTGTTTTGAAAATACTTCCACTGCAGCATGCCGCTGTGGATAAATTTTCATTTTATAAAACTTTATGTTAACTAATGATCCGCATTTTCAAACTTTCAACCGCCGCAGCGTGCCACAGCGCGTCGTGGCGACATTTTCAATTATTCACACAAACTATATATAAACTAATTGAACAGTAAATTTTCCTCATTTTCAAACTATTTTCTGCTATGCTGCAGTGTGCCACAGTGGAATATTTTATTTATCATAAAAACTATAGGTGAACTATTTGAATAGTGATTATAAAAGGTTTATCCACTGCAGCGCGCCGCAGCGGACGCTGCGGTGATCGAAGAAAAGATACTAAGTTTTATGCGGGAACAGTATTTGGAGCATTGCTACCGCAGTGGAACAGTGTTTGGAATGCTGCTGCCGTAGTGCGCCACAGCGGACGATCCAGGAATTTCCAGAATATTAATTAAGGCAACTAAGGAAGGCTACAAAATGCAACCTTTGGCCTTCCCCAGCTTCTTGAAAATGGAAGAACGTTATCTCTACTGGATCCCAATAGATTAAAATGAATTAAACATTAAAATGTATTGGATTAAAGCCAAGGAAGAGGAAAAGTCACATCATTAATACTCTAAGGTTGAGTACATCCTTATTTAAGGGCCAATCTCAGACCTTAAGTGGGTTCCAACTTTTGACATTCAAGTCCCTTATAGGTAAAGCTGCAGCAAAAGGAGAAGGGAGAACTCTCCAAAGAGAAGAAGGCTGACCAAGAACAATAAGACAAAGAAGATAGCAAGGGAAAAAGGGTGGTGCTCCAAGAGGAAGGGCAGGATAAGTCCAAGAGAACCCCAGAAACCCTCCTAGTGATTCCTAGTATTTCTTCCTAAACTCCCTTGATTTATTTCTGCTGTGAACTGATGGCAAGATTCACTTTTCCTTGTATGCATGCTTATGTTTATTTAGTAATAGAAAGATAAACCCCTTTGGAGAGGGTTGAGATGTAGTTGTAAGAATATGTAAGGGTATGATGGTATATGATGAATTTGTTTGAATGTATAATAAAATGCTTTTATCGTTTATAGTTTATGTCAAAATGAATTGGATGAACTAAAATCTAAATTATTTTATTTAAAAGAACTTGTGTTCTAAGCTCATCAATTGGGTAAGAGCAAGGAAGGTAGTACAAGTAGAGTAGAGAATTATGTGACAAAATTCTCAAGCACATTTGCACCTTCCATAATGACTCTACCAAGAGATTGATTCTTGTGAACCAAATTCTCCCTTAACCTTGCTTTGCTGCTTAGCAAAGTAGAAGGGATGAAAGGATGTTGGAAAATTCAATGGATGATGTGACATAATCCATTTACCCAATGCATCCTCCCATCTAGCTAAACTACATATGATGCGCATGATGCATGGTTAATGGAGGTCTTGTTTGTGAGATCACCAGAAATAAAAGATATCCTTTGGTAACCTAGACATAGGGGATCAAAATCTATTTAATGGATCATGATCTCATTAGAGTTTATGTGCTAAGGAAGAACCCAAAAGGAGTTCTCTTTGTTCACTAAACTTGAACCTAATGTAACTAGAGGATACTCTGATTCCAATGGTATTAACTTGATTTAGAAAAGCAACTAAATTAAAAGTATACATTCAACAATGAAGTTTTATCACTAACCCTTGCAACTATTACAATGAAATCTCAACTCTCTCTTTTTTCATCAAATCATATCTTGACTTAAGGTCATTTGTATCGCTAAACTAGGAACCAAAAATCACAACAAAATTTGACATCTAAATATTAGTGAAAGAAAACATAACTTGGTATCAGAACCACCATTCTCTAAGGATGATAAATCCCAGAAATTAAAACTTCCAATTATTACTTCAAACCACGTACACTTGCATGCAAATGCAGACGTGTATTTCCGTCTGTCAAGTTTTTGGCGTCGTTGCCGGGGTATGGTTTTGTTTTGTATCAAGTACAATTTTCTAGTAGTTATTTGTGCATATTTTCTTACATATCTGTAATTAATTTCTTTATTTACTTGATTTTAAGAAAACAATTAAGGAAATCTAGTGTTAAAAGTTATTGCTCATTGCTTATTATCATTACTAAAAAATTTTAACTGCTGGCCATTTATGAGTGAATTTATATTGCTGTAACTTGCTCTAGCTAGTGAATCTTTAACTGCATGAGTAGGAGAATCCTTGTTGAATTCTTTTATGATCCTAAAATTGATGGACTATTCTAAGAGCTAGGAGAGAATAAGTATTGCTTAATCAACAAAACACACAAATAGAAGATCTAGAAGTAAACCCTGTAGAACCAATGGTAAATGCTAGGAGGAGGCTCCTTAGAGAATATGCACTGCACTTCCCACTGTAGAAGGAGTTCCCAATGCCATTGTTAAACCTCTTATTTAGGCTAATAATTTTGAAATAAAACCATCTACATTGTTAAACCTCTTATTCCCCTTTTTGCTGAGAGATAGAGCTAAATTTTAGCTCAGTTCTCTACCCAGTGAGTCTATTAGAACTTGGGACAACTTAGCAAGGAAATTCTTAGCCAAGTATTTCCCACCTGCCAAGACAGCCAGGTTGAGGAATGAAATCTCAAACTTCTCACAGCAGCATGGTGAGAATTTGTATGATGTCTGGGAATGCTTTAAGGATTGCTTAAGGCGTTACTCACAATATGGGTTCCCTTTGTGGATGCAGGTGCAAATTTTTTATAATAGATTAAATGCACCCACAAGGACCCTTATTGATGCAACTTCAGGAGGGTCATTAAGTAGTAAAACCCTTGAATCGGATTTTGATCTCCTCGAGGAAATGGTTAACAATGTATACCAATGGCCAACTAAGCGACTGAAATCCAATAAAATAGAGGTGAATCACTTAAACGAGTCAAATCAGATTGCTGAACTAAGAAATAAAATTGACCTATTAACCCAAAGACTTGAGGGTATGCAACTGCTTCATAATGGAGAAACTGAAGGAGAAAATACTATAGAAATCAACAAGCTAAGGGAGGAAGAGGATTATAGTATTCTATAAAAGAGTTTAGAACTAAAATAATCAATTTTATGAACAGAACTGATGCAACATTAAATCGACATGAACACATACTTTTGAATCAAGAAAAAGCTGTCCAAGGAATTGAGTTAAAATTAAAGGAAATTATGATGCAACTAAATCAACCTGTCTTGGTAGGAGTTATAGGGGACTATGGGAATGAATCAAAAAATTCCATAGCTTTGATAAGTGGAAAAATTACAAAACTGATGGTATTAAAAATTTTGAAAATGCATCTAAAGTTTTGGGAGATGGATCAATTGAGGAACAAAAAATTAATAAGGACAAAGAGAAAGAGATGAATGAGAGAACTAAAATGCAGGTGACTAAATCTTTTAATTACACTCCTGACATCTTGTACTCGCAAAGAATGGCAAGGGAAAAGTTAGACTTCCAATTCCAAATATTCCTTAAAATATTTAAAACTCTTTATATAAACATTCCCTTTGCTGAATCATTAGAATAGATGCCCAGTTATGCTAAGTTTATGAAGGATATTCTTTCAAAGAAGAGAAATATAAATGAGAAAGAAATGGTTGTCGTGACTGAGTAATGTAGTGCCATTCTCCAGCAAAAAATTCCCCTTAAAAGGAAGGACCCAACATGTTTTACCATTCCTTGCACTATAGGAAATCACTCCTTTAAAAGGGCTTTATGTGACTTGGGGACTTCAATAAATTTAATGCCATTCTACATATTTAAAAAACTAGGAATTGGTTCTTTAAAACCTACCTCAGTCCTCCTCCAACTAACCGATAAATCCGTAAAAACTCTGGGAATCTTAGAAAATGTTCTAGTCAAAGTTGATAAATTTATCTTCCTTGTCAATTTTATTGTGTTGGAAATGGAAGATGAAAATCAAGCGATTCCTATAATTCCGGGGTGACTATTCCTTGCTACTAGCAATACCATGATAGATGTTGATAAGGGTGAATTAAGTCTTCATTATGTGGGGGAGGAGGTGAGTTTTAACATAAAATTTTTGATGAGGCACCCCATTAAGCCAAATGAGGAGTGTTTGGAAGTAAATGTGTTGGAAGAGGTGGTAATTTTGAGAGATATAGGGGAATCTGATTTAGAGGAAGAAGAAAGAGTTGGAATTAATGAAGAAGAAAACAAAATTGATGAGTTGATTCAGGAAAGAAAGAAAATGCAGCTGTCTATAGATGAACCCCCTGAATTGGACTTGAAACCCTTACCCAAACACTTCAAATATGTTTATCTTGGGGAAGGAACATCACTATCGGTAATTATTTCTGCTTCATTAAGCCCAACTTAAGAGACTAAATTGTGTTTGTTAAGGGAGCATAAGAGGGCAATAGGATGGAGCATTGCCGATTTTAAGAGAATTAGTCCTACCTTATGCATGCACCGCATCCTGCTGGAAGACAGCTCCAAACCTTCCATAGAACCTCAACAAAGATTAAACCCAAATATAAATGAAGTGGTGCATAAGGAGATTATTAAGCTTTTGGATGCTGGGATCATTTTCCCAATTTTGGACAGCCCTTGGGTAAAGTCCTATTCATGTGGTCCCTAAGAAGAGTAGGATAACTGTGACTCTGAATGAAAATAATGAATTAATTCTTATCAGGAAAGTTACGAGGTGGAGAGTATGTATAGACTATCGGAGTTTAAACAAGGCAACAAGGAAAGATCACTGTCCTCTCCCTTTCATTGATCAGATGTTAGATAGACTGGCCAGAAACCCTTACTTCTATTTTCTGGATGGTTACTCGGGGTACAATTAAATTTTGATAGCCCCGGAAGACCAAGAGAAAACAACCTTCACGTGCCCCTATGGAACATTTGCATTCAAAAGAATGTCCTTTGGTCTATGCAATGCACCTGTACCTTTTTAAAGGTGTATAATGGCCATCTTTTCTGAAATGATAGGAGATTTCTTAGAGATCTTTATGGATGATTTTTCGGTAGTGGGCAAATCTTTCGAAGATTGTTAGATAAACTTGGATAAGGTTCTAAGGAAATGTGAAAAAACTAGTCTTATTCTGAATTGGGAAAAGTGTCACTTCATGGTGGAGGAGGGTATTGTCTTGGGTCACCTTATATCTAGAAAAGGAATTGAGGTAGATAAACCTAAAATTGAGGTTATTAAGAAATTTCCCCCACCCACCAATATAAAGGGAGTTAGGAGTTTTCTTGGGCACCTGGGTTTTATATTCATAAAAGTTTTCTCTAAAATCAGTTTACCTTTGTGCTGGCTTCTAGGAAATGACGTTGAATTTAAATTTGATGAAGAGTGCACAAAGGGGTTTAATGCAATAAAATATGCTCTCATTTCATTACCTATAATTTTTACACCTAGCTGGGAGCACCTATTTGAAATCATGTGTGATGCCAGTGATCTTGCTGTGAGAGCAGTTTTAGGATAGCGAAAGGAAAATTTTTTTTATTCCATTTATTATGCAAGCAAGTTAATGGATGAAGCCCAAAGAAACTATGCCACCACTGAAAAAGACCTTTTAGCAATTATTTTTGCATTCAACAAATTCAGGTCGTATCTTATTGGATCAAAAATAATTCTGTACATGGATCATGCTGCGATAAAGTATCTTCTTCAAAAGAAAGAAGCAAAGCCACGACTCATACGTTAGGTTTTGACTTCTACAAGAATTTGACTTGGAAATCCATGACAAAGAGGGGTGCGATAACGTGGTGGCTGATCACCTCTCTATATTAACTCATATAAGTCATAAGAAGGGAGAAGAAACTTGTGAGACCTTTCCCGATGAACAGCTCTATACAATTGTTGCACGCAATCCTCCCTGGTTTGCTGATTTTGCCAACTATCTTGCAGGGAAGGTGATCCCAAAAGAATTTAGCTTTCAACAAAAAAAAAATTTTTTTGCTGATGTTAAGAATTACTTTTGGTATGATCCCTTCCTATACAAATGCTGTGCTGATCAAATCCTAAGGAGATGTGTGCCTGAACCTGAAACAAACAACATCTTATATTCTTGCAACACATCTTCTTATGGATGGTATCATGGTATCGATCGAACAGCAGCAAAGGTGCTGCAATTTAGATTTTATTAGCCAAATTTATTTAAGGATGCTACAGAATTTGTAAAGAGCTGTGATCAGTGTCAGAGGATGAAAAATTTAGGGAAAATAGATGAGTTACCCCTAAATGAAATCTTTGAAGTTGAACTCTTTGATGTTTGGGGGATTGACTTTATGGGCCCATTCCCCACCTCTAAATCAAGTAACTAGATATTAGTGGGGGTGGAATATGTGTCCAAATGGGTCAAAGCTATAGCTTTTGCAAACAATGATGCCAAGACTATGATCAAATTTTTGAAAGATCATGTCCTCGCTAGGTTTGGTACACCCCGTATCCTAATAAGTGAGGGTGGAAAACATTTCAGCAATAGACAATTAGAAACTCTCTTGAAGGGGTATGAGGTGAAATATAAGGTAGGTACTGCCTACCACCCTCAAACTAGCAGCCAAGTAGAAGTGTCAAACTGAGAATTAAAGCAAATCCTAGAGAAAACGGTTAGCAAAATAGGAAGGACTGGTTCATGAAATTAAACGATACACTTTGGGCTTATATAACAGCATTCAAAACACCTTTAGGAATGTCCCCTTACAAGCTGATTTATGGGAAGTCCAGCCCAGGCCCGCGCGGTGCAACAGTGCCAGCCCATTCAAGCCCTGCCCCGACCTGTGCGGTTTGATAATCAAGCCAGGTTAATTAATTTATTTAGTAATTAAATTCCTTCTAATAATAATTGATAAATTGGATTAATTAAATATCCTATGATCTGATTAATGAAAACATTCAGAATAAATTAATGAAATAACTTAATCAACTCTTATCCAAATGATATAATCTAATATACCATTTTAATAAAAAAAATATAAGGAATAATAATATGTAATAAAATTCAAGATCCAATGGTTAATTTTATTTAATTGTCTAATCCTTCTCTATTCTTGATTAATTCATAATTAATTCAATTAATATCCAAAAATTGTAATTAAGGTTTCTGATTGCTCATGAAACTATAGAGAATCTATTTAAGCAATTAGAAATATTTTAGGAGTCCTGAATTTGTTAATCATCTCTTAATTACCCTAAAACATGATTAGTAAATTAAACCTTAATTAACCCTTTGATATTGGTGATTTAGGTCTCATTCATTTTCTTAAGTGAAGTAGAGAATTTAAATGTGTTTGGATCATCTTAATGAACCCTAATTTTCTTAATCATCATAATTTGTCTTAAAATATGATTAGTGCTAATTAGGATAATTTATGATATCAAATTTTGAGTTGAGAGCTTCATTTACCTCATTAATCAGTATTAAGTTCGTTAAAACTGATTTGAATCAATTTGAATGTTTAAATCTTAAATTTTTAATTTTAGCCTTAAGAATGGTATTTTGGTCATTTTGATGAAAATATTATTTAAACGCTCTTAATCCCTAGAATTTCAATAATGTGCTTTTAATTAATACCTTAGCATCTTTTATATAACTTTAAGTTTAATGAATTTTGTCTAGGTGAATAAGTCTTGAATTTCCCTAATTAGATCTTAAGATCTTAATGATAATTTAAGACTCCCCATAGGAGAATTAATGATAGCATTCAAATTCCAGTTTAATTGCCTTATTAAGATCATTCATTCACTATAACCCTTAAGAAAATTATTCAAGCAAATCCTAAGTCTAAATTTTAGTTTAGATCTTAAGTGATCAAACCTTAGATCTTAGATCTTAGATCCTTGATCATCTGATCTAATTATATCATCTCATTTGGAATTCACTACTTGATTAATTATCTAACTCTTTTGAAACCTCCTTATGGGTGTAGGATTGATTCAATCTAAGGAATAATGTGATTATTCTAAAGATTGGATTTAGATCTTAGATTCATATGTCCTTAATTGATTATTTTGCCTTTTAATAATAAAATAACTTTTCATTAAGATCTTAGCTTCTTGATCTTTTAGCTCCTAAGATCCTTCACCTTTAGACTAAGGTTGGGTGTGAACCTTAGATCCTTATTTTGGATAGTACCTTGGATTCAATATTTAAACCCAAATATGGAGTTTAAGTTCAAAATCCTTAATCTTGATTTGCATAATCAAGATTTGGGTTGAGTGAGTAAAACATATTAAGTCATTGATTTATTCACTCTAATCCTTTATAGTAGTCATCTAATTTTAGATTAGAACTTGTTATGTTCTAATGTTAACATTAAGGTCATGAATTTGGGATTATAGTTGGTTGTTAGATATTGGAGATCCTAAACTTGTAACTTCTCAGAATAATTAAAACGAGTTAAATTAAGACAACAATAGATATCACATAAGTCTAATTGAGTCCCTTGCTTACTTTGACTATTGTTACTCTGCACATCGTGGATATTGAACCTTTTTCCTTGGACATGATAGGTGAACTTAGGATACTAATAATGTATCCTAAGTTAGTATTTGAAAGGCATAAACATTTATTTAGTTCTTTTAGAACATTCAGTTCTATAGGGTGTGTCCTAGCTTAGTCTACCTCTTTAGTTTCAATTTTATTTTAGAATAGACTCGAACCTAGCTCTGTGCTTGGCTAGGATGGATACATGTCTTATTATATAAGTTCAACATGGACCTAGCTTTGATGATGTCTAGGATGAATACATGTTGAAGAGGTCCTGGATGGCATATTTCTGTTATGGCAGTACTAAGTTTAGGCATGCTTTTACTTCAGTTCAGTTTTAGCACTTTGGCTTACTTTGCCACATGCTTCAGTGGCCTTACTTTTATTTCATTTTAGTACTTTGGCTTGCTTTGCCACATATTTCAGTGGCTTCTACTTAATAGTTCTGCATACTTGTATATTTATTCTAGTTCAGTATTTATTAAGCGTAAGCATGTTTAGGATGCTAATGTTGTATGCTTACTTCAGTATGTTTTTGTACAGCTTTCTGTTATGAAATCAGTATGTATTCACATGTGATTATAAGCATGTTAGGATGAGTTTTACTTTCAGTACTTCGTAGTTATTTATACATTTTAGCCTTACCTTATTTATCTTTTTGTTTAGTATGTATTTTGCATACTCTGTTGTTTAGTTATAAATATGTTATTTATAACTATCCTATTCCTTGTAGCTTGTTGCACCTTAAACTACTTGTATGCTTAAAGTAATAATATGATATCTTTAAATATACAATTCACTTAATCAACCTAAAATGTACTTAGACAATTTATCTGACTGTAACATTTTTCTTTTATTGGCTAGGGCCCTGGCATTTGTGATACCGACAAATGTCAGATTTGGAGCTGTTCATTGGTGATTATGCCAAAGAGGAGCTTGGACTAGGGGATGACCTTCCTGTTGCTGAGTAGTTATACTTTATTTCCTACTGTGAGGATGAGAACTCTTTTCTTTTCAATTAAATATTCAGTCTGTAATAATTCTAAAATCTGGATGGATTTTTTACTTTTTGCACTTTGAGCTGAGTTAATGTTGCATTAATCTTTCTATACTATACTGTGATGTGGATGTTATGTTCTACTATTTATGCTTCTGCTACTTTAATATGTTGATGTATATTTTCAGTTATAGGTGACAAATCTTCTGCTTATGGTGGGTTGGGTTATACCCGACTCTACTTATGTTGGGGATTTGCCACTATTGGAGCACCGTACTCCTTGTGATTATGTTAATATTTGTACTAGCATGGTTGCGGAGGGTATAGGGCCCCACAAGAAGCCACCCTAACCTTTTGTGGAGTAATGGGAACAACCAGCAAGGCTGCTTAAATGGGAATCAATACCAATCTTGGCCAACCCAAAATCCCAATAATGCACTAAATAAACATAAAAAATGGCAAGATACTATATTGCAAGGAGCCTTCCATTCTTTTAAAACTTAAATGCAATAATTTATGATGAGAACAAAATAAACAATAGAAAAGTATATGTCATCAATCCAAAGAACTGAGACTACTCTTCAAAATAAAGATGTCTAACTATGATAAATTTCTCAACAAATAACTAATAGACAGCAAGGAACAATCTCGAGTACCACAAAAGTAAATCCGAGGGAAACAGTGAGTGTAATCAACTCGAAAGAATTGGAGGGAAATTTGGCATCTATGGAATTTAGTAAAAAAACTGAACCTAGGAATACTATATTTCCAAAAAAACTATAATGATGAAACTGGGGAACGGAAGAGTGTTGAATTTCTTGCAACTATGGATAATAGTTTTGTGGCTATTAAGAAGAGAGATCCTGGGAGACTGGACATCCCCAATGTTATTGACAGTCAAGTTTGTTTAGATCCCTAGTGTGATCTAAGAGCCTCCTTCAATGTAATGCCTTATCATATTTACACACAGCTAGGGATGAGGGGATGGAGGACATCGCCATAATCTTATAATTTGCCAACCTAAAGTCAATGACTCCCGTATGTATCTTAAGGAATGTGTTGGTTAATTTAGAAAATTTTATGATTCCCACTGATTCTTATATATGTGAATTGGACAATTGTAATGAGAATTCTACCATTATATTCGGAAGACCATTCTTTGCTACATCCCATGCTGTAATTCATGTTGAGAGTGGATCAATGAGAATTAGAATCAATGGAAAGGAAGAAGACATATATCTCATTATAACAACCCCATTATCAGATCAGGAATCCAATCCAATACTAAGATGTTACCATAGCACTTAATACGGGGTTAGAAGAAAACTAACCCAATATTTTGTGCTATGTGGACAAGAATCTTTGTGAGGGTGTAAGTTAAGCAATAAAACATACAAGTAGAAAACTATATAATAATTAAATGCACTCAATCTACTACCCAAACCAAGTAGGTAATACTAAAACTAAATCCATCACAAAATAAAGTAAAAAATATTACAGAGATTAAGTTATTACAGACTGAATTTAAAAGTAAAGAAACAAGTTCTCTCATTCTCATAAAAGTAGTAAAAGAAAGATGCGGAAGCAAAAATCTCCAAATTTACTAATGCCCAGAACTAAGTCCAGCTCCTCTATCCTAAAAATGCTCCAGATCTATTCTATTTTTGGTTTATAAAACACAGTAGAGCACAACAAAAAAATGAGAAAATAAGTTATTAAACTAAAGAGTCTATATATATTTTAAGATTGGGATAATTTTTAATTATAGTTTAGTTGGATATCACATATGTTATATTACAATTAAGTACTAAAAGCAAAGCATTTAAAGTATCAAAGTAAGGGTAAAAGAACTGTAAAATAGACAGTAAGTAAGTATGGAGTAAGAACTCACAAGTAGGTTTACTCTAGCCTACAACGACAAGTAAGGGAAAAAGACATCTTAATAAGACTAGAAACTACTAATGTGCATATGAAAGTATATAATGAATACATGAATATGTTCAACAGATATTATGCTAAGTAAAAGTAAACTAAAACAATGAAGCGAGAAATGTAAGTAAGACCACATGAATATGAGACTGTAATTAAGTAAACTTCAGTACAACAAGCAAGAGCTAAACAAAAAAGTAAGAAAGAGCTTAGCCTCATTAGCTAAGAAGGGATAGTCAAAGACTATGAAAAGTAATTAGCTCAAGGGCTATGACAAGTTCTCACAATCAATAAGATTGTGATAACCCAATAATTTAAACTGTTTAAGTTATTTAAGTTTTTCATTCTACGGGCATAAATTATAGAACGAGTGAGGAGTTAAACACGTATGTCTAACTAAGTAAAGAAGCGGGGTTTCCAAGAAAATATAAATACTCGCATTCCCCCTCTATGATATGTGAGGTCTCCTTATAACCCCCTAGCTTGCCCTAGCTTAAACCTCCATGAAACCTCTAAATTTTAATTATGAATATTTTAGTTATGCACGATATCTTATATGAATGTTTAAGGTTATAATCTCAAAGCCAAGCAGGGTTTCAAGGAATTCAAGTATTTATAAATCAGGTGATATCCAAAGTTATCTAAGGCTTAAGTTATTTAACTTAATGATTGTAGCTTATTATACTTCCAATTGGCTTAGAGATATTGATCTCTAAGTCAATTCTAAGTAATACTAAAAGTGATTTAAGTTTTAGAAAATAGTAATTTGATTTAAGTTTATGAAGTAGCAAAATAATTTATAAATATAATGATGCAAGATGAGGTCAATTCTACACTAATCCTAAACCACATAATCATTTATGGTTAATTAGATTCAAGGCTTAAGGAACTAATGGAGGAAGGCAAGGGTTAAGGACTTACTACACCTAAAGAGGTGAAACCAGATGGTTCACTATTATAGCTTATCTAAGGCAACTTGCAATTGATAAAATCTAGCATAACCGTACACTAGACTAATTAGGAACATTATTATCAGAGGTCTAAGTATATGGGAGAGAAAGGGTTACAAGCTAAAAGTTCTAATTCACTAATGGTTGTAGGTTAATGAAGTTTAGAGGAGATCTAAGTCACACTAGTGAGCTAAGGAACACTATTATTGAAATGCTAGAGAGCTTAAAGTAAGGACTAGGAGCTTAAGGAAATGATTACTAAGTTTAATTCTAAGTTTTGGTAAATTTTCCTCACTTCCTACAAAGAGATTGGTGCTAAGGTTAAAGAAACTCATTAGAAAGGTTAGCTAGAGTTTAGGATTACAATCAAATCAAGGTTTCACTCATACAATAACTTCTCCTAATGTTGAGGCTTGAAATTACTAGTTTACTAACCTAAGCAAATCATTTAAATATTCTAATACAATCCTCACAAATTAAACTAACATGAATAATTAAATTAAATGATAATTATTACTATCAAAGGGCTAAAACACCTAATTAAGCAAGCTAATGAACATGTAAAATTACATTTATGAAGAAATTAGGGAGCCAAAAACCCAAGTTGTCCAAATGATGTCCAAATACAAATATAATTGCAAATATGAAATCTTATAGCATAAAGAGTAGAATAACACTAAATAGATCAAAATCAAACAACGTTGGAAAATTAGGGTTTTCGGGACTCCTAATTGGGGTTAAGAAGTGATTATGAAAATTATAGTTCAAATCCTTAATTAAACTACACTCGTCTCATTTTTTTGAATAAAATGATATATAAATTCATATAGTTTGGACATTTATAATTAAAGTTATGAAGAAAATAATATTTTAACTAAATTAACATTATTTAAAATTTTGTTAATGACAGGTTTAATCTACTGACGTAGAAAATTTGAAGCACGGATTTTGGGACATAGCCGGTGGGGAAGCTGAGGAACGGCGTTTACCAGAACGCTAAATGTGGGTCCCTGCATGATGAGCTGTCCAAAGGCCAACATGTGCGCAAGCTAAACCTGGGGTAGACTAGGTGGGACAGTGCGATTCGCATGCAGTTTGCCTGAGTGAACCGCACAATGTCGCAGTTCGATTGAGCCGTGCAGTGTGCATTTACCTTTTCCGATGGAGCTCGGTAAGAAGTAAGCTAGGGCACGCTCTAGATTTGCAGCCCGGTGACATGGAAAGGTGTGCGACCTATCGATTGAGAGCTAGTGTAGAGCTCTAGCCATAGACCCTGGAAGCCCCAAGCCCCAAACTTCCTACCATCCCTAATTTTGGAGAAGAATATGGCAGGGTTGGCTATGGTTAACGTTCATCCGATTACAGATGGGATCAAATTGAGCTACTCTAAGCTCAATTTAACCTCAACTCCCTAACAATTAAATCTTAGGAATGAATACTAAGATATGGACAATCGGCCATTACATGAAAGGAAGAGATTAGAAAAATAGGGTGACTACCTTACTCCTTTGCTGGTAAGCCGTGGTGGGTTAGATCGCAGCTCAAAATCGCCTTCTCGGGACAGTGTCATCTCTTTTAGCTTGCTCAGAGACTCAGTAGCCCCAAAGAAAGAATATGGGGGATGCACAGGAAACTAATTTGGGTCGTCGGATTAGACGTGCGATTTGACGGTCCGATCAAACTCTCGCTTGCCCGTCGTTCGACCCATATCCAATAGCACTTGACGGTCCAGATGGAACCGCGCAACTGTCTCGTGCGTCGGACTTGCGCACAAAATTTGTGTGATTTAGCATTTTAGTCGTTATGATTAATTATTATATATTTAAATAATTTAAATTACATACTTTAATTAATTAACTAATTACACTCAATTAATTTCTCAAAATTAAATAATTAAATGGACTCCAAATAAATTCACCCTTACCTAATTGAGGGGTGAGGAACTCAACAATGCAATTGGATTTTTGATCGGAGGTCAATTTAATTATTCTAAGTTTCTGTGTATTTAAATAATATTAAAATATTTGAGGAAAATTTGATGATTTCTAAATATTCCCAAGATACAACTCCTAGCTAATTTGGGGGTGAGGAGTCTAATGGAGAACTCCAATTTTAATTCTAAAGTCAAAATATAATAGGTATTTTCAGAATTTTCAAAATAATTAGAAATGTTTGTTAATCACAAATGATCTCTGAATTGCACACAACTTGAGGTGAATGATCCTAATATTATTATAAGAGTACTAGATGTGAATTAGAGTTAATTATGATTATAAATAAAGAGTAACATTATTAAGATTGTTACACTCATGCCTACATTAAATAGGGAAAGGAATCTTTATCTAAACTGGAAAAGAATGGAAGGAGATAGATTAAATTAGGTAAAGGATAGAAAGGAGTTAGAATTTCTTCAGATTATGAGCATAGCAAATCAGTGGACACCTCATCCAAAGAAAACTATTCTAGAAAGGACAAAATTAAAAGAAAAATGAGAAGAGGCAAGAGAAAAAAGAAAACTGCAAATTTGGCTAACCCCGACTTGAAAAATTCTTCAATTTATGAATTATACAGTATGAGTTTGAGCACAGCAGAACCTGCTAGTGCTCACCCAAACTCATCTAAAATTCGTAGAGTGATCCCACCGGGAATTAAGGGGTGAAATAATCAAAAATTAGTCAGACTGACGACATTTAACAAAATTCTTATTGGGAGAGAACCCAATGTTTTTTTGTGTTGTTTATTTAAAATAAATATTTTCAACCTGACCATTAGAATTGAGAAAAATGTTAAACTCCTTGCACATCAGATGCCTAGCACGCTACAGTGTGTTTCAGCGCTGCAGGGCGCCATAGCGCATTTTGGCGCTATCGCACGCCACAGTGCATTTCAATGCTACTACGTGTCGTAACATTAGTTGTACATAAAATGGGTGCTACTGCATGTTGCAGCACACTACAATGCGCTGCAGCCTGTGATGTTAAATTTGTATAGTTGGTGCTTTAATGTCTTGGGGGAATTCCCAAGCAATCAAAACCGCTGTAGTGCGCCTCTTACACTAAATCCTGCCAAAATGCTGTCAAGGAGTCATCTTTTGATTTTCCCAAAGGCTTTATTTTAACTCACAATTATGAAATTTATTGGAATTCTTTAACCAACCAATAAAGATATTCTGGTGGACAAAATTAGGTAATAAGCATAAATAACTTAGTTGCTTATAAATAGATAAAAAGTGGATTGCTTCATTACATTTTCTTAAACCCAAACCCTACTTAAATTTCCTTAGCAACTAGTGATTCCTCTTATACTAATGGCTTCCCAAAAAAAAAGTACAGCAACCATGGGTGCCACAGCCTCAACCTTTGGAGGTAGTTTCAATAGCAAGCAGATCTCCTTGGCTGAGGCTAAACGACGGTACATCCAAATGACATCTAAATGCAGGCTCATTCCGGAGAGGGAGTTTGGCCTCCCTTACCCTATTAGCTACCCTGATGTAGCAAACAAGGGAAGGGAAAGCCTAATCGGTCTGCCATTGCCATTGATGCAAGAGGGCGTAAAATTTTCATACAAGGGGAGGTTATGAGCTACGGGCTCTAGTAGATTGAAATTCTTATGAACATGGAGCAGTGGAAAACTGCTCTTGATGAGTCCATAATTTATAGCTAAAATAAAGAAAGAACTCATACAATTCCATATTGGGAACAACCTACTTTCATCAATTCTTCATATTTTTAGGAAAAATAAGAAGCTCAGCAAGATCTTGAGCAATTCTACAATTCTGGGAGAAACTACTCCAGCGTGCTGCAGCGCACCACAGCGCACTCCAATGATTAGAGATCAGACAGCAGTGACTAAGAGGCAAATTTGAAGCCTGGAACAATTACGCTATAGTGCGCTACAGCGTTGAAAATTCAAAACTCAATTGCTACAGCGTGCCATAGCACGCTGCAGCACGTTATAGCGGGTTGAAACTCAATCGCTACAGTGCTCCACAGTGCGCGGCAGCACGCTATAGCGGATTGAGTTCAAAACTTAAAAGAGCTATAGTGGATTGAAATGCCGAAACTGAACCGCGACAGTGTGCCACAACGCACCACAACGCACCACAGTGCGCCGCAGCGCTACAGCGGATTGAGTGTGAAACTTAAAAGCGTTGAAGCGGATCATAATTCAAAACTCAAGCGCTGCAGTGCGCGACAGCAGGCACCAAAATTTTTTCTTTTTAGAGTATTTATTGCAGCTTGGATAAGACTTCCAGCCAGCAGTTTGTCTCCCAACTGACATATCCCCTGCCACTTAGATCTTTGGATAGAAAAGAAGGGATTTGGAATGATTACAAAAATTAAAATTAGACAAAATAAGTGATCATTAGATATAATAGGATAGGATTCAAGTGGAGTATTCACTCATAACAGAGAAAGGGAGGATGTTGAGTATAATTTGAATTGAGGAGGACTCATCTATAAGTACAACCTTTTTTGACTAAGGAACAGTTCTCAATTTTAACTTCAAAATCTCCAGAATTAAGAGGGTTGTAGAGAGGAAGGAGACCTCTCCAATGTAAGCTGAAGAGTCCCTTACTAGAAGAAGAAGAAGGAAAGATTGCACTAGAGAACTAGAAGGAAAGAAGAGAGGAAGGCAAAGGAAGATCTAGAAAACCCCAGCAAGGCCTATTCCTAGTACACTCCTAACCTTTCTTTTTGATTTCTTTTTAGTCGGATCATGAAAGGGTCCTTATCTTTGTATGCTTCTCTTTGTAACTCTGTTGTAATGGAAGGCTAGACCCTCCTTGGGGAGGGTTGGGCTGAAATCATGTGAAATGTAAGGGACAAAAAAAGTGTTGACGATCTTCCTTAAACAACGCATAAAAATATGCATTCAATTGTTGATCTAAATTATCTTGAGAATACATGCTGCGGAATGATTGAAAATTTGCTAAAAATATAAACATTGAAAATGGAACATTAAAATGAGTATCTTGTTGTGGGGCCCCATACTAACCGTAGGGAGTATTGTGCACCAACTATGGCAAATGCCCAACTTAAGTAAAGTCAGGTAAAATCCAACCTGCCTTAAGCCAAGGACTAGTCACCTGAATACTATAAACATTCATCAATATATATATATATATATATATATATATATATAACAAAGTGGTGGAAGCATAAAATATAACGTAACATCCACAAGCACAACATAGTAGAAAGAAGAGAACAAAATAGTAACTCAGCTCAAGTGCAGAAAGTAAAATACATCCAGAATTTAATTATCACAAACTGTATTAAATGAAAATATAAAAGTCTCTCAATCTCACTGAAAGAAAATGAAAAGTCTATCTAAGCTGTAGTAGAACGATCCTCCTCCTGCACTGGCTCCTCTCTTGCAGCACTACCTACGAATAAGTCTGAATCTAACATTTGTCGATATCACAAATGTCAGGGCCCCAGCCAACAAAATAAAAAGGTTATAGTTAGACAATTATCTAAGTATATTTTAGGCTATTTAATGAATTGAATATTTAAAGAGGATCACATTTTAATTGTTTTACATGCAAGCAATTATAAGGTGCAACAAACTACAAAGGAAATGGGGTAACTATAAACTAATTATTTATTGCTAATCAACGAGTATGTGAATTAACATATAAAATATGAAAGTAATCAAAGTGAAGCTAAAGTTAAAAGTGACTGCAATTACTTAAACAATCTGATCCTAATATGCTTATGATCACATGGAAACATGCTGAGTATAAAAGAACACAAGTACCGAAATAACAAACAATTCTAGCATCCTAAACATGCCAATATAATAGCTAATCAATGGGAACATACATACAACATGCATATTAATATGAAAAGGCCACTGAAGCATGTGGCCAAAGCAATTAAGTATATAAAAGAGCTAATGTAAAGCCACTAAAACATGTGACAAAGCAAGCTAAATACTGAAGGTAAGGACACTAAAGCGTGAGGCAAAGCAAAACAATACTGAAAAACTAAACTAAAGTAGCAATACGCCTAAGACATTGTGCTGTCATAACAGAAATAGGCCATACAGGGCCTCTGAACTGAAAGTTCAACATGTGTCCATCCTAGACATCCGAAGAGCTAGGTCCGAGTTGAACTTATAGAATAAGACATGTATCCATCCTAGACATCCACATAGCTAGGTCCGAGTCTATTATATAGCAAAACTAGAACTGAAGAGGTAAACTAATCTAGGACATACTCTACTAACTGAAAGCACTGAAAGAACTAGATGAATGATATGCTTTTCAACCCTAACTTAGGATGTATCATCCATATCCTAAGTTCTCCTATTATGTTCAAACATAAGGCTTAATTTTCAAGGTGTGTAGAGCAATCAAGTCAAGGTAAGCAAGAGACACAATCTAGACTTATGTGATATCTGTTGTTGTCTAATTTATCCAACTAATTATTATGAGAAGATACAAGTTTAGGATCTCCAATATCCAGCTATCGAGTAAGATCTCAGATTTACGACCCTAAAGTTAATATTAGAACTCAACAAGTTCTAATTCATAATCATATGATTATTATAAAGTGTAAAATGAATTGATCAACAACTTATTTATTATTATTTTTCTCTCTTACCCAAATCTTGATTAAGTAAATCAATATTAAGGATTCTAGATTTAAACTCCACTTCGGTGTTCAAGTCCTGAATTTAAGGTAATGTTCAAATAAGGATCTAGGGTTCACACTTAAACCCAAAATAAATGTAATGAATCTTATTAGCTGAAAGATTTATAAACTAGGATCTTAATTTGAAAGGTTATTCTATTGATTATAAGATAAAATAATGAATTGAGAACTAAGAATCTTAGATCTATATTCAATCTTTAGGATAAATACATTATCCTATAGATTGAATCAATCATACACCCACATGGAAGGCTTCAAAAGAATTAAACAATAAATCACTTAAGGAATTCCAAATGGAGATAGCTCCATTCAAATAGAAGATCAGAAGGCTAAGATCTAAGATTTAAGATCTGATGTTTGACCACTTTAGACTTAAGCTAGGTTTTCAACTTAGGGTTTTGCAAGAGTAATTATTTTAGGATTTAAGTTAAGGATCAACTTAAAGAAGCTATTAACTAAGGATCTAGCACTTTAAGATAATTAGACTTTGCTTTTAAGACAATGTAATTCCTTTGTGAACACTTAAAATCTAAATGTCTTCATTAGGACTAATTTAAGATTTCCTTATTTAATATCAATATTATTAACATAAGACTTCAGATATGTGTTAATAATCTAACTAAAGAGTATTTTACTGAATTTTCCAAGGTTTAAGGGGCACTTAAACACTTTTGGTCAAAATGACCAAAATACCCCTCTTAAAGCTAAAAATGGGATTGTAGGATTTAATTATCCAAATTGATTCTAATCTATTTTAATGAGTTCCATAATAGTTAATGAATTGGAAAATACACTTATCTTAGGTTTTGGCAACCTAATTAGCCTAATTAATACTAATCACATATTTAAGCCAATTAAGGTGATTAGGAATTTTAGGGCATTCTAGGGTGATCCATTTGCATTTATAGGCTCCACTATCCTTAATGAAGCATTAGGAACTTAGTTCACCAAAATCAGAGAATTAATCATGGTTTAATTCATTAATCCTTAATTAGGGCAGTTAAGGGATGATTAACAAAATTAGGGTTCCTAAATTACTTTTAATGGTTTACATAGTTCCTTAGGGTTTGATGAGCAAATAGAGCCTTTAATCAACAATTTTGGATATTTATTGAATTTAATATGATTTAAATAAGAATAGAAAAGGATTGGTCATTTATTAAAAATCCCACCATTAGATCTAAAATTTTATTGTATATTCAGATTTCTTGCATTTTTTTTTATTCAAATGGTATATTGGATCATACCATTTGGATAAGTATAACTAAAGTTATTTAAATAATTTAATCTATATTTTTATTTAAATAAAAATCATAGGATGGATTTTCTGAATTAATTTCCTTAAGGAAATAAATTCAGAAATCCTTTTAATTTTTCTGTTGGCCCAATTGTAAAAGGCGCGGGTCACGGGTCGGCCCGACCCATGACTTCGCCTCCTACCTCTCGATGGGCTCTGCCCCAGACAAACTTCAGTGCTGAAATTCTCGGCACCCAGATGACGGTGGCGGATCAACTCAATCCCTACACGTTCCTAGAGTCAAGATGCGTTGATCCCACCCTTAATCCCTCTCTGGGATGCACTGGGTCGCCGGATGGCTACTTGGTGAATTTGGCCTTACTTAAAGCTTTTAGGGTTTACTGTGAGGAGTAAATTCTCCTCACAGAGTCGACCACTTGGCTAGAGCTCAGACTCTACACCATCCTGGTGGTGAGGTGGATCGAAGCCCTCTTGCCACGAGCTTCGAGGTGACCTGGATCGGTGGATCCTTACTCGAACTCAGCTACGAGCTCACGGTGCAAATCAGGCGAAGGATCGATCAGGGTAGACTAGCCCATACCCTAGGAGCAATCACAATGGGTTTCCTAGGTGGCTAAGGTGATCTAGATCACATCCAGAGGCTCATCTAGAGAACAGAATGGAAACTGAACTCTCTAAGTTAAGTGGGAGAAGGCTGTACCTGAGGACGGGTTGCAAGCTCGGTCGAAGGAAATTGGGAGCAGCTGGAGCTTCCAGAGGATCACCATGAACTAGTAAGGGATCTGAACATCATACACGCACCCTCTATCAGCGGTTCACAGCTCCAGAAGTTTCGAAATTCACCAAGAAGACGGGGACTCTAGTAGACCTTCAGCTAAGCAATTGAGAATTCACAGTGAGAAAAGGGGCTCACTGTGAAGTCCTGAGGGTATTTATAAGCTCTAAGGAGTCCTAGGAGTGGATACCAGGGCTCAGGGATGGAAGGATGCTTGGGCCGAAGGAGAGGCTGGGTTCCAATGGCCCAGGGCAATTTAGGGAATCCATTACTGGCAGGGGGTCGCACCAAGGGCAGAAGAGGAAATTTGGGGCTTTCCCGTACAGCCACGAGGGCTGAAGGTCGCCTGGCTGTCGGCGGGGGCCAGCTCGCGATGGGTCGAGACAAAGGGGATGATCCACAGTGCTTGTGGTCTTCAGAGTCGTCTGATCGCTAAGCCGTTGGTCCCAGATAGTTATGATGCGCTACTTGAATGGTTCACCGCGGCGCTGCAGATTTAATGGTAGTCATCTGATGCGCTCAACAGATCTGACGCTTAGGATTTAATCTCGAGGCGGGAAAGGATCGCGCCGTTGGATTATACATGCTAAGATGCGTGCTATCACATAGGATGGCTCATATCTATGCGCTGCTGTCGGGACCCCACAACAGATCTGCCGTGGTCTAGACAGCAAATCTCGTAAAATAAAAATTAATTATAGAATTAATTAAATTAATTTTAACCTATTTAATAATTAAGTTAAATCCTATTAATTTTATTAATTCAATTTAGGACTAAATGAGCTCCAAAAATTCCCAAAAATTCACCCTTAGTTAATTATGGTGTGAGGAATTCAAAAATGAAATCAGATTTAAATTTGGAGATCAATTTAATTTAGGTATTTTCTAAGGCTCAAAAATTAGGCAAAATACCAAAATTCCCAATTTAGCTCCAATTGATTCCAAACTTATAGGGTTAGGTTTAAATGAAATATTGAGTCTAATGGAATCAAAATCAAAGCTTGATTTGGCTTAATTAATTTAGATTTAGCTAGGGTTACAACTAAGGCTGTTACACTTGTGCTCCATAGCTACCAATTAGCATAGAGCTGGATAAGTGTGTGTAAGATCTTGGAACTATGTGAGAGGTTCTTAAGCTTAACTGCACCATACTCTGAGCTCAGTCAAGAAGGTCGATGCATGTGAGATAAGACCTACTAACGGAGCTTCAAAGCTTAGCAGACGTCAAAGGAGGAAGAAGATTCATCAAGAGCTCATGGATGATGTGACATAGTCCATGAAGCCCAAAGAAGTCACTTCCTTATCTGAACTGCACATGAAGCGTGTGACGCTCGTTAGTGGAATAAATACTTATGAGATCACCTAATTAAAATAACTATCTTGACAACCTAGATATAGGAAAACTAAGATACTCTAATAGCAGTCTCATAGAATCTTTGTGTAGAGGTAGAACCCTAATGTATTCATTTCACGCATAAGATTTGAACTTGTAAAAATTAGAGGACCAATCTAAGGAATACCATGGTCATTTGATTATTGGGCATGACAGTAAAAATGAAAAGTTGCTTAAGCAGTACTTTAACATGAGTCCCTATCAATTTACATGGAGGAAAGCCAACTCTCCCCTTCTTAATCAAATAGTATCTTAAATTCAGAAATTTTTCATTTTTAAGTAGGATCCAATTCAAAACTAAAAACATATAATTTAAATATATTAAATGTAGATACACCTTTTTATCAAATCACACAGTTCCCTGAGGATAATAAATCTCGGAACTTACCTTCCAATTATTACTTCAGACCACATACACTTGCGTGCAAGCACAAACGTGTAATCGCCTTCTGTCAAGTTTTTGGCGTCGTTGCCGGGGAATGGTGAATTATTTTGTATTAAGGGCAATCTATTAGTAATTAGTGATTTAGACAAATCTCCTATGCATATAGTTTTATTTTTTTTTTTAATTATATCTGCACTAATTGTAGCTTAGACTGTTAATTTACTTTCCTTTAATTTGCTGAACTGTTAAACTTTATCACTATAATTGTCCTTGATAGCTAATTTTTGATTTGTATGAGTAGAAGAAATTGTACTGAATTTCTTTTTGATCCTGATATTGATGCAAGCTGGAGGCTTATGACCTCTTAGATGAAATGGCAACAAATGCGCAGTTTAGATAGTAAAACCCAAAGGAGGCTCTATCAGTAGTAAAACCCAAGAGGAGGCTTATGACCTCTTAGATGAAATGGCGACAAACGCCTACTAATGGCCTATTGAAAGGAATGATCACATAGCTAAAAATGAATGTAACTCTCTGGAAAACTTGCAACAAATTCTTGAACTCTAGAATCAAATCACTCAACTCAATAAAAAGTTAGAATGTACGCAATTAAAATCCTTTCAAGAGGTAAATTGTTGAATAAGAAATTTCAATGCAATTATGAACCATGGCAGAAGTAGAGAAAGGTTTGAGTATTTTTTTAACGAATTCAGAACAACCGCCACTGAGTTTATGAATAAAACAGACGCTACGCTAAACTGGCATGAACATACTCTCCTAAGGCAAGAAGAGTAGTAAAAAAAATTGAACAACAATTAAAATAGATCATGAGATAATTAGAGAAACTGGCTTTAGTGAGAGTCATAGGTGAGTGTGAGAATGAATTGGGAGACTCTATAACCTTGAGAAGTGATAGAATAATAGAACCGATTGTGCATAAGGAGGCTAAGAAGACCATCACAACAACTAGAGAGGAACCAAGGGAGGAAGTAGTAATGGGTAAGAATGAGAAGAATAAAATAAGGGCTTTAAAAAGCTCTACTAAACAACTAACTTCAGTTTACTCCTCACATCCCTTACCCTTAGCAAATTGCTTGAGAGAAATTAGATGCCCAATTTCACAAATTCTTAGAAACTCTTAAAACTCTTCACATAAATATTCCATTTGCTGAAGCATTAGAGCAAATGCACAGTTATGCCAAGTGTATAAAGGATATCCTATGAAAAAGAGAAGGATTGATGAGAAGGAGACTGTGACTTTAATGGAAGAGTGTAGTGCGATCCTTCAGAAAAAGATCCCCCTCAAGAAAAAAGACCCTGGTGGTTTCACTATCCCCTATACTATTGGGAACCAATCATTTCAACAAACTTTTTGTGACCTGGGTACATCCATAAATCTTATGTCATTTTGCATTTTCAAGAAATTAAGAATAAATCACTTGAAGCCTACTTCTGTTTTACTCCAACTAGCTGAAAGATCAGTAAAAACTCCTTTAGGAATTGTTGAAAATGTGCTTGTCAAGGTTGACAAATTCATCTTCCCAACTGATTTCATTATTTTAGACATGGAAGATGAAAACCAAGAAATCTCAATCATTTTGGGAAGACCCTTTTTGGCTACCGAAAGAACAATGATAGATGTAGATAAAGGGGAATTGAGATTATAATATGGGGATGAGGAGGTGAAATTTTATGTAAATGATGCTAACATACACCCATCCAACCCTAATAAAAATGCTGAGGAATTAGTTTAATAGAGGATGCAATGATAATGGGAGATGTGGGAGAAGTGGAGTTGCAAGTGAATGAGGAGGATGAAGACTTTAGGGAAGATAAAGTGATTGAGGAACTAATCAAAGAAAGAAAAATAATTCAACCATCCACAATTATTCCTCTAGAATTAGAACTAAAACCTCTACCATCTCACTTAAGATACATGTATCTAGGAGAAGGAACATCTTTACCAGTAATAATCTCTGCCTTCAAGAGAAGCAATTGTGTAAGGTTTTATAACAGACTGTAATGACACATCTGCGCTTGCACGCAAGTGTACGTGGTCTGAAGTAATAAGTGGAAAGTGTGAGTTTCTGGGATTTATCGAACCACAAAGTATTTGGTTTTAGTTGGTTCTAGATCAAGCACAACAATCACTAAATAGAAAATAAGTCAGATAAAAGGAAAGAAGAGTTGGGTTCATCCCACATGTCATGATAGGTCACTTATGCATGACGATTCCTCAAGTGTTTATCTTTCATTTACTCAGATTTAAATTAAGTGCACATTGTTCTTTCTTGAGTTTTATCTCAAGGATTCACAAGTTCAAATCTTGTGCACGAAATGAACATACAGTCGGTTCTATTTTGGCACAAAGATTCTTATAAGATTTTAGGTTTGTAATTTTTATCTTATCTCTTGATCAAGGAGATGAGGATTATTAAATTTTTAAGATCCTATAAACATTGATTCTACTAAGAGCGTCACTCGCATCGCACATAGTTGAAATGCGAGATTCAATATATTGGGCTCAATGACTATGTCACCTCATTCATGAGCACACAATTATTTCTTTGCCTCCCTCAATTATGTGGCGCTAAGGGGCTCAATTAGTGGGTCTTAGCATCACATGCATCAACACTTTAGTTGAGCTTAGATTAAGGTGCACTATGCTCAAGAATTTTCTCACATAGTTTTAAGCTCTCATGCACTCATAGATCTAGCATCTAACTTAAGGTGAGCTATGGAGCACAAGACACTTTAGTTCTTGAGTTCATTAGTCCATTTTTCTTTTAATTCACAATCAAGACTATAGTAATATTATGCATTTCTTGAGCAAGGCATTGAGTTCATCACTTTTATCAGTGCTTGAGGCGCTTCATACAAATGAAAGTAACTATCAAATATATGGGATTACCCCAACCCTCCCCAAGGAGATTTAGCTCTCCATTACAAAGGAGATGAAAAAGAACACATACATGGATAAAGACCCTTTTATAATCAACTAAGAAAAGAAATTACAAAATAAGGGCTTAGAAGATACTAGGAACATTCCTTGGAAGTTCGCTGGACTCTTCTTCTCCTTGCTTGAAGTTCCTCTCTTAGGTTGCTAGTGCTGCTGCCTTTCTTCTCATTCTCCTTGGCAAAATGAGTTCTTCCACCCTTTGGGAGTTCCTCCTTTCCACAATGCCGCCCCTCTTCATTTACTTAGTGAAGTGAGCAAAAATTGGAACCCTCCTCTAGTCAAGAGGAGTGATATTTATAGGAGAGGGGCTGCCTTCTTCCCATTTGAGATTCAAACCAGCCATTTCTAACACAAATTCTGAGTATTGATGGCAAATGCAAATTGAGGGTGAGATGACCAATATCTTCCATTCTTTTATCCTTCTCATCACATCAAAATCCATTTTTCTAATTAAAAACATAGCAGCTACAGAGGGAATGATGGCTGGAGACAAGATGTTGGCTAGGGGTCTTGTCCCAGCCGCATTAAATGCTTCTGCCATAGAAAATTGCGACGGGCCGTAGCAGCGCACAGTGGCGAGCTACGGCATACAATGGCGCAAGTTAGTCCTGCCAAGTGTCCCACTGCTGCGAGCTACCACGTCCATTTTTCACAAAGTGACCCGCTGCAGCTCGCTGTAGCGCTAGCATTTTACAAATCGCATCGCTGCAGTGCGCTGTGGCGCTAGCATTTTACAAATTGCACCGCTGCAGTGCGCTGGAGCAGTAGCATTTCGCAAAATGCTCCGCTGCAGCGCGCGGTAGTGCCAGAATTTGCAAATCGCACCGCTGCAGCGTGCTGTAGTGGTAGCATTTCACAAAAAACTCCACTGCAGCACGTGATCGCGCCCACGATTCGCAAACTAAACCGCTGCAGCAGCACACGATCGCGCCCGCAGTTTTGCAAACTGAACTGCTACAGCGCATGATGGCGCCCGTGGTTCGCAAATAGATCTGCTGCAGCGCGCGTCAGTGCTTGATTTTGCAAAATGACCCGCTGCAGCGCGCGACAGCGATCTACTTTGAAAAAAAGGAAATTGCACCAATGGCTCAAAATTCTTTGGATAAGCATTTTTCCTAAAAGATAGATAAAATTTGATTAAGTGAGCAGTTTAAGATCAAAAATGAATGAAATTTCCTTTTAATTTAGATATAATTTATGGATTCATCATCTTAAAAGACCACAAAAGAGAAATTGGATGGAGTATAGCCGATCTGAAGGGGATTAGTCCAATGCTATGTATGCACCAAATACTTTTGGAGGACAACTCTAATTCATCGATTGAACCTCAAAGGAATTTAACTCCAAACATAAAAGAAGTAGTTCACAAAGAAATTATCAAACTCTTAGATGCTGAAATTATATTCCCCATCTAGGATAGTCCTTGGGTGAGTCCTATTCATGTGGTCCCAAAGAAGAGTGGGATGATTGTTTGCTCAATGATAACAATGAATTGATCCCTACTAGAACGGTGATGTGCATTGATTATAGGAAGCTAAATAAATCAACTATGAAAGATCATTACCCTCTCCCATTAATAGACCAAATGCTCGATAGGTTGGCAAAAAATCCTTTTTTATTTTCTGGATGGGTATTCTGGGTATAATCAAATCATGATTACACTAGAGGACCAAGAGAAATAACCTTCACCTGCCCCTTTAGGAGAATGCTATTTGGGTTTGTAATGCTCCAGCCACTTTCCAACACTGTATGATGGCTATCTTCTCGAACATGATAGGGGAGTTTTTAAAAATCTTTATGGATGACTTTTCTGTCGTTGAAAGTTCTTTCAACTATTGTCTTGCCAATTTGGGTAAGGTTTTAAGAAAATGTGAAGAAATGAATTTGATCTTAAATTGGGAAAAATGTCATTTCATGGTCGAAGAGGATATTGTCCTTGGTCATTTGATCTCAAGAATGGAATATAAGTTGATAAGGCTAAAGTTGAGGTAATTGAAAAACTCCCTCCTCCTATCAACGTTAAAAGAATTAGAAGTTTCCTTGGGCATGCAAGATTTTATAAAAGGTTTATCAAGGATTTTTCCAAGATAAGCTTGCCACTGTGTAGACTTCAAGGAAAAGATGTCGAATTCAAATTTGCCTAAAAGGTTTCAATGCTATTAAGACCGCTTTGATCTCTGCTCCCATAATTTCTACTCTAAATTTGGATATCCCTTTTGAAATTATGTGTGATGCGAGTGACCTTGCAGTAGGAGTAGTCCTTGGGCAGCAAAAGGAACAAACCTTTTATTCAATTTACTATGCTAGTAAGCTCCTAGATGATACCCAAAGAAAATACGCCACTACGGAGAAAGAACTACTAGCTGTTGTGTTTGCATTCACTAAATTTAGGTCATATCTCATTGGGTCAAAAACTATTTTGTACACTGATCATGCTGCCATTAAAAACCTCCTTCAAAAGAAAAAAGAAAAACCTCGCATAATACGATAGGTTCTGCTCTTACAAGAATTTGATCTCGAAATTTGGGATAAAAAGGAGAGTGATAATGTGTTGGCTAACCACCTCTCTAGAATGGCCCACCTGGAAAATGATGATTTGATCGATATTAGTGAGTCATTCCCCAATGAGAAGCTGTACGCCATTAATTTAACAAAATATTTGTGGTTTGCTGACTTTGCAAATTAACTTGCAAGAGGAGTTATACTGAAACATTTGAACTTCCATCAAAGAAAGAAATTCTTTGCCGACATAAGAAATTACTACTAAGGAGATGTGTGTCCGAATCAAAAATCAATGACATTCTCTACCATTGCCACACATCCCCTTATGGAGGGCACCATGGAATTGATTGAACTGCTGCTAAGGTGCTTCAATCCGGGTTCTTTTGGCCAATATGTTCAAAAATACTGCTGAATTTGTTAAATGTTGTGATAAATCCCAGTGAATCGAGAACCTGAGCAAAAGGGATGAGCTTCCTTTAAATGGAATCTTTGAGGTGGTGCTATTCGACATTTGGGGAATTGATTTCATGGGCCCATTTCCTTTATTCCAAACGAACATGTATATTCTTGTAGATGTTGAATATATTTCTAAGTGGGTAGAGGTGCTTGCGTGTGTAAGCAATGATGCTAAAACTATTGTCAAATTTCTCTAGGAGCATGTGCTTACAAGATTTGGTATGCCTAGATTTCTGATAAGCGATGGGGGAAAGCAATTTTATAATAGGAAACTTGAGGGTTTGTTGAGAAGTTATGAAGTAAAAAAAAGGTGGGTATTGCGTACCACTCTCAAACTAGTGGACAAGTTGAAGTTTTAAGTAGGAAAATTAAGCAGATTCTAGAGAAGACAGTGAACCAAAATAGGAAGGAATGGATATCAAAACTTCAAGATGCCCTATTGTAGCGCCCCCGTCCCATCGCCGTGCACAAAATACGAGTATAATTCATAGATTGGCGGTTGAACGGTGCGCTACTCAGGAACAGTGGGCCATACAAGAAAAACCCATCGTCCCGAATAGGCTAAAGAGACAGAGCCATACCGAAGGCCGCTGACTCGAGCCCTAAGAGTAGGCTCGAGAGTCAATATCTAAGATAAGAATGGAACACTTATCTTAGGTATTAGACTTAGTACGTACATATGGTGCAAGGGAGTGGAGAAGAACCCATGTATGTTATAAAATATATCAGCGTTTCCAATACGCCGATCACATCACAATACTATGTATAATAGTATAACAAAGTGCGTAAGCTAAAAGGCAAAACATCCAGAAATACATTTATCCCAAGCAGTAGTTATCATCCATTTTAGAAAAGAAAGTAAAAGTGCATCCAGAGTTTATTACAAACCATTTAAATCTAAGAATATAAAGAGTCTAGCTAGAATACTAGAAAGAACTCGAAAGTAAAAGTAGGTGCTCAAGCCCCTACAGCTCCAAGTGCTCCTCCTGAGTCCCTGGGACATCCTCCTGACCTGCCTCCAACAACTGCTCGGGATCTAGCAAATTGCCGGATCCCAAAAGTACCCCGTGTTAGACAAGAAGTCTAACACATCAAAGCTGGCTATACAAGCTAATCTAAACATAACAAATATGCAAGACATAAAGTAAAAGTGTAGGAAAAACTGTAAAGCATCAAATAACTAAACTGTAGGAACTAAGCAAAGAAAAACTGCATCAAAACCAAGTACTGAAAGTACATGAAAATGTCAGATGCTGAGAAGGATGCTATAAGCTGCACTATATGCTACTTAAGCAATGCTCACAGATATGTTATATCACAGTATATCACAGAATTATCACTGAAGGTTTGTGAGTAGTACGGTCCAATGTAAGCACAACAGTTAGGAAGTCAGTATGGTGACGTAGATGCACCCTGAAATTCCCCAGTCTGTGTATATAACATTCCGTATCTCATACTGTATCACTGATAACCATGTGTCACAACAAAGGAATGAGTTCAACTCATGTTTATGCTTATGCTTATGCCATTATATGATATGAATGAAAAATCCCGAAATCCATGAAGAATATAGTAAGAAACATAAATGAATCCTAAGTCTCCACTGTGCAGAATACTGTTAAAAGGATTCTGACTCCAAATCTCTAGATCGATATTTAGTTAAAGTTTTTATTTACTTAAATATCACTAGGCGGGGTGATTATATACACATATTAAATATGCTGCAAAGATAGGACACAACATTTAGTTTGATTCCTCCACCCTAATAAAGCTATCTTCATTAGGAGGCACCATCCGATGATGATTTTGTATCTCAAACTAAGCATTTAGTAAAACTCACAATCATACTTAGCGTCTTAAGGAAGGTGATTCCCTTTTTCTTAGTTTTATTTAAGCCATACCTATTGAAGCGATCTTCGCTAGGAGGCATTGCCGATGGCAACTGCCCTTCAATAAAATTAAGGAATGGGCACCCGTTAAAGACACTCTTATGATCGATTGATTTACTCTAAGCGCGGTTATATTCGCCTAAGCCCGCAGGATAATAACAAAGATAAATCTTACTTAGAGTGACTCAACCAATCCAAATATTACTGGGGACCAGTAATATGGGTATACTATACTACACTACTCAATAATCATGGTTCAATCAAATCTATTTAATAGAGCAAGGATTTATCAAGACTATAAATCTTAAACTAATAGGTAAGTCCTATACAAGATTTCACCAATCAAATGTGATCAAGGATCACTTAATATGGATTCTACCACAAGAAGATGTATCTCTTCTAATGTCTTAAGTGATTACTACCACAAGGAGAATAGATTAATCTCTAAGGTGAAGAGATCTTCTATACTTCTACCTCAAGGATTCATATGAGGCCTCCTACCTCATGATATATGAATTTAGGTCTTTTAAATAATTCAAGATGATCTTATGAAGAGAATATCAAGATCTCTTCTTTAGGTGTTGATATTAGACTATTAGGTTCTGGTTCATAAGTAGACTTATAATGACTAGATCAGATGAGGGAATCATCTGGTCATACTTAGACTAAGATTATGGGGTGTAAATCAAAAATATTGTTAAGGATTTTATCACTTGTTAAATCAACATAGTATTAATGATCTTATTGTGCAGGTTTATTACTTAAGAGAAATTAGGGATCTTAAGATTTGATTCAGATTGTGAAGTCACAAGGGTTATTATTAACCTTACATTGTCTAATTCAAATGTTTAGAGTCAATAGTAAATCAAATGCATTATTGGAAATGTTGAATTCAAAGTCTTGAAATCAATATAATTAAGTTAGGGTTTTTATGGTTTTAGATTTTCCTTAAGTAGATTAGGGTTTGACTCCTTCCCAAACCTAAAGTCAAATCAAGTGTGTATCTAAAGATCAATGTCAAATCAGTGGATTAATTATGTATTATTGGTGGCAATCCTAGATCTAGATCAGTCTTAAAAGCTTGATCCAAATCTTAAGATTTCTTAAGTTAATTAAGATATTTAAGATTCTATAGTTTTGGTTTTATTCAAGTATGCTTAATAGGTTTATAAAAAGGTGATTTCATTTCATTTAGTTTACTGTTATAAGTCAAAATAATAATTAAAGTCAAATAAATAGTGGTTACTTAGTGCTAACCAAACCCTAATTTCAAGCAAAAAGGATTAGCACATAAATAAAATCCAACCATTCAAATTATATGAATTTGGCATGCAAGTCCTAATTAATCATACAAGTAATCGGAGACTGAGTTTGCTAAGATCCAATTTATATAAACTCTAAAATTCACTAATTATGATTTGACAAGATTAGGGCATAACTACAATTACAGAACTCAGAAAAATATTATACTTGGCACATGCAATCTAATTAACATCAATGAACTAATGGAACCCTAAACATGCTATTTGGATAAGTAAATTTGCTAATCTACCCTAATTAAGATTCACTATAATTAGGCAATAATTAAATATCTAACCATCAGATGTATGATTTTATTTTATATTTAAGTTCCTGAGATTTTTCTGAACATTTTCATATATGATATCATAAAATTTTGACCAATGGATTAAAAGTTATTTGAATAATACATTCTATATTTTTATTTAATCAAATCATATGATTTGATTAATTGAATTATTTTCCTTAAGGAAAATAATTCCATTAATTCGATTTAATTAAACGGCCCGGCCTGAAATCGAAAACGCGCGGGTCGACCGGGGCCCGGGAGACCCGGCACTGTCGCACCGCACGGGCCGTGGGTCGACCCGGCCCGCACAGTGACATCGTCCCATCCCTTCGTCCCGACGAGTAGACCGAATTAGGGAACCCTAATTCCAGAAATTCCACGCGTCCTGGCCACGGCTCGGCCAACACTCGATTGCTACTCCGTCACCGTGACCAGACGCGTCTATTGGGACCCAAAGCCCCTTGTGAGGTGGTCTGGATCAACCAGACCTTACTCAGCCAAGGATTCCATCAATTGAGTTACTGTGGGGAGACAATTCTCCCCACAGAGACCAAGCCAGACCCCGGGCTCGATCCCTACACCATCAGGGAGGCGAGGCAGATCGAAGCCCTCTGGTCCGGGGGTCTGGGGTGGCCTGGATCGCTGGGTCCTTACTCGACCGAGGTGATCCAGAAGAAACTGAACCTGATCTATCGATTCGATTGATCGGGGCTAACCCAGACCCTAATTACGATACAGCTGAGTTCGAAATGACAATATGAACAGAAACGCATTAAATGGAATAGGATTCGAGCCTTATTGACTCGATTCCTGCAACTGGGATACCTGGTTTTGATCAGGTGTTTGCAGACGGTGAAGTGATCTCCTTCAGCCTTGCTGAGCTACCTTAGATCTCCCTGAGAGTTCCTGAACTCCAGGAGACTCTCATATCAGCGGTACGCGAGCTCGGGAGCGCCTGGGTGAAGCTTCGGCAATCGGCAATGGCGGAGAAGGAAGCCCGACTCCAATTGATCAGCAAGGATCAAATGGAGGGGAGCTGAGGCTATTTATAGCCTCAGGGAGGTGCCGTGAACCTTCCAGAGCCTTCAATTGGGCTGAGGAGGTCGGACGGCTCGGGCCATGGCCGAGTCTTCCAATTTCCAATTCGAGCTCGGTCGGGCCACGAGGCCCGATTGGGGTCCCATAGCCATTAGGGGAAGCTTGGCAATGGTCTGCTAAGCTGGAGAGGGGAGTGGCCGACCAGATGGCCAGCTGACAGTACGGGAAAATTCCCGGCGGGTGAAGGAATCTGGCGGAGACGATGATCCACCGTGCCAGACCCCGCGGAAGCCATCTGATCGGTTGATCAAAAGGCGATACGGCTGGGATCGCTCGGATCCTAACGACGATCGCGGGAGCGATCCTGGCCGTAGGATCCACGGGACAGATCCAACGACGGATCGGTTGTTCCGCGGCCGCATACTGGCCGTAGATCAAAAATGCGGAACGGCTGGATTCACGGGATGCCACTGTCGCGTGACCCGGGCTCCGCAGTGGATCGCCCGCGGTCCGCACAGCGAATCCTGGCCGTTTATTTAGGTATTAGGGTATACTTGCAAAATCAATTTGTTTGGAACTCTTTTATGCAATTGAACCATTTTAATTTAATTTGAATTATTGCCCAAATGAATTCCAAATTGCACCAAATTTTCACCCTTAGCTAATTTGGGGGTGAGGAATTCAAAAATGCAATTAGATTTTAATTCTGAGATCAAAATATTTTGGGTTTAGACTAGGGCATCTCGACTGATCAGATTGCAATTTTTGACTTAGAGAAGTCCAATGGACTTCAAATTTTCCAGATAGGCTTAAATTGATGTTCTAAAGGCAATGATGCTAAAAATTGAACCACATCAACATTTATTTTGCATGGTAATAACCTAGAGTTGTTACAGACTCCCCTACTTAAGAACGATGTCGTCCTCGACATCATCTTATGAGAAGACAATTACGAGAAGAATGAAGAATGTGAACAAGATTTTAGCATTAAAGAGTACCTGAAGATTTAAAGAGATTAGGATACTTCTTTCTCATATCCACCTCTTTCTCCCATGTGGATTCTTCTAAAGAGCGATTCTTCCATTGAACTTTCACCATAGGGATTGAGCGATTTATTAGCTGCTTTTGATCATGAGCTAAGATCTTAATCGGCACTTCTACATAAGAGAGATTTGGTTGTAGCGATACGGCTGGAAGTTGAATTAAGTGAGATGGATCATAGAAAATTTTCGCAGAGAGGAGATGTGGAATACGTTATGAACTGCAGAGAAATCTTTAGGAAGCTTTAGTCGATATGCTGCAGAACCAATCTTTTCTAATATCTTGAAAGGTCCGACGTAGCGAGGACTTAACTTCCCAGCTACACCAAAATAATAAACACTTTTCATTGGGATGACCTTTAGATACACATACTTTCCCACATCAAGATCCAGAGCACGTTGATGAGCGTCATGATATTTACTCTGCCGATCCTGAGCCGCTTTGATTCTTTGCTGGATTAGCTGAATTTTACGATTTGTTTCTTCAACCAATTCTGATCCGTAAAGCTGAACACTGCCAGTTTTAGACCATGCTAATGGCGTACCGCATTTTCTGCCGTACAAAGCTTCATATGGTGCCATACCGATACTTGCTTGAAAACTATTACTGTATGCGAATTCTACACAAGGGGAAGGTGATCCTCCCAAAAACGTCCAAAGTTCAGAATACAGAGATGAAGGAGATCTTCCATAACTTGGTTGACTCTTTCAGTTTTTCCATCTGTCTGAGGATGAAAGGCGGTACTCATAGCTAGAGTAGTCCCCAAGTCTTGATGTACTGCTTGCCAAAATTTTGAAGTGAAACGACTATCTCGATCAGATACAATGGATCATGGAATCCCATGGAGCCTGATAATTTCCTTGATATAAAGCTTGGCCAATTTTTCCATAGAATCAATTTGACGCATAGGGATGAAAAGAGCTAACTTGGTCAATCGATCAACAATGACCCAAATAGAATTCGCACTGGATCTTACTTTAGGTAAACCCATAACAAAATCCATAGAAATGTCGAACCATTTCCATTCAGGAATTGCTAGAGGGTGAAGGAGTCCTCCAGGCTTTGATGCTCGGCTTTGACTAGACTGCAAATGTGACATTTTGCCACAAATTCTGCCACACTCTTTTTCATACCGGGCCACCAGAATGACTTCTTCAGATCTTGGTACATTTTGGTACTACCTGGATGTACTTGGTAACCATAATTATGGCCTTCGACCAAAATCTCTTGATGCATGGATTTGGGATTCCATAGACGATCACCTTGGTAAATTACGTTACCACGAAGCTGCAGATCAAAGCGACGTCCACTCTCGATATCGACTTTAAACATCAAAGAATCCTCATCCTTGGTTTGAGAGATGAAGACATCATGATGGAAGGTAGGTTCAACTGAGCTCATAGATATTAGTGCTTAACATATCTCCACGCACTTGCCTGATTTTAAATTTTTTGGAATTCTTCCTCCAATGCACTAGTGCAAATTATAGAAGATAGCGCCGCATGACGGCTGAGTGCATCTGCTAGGATGTTCGCTTTTCCTGGGTGATACTGAATGCTTAAGTCGTAGTCGCTTATTAACTCGAGCCACCTTCGCTGTCGACAATTCAACTCACGTTAGGTGAAAATATATTTCAAGCTCTGATGATCGGTGAATATGGAACACTGGACTCCATACAGATAATGATGCCAAATCTTTAGAGCGAAGACTACTGATGCTTGTTCAAGATCGTGAACAGGATAGTTTTTTTCATGTGGTTTCAATTGCCGAGATGCGTAGGCTATAACTCTTCCTTCCTGCATCAAAACACATCCCAAACCTATACCGGATGCGTCATTATAGACCTGGTAATTCAATCCTTCCTTGGGTAAGGCGAGAACTGGGGCAGAGGAAAGAGCATCTTTTAATGTTTGAAACGTTATCTCACATTACGGACTCCAAATGAAAGGTACTGCTTTTTGAGTCAGTTTGGTGAGAGGAGACGCAATTTGTGAGAAACCTTTGATGAATTTTCTATAATAGCCTGCCAGTCCTAAGAAGCTTCTGATATCCATCACGGATTTTGGTTGTGATCAATCTCGGACTGCGCTTACTTTGTTTTGATCCACTCTGATCCCTTGAGAGTCGATGACATGACCCGAAAAGGCGATAGAGTCAAGCCAGAATTCACACTTAGAATACTTAGCATAGAGTTCGTGGTTCCTGAATTATTCAAGTACTATACGAAGGTGTTTCTCATGATCAGTTTTATTCTTGGAATAAATCAGTATGTCATAGATGAAGATGATGACGAATTTATCCAGATATGCTTTCAACACACGCTGCATTAAGTCCATAAAAATGGATGGTGCATTCGTTAATCCAAAAACATCACCAAGAATTCATAATATCCATAACAAGTTCGAAACGCTGTTTTCTCAATATCAGAATCCTTAACTCGCAATTGATGATACCCAGATCACAAGGCTATCTTGGAGAAGACCTTTGCTCCAGATAATTGATCAAATAAATCATCGATACACGGTAAAGGGTATTTATTTTTAATAGTTACTTTGTTTAACTCTCGAGCCTAATTGTTACAAGATTTGAAAAATAATCGATGCACATTCTCATCGATCCATCTTTCTTCTTAACGAACAGCACCAGCGCTCCCCAAGGGGATGAACTTGAACGGATGAGGCCCTTCTCTAATAATTCTTGTAGTTAGTTGTTCAACTCTTAGAGTTCTTTTGGCGTCATGCGGTATGGAACTTTTGACAGTGGCTGAGTTCCGGGAATTACTTCTATGGTGAACTCTACTTCTCTATTCGGAGGAAGACCAGGCAGGTCTTCAGGGAAAACATCGGGAAATTCACAAACTACACGGTTCTCGGAAAGAGGTATGTCTTCTTTCTTTTCTCCCAGCATTGTTACAAGGTACGCATTGCATCCCTTCTTTACTAGTCTCTCTGCCACCATGGCGTTGATTAACGACGATTGGGTGCTAAGTTTTCCTACAAAAGATTTGGAATTTCTTCTGCTACCCAAAGTTATTTTCTTCTTTTGACAGTTAATGGACGCACCATGTTGGCTTAACCAATTCATACTTAGGATTATGTCAAAGTTGGTAATTGGCAGTAGAATTAGCTTAGCTCTGAATTTTGACCCTCAATAGGAATATCTAGATTATAGAATTATTGAGACTGCATACGAGCTCCAGAAGGTAGCCCAATACTTAATGAACTGGCTAGTTGATGTGTCTGTAGTTTAAGTGTTTTAGCCCACTCTTCCGATACGAAAGAATGACTTGCTCCCATATCGAATAAAACATTACAAGTTGTGTCGTTTATGGTTAATATGCCTATAGTTGTGATAATTTGCATAAGGATAGTTCATTGAAATACGGGAATAGTAAGGGACAAATATTTTAATACAGTAAGAAAAGAGAATTGATTTATGGCGTACCTGATACCACGTCATTATTTTCAGGAGCAAAAGCTGGAGTTAACATATACACTCGGGCAGGTGCCGAGGGTTGCTTGTTCTGGGTTCCTGAATCTTAGCGATTGTATGATTACCTTTGCATCGGTACACTTGCCCTTGAGTTCATCGTAGGAGCCGGCATTATGGCACGAGCGGGCTCCCGCTGGTTCACGGGTTGAACACGAAAGATTTGCTTATGGCGGGAGTGGTCGATGGACACTCCATTGATGGTCTTTTTCTCCCCTACACTCATAGTAGTGGCGGCCCTTACGGCCACAAGTGAAACATACGCCATCGAAGTGGTAGCACTTCCCATACATATGCTTCTTCTTACATTAAGAATTCTGAAGCTGAGGTTATGTAGTTTCCATGTTGTAGACTCTGGCCGTTTTGCGATGGCCAAAGCGCTCGTCTCGTGGGTGCGTGACTATGGTTTTTCTCTTCCGGTCCAGCTGACTCTGGAATCCTTCTTGCAGACGGTAGCCTCGATCAGCTCTATTAGGGTTTTGAACTGCCATGAGACTAGGTGTGCTCTAATAGAATCTCTCAGACCATTCATGAAGCGGTGACACTTGGATGCTTCCGATCTTACTAGATCTGGAATGAACATTGACAGTCTCCTGAATTCTTGTTCGTAATCAGATACTGACCTACTCCCTTGCGGAGGTGAAGAAGTTCGTCTTCTAGAATTGCTTGTGCTGAGGCTGGAATGAAAGCTTCGCGAAATGCTTCCATGAACATATCCCATGTCTCAAAGTCTGCAAATCTGTTATTCCGTTCATTTCCCACCAATATTCTACTTCTTCTTGGAACAGATAGGTCACCAGACGAATTGCCTCAGAATTAGGGCATTTAATCAATGCCAGATTCTTCTCCACTAACTTTATCTATGTTACAGTATCCATGGGGTTCAATGCCCTGTTGAATATGGGAGTGCGAAAACGAAGGAAATTGTGTAGAACTCTGTCACCTGAGTTGTAAGAAGAAGGTCCGGAGGATTGTTGTTTGACAGAGAGGATGAGAGATCGTGTCTCCTGCGCTTATTGTGCGTTACTATCAATTAAGGCCTTTATTAGATTGGCCATAAGACTCGATTCTTCAGGTCCGTTTGACGATGGGATCGTCTTCTTAATAGGAGTGGGAGCAGAGGGGGAACCAGGATTCATAGCTGCAGTTATGATGCAAATTTTAGAAAATTTCATTCATTTTCAAGTTCTTTCTCATAAGAGAAGATACATGGATACATCAAAATATGTAAACAAAATAACGAGAAATGACATAAGGAAATTCCTAGGGTCTAGTTACAATAGTCTACCTAGAAGGTAGCACAAAAGTCATCATATGTGACTACGTGACCTTTCCGAGCTAATCTCCTATCGACCCAATACCACCAACGACTCACTGATCCCCTCAGTAGGATGTCTACAATCTCCATGCGGTACTCTTCTCTGGACAGGCTGTCTCTCGAAGTGCCGTGGTAACACGATCCAGCCACTCTTTGGCTAGCATCGAAAGACTGGTGCCTCTGAATGATGAATGAACCAGGATCTTGTCCAGTACTGCGACTCCTCAGGATGATACTCCATCCACCGTCCTCCCGTAGAGCTGACCATCTTGAAGGTCATCTATCCAATAATCATCAAATCTCCTAAGGTAGAACAGAAATGCTGACAGCGAGTATTCCATTCCCTAAAATAGTTTAAGCCATAAACATTTTATTCATTATTCTTTCAAAATTTGTTCAAATCCAAAGATGTCATTTTAAGTTATCTTTTTACGTACGTTTAATTCCTAGGGTGTCAGTATTGTAGACATAATCTCCCTTTCTATTTCTGAGATAGCTTAATGAATCTTTTGGATGTTTGCTTTACACTACACCTAGTAATTATGATCTTGTCTTGACACAGACAACAGATTATAAAGTAGATAGGAACAAGCACCTTATCTGACACTTTATAATACTTCTCTGATACCAACTGTAACGCCCCCGTCCCGTCGCCGTGCGCAAAATATGAGTATAATTCATAGATTGGCAGCGAACGGTGCGCTACTCGAGAATGGTGGGCCATACAAGTAAAACCCATCGTCCTGAATAGGCTAAAGAGACAGAGCCATACCGAAGGCCGCTGACTGGAGCCCTAAGACTAGGCTCGAGAGTCAATATCTAAGATAAGAATGGAACACTTATCTTAGGTATTAGACTTAGTACATACATATGGTGCAAGGGAGTGGAGAAGAACCCATGTATGTTATAAAATATATCAGTGTTTCCAGTACACACGATCACATCACAATACTATGTATAATAGTATAATAGAGTGCGGAAGCTAAAAAGCAAAACATCCAGAAATATAGTCATCCCAAGCAGTAGTAATCATCCATCTCAGAAAAGAAAAGTAAAAGTACATCCAGAGTTTATTACAAACCATTTAAATGTAGGAATATAAAGAGTCTAGCTAGAATACTGGAAAGAACTAGAAAGTAAAAGTAGGTGCTCAAGGCCCTACAGCTCCAAGTGCTCTTCATGAGTCCCTGGGACGTCCTCCTGACCTGCCTCCAACAACTGCTCGGGATCTAGCAAATTGCCGGATCCCAAAAGTACCCCGTGTTAGACAAGAAGTCTAACACATCAAAGCTGGCTATACAAGCTAATCTAAACATAACAAATATGCAAGGACATAAAGTAAAAGTGTAGGAAAAACTGTAAAGCATCAAATAACTAAACTGTAGGAACTAAGCAAAGAAAAACTGCATCAAAACCAAGTACTGAAAGTACATGAAAATGTCAGATGCTGAGAGGATGCTATAAGCTGCACTATATGCTACTTAAGCAATGCTCACAGATATGTTATATCACAGTATATCACAGAATTATCACTGAAGGTTTGTGAGTAGTACGGTCCAATGTAAGCACAACAGTTAGGAAGTCAGTATGGTGATGCAGATGGACCCTGAAATTCCCCAGTCTGTGTATATAACATTCCGTATCTCATACTGTATCACTGATAACCATGTGTCACAACAAAAGGAATGAGTTCAACTCATGTTTATGCTTATGCTTATGCCATTATATGATATGAATGAAAAATCCCGAAATCCATGAAGAATATAGTAAGAAACATAAATGAATCCTAAGTCTCCACTGTGCAGAATACTGTTAAAAGGATTCTGACTCCAAATCTCTAGATCGATATTTAGTTAAAGTTTCTTATTTACTTAAATATCACTAGGCGGGGTGATTGTATACAGATATTAAATATGCTGCAAAGATAGGACACAACATTTAGTTTGATTAGGCCACCCTAATAAAGCGATCTTCATTAGGAGGCACCATCCGATGATGATTTTGTATCTCAAACTAAGCATTTAGTCACTAAACTCACAATCATACTTAGCATCTTAAGGAAGGTGATTCCCCTTTTCTTAGTTTAGTATTTAGCCATACCTATTGAAGCGATCTTCGCTAGGAGGCATTACCGATGGCAACTGTCCTTCAATAAAATTAAGGAATGGGTACCCATTTAAGACACTCTTAGGATCGATTGATTTACTCTAAACGAGGTTATATCCGCCTAAGCCTGCAGGATAGCAACAAAGATAAATCTTACTTAGAGTGACTCAACCAATCCAGAATATTACTTGGGACCAGTAATATGGGAAAACTATACTACAGTACCCAATAATCATGGTTCAATCAAATCTATTTAATAGAGCAAGGATTTATCAAGACTACAAATCTTAAACTAATAGGTAAGTCTTATACAAGGTTTCACCAATCAAATGTGATCAAGGATCACTTAATATGGATTCTACATAAGAAGATGTATCTCTTCTAATCTTAAGTGATTACTACCACAAGGGGAATAGATCAATCTCTAAGGTGAAGGGATCTTCTATACTTCTACCTCAAGGATTCATACAGGCCTCCTACCTCATGATATATGAATTTAGGTCTTTTAAATAATTCAAGATGATCTTATGAAGATAATATCAAGATCTCTTCTTTAGGTGTTGATATTAGACAAGGCCTCCTACCTCATGATATGAATTTAGTCTTTTAAATAATTCAAGATGATCTTATGAAGATATATCGATCTCTTCTTTAGGTGTTGATATTAGACTATTAGGTTCTGGTTCATAATTAGACTTATAATGACTAGATCAGATGAGGGAATCATCTGGTCATACTTAGACTAAGATTATGAGGTGTAAATCATAAATATTGTTAAGGATTTGATCACTTGTTAGATCAACATAGTATTAATGATCTTGTTATGCAAGTTTATTACTTAAGAGAAAATTAGGGATCTTAATGTTTAATTCAGATTGTGAAGTCACAAGGGTTATTATTAACCTTACATTGTCTAATACAAATGTTTAGAGCCAATAAAAAATCAAATGCATTATTAGAAATGCTTAATTCAAAGTCATGAAATCAATATAATTAAGTTAGGGTTTTTATGGTTTTATATTTTCCTTAAGTAGATTAGGGTTTGATTCCTTCCCAAACCTCAAGTCAAATCAAGTGTGTATCTAAAGATCAATGTCAAATCAGTGGATTAATTATGTATTATTGGTGGCAATCCTAGATCTAGATCAAGTCTTAAAAGCTTGATCCAAATCTTAAGATTTCTTAAGTTAATTAAGATATCTAAGATTCTATAGTTTTGGTTTTATTCAAGTATGCTTAATAGGTTTGTAAAAAGGTGATTTCATTTCATTTAGTTTACTGTTATAAGTCAAAATAATAATTAAAGTCAAATAAATAGTGGTTACTTAGTGCTAACCAAACCCTAATTTCAAGCAAAAAGGATTTGCACATAAATAAAAATCCAACCATTCAAATTATATGAAATTTGGCATGCAAGTCCTAATTAATCATACAAGTAATCAGAAACTGAGTTTGCTAAGATCCAATTTATATAAACCCTAAAATTCACTAATTATGATTTGACAAGATTAGGGCATAACTAGAATTACAGAACTCAAATAAATGTTATACTTGGCACATGCAATCTAATTAACATCAGTGAACTAATGGCATCCTAAACATGCAATTTGGATAAGTAAATTTGCTGTTCTACCCTAATTAAGATTCACTGTAATTAGGCATAATTAAAGATCTAACCATCAGATATAGATTTTATTTTATATTTAAATTCCTGAGATTTTTCTGAATTTACATATATATCATAAAATTTTGACCAGTGGATTAAAAGTTCTTTGAATAATACATTCTGTATTTTTATTTAATCAAAATCCTATGATTTGATTAACCAAATTATTTTCCTTAAGGAAAATAATTCCATTAATTCAATTTAATTAAATGGCTCGGCCCGAAATCGAAAATGCACGGGTCGTGGGTCGATCCGGCCCGCACAGTGCCGTCATGCCCATCCCTTCGTCCCGATAGGTAGACCGAATTAGGGAACCCTAATTCCCAAAATTTCAGTGCGTCCAGGCCATGGCTCGGCCAACACTCGATTGCTACTCCATCACCATGACCAGACGTGTCTATTGGGGCCCGAAGCCCCTTGTGAGGTGGTCTGGATCAACCAAACCTTACTCACCCGAGGATTTCGTCAATTGAGTTACTGTGGGGAGACAATTCTCCCCACAGAGACCTTGCCACACCCCGGGCTCGATCCCTACACCATCAGGGAGGCGAGGCAGATCGAAGCCCTCTGGTCCGGGGGTCTGGGGTGGCCTAGATCGCTGGGTCCTTACTCGACCGAGGCGATCCAGAAGAAACTAAACTCGATCGATCGAATCGATCGATCGGGGCTAACCCAGACACTAATTACGATACAGCTGAGTTCAAAATGACAATATGAACAGAAACGCATCAAATGGAATAGGATTTGAGCCTTATTGGCTTGATTCCTGCAACTGGGATACCTGGTTTTGATCGGGTGTTTGCAGACAGTGAAGTGATCTCCTCCAGCCTTGTTGAGCTACCTTAGATCTCTCTGAGAGTTCCCGAACTCCAGGAGACTCTCCAATCAGCGGTACACGAGCTCGGGAGCGCCTGGGTAAAGCTTCGGCAATCGACAATGGAGGAGAAGGAAGCTCGACTCCAATTGATCAGCAAGGATCAAATAGAGGGGAGCTGAGGCTATTTATAGCCTCAGGGAGGTGCCATGAACCTTCCAGAGCCTTTAATTGGGCTGAGCAGGGTCGAAGGGCTCGGGCCATGGCCGAGTCTTCAAATTTCCAATTCGAGCTCGGCCGGGCTACGAGGCCCGATCGAGGTCCCATAGCCATTAGGGGAAGCTTAGCAATGGTCTGCTGAGCTGGAGAGGGGAGTGGCCGACCAGATGGCCAGCTGGTAGTACGGGAAAATTCTTGTCGGGTGAGGGAATCTGGAGGAGACGATGATCCACAGTGCCAGACCCCGCGAATGCCGTCAGATCAGTTGATCAAAAGGCGATACGACTGGGATCGCTCGGATCCTAATGGCCGATCGCGGGAGCGATCCTGGCCGTAAGATCCACGTGACAGATCCAACGACGAATCGACTGTTCCGCGGATCGCATCATGGCCGTAGATCAAAAAGGCGGAACAGCTGGATTCACGGGATGCTGCTGTCGCATGACCCGAGCTTCGCAGTGGATCGTTCGCGGTCCGCACAGCGGATCCTGGCCTTTTATTTAGGTATTAGGGTATATTTGCAAAAATAATTTGTTTGGAACCCTTTTATGCAATTGAACCATTTTAATTTAATTTGAATTATTGCCTAAATGAATTCAAATTGCACCAAATTTTCACCCATAGCTAATTTGGGGGTGAGGAATTCAAAAATGTAATCAAATTTCAATTCTGAGATTAAAATATTTTGGGTCTAGACTAGGGCATCTTGACTGATCAGATTGTAATTTTTAACTTAGAGAAGTCCAATGGACTTCAAATTTTCCAGATAGGCTTAAATTGATGTTCTAAAGGCAATGATGCTAAAAATTGAACCAATCAACATTTATTTTGCATAGTAACAACCTAGGGTTGTTACACCTACGGGCATAAAGAACTATTTTTAAGACCCCCTTAGGAATGTCTCCTTATAAACTATTGTATGGTAAGTCTTGCCATCTACCAGTGGAGCTGGAATACCGTACTTTTTTGGCCATTAAGAAATTAAACTTGGAATTTCAACAAGTAGGATTAAGGAGAATGCTGCAATTTAATGAACTCGATGAATTCAGATTGAATGCTTATGAGAGTGCTAAAATGTACAAAGAAAAAACTAAAAAATAGCATGATAAATTAATTAAACCAAAGCACTTTCAACTAGGGATGAAGGTACTCCTTTTTAATTCAAGGTTGAGATTGTTTCTAGTGAAATTGAAGACGGGCTCATTCACAGTGACAAAGGCTTACCCTCATGGAGCAATAGATGTCACTTCAAGTGAAGGGAATTTCAAGGTAAATGGGAATCGATTGAAGCCATATTTGGAAAAGAGTAACCTGTATGAAAAAGGATGATGGACCTTACAAGACCTCCCTATGGAAGGAATCGCTTAGGAGATTTTACATGCATCAAGCTGAGACATTAAAATAAGCATTTGGTGGGAGGCAACCCATGCTCACTAAGGTTGTTTCTTTTTCTTTGTTTTCATTTTTATTTTCCCTTTTTTTGTGGTTTGCTTTTTTTGAATAAATAAATTATGAACTTTCATATTCTCTCAATATTTTTTTTGTGTGGTTTACAAAGAATAATTTTTCTGAACTTTTCAATGCCGTGAATGTAATGAAAATATCATTGTGAAGATTAAATGTCAACCAAATTTTGCTTAATAAAAAGTGAAAAAACTAATTGACAGCACTAAATCATCCAAACAATGGGATGGTCCTGGGTTGTATCAAGTCTCCAAATATTTAACAAGCTCAATGCTAAGGTCTAAGTATGTGGGGTGAAGTGAAAAACTAAAACTAGTGATTAGAAATAATTGAGTAAACTAATGAGTGTACTAGGCTCCTGTAGGATTTCATGATCACAAAGAATTGGAAAAAAGGGATGAAGAAAAATGTCTCACCCTAAAGTTAAAAAGAAAAGAAAACAAAAACTGGGATGAAGAAAAATATCTCTCCTAAGGAAAAAAGTGAAACAGTGATGAAAAATATCTCTCCTAAAAATTATGTCTTTGTGATTTATAAGAAGAAGCAAATATGGTACAAAACTCTTGGTCACTCATAGTCCACTAGTTTAGGGAATTCCAAGGAACCTCTCCATAATGAAATAATAAGCATTACAAACTTAAAATTGGAGACTATAAAAGCAACCAAAGAATGTAACTTGAGTTTAGAATCATTTAGTGGCTGGAGACTTGTAAGTCACTTTAGTTAAAGCACATTTAAATGACAATAAACTTCACGTGAATATTAAAATTTTGACTCTCATACTTTGAAATTAAAAAATTTATTTTAAGCTTACTCAAGGATGAGCAAGAATCTTAGTGTGGGGGTGTGATGAGTCCATAATTTATAGCTAAAACAAAGAAAGAATTCATACACTTCCATATTGAGAACAACTTACTTTGATCAATTCTTTATTTTTTCAAGAAAACTAAGACGCTCAACAAGATCTGGAGCAATTCTGTAATTCTAAGAAAAAATCACTGCAGCGTGCCAAAGTGCGCTCTAGCGACTAGAGAGTAACAGTAATGACCAAGGGGCAATTCTGGAGCCTGGAACAATTCCGCTATAGCGCACAATAGTATTGAAAATTTCAAACTCAACACTACAACGTGCCACATCACACTGCAGCACGCTATAGCAGGTTTGAAACATTGATACTCAATCGCTACACAGCGTGCCACAGCGCGCAGCAGCGCACTACGTAGATTGAGTTCAAACTTAAAAAGAAACTACAGTGGGTTGAAATGCTGAAACTCAACCTCTAGACAGCCTGCCACAGTGCACCGCAGCACCCTACAGTTATAACAGCCTAGGTTGTTACTTAGGTCAATTAAGATTAATCTAAGTCTTAATTGGGATTCTAATTCATTAACCAAGTCATTTAGAACTCATCTCTAAGATCTAGATCAAATCTTGATTTCTAAAAAATCCCAAATCAGAAATTGACTTTTTATTTAGATCTCAAATGAAAATCTGACTTCAACCATTACGCTCACCACCTTCCTAAATTAGCTAGGGGTGAAGTTTTGGATGCATTTGGAAGTTGTTGGATTTTCGTCGGATTTAATTTAATAATATTTAAAATACTGCCAAAAAAATCAAATAATTAAAATACTCATCGGAATAAAAAATCCAACTTCAACCGTTGCATTCCTCACCTCTAAATTAGCTAAGATAAATTTATGGGATTTTTCTGAGTTCATTTGATGGTTCAATTTAATTATGAAATTTGGAATTTAAAATATTAAATAAATTAATATTATTTGAAATACCTAGTGGGGTCCCGCCTTCCAAATCGGTCTAGACCCAGTTTTATTTGCTCACGAATTTGACCCGTTACCTTAACGGGTTGTGCTCGTTGTTTTGATCAGCTCGATCCGAGCCGATAGTTTGGGTCGTTCAATCAGACGCCCAGAGCGTTCTTCCCCGAAAAGTGTTACGCGTATCCATCCCCTGCGTACGCGTCAAACGCCACCGCTCATAGGCGGCAATCGGCCACCTTGTGACCTTCAAAGGCCTAAATTACCTTCGTTAAACACATATCTTTCTCTGATCTAATGGAAAGGAAAGTGAATTGACAGACTGTAAATACACGTCTGCGCTCACACACAAGCGTATGTGGTCTGAACTAATAAGTGGAAAGTGTTAATTTTTGGGATTTATCAAACCACTGAGAATTAGTTATTTTGACACTAAGGTCTATCTATTCCTCACTAATATTTAAGCTACAATTGATTGGACGAGTTGGCCCTAGATTTAGCACAATAATCACTATGTGAAGATACGTTAGATAAAAGAGAGAGGAGAGTTGGGTTCATCCCACATACGATGAGAAGTTTATTAAATTCTCAACAACTACTCCATTTTTTAATGGAAAGTGGCCTCTTGATGTGATAAGAAGGATATTGGCCACTTCACTCTTAATTTGGGATTTGCCATCATGACTCCAGAATTTTTAATTGTCAAATGCTGGTTAGGAGAGGATGAAGGAGGATGCAGCCCCTCTCCTATAAATACACCTCCTCTTGACTAGAGGAGGGTTCACAATTTGCTCAATTCACTAAGTAGAGGAGTGGTGGCAGAAGTGGAATTGAGGAACCTCCAAGGGTGGAAAAGCAAGCTCTTGCTCAGGAAGAGAAGAAAGAAGGCAACACTAGTGACTTAGAGAGGAGGCTTGAAGAAAGAGAAGAAGAAATATGGAGACTTCCAAGGAACGTTCCTATATCTTCTAAACTTTGCTTTTGTAGTTTCTTTTCTTAGTTGATCATGAAATGGTCTTTATCCATGTATGTGTTTTTTCTTCATTTCCTTTGTAATGAGTAGCTAATTCTCCCTTGGGGAAGGTTGGGAAAACCCGCATGTGTATGAGTAAATTTTAATGTATGAAGTTTCTTTTGTGTGCTCAAGCACAATAAAATGTGTGAACTTTATGCCTTGTTAAGAAAATGCCTTTTATTATTTAGTCTTGAATGTGGATGAAAGGAAAAATGAACACATAATCTCAAGAACTAACTGGTCTTGTGATCCATAGCTCACCTTAGGTTGGATGCTAGGTTTATGAGTGCATGAAAGCTTAGAACTATGTGACAAAGTTCTTGAGCTAATGCACCTTAATCTAAGCTCAACCAAAGTGTTGATGCATGTGATGCTAGACCCACTAAATGAGCTCCTTAGCTCAACATAATTGAGGTAGAGGAAGAAAATAGTTGAGGTGCTCATGAACTAAGTGACATAATCATTGAGCCCAACATATTAATCCCTCATCTCAACTATGTGTGATACGAGAGATGCTCGTGGTGGAATCAATGCTTATAAAGATTTAAAAGAACTAAAAAATTGAATGTCTCCTTGATCAAGAGATAAGATAAAAACACTAAACTTAAAATCTTATAGGAATCTTTGTGCCAAAATAGAACCGAATGTGTTTTCATTTTGAGCACAAGATTTGAACTTGTGAAACCTTGAGGTAAAACTCAAGGAAGCACAATGTGCACTTGATTAAATCAAAAAGAATAAAAGAAAAAGCTTGAGAATTCAACATGCATTAATAAACTCTCATCGCATGCGGGATGAACCCAACTTCCTCTCTCTTTATCTAACTTATCCTTCATATAGTGATTATTGTGCTAAATCTAGGCCAACTCAACCAATCAATTATAGCTTAAACATTAGTGAGAATAGATAGACTTAGTGTCAAAACAATCAATTCTCTGTGGTTCCATAAATCCCAAAAATTAACACTTTCACTTATTACTCCAGACCACGTACACTTGCGTTGTGAGCGCAAACGTGTATTTACAGTCTGTCAAGTTTTTGGCGTCGTTGCCGGGGATTTGTTATTTGTTTTGTATTAAGGATAATCTATAAGTAGCTAGTGATTTAAGTATTTCATTGCATATGTTTTTAGTTTTTTTTTATTTTTGTAATTATAAAACTAACGATTTACTTTTATGTTTCTTTATTTTTGGTAATTTTTTTTTGAACACTATTGCCAAAATTGTTCTTGATAGCCTCATTATTAGTTGGATGATTAAAAGAGTTTGTATTGAATATCTTTTTGATCCTGAAATTGAGAGAACTTACTTACTGGCTAGGAGAGAACAAAACCTTTCAAATCAACAAATTGTTATGGAACATACCGTTATGGGAAACTGTAATGAAAATGAAGGGGAGCCATTAGGAGAGACTAGGGGAAGAGCACTAAGAGACTATGCACTACCTACTGTTAGGGAAATCCCTATGCAATTGTAAGGCCAACATTGAAGCCCATAATTTTGAAATCAAACCTTCCACACTAAGCATGGTTCAAAATAATCAGTTTGGGGGATTAGCTACTGAAGATCCAAACTCACATATTTCAATGTTCCTTGAAATATGTGACACCTTCAGGTTTAATGACGTCTCTAAAGACGCAGTTAAATTGTGGCTTTTACCATTCTCTTTAAGAGATAGATCCAAGAGTTGGCTCAGCTCTCTACCTAGCGATTCCATCCAGACATGGGATGATTTGGCTAAGAAATTCTTAGCCAAATATTTCCCTCCGGCTAAAACTGCCAGGTTGAGGATTGAGATCACCAACTTCACTCAGTTGGAAGGAGAAACTCTTTATGATGGGTGGGACTGATTTGAGGAATGCTTCAGGCATTGCCCACATCATTGGTTCCCTCTATGGATGTAAGTGCAAACTATTTACAATAGTTTGAACTCTCCTACGAGGACACTCATTGATGCAGCCGTCGGTAGTTCTATTAGTGAATAACCCAAGAGGAGGCCTTATGACCTCTTGGAAGAAATGGCCAATAATGCATATTAAGGGCCTTCCAGAGGTTAAAAAAAGGAAGCTATAAAAATAAACGAGTCCAACCAAAATAATAGCATTACAGCAAGAGATACATGCCTTGAACGAAAGAATAGAAAGGATGAATGTTAATGTTGTTCTAGAAGTACATTGTGATTTGTGTGGGGGTAGGCATAACAGTGAAAATTGTAACTTAAAAACCCCTTTGTACAAACTAACACTGAACAAGTTAATTACCTAAGAAACAACAACTCGATGAATAACCCTTACTCCAACACCTACAATCCAGGGTGGAAAAACACCCCAACTTTTCTTGGAGTAATAATAATAATAATGCAATTCAATATGGGGGAAATTCGTCCAACTAATAATACATAATAATGGAACTAATAATAGCAACCAACATCAAAATTTGAAGGGGCCTTCAACTCATTTAAGGCTGAAACGATCCAATTTATGCGCCGCACCGAAACCACTATCACTCGCTATGATGCTTCTATCCAAGGAATAGAAGCTTCCCTGAGAAATATAGAAAACCCAATTGGGGCAGATCTCCAAGCAGCTGACCTCTCGGTAGCAAGGGGCCCTACCCAGTTCGACTGAAATAAACCCTAGGGAGTTGGTTAGTGTGATACATTCGGATGTTGTGTTAGATGGAATTAATACTGAAGGTACGAGTGCAACAGATTATAAGCTAGAGGAAAAGAAAAAATATTGGTGAATGAGAGTGAGAAACTAACAGTGCCTAAATGTGAAGACCCTAGGAGGGTTGAGCATCCCTTGCATAATCAAAAACGAAGTATTTGTAGATCCCTTGTGTGATCTAGGTGCTTCGGTGAACGTTATTCCCTACCATATTTACGGACATCTAAAGGTAGGAGGGATGGAATATACCTCAATGATTTTGGAGTTTGCCAATTTAGAATCCTTTACCCCTCTTGGATTGATAAAAAATGTTACAGTCGAAATGGGAAACTTTATAGTTCCAACTGATTTTGAGGTTTGTGAATGGGATCAATGGAATAAGAATTCCACGATTATCTTTGGGAGACCCTTTCTAATGAGTGTGAAAGCTGTTATTGATATAGGTCGCGGGGTTATGAGCGTAAGTGTAAAAGGGAAAATTTAATTAATTTACCTTAAACCCACTTTATTCAAGCAAAGAGAAATGGAAAATGAGGTGAAGAGAAGGGTAAGAGAAGAAAGGTTATGGATTGACGATGTCCTAGAGGATCTAATGATAGAAGAAAGAAATTCTGATAATAGCTCAACTCCTTCCTTAGAAAAGGGGAGGAAGGAAGGAGAAAGAAAGAGAAAAATAAGACGTGGAAAAAGAAAAATGAAAACTCCCCCTAAGCTTGAAATGGAACAATAGATCCGCTAATGCAAGTAGAAGATAGTAGGAGTTCGAGCACCCATGAGAGTTGTGCTCACTCTAGTATTTTCAGCTTATGGAAGAGGAAACCACTGAATTCTACTAATTGAACATTAGCCAGTCTAGCTAAAGACGTTAAATTAAGGGCTTAATGGGAGGCACCCACTTAAAAAAAAAAAAAAAAAATTTGGCGCTACAGTGCGCTGCAGCAGGTAAACCTGACCCATGGAAAACCCGCAACGACGTGCGATAGCAAATTTTTTCGCTACAGCGCGCTGCAGCGAAAATTCCACGATAGCGCGCTGTAGCAAAAATTTTGCTACCACGCGCTGTAGCGCGCTACGCTGTAGCGGTTTGCTCCAGCTACAGAAATTTGTTTTTTTCTCCTCTGTATTGGGAACCATACAGTCAAAAAGTTATGCAATTTGGGTTCCCCATGCAGTCAAAAGGTGTGGCTAAGAAAGTTGCCCCCCCTTCACATGGATCACCACATTTATGGCATGGGGAAGACCCATTAACCATACTCTCTTGCCTTGGATTCTCTTGGCTATAAATAGGATGGATGGGGAGGGGTTATCCTTGTACCATTCTTTACTCTCCTTCTTCCTCATACTCTTGATCTCTCTAGCTCTCATTTCTCACCATGTCTACCGGAAAGAAAGCCATTCCAAGAAGGGAGGTTGAAGCCTCTTCCTCCGCGGGAACTTTTAATAAGAAAAGGTTCTCTTCCGCGAAGGCCGAGCATCATTTTTATTCAACCACTTCTCAGCAGAAGTTAATTCCGAAGAGATGTTTCAGCCCCCACCTTACCCATTCTGGTTGAGCAAGTCATCCCTCGCGGATGGAAGGAGTAGGTGACAAAGAGATCCCCGACGTACCCAGCGATTGTCCAAGAGATTTATGCAAATGCAATCGATGCGGCCAGGGCAGTGGATTTTCTACCGAGGTAACGGTGTCACCCTTGGAATTGCTCAAATCGAGCAATTCTATGGGCTCCAGGAGGTACATTATTGCGCTTACTTGGATCTCTTGGAATCTCACCAACCCCCCTGATCTTGTTGCGGAAATCATCCGCGAGAACACCGAATGGGAAGGAGGATTAGCCAACATTTCTCATTCCGAATTAACGGATACATGTAGTGCTTGGCTAGTCTTCATTTCTAGCTATATCATGCCTACAAATCACTGACTAAAGTGACCCGTGCCCGAGCACTTCTTTTGTGCTCGTTGGTTAAGCCGGGCAAGATCCGCATTTCCAATATTATTTTGAGCAGCTTTGAAAAGCTCTCAAGGTTCCCTGCGCTGCATTGCCCTTCGGGTCTTTGATATCATGGTTGTGCGAGACCCAAGGGGTCAAGATCCTCTCCTCGGACACTATCGTTCCCCCCGGTTTGCGCCCTTAGCCCATCAAACCTGAATGTCCGGGCAAGCGAACGAGAGCTGCCCAAGAAAAGAAGGGGCCTGCAGGGGGAAGCATCCACGCATCCCGACCCTTACCACACAAACAAGCTCTTGATACATCTCCATAATCAGCAAGCGGAGCTTAGCTAGGCTCTTGCCACGGACATGGGGTTCTTTAAATAAGAACTCATCCAGCAGCGCCGGTTTCAATCTGACTTTCATGAAGCCCTAGGGATGATGTTTGAGGATTGAAGCTTGCAGGGTGTACTAGATCCATCCGTGTTGCCTAGGCCACCTATTGGTGCCCCCATTCAAGAGACACACTATCCTTGTAAACCACATACGTGAGGAGGTGGATGAAGAGGAGGAAGACGATGATTGAATTGGTTGTATTTTTATTTTCTTTTTTTGTTTGTTCTTTTCTATGATTTTCCTTTGTATTTTTTTTGTCTTATTTTGAGATTTTATTTTATGAATCTTCATATTTCTCTCAGTTTATGGTATTTTCAATGACATATTTTTTCTGAATTTTTCAAAAAAATGAAAATCACAAAAATGTCAAGTTGAAATTTGATATAAGTAAAAGGGAGCTTATCAAAAATGACCAAATACATTATAAGCATTAAAATGTTTTAATTAAGGAATGAATGGAGGATAATCTAATCTCCAAAAATTCAACTTAATGCCTTGAACTAAGTGTGGGGGAAGGCATTGGACTTAGACTAGAAATTTTGGTGAATACTCTAAAAGGAGTGTGCTAAGCTCCCGTAGGACTTCATGCTCATAGAGATGCGTATTGGGGATGAAGAAAAGTGTCTCTCCCTAAAAATGAAAAGAACAAAATATATATTTAAAAAGAGATGATGAAAAATATCTCTCCCAAATGATTAAAATGTGAAAGGATGAAGAAAAATATCTCTTCTTTAATCTCTTCATCTTTGTGATTCATAAGAAGGAGCACATATGACAAAACTCTTGGAGTCTTTGACCACCACTCTAGTCTAGAGTCCACAATGAACTTTACCCATCACCTAGTGCCAAGTATGAAAAATCAAATATTTGGAGATGAATTGATTAACCCACTTATTGACACTATTAAAACATTAATATTGCTAAATGTTTCATTTCATTATTGCTATGCTCACACCTTGACTTATATTTATTATAAATACATTGTTGTGACCATCATCCCTACAAAAAAATATATATATACATATCATTTTGAGCTTACTCGAGGACGAGCAAGAATTTATGTGTGAGGGTGTGATGAATCTATTAAATATAACTAAAATAAAGGAAAATTTCATTCAATTCTGATCTTTAAACTGCTCATAAATCAGATTTTGTCTATCTTTTTAGGAAAATAGCCTCTCCAATGAAGTTCTGAGATATTTTTACAAAATTCCAAGATTTTTCAAAGGAAACCGCTGCCGCGCGCTGCAGCGGGTTCATTTGTGAACCGCAGGCGCGGTAGCGCGCTGCAGCGGGTTCATTTGCGAACCGCGGGCGCGGTAGCGCGCAGCACTGCAACGGATCCTGTTTGCAAAATGCTCCCACCACAGTGCACTGCAGCGGTACAATTTGCAAATGGAACCGCTACTGCGCGCTGCAGTGGGTAATTTTGCAATGCATGTACGCGGTAGCGCGCGACAGCTGAAGACTTTGTTATTTTTTTTGCTTGTGCCTTTGCGCGTTGCAGTGGCTGCCACATTTTTTGCTAGTCAGGAGCATTTATTGCGGCTGGGACAAGACCCCCAACCTGCATCTTGTCCCCAGCCATTATTCTCTGCAACAGCTCCGATTTTTAATGGAAAGTGGCCTCTTGATGTGATAGGAAGTTAAACAAAGAAGGATTTTGGTCACTTCACTCTTAATTTGGGATTTTGCATCATGACTTCAGAATTTCTAATTGTCAAATGCTGGCTATGGAGAGGATGAGGAGGATGCAGCCCCTCTCCTATAAATACACCTCCTCTTGACTAGAGGAGGGTTCACAATTTTGCTCAATTCACTAAGTAAGGAGGAGGGGTACATAAGTGGAAGTGAGGAACTCCCCAAGGGTGGCAAAGCAAGCTCTTGCTCAGGAAGAGAAGAAAGAAGGCAGCATTAGTGACCTAAGAGAGGAGCTTGAAGAAGGAGAAGAAGAAATTCAGAGAACTTCCAAGGAATGTTCTTAGTATCTTCTAAACTTTGCTTTTGTAGTTTTTTCTTAATTGATCATGAAATGGTCTTTATCCATGTATGTATTTTTCTTCATTTTCTTTGTAATGAGTAGCTAATTCTCCCTTGGGGAGGGTTGGGAAAACTCACATGTGCATGAGTAAATTTTAATGTATGAAGTTTCTTTTCTTAAACACAAATAAAATGTGAGAACTCTATGCCTTGTTAAGAAATGCCTTTTATTATGTAGTCTTGAATGTGGACAAAAGGAAAATGAACTCATAATCTCAAGAACTAACTTAGCTTGTGCTCCATAGCTCACCTTAGGTTGGATGCTAGGTTTATAAGTGCATGAAAGCTTAGAAATATGTGATAAAATTCTTAAGCTTAATGCACCTTAATCTAAGCTCAACCAAAGTGTTGATGCATGTGATGCTAAGACCCACTAAATGAGCTCCTTAGCTCAACATAATTGAGGTAGAGGAAGAAATAGTTGAGTGCTCATGAACTAAGTGACATAGTCATTGAGCCTAACATATTAATCCCTCATCTCAACTATGTGTGATGCGAGTGATGCTTGTGGTGGAATCAATGCTTATAAGATTTAAAAGACTAAAAAAGTCGAATGTTTCCTTGATTAAGAGATAAGATAAAAACACTAAACCTAAAATCTTATAGGAATCTTTGTGCTGAAATAGAACCGAATGTGTGTTCTTTTGAGCACAAGATTTGAACTTGTGAAACCTTGAGGTAAAACTCAAGGAAGCACAATGTGCACTTGATTAAATCAATAAGAATAAAAGTAAAATCTTGAGAATTCAAAAAATGCTCCAGACTGGCAAAAAATACAGCGGCCGCTGCAGCGCGCAAAGGCACAAGCAAAAAAAATAGTAAAGTCTTCCGCTGGCACGTGCTACCGCGTACATGCATTGCAAAATTACCCGCTGCAGCGCGCCGTAGCGGTTCCATTTGCAAATTGTACCCCTGCAGCGCGCTGTGGCGGGAGAATTTCGCAAACAGGATCTGCTGCAGCGCGCGGGGTTCGCAATTGAACCCGTTGCAGTGCGCTACCGTGCCCGCGGTTCGCAAATGAACCCGCTTGCAGCGCGCTACCGCGCCCGCGGTTTTTCAAATGAACCCGTTGCAGCGCGCTATCGCGCCTGCGGTTCGCATATGAACCCGCTGTAGTGCACTATCACGCCCACGGTTGGCAAATGAACCCACTGCAGCGTGCTACCGCATCCGCAGTTCGCAATCGAACCCGCTGCAGCGCGCTACAGCATCCGCGGTTCTCAATCGAACCCGCTGCAGCGCGCAGCAGCGGTTTCCTTTAAAAAATCTTGGAATTTTGTAAAAATATCTCAGAACTTCATTAGAGAGGCTTTTTTCCTGAAAAGATAGATAAAATCTGATTTAGGAGCAGTTTAAAAATCAGAATTGAATGAAATTTTCCTTTATTTTAGATATATTATATGGATTCATCACACCCCCATACTTAAATTCTTGCTCATCCTCAAATAAGCTCAAAATGATATATTTTTTTTCTGTTTTGTAGGGATGATAGTCACAACAATGTATTTATAATAAATATAAGTCAGGTGTGAGCATAGCAATAATGAAACGAAACATTTAGCAATATTAATGTTTTAATCGTGGCTATAAGTGGGTTAATCAATTCTTCTCCAAATATTTGATTTTTCATGCTTGGCACTAAGTGATGGGTAAAGTTCATTGTGCACCCTAGACTAGAGAGGTGGTCAAGGACTCCAAGAGTTCTGCCATGTGCTCTTTCTTATGAATCACAAAGATGAAGAGATTAAAGTAGAGATATTTTTCTTCATCCTTTCACATTTTGATCATTTGGGAGAGATATTTTTTATAATCCATTTTTAAATATATATATATATTTTTTTTCATTTTTAGGGAGAGACACTTTTCTTCATTCCCAATATGCATTTTTGTGATCATGAAGTCCTAAGGAAGCCTAGCACACTCTTTTTAGAGTATTCACCAAATTTTCTAGTCTAAGTCCAATGCCTTCCCCCACCTTTAGTTCAAGGCATTAAGTTGAATTTTTGGAGATTAGATTATCCTCCATTCATTCCTTAATTAAAACATTTTAGTGCTTATAATGCATTTGGTCATTTTTGATAAGCTCTCTTTTACTTGTATCAAATTTCAACTTGACATTTTTGTGATTTTCATTTTCTTGAAAAATTCAAAAAAAATATGTCATTGAAAATACCATAAACTGAGGGAAATATGAAGATTCATTAAATAAAATCTCAAAATAAGACAAAGAAAATATAAAGGAAAATCATAGAAAAGAACAAACAAAAAAAGAAAAGAAAAATACAACCTATTCAATCATCATCTTCCGCCTCTTCGTCCACCTCCTCCACGTACGTGGTTTTGCAATGATAGCGCGTCTCTATAATGGGGGCACCAACAAGCAGCCTAGGCAACACAGATGGATCCAGTTCACCCTGCAAGCTTCAATCCTCAAACATCTTCCCTAGGGCTTCATGAAAGTCGGATTGAAACTGGTGCTGCTGGATGAGTTCTTGTTTAAAGAACCCCATGTCCGTGGCAAGAGCCTGGCTAAGCTCCGCTTGCTGATTATGGAGATGTATCAAGAGCTTATTCGTGTGGTAAGGGTTGGGCTGCGCAGATGCTTCCCCGGCGGGCCCCTTCGTTTCTTGGGCAGCTTTCGTTCGCTTGCCCAGACATTCAGATTCGATGGGTTAAGGGCGCAACCGGGGGGAACGACAGTGTCCGAGGAGAGGATCTTGACCTCTTGGGTCTCGCGAAACAATGATATCTTCCATGCGTCCTAATGGCGCCCTCAACGCCGAACCCGCATAATCCGCGCCTCTGCCAGTGGGGCTCGTCGTCCTCTGCTACGCCTATGATCGCCTGCCACATGGATTGGAGACCCGCCATTTCTGTTAATCGTCTAAATCCTACAATTTAACATAAAGATTATTTAGATATATAAATGTTAAAATTTAATTAACTATAAACTATGAAAAATCAAATCCATTTAATTAAATATAATTTGATTATTTAAACTCCTATACTTTAGATATTCATATCTTAATAAATATTAATCCAATTATAGCGAAACTATATATCATTGGAGCTATCAAATTTTCATTTGGATAGTATATTACATAGTGACATTTAAGGGGTATTAAGTAAATGCAAATATGTCACATTAATTCATTTGCTCATAACTTTTAAACCATTAATCCAAACATACCCAATATAGGTCTCAAAATTCTCAAAATACCCTAAGGATTAACCTAGTAGTGTTTATTTTGGTATTTGGATTAAATTTAAACTAATCACATTTAGGACCTAACCCTAATTAGCCTAACTAACCCTAGAACTCTAATTGACCATAAGTTGGTCAATTGAGCTCCAAACTAGGTGATCCAACTATCAATTTAGATCAATAAAACCTAATTTATAATAATATACAAAAATCCTTAGGATCCAACTGTTAGATTTCTTAATTAACCCTAATTACTCTAAATCTTAATTAGTAAGGATTAGTAAATCTAATGATCCAAATTGAATAATTCAAGTTTCAAAGAACTCTTAGAGTAGATTAAAACCTAGTTGTGTGATTGGTTTAGTGATATTGTGATTAATTTTACTAATCACTCACTAATTACACTAAAACCCTAATTTTAACCTTAAATCTTGTATTGGCCATAACTTAACCAATACATATCAGAATTTAATGATTTTAGGTTCTATGGAAATCTTAGTACTTAATCTTCAATAAACTGACAGAAAATTTAGGTGTTATTCGGTTAAAATTACCAAATTATCCTTATAGGTCAAATTACTTAATTTGACCTTATAAGGCTTAATACTTAACCAAAATTTTCTGTAGTTACTGTCTAAACTCATATTAGATAATAAGTAATCATTCCATTTTATTAAAATCCAAAACTTAACCCTAATTTATAAAGATGAAATTTTAGATCCTTAAGTAAGGGCAAAATAATTATTTTGCCCAAATTTAGGATTTAATGATTCTAATTCCTAAATTCATCCCTAAATCATAATATATAGTAATTAAAGTGATTTAGACTTTAATTTAAATATTTCTAAGTCTTAAATTAGAAATTCAAGAAAAACCTTAATTTAAGTCTTAAGTAAGAACCTAAGTAGAGATGTGAGATTCTTTCTTTCCTTTGAACTTCTTAGCTCACCCATAGGTCTTATAACCTTAGTTAGAATGTGTATTTGAGTACTACTCTTAGTACTTAAGAACTTTAATTTCTAAGATTAGAAATAGATCTTAGGTTTGAATTCATCTAAAGAGTCAAGTGGGTTACTCATTAAGGTGAAACCTTGATTTTACTAATTTACTAGATTTTCATAGTTTATTAAATGATTATTTGATCTTTTAATCTTAGAATTAGGTTTATAAATCTATCCTATTAAATTTGACTTAATTCAATAGTATTTACATTAACACTTAATCAGTGAGGTGGGATTAAACCTTAGTCCTTAAGATGACCATATGATTAAGTAATTGAACTTCATTCTTTGGAGTTTAATTCTTAATCCTTTCAATCTTGATTTGGCTAATCAAGATTTAGTTTGGGATTTATAAAATAAAAAATTAGGACGATTGATTTACTTATTTAACTTTATAGGCGACATCGATTCAGTTATAATTAGGACGTAGCTAATCCTAATTGTGTTCAACTTATAGGTTCGTGATTCTAAGTTACAGACAGTATAGGAATTGATGATTCTGAATCTTATGCAACTTAGAGTAGTTAGAATGATTAAATTAGAAAATAAGTGATATCACAAAGTTTGTGTAGTGCTAATTATTACCTTGAAATTGATATGCTATGCTTTCCTTATTTTTGAGCCTCTTTACACTTTTGGACACATTTTACTTAACAGAAATACTTGATGAATATTTTATATTATACTTTGAATTACATTTTTATAGCAATTGTATAACTTAAAAAAAGAAAACTTAAATAAAACAAACTTTAATACACCTTGTGGGTTATGTTTTACTTAGTCTGCCATTAGTATAACTTTACTTTAGGATAGCTTTTGCCTAGGACACTTTCTTAGTGCTTGTTACTTTTGCCTGGGACACTTTCCTGGATGATTAGATGGACGTTACTTTGTGACTAGGACACTTTCCTAGCACAACATACTTTAATCTAGAATATTTTTCCTAGATGAGTAGATGGACTTTACTTTTTGGTAGAACTAACTAGAAGTATCTCCACACTTTACTTTATACTTTACCTTACTTTTATTTTACAAGCATTTTATAGTTATATTACTTTTACTTTTCAGTCATTTTAAAATTTCTTTACAGTTCTGGCTCACTTTTACCTTGCAGTTCAGTTCATCTCTTGTTATATTTTCATTTTCTGCAGTTTTTCAGTATTTCAGAATTTTCTGTAATATTCTTTTTATTTCAGTCACTTTACTTTATTTATAAGTATGTTAGGATGCTAGACTTTATTTTCAGTACAGTACTCTTACTTTATTCCCTAAATTGGCATGTTTAGTTTGATCATATTACTTAGGATTTTTCTTTATACTTAGTCAATTTATATTTGTACTTTACTTACCTTTTATGCAGCTTGAGTTGAGGTATGTGTTTACCTCACATTTTATTTGAGTTATAATTATGTTGATTATAACTTTATTACCTTTCTTTGATGCTTTACTGCTCCTATGTTGCTTAGTATTGTGATATCCTTAAAATACATAAAAATAATAACCTTAAAATGTACTTAGACATTTTGTCTAACTAGATCTTTCTTTTATTGGCTGGGGCCCTACCATTATGAAATTGATAATGGTAGATTCTAAGCTTTTTGAGGAGATTGAGCCTTCAGAAGAGCAGGTCGGGGAGGAAGTGCAGGTGGATGAAGATCATTAGTTTATGTTTCTTAGTTGCTTTACTTTTGCATTAGAGAGGATGAGAGACATTACTTTATATTTCATCTTCTAACTTTAATGTTTGTAAGAATACAGGATGTACTTTACTTTTCCTGTATTGTATATTATGAGCTGGATGTTTTACTTTGTAATATGGATGAATGGATGATTACTTCAGTTTGTACTTTTCTTTCGCACTCTGATTTCAAAGTATACTCATTAAGTGATTGTTATCCTTTGCTTTATTATGAAAAGCGCATCTTTCTCTTAAGATTAGATTGGAGTTTTAAATTCCAACCTAATGTTAAGTAAGGGATGTGCTTAGTGATGACCACACCCTAATCCTTTTGATTAGATGGGGCGGCCGTCACAACAGCAGATTGAGTTCGAAAACTTAAAAGCGCTGCAGTGGATCATAACTAAAAACTCAAGTGCTACAGCGCGCTACAATAGGAGCTGAAATCTTTCTTTTCAGAGTATTTATTGCAACTTGGACAAGACTTCTAGCCAATAGTTTGTCTCCATGTATCCCCTGCCACTTAGATATTTGAAGAGAAAAGAAGGGATTTGGAATGATTATAAAAATTAAAAATGGACAAAATAAGAGATCATTACATACAATAGAACTGGATTCAAGTGGAGTATTTACTCATAATAGAGAAAGGGAGGATGGTGAGCAGAACTTGAATTAAGGAGGACTCTTCTATAAGTACAACCTTTCTTTACTAAAGGATAGTTCCCAAATTTAACTTCAAAATCTCCAGAATTAAGAAAGCTGTAGAGAGGAAGGAGACTTCTCCAAGGTAGTTTGAAGAGTCCCTTACTAGAAGAAAAAGAAGAAAAGACTACACTAGAGAGATAGAAGGAAAGAAGAGAGGAAGGCAAAGGAAGATCCAGAGAACCCTAGCAAGGGCTATTCCTAGTATAGTCCTAATATTTCTTTTTTATTTCCTTTTAGTCGGATCATGAAAGGGTCCTTATCTTCGTATGCTTCCCTTTATAACTTTGCTGTAATGGAAGGCTAGACCCTCCTTGGGGAGGGTTGGGCTGAAATCATGTGAAATGTAAGGGATAGAAAAAGTGTTGATGATCTTCCTTAAGCAATGAATAAAAATATGCGTTCAATTGTAGATATAAATTATCTTGAGAATACATGCTGCGGAATGATTGAAAATATGCTAAAAATATAAACATTGAAAATGGAACATTGAAATGAGTATCCCGTGCTCCATAGCTACCGACTGGCGTAGAGCTGGATATGTGTGTGTTAGCGCTTGGAACTATGTGAGAAGTTTTTGAGCTTAAATGCACCATACTCTGATCTTAGTCAAGAGGTCAATGCGTGTAAGCTAAGACCCACTAACGGAGCTCCGAAGCTTAGTAGACGTGATAGGAGGAAGAAGATTCATCGAGAGCTCATGGATGATATGACATAGTCCATGAAGCCCGAAGAAGTCACTTCCTTATCTGAACTGTGTGTGATACTTATTAGTGGAATCAATGCTTATGAGATTGCCAAATTAAAATAACTATCTTGACAACCTAGACGTAAGAAAACTAATATACTCTAATATCGGTCTCATGAGAATCTTTTTGTTGAGATAGAACCCTAGTGTGTTCATTTAATGCATAAGATTTGAACTTATAGGAATTAAAGGACCAATATAAGGAGTACAATGGTCACTTGATTATTGGGGATGATAGTAAGAAAATGAATAGTTACTTAAGTAGTACTTTAACACGAGTCCTTATCAATTCATATGCAGGTAACCCAACACTCGCCTTCTTAATCAAATAGTATCTTAAATTCTGAAATTTTGCATTATTAAGTAGGAACCAATTCAAAATTGAAAACATATAGTTTAAGTATTATTAAACATAGATACACCTTAGCACCAAATCACACCATTCTCTGAGGATGATAAATCTCAGAACTTACCTTCGAATTATTACTTCAGACCACGTACACTTGCGTACAAGCGCAGACGTGTAATTGCTGTCTATCAGTGTAACCATCCTAGGTTATTACTTAGCTTAATTTTAGCTTAATTATATCATATTTATCATTTTATTGAGTTCATCTAGTCATTAGAACCAATCAAATAACTAGAATATTTAATTAATTAAAAAATTGAGATATTTAGTTTGACCTCAAAATCAAAATCTGACTTAGCCATTGCACTCGTCACCCCCAAATTAGCTAGTGGTGATGTTTTGGACGTGTTTGAAAGTCATCGGATTTTCACGAATATTTTAATATAATAAAATACCCTGAAAAATAGGAAAATTAAATACTTGTTAGAATCAAAATCTGACTTCACCATTGTGTTCCTCACCCCAAATTAGCTTAAGATAAATACTTGAGATTTTTCAGAGCACGTTTACAAAATTTAATTTGTTTAAAAAGCCATAATAAATTAAATAAGTTGAATATTTTATTCCATTTTGTCTTCTTTCCCTCATTCTTCTTTGGCTGGTTGGGACTCATAAGCCTTCACCTCACTCTACAATAGCCTGCATGCTCAGCCTGCCCTCCCTTTTTTTCTTTACTGCTCTTGCCATCCTTGTTCCCCCTTGTTGTGCTCAGCTTAGTCTGCCCCTTCTACCTCCTACTAGCCCCCTACCCTCTATCTCAACAAGTGGGATGGGACAACTCAAACCCATTCCATCCCATGGTAGGTCTTTCCCTCCATTAAAATAGCCTTTAGCTCTCTGCTCCCTTTCCTCCATATTTTCTTTTCCCAACTGAATCCTCCCATTACTGTGTTCGCTGAAGGAAGGATCTCTCAAGCTCTCAAGCCTCCCTTAGGAAATCTACCATTGTCGAAGCCAACGTATCTTATTTTCCCCATTGAATAGATTCAATGGCTACTTCATTTCACTCTTATGCTTATTTTGCATTCTTAGAAATCTGTTATTTGCAATGTCGAAGCCATCGGAGCTCATTAAGGTATTAGATTTCATTGTAGATAAAATGCTCTACTTTCCTTCTTTCTACATACTTTGACCTTTAACTTTATTGTTTGCATAGTTAGAATAATCCTTTCATGCCAATTTTAGTATCAATGGAAAGGTCTCAGAAATACCTTTCCATCGGTATATACCACCGCATGTGAAGTGCTCTAGGTTGAGATTATTTGGGCCCAGAAGCTGACTCATTACAGTTTTTGCACAGATGAAATCACCGTCGGGCACCGCGGTGCCTGAGGTTTGAAATCGGGTTCGACGTAGAGCGCCACAGCATGCCACATTGCTCGAGGTTCAAAATTGGGTCCGTCGTAGCACGCCATAGCGCCCGAGCTTCGAGTTGAGTTCGCCGAAATCCGCTGCAGTGTGCCACAGCGCTGAAACCCGCTGCAGTGCACCACAGTGCCAAAATTTGCTGTACTGCGCCACAATGTGCCGGAGCGCCTGGCTTTCGGCCAAAAAGCGCTACCGCATGCCGTAGCACCCAGAACTGTCCAAATTGGACCAAAACTGGCTGAAATGGCCAAAACTTCACAGTTTTCAAATTTTAAGGACCCTAGGACCTTAGTGGGGCCAAAATATATAAAATTTGAACCTAGTTTAAGTAAAATTAAGCACTGTATAAGTGTGTATGTGAATTTTAAATTGCCTAAGATGATAATTAATCTATAATCGCCTCTAAAACCCTAGTATTTGACTATATCTTAGTCAATTATACTCCAAATTAAGAAATTAAAGATTACTAGAATATTTTGTCGCCTTAGCCTCTGTGTTGATGCTAAGAATCTTTTTGATATTAATAAGCTAGATTAGCCTTCTTCTGATATGGTAGTACTTACATACCTATTCACTATTTACTATTTATCATTTACTATTTACTGTTTGTGTTTCCTATTTACTGTCATACTTGACTTTAGTCTACCTTGCTTTACTTAGTTACTTATATATTATAGGATGCTAGACCTTTGTTGCTTACTTATATATACCACTATTGGATTATATTCTTTTAAATCAATATATGTCATATGATCATCAGCATGTTTTTGGATTATATTTTTCTTTCAGTACTTTTACTTACTGTATTATACATGTATGCCTATCCTTGCTTAGTTTACTTGAGGTGTGCCTTTTTGCCTCAAATCTTATTTAGTTATAAATGTTGTATTTATAACTTATCCTTCTCCTTTGTATGCTTGTTCCACCCTTACATTTTGCTTATTTTTATAGTCTAAGCAAAATGGTGATATCATAAAACTCATGAATTATTAACAACCTAAAATGTACTTAGACAATATGTCTAACTAGATTTTTCTTTTTTTTGGCTGGGGCCCTATCATTGTGAAACTAATAATGATAGATTCTAAGTTATTTGAGGTAGTCGAGCCTTCTAAAGATCAGATTCAGGAGGAGCATATTGCTACTGAAGATCCTTAGCTTAGTTCCCTTTTATTTTGTGAGGATGAGAGCCTTATCTTTTTCATTTAAACTTAATTAATGTTGTAATGATATAGGTACTATTTGACTGTGTTTTCCTTACTTTACTATTTATTCTGAGTTGTATGCTACATTTTTCTCTATTTATTATGGTAAATTGGATGAATGTTTACTTTACCTTGATTCAGTACTCTGATTCTATGTTTGCTCAGTGACTGATTATATAGCATGTATGCATTGGCTTATCTCTCCCTTACTAGTGGAATAGAGTTTACACCTAATCCAATGTTAAGTAAGGGGTTTACCAAAGTGACAAACTACCTCTTAGCCTAATCTTGTGGGTTAAGGGGTGGGGCGCCAAAGTAAGCTCCTGCCAAGCTTGTTTAAACAAATACTTTGATCTCGTGGTTGTCGCAAGGGCACTCACGCAACATGACACCAAGTGGAGGGGGAACCTTGCCATCATTCCCCGTGCCCTGCTAACTGATTCATGTAATACTTGGCATATTTTGATCTCTAGTTAAATAATGCCATATAGGCATTTGAGTGAGTAACCGGGTTAGGGACATGCTTATTTATGCAATTCAATGACCTGGACATATTTATGGCTTCGGGGTTATTCTCGAGCACCTTTGGAACGCCTTAATCGAGCCTTGCACGGCTCTATCTTTCGGACCCTTAATTTATGGAATATGCCTTAACCAAGGAGTCAATGTACATTCAAATCATCCTATGGTTCCTTCCCACACTCCTCTTACCCATCATAATTTACATTCCCTTTTTCAAGAAGGGAAGAGGAGTAAAAAAAGAAAGCAAGGGGAGGAAGGAGAGGCATCTTCTTCAAAAAGAAATCACTAAATTCAAGGAGCAGCAACTGCAGATGGGGAAATGTGTGGAGGAAGATATGCAATACTACAAAACCACCATGTAAGAACAAAGCAAGTTCCACCAAAGATACTTTTCAAATTGCAATTCAACCTTAATACTCATTGAAATTCATAAGATGAAGCATAAATGGCACCCAAAATTCTAAATATCTACTTTTGATTAATCTTAAGCAAAAGCCTAGAAATTCCTCTAAGAACATTTTTTTGGTCAAAGCATCACGCATTAAGGTAAGAAAGGGAAAAAAATGGTGAAAGGAATGGAATAGAACTAGGCTGAACATAAGAATTCACTTTTATCAACAATCACCCTATTAAATAAAACATCAAAGAAGAAATTCATAGCTATTTCTGTGTAACTTAAAAATTTAGAAAGTCATTAAGTGCTTGCTCGAGGACGAGCAAGAAGCTAAGTGTGTGGGTGTGATGAACCTAAGAATTATGGTTAATTTAGTACTAAAAATAATGATTTTTCTTAGCATTAGTGTACTTTGAGATGCATTTTTGTGACATTATAAGACAAAAGAGCTAAAATCAAGATTACAAAAGAAACCTGAAACCTAAACTAAACAGACGCTACGGCGCGCCCTAGGGCATCGTGGTGGAACAAACCAGAGAAGCCTGAGCTATAGCGCACCACAGTGCTCCCTCAATAGAGAGCCTAACACTATAGCGCACTATGGTGGACCTGAAACAGAAACTCAGTGCTACCACACGCTGTAGCGCTCCTACAAGAGAAAGCTTAGTGCTTCCGCACACTGCAGTGCTCAATCAACAGAGAGGTCAATGCTATAGCATGCTGAGGCGGGTCCTAAATTGAATCTCATGGCTACTATGTGCCATAGCATGCTTAAAGACTTGTTCAAATCCTAAGGAGCCCATCTCTACAGCGTGTCACGGTGGATTTTGGCTCTATAGAGTGTTGCAGCGGAGTTTATCGCTACAGTGCACCACTACACATATCAAATAGAGAGTCTTGCGCTACAATGCACCATAGTGCCCTCACGATAGAGAGCCTGACGTTATAGCGTGCTGCAGTGCCTGCCATATTTTTGTCCAGGAAAGGCATTTGAAATAGCATTGGGAAGGCCAAAAGACATAATTTTTCTTCTTCCCACACCAAGATTTAATGGAAAATCAATTAAACCTCCTCATTTTTCAATGGAATAAAGGAATAAACCTTAACTGCAATTCAATTCTCAAGAAGAGGGAAAGGTTGGCTTCATAAATGCTGAGAAGATTTTCAAAGATTATATAAGCAAGGACTTAAGACTGAATAAGGGTTCCAGAATTTTATCAGCTCAAGTGTTTTTTATCCTATAGATTGTTGTAGATCCACAAAAGAAGAAGGTTGCAGACAGTGACAAAGAAGAACACAGAAAGCAGGACAAAAAGGAAGATACAAGGAAGAGAGAGAGCCAGGAGAATGTGAAAGATGTTCTTTAGTATTGTACCCCTCCTTAACTTCTTTTTCCTTACTTGTAAAAGCCAGATAAAGGCTTATCATTTCTTGTAGCTTATCCTATTTTCATATTTTAATGGTAGCCTAAACCCTCCTTGGGGAGGGTTACGTGTTAAGCATGTAAGAATATAAGGATTGAAATTTTGTGTACTCTTCCTATTTAAATAAATGCCATTTAGTTTATTTTCATTGCAAGTATGTAAATGATGAATTTGAAAAACATAATTATATTGTAAGAATCTATGTGCAAATCATTTTAATTACATTTGTTGTGCAAAAATGCTTGGTGCATAACCTTAGACTTAAGCAGATTAATTGAGCCATGCAAGTAATCTACAAATCTCTGAGCTCCGTAGAACTTTCTTGATTTATGCGAGGTTATTAGTGCATATTAAGCCTAGGGCTGAGTGGCAAGCTCTAATGTGCTTTGTGGCACAATGACCTTGGTTAAATTAAGAGGATGATGCGTGAGAGTCGAGAACCATCAATAAAGCTCCATAGCTCATTTTAGGCTTATCCGTGGTCTTTGAGTGCTAAGTGCTATTGGGTGATGTGACATAAACCCATGTAGCCAAGCAACTAAATTCCCTAGCCAAACCTAAAATTGATGCATAAGAGCCAATGATAAAATCATGATCATGAGATGCTCAAAATAATTCAAGATTTCATAAGTTATATGCAAGGAATGAATTCATCAAAATAAAGATCTCACGAATATCTAAGAGCAGAAAGAGAATGCAACAGCTATTCATTTTTAGCACTAGAAAAGACTTAGAAAATCTAGAGGAATTGCTAGAGAAGACAAGGTCTCTTGATTATTAAATAATATAATCTATCAAATTCACTTGACTTGATATTTAAATGAAGAGTACTAGCATGTAAAGCTTATTGAATTGCATGCCAAACCTAACTCTTTCTATTTTCATCAAATAGTATTCTCAAAACAAGAATACATGACTGCAGTAAATCAGGACCAAAACCAATATATTTATTTTATATTTAAACATTAGTGAACCTAAGTATACTCTAGTAACAAAATAAAACATTATTCCTAGAGGATGATAATTCAACAAGATCTCATCATCCCATAGTACTTCAGACCACATGCACTTACGTGTAAGCATAGATGTGTATTTTCATTTTGTCATTTTCTCTCTTGATGGAATTAGGACATACATTAATTTTCATAATTTATATTGTTGAATATTTAACACTATGACACATTTCTAAGATGCAAATGAATGGCTTATGCCTGTATCGAATAATGTGTCACATGGTTAGTTGTTAAAAATAGAGCATGCCTAAGTTGGAGAAATTAAGTTGTTTACTACCTAGGGTGATTAACTAAAACAATTCAATAAAAAATATATAAATTCAATTAAAATAAATTCATATTTGACACCACTTTATTATCTTCAAATGTGACTTTTTGTGTCAGGGTTTAAGCCATTGGCATAGTACCAGGTTGACTGTCCACACTTCCTTTTCAAAAATTTCTTACGACTTAATTTGGGGTTCTCTAGGAGGGTATAGGAGCCATTCTATGATTTGGTGCTATCTTCATTGTAGATGGAGGCATTGTCGCTAGTACTGATGCTTGATTTTCGACAAGCATAGGGTTGTGTGTATTAGAAGGATGGTTGATCCTTACCCTATCCACAGTCCAACGTGGCAAGCATAGCTCTCCCACATGTGTAATACTTATTTCCCTACTGGTAATACTTGCCATAGGATTTGGCATCTTGGTGCTTGTCCTATTTTGTGCTAGTAGGACATTTGATAAACTTTTGGTGGCAATGACCAATTCCTTTTGCTCTAATTAATACGTATGGAGATTGCTTCTTTCCTTCTTTTGTTATAGGTGATGCTCCGCTAGTCGAGCTCCCTTCAATAGCTTTGCATGTCGTGTTGATGAGAGACTAAATGATCTTTGATTTAATCCATCAATCCTCCCAGGAATCAGCCACACATTGTTGCCTCTGTTATGTCCAAGTTTGGTGCAAATCTTGACGATCTCATAAATTCTATTTTAATGTTAGCACTGACTTATCACATTGAGTTAGTTGTATTAATTCGTCCTCAATGATAGTTTGAGCAGAAGGTGGAATAAATTATTATCTAAACACCTCTTCAAATTCTTGCCAAGGGATGTATCCTATTGTGACACCCCTAATATTAAGTCAGGAACCCAATCCAATACTAAGGTGTTACCATACCACTTGACACTAAATTAGAATAAAACAAACCCAACATTAAGTACTATGTGGCCAAGAATCCTTATAAGGTGGGTAAATTAGTTGTAAGAAGAACAAGTAGGAGTATGAAGCAACTAGATACATCCAATCCACTATCCAAACCAAGCAAGTAAAATGAAAATAAATCCATCATAGAAATAAAGCAAATACATAGCTAAAATTAAGTTATCACATACTGAATTAAATGAAAATAGAATAAATTTCACTCATACTCACTAAAGCAGTAAAAAAAATGTGAAAGCAGAGTCTTCAATCTACAAGTGGTCAGTATTAGTGCCAGCTCCACTATCCAGATAGCATTCCTAATTTATCGTATTTTAATTTTAATATGATAAGGCACATCCAACAAAATAAAAATAAGTGATTTGACTAAAAAGTCTAAGTACATTTTAAAATTAAGCTAAGTTTTAATTATGTTTTAGTTGAATATTACATTTAAAATTTTACAGTTAAAAGATTATAAGCGAAGCACTAAACATCAAAATAAAGTAGGAAAAATTGTGTAAAAGCAGTAAGTTTAGTAAAAGAATAAGAATCAGAAGTAGGTTTAATCTAACCAGCAATAATAAGTAAGGAAAAGCAGGCATCCTAATAAGGCTAGAAACTGCTAAAGTGCAAATGACAGCATAAAATGAATACATAAATATGTTCAATGAATATTATGCTAAGAAATAATGGATGAAGCAGTGAAACATAAAATAAATGTAAAATAGCACACATTTCATAAAGTAAGAACTGTAAAGTTAAAGTAACTACAGTAAGAAGTAAGAACTGAATAGTAAGAAAAGTAAAGTGAGATTAAATCACATGGACTAAGTAAGCATAGTCAAAGATAATGATAAGTAAGCATAGCCAAGAGGCTATGAAAAGTAGTCACAATCAATAAATTTCCTCCTCTTGAATATGTGAGGTCTCCTTGTTACTCTAGAGCCTGCCCTGGCTTGACATCCTATATTTGAATCCCGTAAGCTTTATGTTTTGAATTTTATATTTATGCACGATGTCTTTATGAATGTTCAAGGTTGTTGTCTCAAAGCAATGTAGCATTCAAGGAATTCAAGTAATTATAAATTATGTGATATATACTATTTTTCTAAGGTTTAGTTATTTAATTTAGTGATTGGAGCTGATTAAGCTCCTAATTGACTTAGACATATTGATCTCTAAGTCAATTGAAAGTATTACTATAAGTAAATGAGATTTAGAAAATAGCAGTTTAATTAAGATTTAATTAAATGATAAAGTAATTTATATTTATAATTTAGCAATATGAGACAAATCATATACTATTCCTAGGCCATATAATCTTTATTGGTTACTAGATTTAATGCTTAATGTACTAATGAGGAATGATAAGGACAGTAAGTTCACTACATCTAAGAGGTGTACGTTGTAGGTTCACTACTACAATCTAACTAATGTGACTTAGTTTTAGTGATTATTAGGTCATTAGATCACTAAATTAGCTAAGCACTCCATTGGGAGGTTCTTAGTGTATGGCTAAAAGAAATGTTGTAAACTACAAATTCTAAATTAACTTAGGAATATAAGGGTACTAATACTTAAAAGAGAGTTAAAACATTTTTAAGAAGCCAAGAGATACTGAAATGGGGATTAGGGAGCTTAAAGTGATGTTTGGAGCAAAAAGGGTAAGTTCATTGGACCTAAATCTAAGTGCCAGCAATTAATCCTAATAGGTTCAAATCCTACTAGTAAAAGTATACTAATGGCCAATTGCACTTATTGAATAGGTTGGCTACACATAGAATGACAAATGATCAAGGCTAGGGATTTTCATCCTACACAATCTCTCCTAACATTGAGGCTTAAATAACAACTTTACTAAGCTACATAAGAAATCTAACTATATAAATCCAAGCTTAATTTCACAATTGAAAGTGACATGAAACTCCATTTAAATAAACATGCTTACTATCCTAAGGTATTAAGACCTAAACATGCAAGCTAAGCAATTGAGAAAAATCATATTAATTGAGAATTTGAGGAGCCAAACATCCATGCTATCCATTTATTGTCCAATTACAATAATAATAGCAAATATGAAATCCTCATATCATAAGGAGAAGAATGACACTAAGTAGGTCAAAATCGGACAACGTTGGGAAATTAAGATTTTCAGGACTTTTAATTGTAATTAAAAAGTGATTACAAAAATTAAGCTTCATATCCTAAATTATATTTCATCATTATGTTCCCCTCATTTTTTTGAATAAAATGATATATAATTTTGCATAATTTGGATAATTATTTTACAATATATGATTAAATAAAAATGCATTAATCTTAATTAATTAATTATATTTTTATAATTTAATTAAACCATAAATTTATTTTAGCCACGCGGCTCTAAATTCGGAGCAGTGCGGAAAATGGTGCGATTAGTTGAGTGTGGAAAATGGGCGATGGATGTTAGCGCTGAAGTCAGGGCGCTAAAACCCGGGCATGGTGGCTAGGTGCGAACAGCAAGGCAGCGATTCCTGAGACTTTGAAAATCGGCTGAACCGATCAGTCCAGCGATCCGAACAGCATAGTGCTCTCTATTCTAGCCACGCGGTTCGCCCTAAAGCTCGATGACCAATTTTTAGGGTATCGGCATGCTAACAATTTTGGGAGTGCCAAGGCCCAGCTCACATGCCAACGTGGAGCTCACATCATGGCTGACTCACAGGCACTAAGATCAGGAGCTATTGATGGTTACATCGGCTACACAATGAAGCCCTAAGATGCCGAACATCAGCAAGGATTTTGCCATAAAGAGACTTTATCCCTCAATTAAATCAAGGTCAATTCAAGCTTGTTCGAGCTCGATCGATCCCCTACAATGGTTGCACGACACAAAAAATAGGTAGAGGAGCACTCAATAGAAGAAAATTGGAAAGAGAGAGTACTTGGAAGTCTTCGTCTCCTTCAGCTGGAAGAGAATTAGGGTTAGGGTTCGCCTCTTCGATCACAGCACCATCAGCACATCATGAGCTTCCAATAGGTGAGGGATGGAGAAGGGAAGGAAATGGGAGGACACATCAAGCTAATGGAGTATAGAGGCCATGGGAGCGGGAAACACAAGCAATGATACATGCGCCTCTCGCAGGCCAGGATCGCAGAGCATGGCAGATAAGGATGTACAGAAGAATGATCTTGACAATCGGTTCAAGATCTCGATCCAATGGTCAGATGGTTTGATTCGTATAGAGAATAGGTGTGATGGCCCAGATCAGCAGATCCTGTTGTCCAGTGTTTGGGGTTCGCAGGGGATTTCTGCCTGACCGTTAGTAGCCATTGGATTAAATACAAATATTATTTAATTAAAATACTTTAATAATAAATTTATTATATCATAATTAATTAATCAAAATTATATAACCAAATAGGCTCTAAAAAATCCCAAAAAGTCACTCTTAGTTAAATGAGTGAGAAACTCAAAATGCAATCAAATTTTTGATCAAAGGTCAATTTAATTATTTCAATTTTTTGAGTATTTAAATATTATTAAAATATTCGGGAAAATTCAGCAACTTCTAAACATTCCAAAATACCACCTCTAGCTAATTTGGGGGTGAGGGGTCCAATGGTGAACTTCAATTTTGATTCTGAGGTCAAAATAAAATTGGTATTTTAGGATTATTAAAATAATCAAGAATATTCATTGATCGTAAACAATCTCCAAATCACATAAAACTTGAGGTGAAGGCTCCTAATGCTATTATAAGAGCACTAGAAATAAATTGGAGCTAAATGAGCTTCTCAATAATGGGTAACAACATAATGGTTATTACATACTCCCCTTCTTAAAGAGGTGTCGTCCTCGATGCCCAAACGAATTAATACGATAAATATACAAAAATGAAAATAAAAGAATGCAAAATACCTGATTAAGAAAATAACTCTAGATACTTCTTCCCCATATCCTCTCCTTTTTCCCATGTGGCTTCTTCAAATCAATGATTTTGCTAGTGAACTTTAACCATAAGAATATTGCAGTTCCTTAATAGCTTGATATCTTGTCCCATAACTGCAATAGGTTTAATGATGAAAGTTAAATCGGGCTGCAATTTGACAGCATGAATCTAAATTTGTTGACTTGGTTCAAGAAAGCACCTTCTCAATGATGATACATGAAAAATATTGTGCACAGCTGAAAAGTCTTTGGGTAACTCCAACATATATGCTGATGTTCTAAATTTTTTAATCACTTTAAAGAGTCTCAAATATATTGAACTTAGCTCTCCTAACACATCAAATCTCTGCACACCACGCATTGGACTAACCTTTAGATAAGCACGCTCTCTAACCTAAAACTCTAATGAATGGTGATGAGCATCGTGATATTTCTTCTATCTATCATGAACTGCTAATATATTATGCATAAGAAAGGTCTCCTTGATCAGTTTGGAACCAAATAGCTGAGAATCATCTACTTCAGTCCAAGCAACATGAGTAATACACCTCTTACCAAAGAGTGATTCATATGGAGCCATGCCAATACTGAACTGATAAATATTATTATAGGAGAACTCAACTAAGGCAATGTGATATTATCATGATCACTTAAAATATAAAACACAAAGATGTAGAAGATCTTCTAAGATCTGGTTAACTTACTCAATTTGACCATTAGTCTGGAGATGAAAAGCAGTGCTCAAGGCTAAGTTGGTCCCCAAGTCTTGCTGAACAATAGACCAAAATCTAAAAGTGAATCTACTATCTCTATCTGTAATAATATAGTTCAATGAACCATGTAAACGGATGATCTCCTTGATGTAGAGCTTGGCCAGCTTCTCTATAGAATCGGTCTGACAAATCCAAGGAAAATGAGATGATTTGGTAAGTCTGTCGACAATCACCTAAATCGTATCAGAACCATACTTACTTTTAGGTAAACACATGACAAAATTAATGGAAATGTCGGACCACTTCCATTCAGGAATATCTAAGGGCTTAAGAAGTCTACCAGGCTTCTGATGCTCAGCCTTAACTAAGGAACATAAAATACATTTAGAGATAAGAACATCAATGTCTCTCTTCATGTCAAACCACCAAAATAACTTCTTCATATCTTAATACATCTTGCTGCTACCAGGATGGATGGTGTAACCAAAGTTATGGGCTTCTGACATAATTTACAACTGTAAACTTTTTGGGAACCCATAACCTTTTTTTTTTGAAAGATCACACCGTTAGCATCAATATGCAATTCAGATCTCTTTCCACTAGAGATATTGGATACAATATTGGAATAATTAGCGTTTTCCTTTTGAGCTTCGGCAATCCTTGACTTTGAAGATGGTTTTGACTGGATAGCAAAAAGAACTGTACACAAATCAGCAGATCTAATCAGCTCAAGGTTTAACCTTTCAAAATATTTGATTAAATATTCATTGTTACAGAGAGAAGATAAATTCATTTTATGACTAAGGGCATCAGCTGGTACATTAGCTTTACCCGAATGATACTGAATTTACAAGTTATAGTCACAAATTAACTCTAGCTATCTACGCTGATGACAGTTAAGTTTCTTCTAGGTGAAGATATAATTCAATCTTTGGTGATCAGTAAATATCTCACACTTAAATCTATGTAGGTAGTGTCTCCAAATTTTGAGGGTGAAAACTACTCCTACAAGTTCAAGACCATGGACAAAGTGGTTTCTCTCATTGGGTTTAAGCTGTCTAGAGGCATAGGCTATCAATCTATGGCCTTGCATCAGAATACAACTAAGTCCTACCTTAGAGGTGTCAGTATAAGCCTAAAAGTATTTACCCTCTTAAGGTAGAACAAGAACTGCTGCATAAGTCAACAAATATTTCAACTTCTAAAAAGCTTCTTCGCAGTCTGTGCTCCAAATGAATGGTACTTCCTTCCTAGTAAACTGAGTTAATAGTGTGGTGATTTGAGAGAATCTTAGAATGAACCTGCTGTAATACCCAGCAAGTCCTAAAAAACTACAAATTTTGATTATTAACTTGGGTTGTACCTACTGCTGAATAGCTTGGATTTTCTTCTCGTTAACCCAAATGTCTTCAGCATAAATCACGTAACCTAGAAATGTCACAGAATTGAGCCAAAATTTGCACTTTGAGAACTTGGAAAATAGATTATGATCTCTAAGAAACCCAAGAACAGCACACAGATACTTTTCAAGCTCAGCATCTGACTTAGAATAGATCAGGATATAGTTGATTAAAATGATAACAAACTCGTCGAGATATGACTTAATAATTCACTGCATCATGATCATGAAAATAGAAGGAGCATTCATCAATCCAAAAGATATGACTAGAAACTCAAAGTGTCCATATCGGGTCCTGAATGTAGTCTATGGAATGTCTTTATCTTTAAATCAAATATTGTAGTAACTTGATCTCAAGTCTATCTTAGAGAAGACTTTTGCTTCAGCTAGCTAATCAAATAAGTCATCGATTCAAGTTAGAGGATGCTTGTTCTTCATTGTCACCTTATTAAGCTCATGGCAATTAATACACATCCGCATCAATCCATCCTTCTTCTTAACAAACATAACAGAGCTCCCCATTGAAACATGCTAGGGCGAACAAAACCTTTTTCAGGCAACTCTTGCAGTTGCTCATGTAGCTCTTGCAAGTCTTTAGGTGTCATACTATACGGGGCCTTAGATTTTGGCTGAGTTCCTGGGATCCATTCAATAAAAAACTCTACTTCTCTCAAAGGAGGTAGTCCAAAAAATCTTTAGGGAACACATCCAGGAACTCCCTAATGACATTGGTGTCTTCCAGGGCTCTATATTCCTTAACTTTACTAATTAAGGTTACTAAAATTATGTCACAACCCTTGCTAATGAGGCACTCAGCTTCTACCGCATTAATGAGTGATGCAGTCAAGCCATGTTTACCTACCAAAACTTAAGGTTTCCTTCCTACCCTTAGCGAAACTTTCTTTCAGTGGAAATCTATTATGACATTGAACTTAATTAACTAATTCATGCCTAGAATTATGCCAAAATTCTTGATCGGCATAACAATAAGCTCTGATTGAAAGAATTGGTTACTAATCAGAATGTATAATAAGCAAAACTTGCTAGCGCATATTTCAACTCCAGATGGCATCTGCACTCACAAGGCATTGCCCAAAGTGAAATATAGAAGATTGAGAGAAGTAACACAACTCTCGGATATAAAAGAATGACTAGCACCCCTATCGAATAGTGTGTTGCAAGTGTTTTTAATAAAAATAGTTCTTATAGAAGGAAAAATAAAAGTTTAATTAAGACTAATGCAATAAAAGCAGAAAGCTCAAAAAATAAATATGCAGGAAAGAAAGACAAAATAATGAAAATTAAATGCAGAATGTACCAATGATGATGTCATTCTCTTCTTGGGCAATAACAAAAGTCAAAACATACACATGAGGTATAGCAGATATTGGACAACAGCTTTGCACTTGGCGATGGTTCTAGCTTGTGTTTGCTTTTGAGCAGGTGAAGGTGCTCTTTTTTGGCTTTGGGCATTTCCACCAGCTAGAGGAGGCATTAAGGTGAGCGCTAGAGCTTGAAAATGTACTAGGCTAGGGTTGTGAATGGTAGATTGGCAATTGATCATTGCTTTGTCCACAGTCCAAATTGCTCTACAGTCCCAGTAATGATGACTAGTCCTACCACAAGTTTAACATTGGTGGACAAAGTGATAGCACTTACCGGATGGATGCGACATTTGGGAATAGACTCCAGGCTTTCTCATTTGATTTTGGCTTTGAGTGAGTTAGTAAGCTTTGGGTCCTTGAGGATGGTTCCTTTTGATTGGCTCAGACTTAGGAGGTGCAGAGTGAGGTCTCTTCTTGAGCTCTATCTGCATTTTATGGTGTTCGATCATCTTGGCTCCCTCAAAGATCTTAGAAAAGTTGTTGTGATGATGTGACATCAAGTGGCTCTTGATTGAGTCTTTCAGCCCCTTGAAAGAATGGATGTGTCTAGTCATTTCCATACGAACAAGATCGGAAGTGAAATGAGACAGTTTCCTAAATTCCATCTCAAAAGTAAGGATTGTCCTATTTCCCTAGTTGAGTTGCATAAACTCATCTTCTAATCTCTTACGCAGAAGGAGGAACAAATTCATTACGTAACACTTCTCCAAATTCTTTCCACAAAATTTCTGTGACACTAACTTCAGAGAAGCGAGACCTTAGTTCGTTATCCCACCAAAATTCAGCTTCCTCTTGGAATAGGTGAGTGGTGAGATAGATCAATTCGCTTTTAGGGTAGTTAATGCTAGCTAAGTCCTTCTCACTGATCCTTAGCCAATTTGCAGCTTCAATGGGAGAATCAGAATTTTAACCTTAAGAATGCTAGCTATGTCCTTCTCACTAACGTCAGAGGGTTCAACCTTAAGATATGAGAAGATAGTTATCTACCACTGGTTTAGGGGCTAGTTGCTGAGCAACATAGATCACTTGAGGTTCAGGAGCAAGAGTTTGTGGAGAAGTAGAGGTAGGCTCATTTGAAGGACACTGCAAATCCATCCTCTCAACAGCACAAGTCTACATCTTGATCATGAATTTCATCATCTCCATTAGAGTCTTAAGTTCACTAGTAGAAAATGAGGTAATTGAAGTAGCTTCCTTCTCCATAGTAAGGAGAGGGGTATCAGGTTCAAGATCCATATTAAGAAAGATAGAGAGAGAGATGCAATTTAGGAACAAGGAAATAGAAACAATTCTCATTAAAACAGAAATATTTAGGAATTCAATATGGGAAGTGCTAAAAAGCAACAAAGGATAGATGAAAGTGACAGACTATAAATACACGTCTATGCTGGCACGCAAGTGTACGCGGTCCAAAGTAATAGTGGAAGGTAAGTTCCGAGATTTATAGTTCACAGGGAACGAAGTGTTTTGTTACTATAGTATAGTTTTACTTTTAATAATGTTTAGACCAATGATACTTTGTTGTTTTTATTGGATCTTAATTAACAATGCACATATCTTAATTTGAAAATTCAATTTGAGAAGAAGAGAGAGTTAGGTTTTATCATGCAATTTGTTATGGGATTGGTGTAAGTACTCTTATTCATCAACTTTAAATGATACTTATTCACATATGAATTATAATCAAGTGATAATATCATTCTTTAGATTGGTCCTCTAATTCTAACTTTTTTATGCCTAGTGGATGAGATGAACTCAAGAAGGTTCAATCTCAGCTCATAAACCCTTACATAATTGATATGAGTCAAATCTAATTTTTTACGTCTAAGTTATGATATTTATAATTTTTAATTTTAGTGATCACACAAACTTGACTCGAATCAATTAGCATCACGTGCTTCCCTTGCAGTTTAGCTAAGGAAGTGAATTATTGTGCTAAGTGGATAATATCACATTCATCCACAAGCACAAAATTCTTCCTCTCCCTCCTTTAACATATGATGTGCTACAGAGCATTATTAGTGGCTCTTGGCTCATATTGCATCAACCTCTTGACTGAGCTAGGAAAACTATGCTATTAAGCTCAAGAGCTTGTCACTGGGCTCTAAGAAGTAATGAATATATTCCTAGTTTTATGACAATTTGTGAGCTATGGAGCTCTAAGAGAGTTGAGTTACCAAGTTGAACTCATTATATAAATCCTAAGGTGTTTACACCGAGAATCCTTGCAGGTTTCTCAAAAATAATCCTAGAGATATGAATATCTCCAGGTCGCTCAATAGCACAAATGATGAGTGCTCTTGACTGCATCACCTCAATCAAATGCCCAGATGGTATTATAATGCTGGAAATGAGAACATACCATGCACTGCAGAAGTTCCTAATTAGAGCTCATGGAATGTTGGCTAAATTCCCTCTCCAGCCAGCATTATTAGAGTTGAGGGCGCTTGCTATTGTCATTGGGTCAATTCATAATTTAACAAGGCTTGATAGGAACACTACTCTACCGCCTTTAGCTCATAGAATTGCTCGATCTGCTCGAGCCCGAACGGCACAGTCTTCCCTTGCACAAAAATTTTATGCCCACTCGCGTTGACTGCGTTGGCGTAAACTTCTTGCACAATGGAAGGGTATGAGTCGGTCTACAGAAAAACTAGTTTGTGCCATTCCCAGCGTTGGACATCTCCATGGAAATTTGGGTAAGGGAGCTTAAAGCCCCTCTCAGGAATGAGCTTGCATCGTGACATTATCTGAACATATCATTGTTTGGTCTCCATCGAAGGAAAATGCTTTTTGTTGAATGCGCCTCTAGATGTTGAGGTGGTTGCTTCCTCACTTGTGATGCTCTTCTTTTGTGAAGCCATTGGAGAGGAAGAGTTAAAATTTGTTGGTAGTTACAGCAAAATAGTTCTAAGAGAAACTAATGTATATGTTGTCCTCTCCCCTCTCCACTATTTATAGGTCATTGCTTGTTTACCTATTATCTTAATTCATCATTCAAACCATCTTTATGGCTGGTCAAGGATATCAATAGATCATGCCATAAGTGTGATTTGATTTAGCTTTTAAAAAGAAAGAAAAAAGCATCTTTGCAGTAGTTTTTTTGCTGATTTTAGGTCCTTAGGCGTGTTGTAGTGCCTTTGATGGCTTGGGAATTCCCAAGCAGTTAATAGATGCTCCAGCTATGCGTCATGCACTGCAGCACACTGTGGCATGCTGTAGCACCGAGAGGCATGTAAAATTTTTGCGTAAGTGTCGAATTTCACTACAGCGCACTATAGTGGTGAAATCCGCTGCAGCGCGCTATAGCGGTAAAATCCATTGCAGCGCGCTATAGTGGCAATATCCGTTGAAGCGCGCTATAGCGCCTGCTAAAAAAGATTTTTTCCAAAAGTTTTGACAATTTTCTATAATTCTTAGTTAAAGATCAGGTTGTTTATTTATTTTATCTTTTTATTTCTTAATTGACTAATCCTAGACTAAGGAAAACAAAAATTATTGGGTTGCCTCCCAAAAAGTGCTTGGTTTAGTGTCGGCAGCCTGACAATTTTAAGAATTTTAAGGGATTGATTTGTTAGAGGGTCTCTCTCTCCATATTTTTGAAGTGAATGGGTGAGAACTACCAAGTGTTGTGCTCAAACTCATTATTTTATTAGTTATCGTCTTCCCCACTTTTTCTTCAGAATTAGGTATAGAGGTTCCCTTCTTCTTCCTCTTACCCCATCTTGTCTTCTTTCTAGGAGTTATTTTATCCTTATGTGAATGGGTGACCATTGTTATTTTTCTTGGATCCTAATTAACAATGCAAAGATCTTAATTCAAAAATACAATTTGAGAAGAAGGGAGAGTTGGGTTTTATCATGCATTTTGTTAAGAGATTAGTGTAAGTACTCTTATTCATCAACTTTAAATAATATTTATTCACATACGAATTATAATCAAGTGATAATAGCATTCCTTAGATTGGTCCTCTAGTTCCAACTATTTCACTGTCTCGTGCACGAGATGAACTCAAGAAGGTTCAATCTCGGCTCATAGACCCTTGCATGATCGATATGAGTCAAATCTGATTTCTGACGTCTAAGTTATATGATTTATAATTTTAAATTTCAGCGATCTCACAAACTTGTTTCCACTTAATTAGCATCCGTGCTTCCCTCGCAATTTATCTAAGAAAGTAAATAATTGGGCTAAGTGGATTATATCATATTCATCCACAAGCACACAATTCTTCCTCTCCCTCCTTTAACATATGATGAGCTATAGAGCATAATGGGTGGCTCTTGGCTCACGTTGCATCAATCTCTCTACTGAGCTCAAAGAACTATGCTATTATGCTTAAGAGTTTGTTACTGGGCTCTAAGCATTAATGCAAATATTGCTAGATTTATGCCAATTGGTGAGCTATGGGGCTCTAAGAGAGTTGAGTTACCAAGCTTAACTCATTATATTAATCATAAGGTGCTTACACCGAGAATCCTTGTACAGTGAATATTGTCACATATATTCGCAGCGAGGACTTTTATGTGCATGTCCATAGTTTTAATATGACTACTTGGCTTGATAGTATTTTTATTAATAACTATTTAATTTAATAAAACATTCATCACACAACATGCCTTCAAACAGCTCATATTTAAACCAAAAATGATTGAAAATTTTATTCATTGAAGAAAATGAGTACAAACACCATTTCATCCCATACTAATTACATGACATAGCCCCAACCCTCCCCATGGAGAGTTTAGCCTTCTATCATAAATAAAATGCAGGAAATACAAAACAAGGAGATGAACCTTTGCATAGTTCTTATAGCAAAGAAAATAAAGAGGTGATTAAGAGAAATACTAGGAATAACCCTTGCATTAACTAGTTTCCTTTTTGCTCTTCAACTTAGCCTTCCCTTTTAATTCCTTGAATGTTCTTCTTGTTTCCCCTTGGTGGTCACCTTCTCCTTCCTTAGGTAGAGTTTCTCCTTTCTCTCTTGATGTAGTTTTAGAATTTTTAGAGCTGAGAATGTCAAAAAGGGAACCCTCTCTAAGTATTTTTCTCTTCCTTTTATAGCTACAGCCTCCAGCCTTTTGAATTAAATCTGTCAAACCTTTCATCTCCTTTTGCTTTAATGGTTGTCAATGAAAAAATGACAAGGTTTAAGGCAATTTGAGTTTAATGGCAGCTGTGGAAAAATAATAGAACTGAATTTTTTGCCTTCCCCATGTTGAATTGAATGCTCATTTCTGGCTGAATTTATGATGGATGCTGCGGCACGCTGCAGCGATTTGGCTTCAGAATATTTGTCAAGTGAACATCCACTTCGGTGCATTGTAGCGTCCGTGTCTCGGGTTAGTTCCTGCTGCATCGCGCTGGAGCGGGTCGCTTATAATTACTGTAGCGTTGCGGCGTGCTATAGCACCGAGTTCTCGGGTTGAGCACACTTTAGCGCGTTGTAGCGCACTTGGGCCCGCTGTGGCGCAGAATGCCTTGAATTTCTTTCATTAAGTCATGTCCCTCTTGATCCGCTGTGGTGCGAGGTAGCGCCAAGCTCTCAATTTGTGTCCATTGTGGCGCGCTGTAGCACCAAACTCTCAAGCTGAGCCTATTCCAGCGCATGGTAGCGAGGGCCTTTTAGAATTATGCTACATCTAAGTCCAGTAAGTTTTGCTACGGTCTGTGGTAGCGACGAGCTCTCGGGTTGAGCCCGTGGCGGTGCGCGGTAGTGCAGAGCTCTCAGGATGAGCCCACTATAGCACAATGTGGCGTCGAGCTCTCAGGTTGAGCTAGCGGCGCGCTGAGGCGGGCTTGGGCGCGCTACAGCAGTTTCTTCCAGATTTTCTATTTTTTCCTAGAGTTATTCAGCTTCTCTTTTTCCCTAGAATTGTTGAAAAACCATTCAAAGTAGACAATTCTAGCATAAAAAGTGTTTGTTTTATTCATTTATTTTGCTATAAATTTTAGATTTATCACACCCCCACACTTAAATTCTAGCTCGTCTACATTCCAGTATTAAAAGAATAACTTAGTACAATATTTTAGATCAATCTCACAGTTTGCCATTAGTTTATTAAAGGCTTAAGTTAAGTTAAATTAATTATTGAAGAAGTAAGGTGTTTACTAACCATGATGACATTCTTAAATTATTTTATTCTAGTTTTCTATGTTGTTTGATTTGGACAAGTGGATATTTATTTAACTCATTTTCCTCAACCTTAGCTCTGATACCAACTATAACACCCATAATACTATGGTGTTACTATAGCACATAACATTGAATTAGAAATAAGCTAACTCAACATTAAGTGCTATGTGGCCAATAATCTTTGTAAGGTGGGTGAGTTAGTAGTAAAATAAATAAGTAGGAGTATGAAGCAACTAGATGCATCTAATCCACTATCCATACTAAGCAAGTAAAATGAAAACAAATTCATCATAGAAATAAAGTATAAGTAATGCATAAATTAAGTTATTACAAATTGAATTAAATAAAATAATATAAATTTCACTCATCCTCACTAAAGTAGTAAAATAAATGTGGAAGCAGAGTCTTCAATCTATAAGTGTCCAGTACTAATGATAGCTCCACTATCCAAATGATGCTCCTGATTTATTGTATTTAGCTTTTAATACTGTATGACACAACTAATAAAATAAAAATAAGTGATTAGACTAAAAAATATAAGTACATTTTAAGATTAAGCTAAGTTTTAATTAAGTTTTAGATGGATAACACATTTGCAATTTTAAAATAAAAAGATTATAAGCGAAGCACTAAGCATCAAAGTAAAGTATAAAAAACTATGCAAAGATAGCAAGTAAGTAAAAGAGTAAGAACTCACAAGTAGGTTTGCTCTAGCTTGCAATAACAAGTTAGTGAAAGTAGGCATCCTAATAAGGCTAGAAACTACTAAAGTGCATATGAAAACATAAAATGAATACAAGAATTTATTTAATGAATATTATGCTAAGTAAAAGTGAGTGAAGTAGTAAATCATAAAATGAATGTAAAATAACATATATTGCATAAAGTAATGATTGTAAAGTAAGTAAAGTATAGTAAGAAGTAAAAACTGAATAGTAAGTAAAGTAAAATGAAATTTAGTTATATATACTAAGTAAATATAGTCAAAGACTATGATAAGTATGCATAGTCAAAAGGCTATGAAAAGTACTCACAATCAATAAGATTGTGATAAAATAATGTTTAATTATTCAAGTTATTTTAAGTTTTACATTTTCCTATATAAATTTCTGTACAAGTGAGGAGTTAAGCACACATACCTAACTAGGTAGAAAAGTGGGTCTCCAAAACACTAACATTTTCATCTTTATGATGTGAGGTCTCATAGTTACTCCATAGCCTGCCCTGGCTTGACATGCTACATCTGAAACCCCTAAGTTTTATGTTATGAATGTCCTATTTATGCACAATATCCTTATGAATGTTCAAGGTTGTAGTCTCAAAGCAATGCAGCATTCAAGGAATTCAAGTAATTATAAATAATATGATATCTATTGCTGTCTAAGTTTTAGTTATCTAACTTACTGATTGGAGATGATTAAGCTCCTAATTGACTTAGACATAATTATCTCTAAGTCAATAGAAAGTAATACTATAAGTAAATGATATTTAGAAAACAGTAGTTTAATTGAGATTTAATTAAATTATAAAATAATTTATAATTATAATTATGCAACATGAGACAAATCCTACACTGTTTCTAAGCCACATAATCTTTATTGGTTACTAGATTCAAGTCTTAAGGTACTAATGAGGAATAATGAGATTGGCAAGTTTACTACATCTAAAAGGTATAAGTTGTAGGTTCACTACAATAATCTAACTAAGGAAATTTAGATTTGGTGATTCCTAGCTCATTAGGTCACTAATTTAGCTAAGCACTCCATTGAGAGGTTCTAAGTGCAGGGGTAAAGAAAAGGTTGTATAACTACCCAAGGTTACTACCCTGGCTAATCTAATTTAAAATAAGTGCTAATTCTCATTTCATTAGACTCAAATGGCCATGTAAACTTAGCCCTAGAAGTTTGGGATCAATCAGAACTCATTTGAGAAATTTAGCAATTTTGCCTATTTTATGATCCTAAAAATTAGCTAAATTAAATTGTCCTCTAAATTAAAATCTGATTATTTTCTTAAAGTCCTTCACACCCTAATTAACTAAGGGTGATTTTTTAGAATTTTTGGGGCTCATCTAGACCTACATTAGATTTAGAATTATTGAAATTATTAAAATTAATCAAGTAATTTTTAATATTAATTAAATTAAATTTAAATTATTTTTATATATGTGGGATTGCTATCGGGACCGCGGTCGATCCGATGCGGGGTTCCAATAGTGGTGCTTCCTTTCCCACGAATGAATGCATTAGCACGAATCCTAGCGTGTAGATCCAACGGCACTGAAGAGTCATGGCTAGATAAATTATTAATTGCAGGATCGCGCCCACGATCCTGCAGTTGACATTATCTTCACAATTTTGTTTACCAGGAATCATATTAAGCTATCCATTTCCAACGATCAGATGGCCCGTAGCTCACCTGGCCCTATTCATCTTTGTCTCTACTCGATCGCTGGCCTGATAGAAGAAATCCCACTCATACCTTGGTGCCACACTTTTCTCCCACTCCCTCTGCCACATCCTCCAGGTTTATAGGATCTTCCCATTTCAGGTCGGACAACTCTTGGTGGGTCGTGAGGCCCAGTCAGCCACAACTGGGGGTAACTTGAGTAAGCCCCTCTGCTCGAGCCTCAGCCTTGAACCTGAGCCATGGTAGCCCTCATGTTTCCTCCTGAGCTATAAATGGCTTGAGTCTTTCATAGTGAGCCCCTTTGCTCATTGTGACTTCATCCAATTTTACCCTTATGAAGGGTATTTTGGTCATTTTGACCAAAAGTTGATTCACTAACCCTTAAATCCTTGAAATATCATTAGAATGTCTTAAATCCGTAAGGTAATGCTTGAGAATTATTTCATAAGCTTTTACTTGATTATTTTATCTTATGATTCTATAATCAACCTTTCTAATTAGGATCATATTCCTTAATCTTTCAACTCTTAAAATCTCCTTACCTTTAGAGTAAGTTTGGTGTGAAATCCTACATCCTTAGAAGATTAGTACCTTGGATTTTAAGTCTAAACCCTAATTTGAAGTTTAAACTTTAAATCCTTAATCTTAATTTGCTTAAATCAAGATTGGATTTTGAGTTATTAAAATGTAATAATTAAGTCATTGATAAATTATTTAACCTCTGTAGTTGTCAACTCTGACTATAAATTAGAACTTATTAAGTTATAATGTTTAACCTTTAAGGTCTTAAATCTAGGATTTTACTTGATAGTTGGATATTAGAGATCCTAAGCTAGTACTATCTTGAAATAGATTGGACAAATTAAAAATAGACATCAATAGATATAATATATGTTTAGTAGAGTTTCTTGCTTACTTAGACTTTGTTGCTACACATACCTTGTGTTTGAGCTATTTTTCTTGGACATACTAGTTGGACATATGATATATGATGAGTATCCTATGTTAGATTTTGAAATACATAAACATGATTTAACTTTAATTAGTACATTCAGTCCTTCCATTATTAGTTCAGTAGAATGTATCCTAATTTAGTTTGCCTCTTCAATTCAATTCTTTTGATATATAATTGACTCAGATCCACCCATTATAGGGCTTGGATGATAGATATCTAATTCTATAATCTGGCTTGGATCCACCCATATTAGGGCCTGGATGATGCATGTTGAGCTTTCTGTACAGTGACCCTATTTTGGCTCGTTTCTATTATGGAAGTACTAATTTAGGCACACTTTTATTTTTAGTTAAGTTCAGTTTCAATTCAGTGGCTTGTTTAGCCATATATTTTCTGTAATATTTTACTATTTCTTACACGCTTTTAAGGTTCTTTTCAACTCAATTTTGCTTAGTTCTTGCATATATTAGTGGCTTAGTTTTACGTCAGTTTATTTTATTACTTCAGTTTAGATTGTTTTCTGTAAATCAGCACATATTTATTCGATCATAAGCATGTTAGGATGAGTTTACTTTCAGCACTTTCAATTGTTTATATATTTACTGCCTAACCTTGTTGTAGCTTTTGGTTGAGGTATATTCTCTACAACTTCTTATTTGTATAATTATAAATGTTTTATATATAACTATCAAGTTCTTTTGTCGCTTGCTGCACCTCTTTAAATGTTTACATATTTAGTAAAATATGATATCTTAAAATATGTGTTTTTCATTAAATCAGCCTAAATGTACTTAGACAATGGTCTAACATAAGTTTTTATTTTCTTAGCTGAGGCCCTGGTATTGTGATACCAATAATGTCAGATTCAGAGTTATTTGTAGAGATAGCACAAGGTGAGGAGTTTAGTCAGGAAGAGGACCTTCCTGCTGCTGCTAAGGCTTAACTAGATTTATTTTTAGCTTGTGAGGATGGGTGTTCCTTTTATTTAAATTCTATTTATAATAATTAAATATTCTGGATGTATTTACTTTTTTGTACTTTCATACTAAGTTGAGTTACAGTTCTTTTATTTCTCTTGTGCTATGGATGTGAATGTTATATTTTTTCTTGCTTCTGCACTTTGATATGTTGATGTATGATTTATAAGTTTTAGGAGACAAGTCTTCCACTCAAGGCGGGTTGGGTTGATTCCTAACATGACTATAGTTGGGAGATTTGCCTCGGTTTATGATTGACTTTACCGTAATCATGCTAATATTGGTATTAGCATGACCACGGCAGGGTGGGGCCCTACAGGCTGTAAACTACAAATTCTAAATTTACTTAGGACTATAAGGATACTAATGCTTAATAGAGAGTTAAAATATTTTTAGGAAGCTAAAATGGGGACTAAGGAGCTTAAGGTGAGGTTTGGAGCAAAATGGGTAAGTTCATTGAACCTAACTCTAAGTGTTATCAATTAATCATAATTGATTCACATCCTACTAGTAGAAGTATTATAATGGCTATTTGCATGTATTGAATAAGTTGGCTACACTTAGAATAACAAATGATCAATGTTAGAGATTTTCATCCTACACAATCTCACCTAATGTTGAGGCTTAAATCACAAGGTTACTAAGCTACCCAAGGCATTTAACTATATTAATCCAAGCCTAATCTCACAATTGAATGTCACATGAAAGTTCATTTAAATATACATGATTATTATCCTAAGTTATTAAGACCTAAACATGCAAGCTAAGCAATTGTGAAAAATCACATTAATTGAGAATTAAATGAGCCAAATACCCTAGTTATCCAATTGTTGTCCGATCATAATAATAATAATAAATATGCAATCCTCATATCATATTGAGAAGAATGACACTAAGTATGTCAAAATTGGATAGCGTTAATAAATTGATTAAGAAAATCAAGCTTCAAATTCTAAATTAAATTATACCATTATATTCCTCTTATTTTTCTTAATAAAATGACATAATTTTGCATAATTTGTGTATTTATTTTGTAAGATATGATTAAATGAAACTGCATTAATCTTAATTAATTAATTATATATTTATAATTTTGTTAAACCATTAAATTTAGTTTGGTCGCACGGCGCTGAATTCAGAGCAGCATGAAAAATGGCGCCACCGGTCGAACGCAAAAAATGGGCAATGGTGGTCAACGCTAAAGTTAGGTGCTGAAACTCGGGCATGGCGGCTGGTCCCGGATAGCAAAGCAACAATTCCCAAGGCTTTGGGAATCTCAATACGATTTAAGAATCAGGTGAACCGATCAGTTCAACCATTCGAACTGCACTGTGCTCCCTATTCGAGTGACTTGCAGTTTGCCCTAAAGCCCGATGGCCAATTATAGGGCATCGACATGCCGGCAATTTTTTGGCATGCCACTTCCCGACCTGCACGTCGACATGCAGCTAACCTCGTGGATGACTCACAAGGACCAAGATCAGGACCTGCAGATGCTTACCTTGGGTACACGACTAAGCCCTAGGTCATTGATCATCGAATAGGATTCTGCCATAAGGGGACTGTAGCTCTCAATTGAATCGGGGTTGATTTGAGCTCGATCAACCCCCTATAATGATTACACAACACAAAAAATAGGTAGAGGAGCAATCAATTGAAGGAAATTAGAAGGAGAGAGTACTTGGAGGTCTTCATCTCCTTCTACTAGAAGAGAATTATGTTTTTAGTTTGCCTCTTTGACCGCAGCTCCCTCAACATGTCATGAGCTCCCAACAAATAAGGGATGGAGAAGGGAAGGAAATGGGAGGACACAATGAGCTAATGGAGTCTAGAGAACACATGAGAGGGACTCACAAGCGTACGACTTGTGCACCTCCTGCATGCTACGATCGCAGAGCACGATAGACAGAAACGTATAGGAAAATAATTATGACTGTCGGATTAGGATCTCGATCCAATGGTCGAATCAAAATATTAATGGGTTGTCATCTGATCTAGTTCAAGAATAGGCATGATGGCCCAGATCGGTGGATCCCATTTTTCGATGTTTGGCACATCGCAGGGGATTTTCGCTTTACCGTTAGCAGTCATTGGATTAAATATTAACATACGAAAAATACTTGTATGCACTTGCACGCAAGTGTACATGGTCTGAAGAAATAAGTGGAAGGTGAGTTCAAAGATTTATCATCCTTAGAGAACGGATTGTTTTGATACTAAGTTATATCTACATTTAATAATATTTAGACTAATATATTTTGGCTTTCAATAGCTCCTATTCAACAATGCAAAGATCTTAAATTATGATACTATTTTGATAAAGAAGGTAGAGTTGAGTTTTCATCATGTGAGTTGTTAGAAACTGGTGTTGTATTCAATTCATGCAATTTATAATGTTCTTGTTGTCATGCCAATTAATAAAGTGAACATTATGTTCCTTAGATTGGTCCTCTAATTCCAACAAGTTCAAATATAGTGCACTTGATGAACACACTAGGATTCTATCTCAACACATAGACTTTCATGAGATCGCATTTAAATAATTTAGAATTCCTACATCTAGGTTATCAAAATGGTCTTTTAGTTAGGCGAACACACAAGCACTAATTTCCACTAACTAGCATCACGCGCTACATGCACAGTTCAGATAAGAAAGTGGATTCATCGGGCTTCATGGACTATGTCACATCATCCATGAGCACTTAATGAGCCCTCTTCCTCCCTTCACGTCTGCTGAGCCACGGAGCTCTATTAATGGCTCTTGGCTCACATGCGTCGACCTCTCGAGTGAGCTCAAGGTATAGTGCAGTTAGGCTCAAAAACTTGTCACATAGTTTTAAGCACTAACACACACATACCTAGCTTTATGTCAATTGGTGAGCCATGGAGGGCAAGATAGCTATGTTACTGAATAAACTATCCACTTCAATCCTGAGATGTTTTACACTGAGAATCCTCGCACGATGAGCATTGTTCGCGGCGAGGACCTTTATATGCATTCCCTCTAGGCTCGAAGTGTTTGGTTTACTCATCATTATTTCATTTACAAGCATTTTAAATAATATAGATTTTTCAATCATTCCACAGCATGCATTCACAAGAACAATCTAGATAAACATTTATAGCAGGTTTTTAATTTATTACAGAGAAAAAACATACATCACCAATTGTCCCATACATTTCACATGACTACGGCCCATCCCTCCACAATGATCCATTACATCATAAATACAAAGAGAAACATACAAAGATAAGAACTTTTTCATTGTTCGACTAAAATGGAATCAAGAATAAGTTTTAAGGAGAGTACTAGGAACACCCCTTTTGGGGGTTCTCTAAATTTTCCTTGGCCTTCCACTCTTTTCCCTTCTAACTCCTTTGTAGTAGTCTTCCTTTCTTTCCTCTAGCAATGGAACTCTTTCCCCTTCCTTGGAGAGGTCTCCTTCCTTTTCTATTACAACCGATTTTGATTTTAGAACTGTGAATGTGAAAAAGGAGAACTCCTTTTTAGTCTTGAAAAATAGTTTAAATAGGGCAACCTCCTTTCTCTTGTAATTGAATTCTGTCAGCTTCCTCTCTTAATGGCATGCAATGGATAGTATTCTAATATTCCCTTGAGATGCTGCATAGAATAAATAGAGTTGGAGTTTTAACAGTTGGGGAAGGCAAAAGGTTTGAATTTGTGATCTTCCCATGCTGGCATTAATGCCTTGAACCTGGCTAATATTACGGCGGCCGCTGTGGCATGCAACGGTTCTGCTACAGAATGGTTTTTAACTGAATGCTCGCGGCGGTGTGTGGTGGCGTCGAGCTCTCGGATTGGACCCGCTGCGGCGTGTGGTAGCGCCGAGCTCTCGGGTTGGGACCCGTTGCGGCATGCGGTAGCGCCGAGCTCTTGGGTTTTGGTCTGGTGTGACGCGTGGTAGTGGGACGCTTTGTAATTTTCTTCTTATGTCTTTTCCCTGTTGATCCACTGCAGTGCATGGTAGTGCTGAGCTCTCTATTTGATTCCAATACAATGTACGATAGCTCCAGTGTCTCAGGTTTGAGACCGTTGTGGCGCGCTATATCAAGGGCTTATAAATGGGTGCTAAGTCTGGGTTTGGATGGCTCCGCTGCGGTGCATGGCAGCACCGAGCTCGCGGGTTAGACCCACTGTGGTGCGTGGTAGCACTGAGCTCTCAGGTTTGGACCCGCTACATCATGTAGCATCACCGAGCTTTCAAGGTTGGACCTGCTAGGGCATGTGGTAGCGCCAAGTTCTTGGGTTTGGACTCGCAACGATGCACGGCAGTGCTGAGCTCTCATGTTTGGACCTACTATGGTGTGCGACAACACCGAGCTCTCGCGTTTGGACCCACTATGGTGCGCAGCAGCACCAAGCTCTTGCGTTTGGACCCGCTACGGCACGCAACAATGCCAAGCTCTCAGGTTTGTACCCGCTACCGTGCGCGACAACACTAACTCTCACGTTTGGACTAGCTACCGTGCGCGGCAGCACCAAGCTTTCGAGTTTGGACCCGCTAGAGGGTGCTAAGGCGCGCCTGGGTGTGCCGTGGTGGAATTCTTCTAAATTTTCTATTTTTCCCAGATTTCAGCCATGCCTATCATTTTTCTTGTAAACAGTACAAACAATCATAAAATACCCACATTCCTCAATGAATTTGTTTGAATTTCTTCACTTATTTTACTATAAATCTTGGGTTCATCACATCCCCACACTTAAGTTCTTGCTCGTCCTCGAGGAAGCTCCAAAAGATTTTTTTGAATTTATTATGAAGTTCAATTATAGAAGACAATGTGAAACATTTTGTCAGTTGATTCCTTGCTTAATTGAAGTGTTTTAGAAAAATGTAGCCTCTAATAAATTCCAAACCTAAGTTACATTCTTTAATTACCTTTTTTAGTCTCCAATTTCAAGTTTGTCATGCGACTTCTTCATTAGGGGGGAGAGTTCTCTAGGAATTCTTAATTAAATTAGGCTTGAATGAGTAACTTGAGAAGTTTGTGCCATATATCTCCTTCTTATTAATCACAGAAAATAATTTAATTTAGGAGAGATATTTTTCATCATTCTATTTTCTTAGATTTTTGTACTTTTAGAGATACATTTTTTCTTCATCCCTTGATTTGTTTTTTGAAATTCTTGTTCAGCTCAAGGGAGAGATATTTTTCTTCATCCCTATCTCAATTCTTTATGATCATGAAGTCCTACAGGAGCTTAGCACGCTCATTAGTTCACTCAATTCTAACCATTCATCCATTCAGTTCCTTAGATTCTTCCACCCACACTTACACTTGTAGCAATGCTCATATTAAATTTTTGGAGACTTGATGCAACTTAAGATTATTACCTTGTTAAGAAAGCATTACGGCTGTTGTTTAATTCAATCACTTTCTTGAATTAGTTCCTCCACATCTCCTTCACCCTCAAGGTCCTCCACTTCCTCATTTAATTCTAAATCTTTAATCACATAAATTCTCCAACACTCCTCATTAAGTTTTATTGGGTGCTTCATGGCCTCATTTATATTAAATTTCACCTCTTCTCCTTCACAGCGTAAACTCAACTTCCCTTTATCAACATCAATCATAGTTCTACCGATAGCTAAAAATGGTCTGCCTAGTATTATTGGGATTTCTTGGTTTTCATCTTCCAATTATAAGATAATGAAATCAGCGGGGAAGATGAATTTGTCAACTTCACAAGAACGTTTTCGAGAATTCCCAAAAAAGTTTTGACAAATCTATCGGCTAATTGAAGAAGAACAGAAGTGGCTTTCAATTGATCTATTCCCAATTTCTTGAATATGTAAAATGGCATTAGATTTATGGATGCACCCAGGTCACAAAGAGTTTTTTGGAATGAATGGTTTCCAATAATGCAAGTGATTGTAAAACTACCTGGATCCTTTCTCTTGAGGGGAATATTTTGTTGAAGGATCGCACTACATTCTTCCATTAAAGCAACTGTTTCCGTCTCATAAATTTTTCTTTTCTTAGATAGGATATCCTTTATAAACTTAGCTTAGCTGGACATTTGTTCTAATGCTTTAGTAAATGGAATATTTATGTGGAGTGTTTTAAAGGTTTCTAAGAATCTGTGAAATTTTACATCCAGTTTCTCTCTTGCCATTTTCTGAGGATAAGGAATGTGTGGGGTAAATTATGGTTGGTTATTCAACTGGGCTTGATCAGACTCCCACACTCCCTTCTCTTCTCCCTCATTAATATTTATTTCCTCCCTTTGTTCCTCCCTTATCATTTTAGTCATTTTTTTTAGCTTCCTTATACACAACTGGTTCAGTAATTTTTCCACTCCTCAAGGTTATAGAGTTCCCAAATTTATTCTCACACTCTCTTATTGTTCCTACTAAGGCAAGTGATTCTAATTGGCTCATAATTTCTTTTAATTTATGTTTTATTCATTTCACTATTTCTTCTTGCCTCAAGAGAGTGTGTTCAAGTCGGTTTAGTGTCGCATCTATTTTATTCATATAAACTCATTAGTGGATGTTTTGAATTCTCTGAAAGAGTGCTAAATCCTCCCTCTACTTTCACCTTGATTATTTCCATTGTTCATAACTGCATTGACACTCCCCATTTCGTATTCAACCCCTTGAATGGAATTTAATTGCATACTTTCTAACATTTTATTGAGATGGCAAATTTGATTTTGGAGTTCAAGGATTTGTTATGAGTTTTCCAGTGAGTTGCACTCATTTTTCATTATGTTATCATGCCTTTTAGTAGGTCATTAATAGGTGTCATTAGCCATTTCCTCTAATAGTTCATAAGCTTTTTCCTGGGTTTTACTACTATGGGAACCCCCAGCTGCTGCATCAATGAGTGTCCTCATTGGTGCGTTCAACCTATTATAGAATGTCTAAACTTGCATCCATTGAGGGAACCCATGATGTGGACACCTCCTTAGGCATTCTTTAAATCTTACCCAACCATCATACAAAGTCTCCCCCTCGAATTGATTGAATTTGGTTATCTCAATTCTCAACCAGGCTATTTTTTAGGAGGGAAATATTTGGCCAAGAATTTTCTAGCCAAATCGTCCAAAGTGCGAATAGAATTGCCCGGAAGTGAACTGAGCAAACTCTTGGCTCTATCTCAAAGTGAAAATAGGAAAAGTCAGAGTTTAACGGCGTCTACAAAAACACTATTAAATCTAAATGTGTCACAAATCTCAAGGAAGTTTAAGATGTGTGATTTAGGATCCTTAGTGGCTAATTCACCGAATTGGTTATTTTGAACCATGCTAAGTGTTGAGGGTTTGATTTCAATGTTATTTGCTTCTATATTCAGTCTAACAATCGCATGAGGGATGCCTCTAACAATAGGCAACGCATAATCTCTTAACGTTCTACCCCTTGGTTCTTCTAACGGGTCTACTTTTATATTTTCCATTTCAACCTAATTTATATTCAATTGGTTTTGCACTTGCCTAGCTTTCAAGTAGGTTCTCTCAATTTTGGGATCAAATAAAATGTTAATATTATCTCTTCGATTCATATAGTTTGAATTCAGCAATTAAAATAAGCAGCTAAGAAAACAAGTGTATCAATGTAATTAAGTAGTTCAGCAATGATAACAAAATTAACTAAATTACAATCTAAATTAACACTAAAATTAGCAACAATCACAATTACTTGAAAGTAAAAAGTATATGCAAAATAAAAAAAATTCTAAATCACTATTGACTCGCAGATTGTACTTAATACAAAACTAATACCGTTCCCCAGCAACAACGCCAAGAACTTCACAAACGGAAAATCCACATCTGCGCTTGCACGCAAGTGTATATGGTCTGAAGTTATAAGTGGAAGGTGAGTTCTGAGATTTATCATCCTCAGGGAACAGATTGTTTTGATACTAAGTTATATTTACTTTTAATAATGTTTAGACTAATATATTTTGGTTTTCAATGGCTCCTATTCAACAATGCAAAGATCTTAAATTAAGATACTATTTTGATAAAGAAGGGAGAGTTAAGTTTTTATCATGTGAGTTGTTAAGGACTGGTGTTGTATTCAATTCATGCAATTTATAATGTTCTTATTATCATGCCAATTAATCAAGTGAACATTGTGTTCCTTAGATTGGTTCTCTAATTCCGACAAGTTCAAATCTGGTGCACGAGATGAACACACTAGGGTTCTACCTCAGCACAAAGACTCTTATAAAATCACATTTAAATAATTTAGAATTCCTATATCTAGGTTATCAAAATGGTCTTTTAGTTAGGTGATCACACAAGCACTGATTTCCACTAACTAGTATCAAGCGCTACATTCGCAGTTCAGATATGCAAGTGGATTCATCAGGCTTCATGGACTATGTCACATCATCCATAATCACTCAATGAGTCATCTTCCTCCCTTCATGTCTATTGAGCCATGGACCTCTATTAGTGGCTCCTGGCTCACATGCATCGACCTCTCGACTGAGCTCAAGGTATGGTGTAGTTAGGCTCAAGAACTTGTCACATAGTTATAAGCACTAATGCACACATACCTAGCTTATGTTAATTGGTGAGCCATGGAGCTCAAAATAGTTATGTTACTGAATAAACTATCCACTTCAATCCTGAGGTATTTTACATCGAGAATCCTCGCACAGGCAAACATTGTTCACCGCGAGAACCTTTATGTGCATTCCCTCTAGACTCGAAGTGTTTGGTTTACTCAGCATTATTTCATTTACAAGAATTTTAAATAACATAGATTTTTCAATCATTCCACAGCATGCATTCAAAAAAACAATCTAGATAAACATTTAAAGCATGTTTTTATTCATTGTAGAGAAAAGACGTACATCACCAATTGTCCCATACATTTCACATGACTACGGCCCAACCCTCCTCAAGGAGGGTTTCGCCTTCCATTACAGCAGAAATACAAAAAGAGATATACAAAGATAAGAACTTTTTCATGGTTTAACTAAAATAGAATCAAGAATAAGTTTTAAGAAGAGTACTAGGAACAACCCTTTTGGGGGTTCTCTAGATTTTCCTTGGCCTTCCTCTCTTCTTCCCTTCTAGCTCCTTGATAGTAGTCTTCCTTTCTTTCCTCTAGCAATGGAACACTTTCCCCTTCCTTGGAGAGGTCTCCTTCTTTTTCTCTGACAACCAATTTTGATTTTAGAACTATGAATGTCATCAAAAAGGGGAACTCCCTTTTAGTATTGAAAAATGGTTTAAATAGGGCAGCCTCCTTTCTCTTGTAATTGAATCTACCAGCTTCCTCCCTTAATGGCATGTAATGAATATTATTCCAATATTCCCTTGAGATGCTGCAAGGAATAAATGGAGTTGGAGTTTCAATAGCTGGGAAAGGAAATAGATTTGAATTTGTGATCTTCCTCATGCTAGCATTAATGCCTCGAGCCTGGTTAATATTACAACGACCGCTGTGGGGCGCGACAGCGGTTCTGCTATGTAATGGTTTTTAACCGAATGCTCGCGGCAGTGCGTGGCGGCCTTGAGCTCTCGGATTTGGACTCAATGAGGGCACGTGGCAGCGTTGAGCTCTCGGGTTGGACCCACTGCAGTGCGTGGGAGCATCGAGCTCTTGAGTTTTGGTTCATTACAATGTGCAGTATCGCTGAGCTCTTTGTTTGATTCCACTACAGCATGTGATAGCGCCAGTGTCTTGGGTTTGAGACCGCTGCGGCATGCTAGAGCGAGGGTTGGACCCACTGGGCGCGCGGGAGCACCGAGCACTCGGGTTTGGACCCGCTACGGCGCACTGCGGTACCAAGGTCTCGAGTTTGGACCCGCTATGGCGCGCTGCAGTGCCAAGGTCTCGGGTTTGGACCCGCAATAGTGCACGACAGCACCGAGCTCTCGGGTTTGGACCCGTTATAGTGCACGATGGCGCGCCTGGGCGCGCCAAGGCGGAATTCTTCTAGATTTTCTATTTTTCCCATATTTCAGCCTTGTCTGTTATTTTTCTGAAAATAGTATAAACAATCATAAAAGGCCCACATTCCACAATGAATTTGTTTGAATTTTTTTACTTATTTTACTATAAATCTTGGGTTCATCAAATATAAATATTATTTAGTTTAAAAACTTTAATAATAAATTAATTATAACTTAATTTATTAATCAAAATTAAATAACCAAACGGGTTCTAAAAAATCCCAAAAATTCACTCTTAGTTAAATAAGTGGTGAAAACTCAAAAATGCAATCGGATTTTTAATCGGAGGTCAATTTAATTTTCTTAATTTTTTTGGTATTTAAATATTATTAAAATATTCAAGAAAAATTTGGCAACTTCCAAATATTCCCATAATACCACTTATAGCTAATTTGGGGGTGAGGTTCCAATGGCGAAGTCCAATTTTAATTCTAAGGTCAAAATAAAATAGGTATTTTCATAATTATTAAAATAATCAAAAATATTTGTCGATCGCAAATGATCTCCAAATCACACCAAATTTGAGGTGAATGCTCCTAATGCTATTATAAGAGCACTAGAAGTGAAGTTGATCTAATTGGGCTTCTCAATAATGGTTAATAATACTATGGTTGTTACACCTATCCCATGCTTAGCGAATCAGGAGTTTATTTCACTTTCCCACCACAATTATGCTTCTTCAATTAATAAGTGAGTAGTTAAATGAACCTCTTTACTATCTAGGCATTTGATACTTAGTAGGTTCTTCTCAACTATCATTAACCACTTTACTGCTTCAATAAGAGTGGAAGATTCATTGAATGTTGGAGGATTTAAGCAAAGACAAGTGAGCAAAAATCCATCCATAGTTGGTACATATATTGTATTGGGATTAATTTGTGCAACCCGAGGGCTTAATAGATTTAGAGACCTCTGTGATACTTGAGTCTAGGTCTCCACAATAATCTTAACTAATTCCACTAATGCTCTAATCTCTTTAGAAGTTGAGGATGATTTTGATGTTACTGTCAACTTGATTGGAGTGGAAGAAGGTTTTGAATAGAGACTTATTTTAGTAAGGAAAAAAGCAAGTAAATAATTAAGGAAAAGGAAATGATAATTTCTTTGATTAACTCTTTTTAGTACAAGATGGATATTTTTAAATTAATAAAGGAATACTATAATCCATCTAATGTCAAATGTACATTCATTTGCAAAACTTGGCAAAGAAAGAAGGTAAGAATATACGAAGGTAGGTGGATGACAACATCTCCTGCCTCACTTGGCCATTTATATATAAGCACGAGTCCACCTGTCTTCCGCACTTCCTTCTAAGAGCAGATCAAGTATTTGAAAATGTGTACAATATGGACCTCTAATAGGATAGAAGGTGTCAGTCACTCTATGAAGTCATTTTCTTGTTAGTGGGGCAAGGTCACTTCCTCTAAAAATAAGGGACTTGAGTATCCTGTTAAGGATATCTATTATAGTTGGTGACACTCCATGGAAAGGTCTTCCAAATTTAGTGTAGTGCTAATGTCTATTATCCTAGTACAAATAGAATAGTATAGTATAATAGCTCAAGTCCATCTTATTATTCACCATAGGTTGAATATTATTAACTTTTATTAGCCCTACTTAATAAATTCACTCACTAATCAATACTAGTTCACCCCTAACTAGTCATACTATGCTTTTCTTGTATTTTAATGATGTGATTGTAATGGTAATTCCTTATGCATCTACTTTTCCCTTATCTTAACCTCTATGGTACCAAATTTAACAATTCAATTTTAGATTAGATGTCCTGATCCAACACTGAGCATTACTATTGTGCTTAATATTGGGTTAGCATATTTTAACCCACTATTAAGTACTACGAGGGGCAAAGAATCTATAAGATGGGATAGATAAAAACATTTACAAACATATTAATAAACATTGCTAATATAACCATTTAGATAAATAAAAGAAGAATATGCATGCCATGTTTACATAAATAAAATGTACAAACATGCTTAAGTTTTACAATATTTAATTAAATAAAAGAACACTTATCCTCACATAAAAAGAAAATAAAACTAAGTAAGAACTACAACTCTACTCTTAATCCTCTAGCTGTACTTCTGGCTCACCTGTTAGATCAACTTTAAACTTATGATCTATTATATTTGGTTTTTAATAGGGTAGGGCATAGCCAATGAAAAAAAAAAGTAATAGACTTATATAAGTCTAAGTATATTTTAAGGCTTTATACTTATTTATTTATTGAGGATATCTCATCTAGCATTATATATATATATATATATATATATATATATGGAGCCCAATGAATATAAAAGAAATACTAAAAATAATGGAAACTAGTAAGATAGTAATAAATGTGCAAATGCACACGATGGTTCCTTAGAAGAAATAGGTTAAGAAATAGCAATAGACAATGTAAAAGATTCTTTATAGTAAGCCTGAACTGAAGTAAATAAGTATAAAGTTGTAAACTACAATTGAAAATTTATTATTATATTATTTTGAGTTTAGTTCTATGGGCTCGTATAGAATAAGGAGGAGATAAGCATGTTTACCAAACTATATATATCAGGGTCTCCTGTATAACCACATATTCTCCCTCGATGACATGTGTTGTCTTATAATCACTCTATAGCTAACCATGAATCAATAATTTATGTACAGACTAATCCATCATGAATGAAATCCCTTCTCATATTTAATTATAGTTTATACTATGCATATAAGTTGTTGATATGGTAAAAGGAGTAGGGTTCTCAAAGCGTTGCCGTATTTCAAGGAATTACCAAATTTAAATACAAAACATGTGGCATCTATTTGTTACTAATTTAGTTATCTACCCTAATGATTATGGTCAGTTGAACCCCTAATTGACTTAAGCATATATCCTAAGTTAATTGAAGAATATAAATATATATGTAATATTAAGTTTATAGTTTCAAAAATAAATGTTTGATTAACTTAGTGATAAAGTACTTATGATATAAGAATTCTTTATAAATATTTATCATAATCCTAAAAGCTACAATCCTCCAAGCTTTTTGCTTGAACACTATTCTAATACTTATGATGTAGTATATATCTTAAGAAGACTAACCAAGGTTCTAATTTTCTTCTTACCTCAAAGACTTCTAGGGTTCTTATTTGTAATGCCCCGCCCCGTCGCCGCACGCAAAAGAGATAGTCATAATCAAGTTCGGTGGCGGAGCGATGTGCCACTCGGGAAGGAATATCCCATCTTCACGATAGCTCAAACAAAACACGTCTGAAGGGCTGCTGACTCAATCTCAAAGGAGAATTGAGAGATAATACTTAAGATAAGAGTGGTATCATTATCCTAAGTATTAGACAAATACATACGTTGGATTTAGAATAAAATATGAAGAATCCAATATATGTTTAAAATATCAGTATTTCCAGTATACTGATCACATCACAATACTAAGTATAAGTAATATACAAATAGAGTGCGAAAGTTAAAGCAAACATCTAGAAACATTCATCACAGTTGTATGAAACATCCATCTTGAAAAAAAAAAAAAAAAAACACAGCCATAATTCTTACAAATGGTTTACTGAAATACAATAAATGAGTAAGTACTAAACTGAAATAGACTAAGAAAAATAGTAAAGTTGGGGAAGAGTCCAATAATGCTCCATAAACTCCTCCTGGATCTCCAGAGTATCCACCTGGCCTGGCTCCACTAACTACTCTAAATCTGGCAAATTATTGGATCTCAAATGTACCACATGTTAGACAATAAGTCTAATACAGTGAAACTAATCTAAATAGTTCTAATTATTTACTTAACATTTATATAATATAAATAAAACTATAGAAATATTATAAAGGTAAATGAAAGTATAAGACTATACAAAACTAAAGTAAAGTATAGTAAAGTTGAACTGGAAACTGAATACTAAAAGTAAACAAAAATAGTAATGGATCTGAAATTGAGTAATAGCATATAAGACTATGTTGTATGCCACTAAAATTATGCATATAAATATGCCACAATACTGTATGCCACTAACATGTAATTGAACTATCACTGAATTGATATGAGCTGTACGGTCCAATATCCACATACATTTTATTGGGAAATACAATTTATTATGAAGTTTGAACATCCTGAGTTTTCCTTGTTAATATATTCAATATTCTGTAACTCATAAATCATCACTAATATTCTTACATCATGCTTATGCCTATGCTCATATCTCTACACTACATAACTTAAAATTCAGAAATCCAAAAATCATTTAAAAATCAGATAATGAATCTAGTGTCCCCAATATGCAGAATCCATCCAAATGGATTCTGACTCCTAATTCTAATTTTAATAAGTAGCTTTGCTTAGGATTTTACTTAAAATTATCAGTTAGAAAGGTTGTATATACATGGTTGTATGTTTCCAAGAAGGGTGAATTTAACACTTAGTTTGTTTTAAACTGCACTTATCGGCGCACACAACGATATGAGGCAGAACTCGGTCGCAGTTTATATCTCAAACTGAGCTGTTAGATACCCAAATTACAAGCATACTGAGTATTTTAAGAAGGGTGACTTGAGATACTTAGTTTGTCTTAAATTGCACTTATCGACGTGCACGATGATAGGAGGTAGACCCAGGTCACAATTTATATCTCAAACTAAGGATTTCATTTCATTAATCACAATTTACTACTAGTGTTTTAAGATACTTAGTTTGTATTGAACTGCACTTATTGAAGCGCACGATGATAGGAGGCAGAACTCGGTCACAGTTTAATCTCAAACTAAGGATTTAAGTCACTAATTATAACACTCTTAGGGTTGGATGATTTATTCTAAGTGGGACTATATTTGATTAAGCCCATAGGATAGAACACAAATATAGTCCTATATTAAAATGAATCAACCAAATCCTGAATACTACTGAAGTGATCTAGCACTATGGGTATACACAACTAAACTCAACTAATAACTTGAGTTCAATTAATGCTATTTAATTAATAAGGATTTCCAAGGCTATGAGATTAAGACTACAATAGGTAAATCCTACATAAGGTTTTAAGGATGTGATCAAAATGATCACCCAATATAGGTTACTACCAAATTGTAAAAAATCTCATTCTAAGTACTTTAGGTGATTCTACAACAAGGATCTAAGATCAAGCGTCTAGGGTTAAGAAGGATCATCTAAGTTCCTATCTCAAGATATCACAATAAGTTCTTCCTACCTCAATATATTAACATTTTGTTAAGGCTTTCATCTAACATATATGCTAAAATTTGCAAGTTTTACTTATTAAACTTGAATTGATCAGATTAGATCAGATGGTTAGACCCATATGATTACATCATATACTACAATTATGGGGTATAATCAAGAGTATTTTAAAGATTTGATCTTGTGATAAATTAACTTAGTTTTATGATTCATCTTATGTTAAGAGTCTTATATAAGAAAAATTCAAAGATCTAAAGTTTAAGATCATATACTTAATCACACAAGTTCTTTAATTACCTTAGCACTTCTAATTTAATGAATTAAGATCAATGTCAAATCATATTCATACCTCATCACTTCTAATTTAATGGATTAAGATCAATGTCAAATCATATGCATTATTGGAATCATACAAGTTCGATTATCTTTCAATCAAAGTTACTTGATTAAGGTGATTAAGATTTTGATCTTAATTAAGACAATTTAGGGTTTAACCCCTAGCCTTACCAAAATTCAGACCAATGGTTGATTTATAAATTAATAACAAATCAATATATTATTGGTATATTATTGATGGCATTTCAGATTTAGATTAAGTATCATTTACCTAATCAAGTTTTTGAGATTCTTATGTTCAATTATAGTTTAATATCAATTTAGGCACATCAAGGTGTCCAAATAAATGTTAAAGTTCTCTAACATACATCCTAGTATCATGAAAGTATATGAATATAAAGTGATATAAAATAGAGGTAATTAAGGCTAACTAAAGGAATTAGCATTTAATTATAAATTTAAAAGACTTAAGTTTCATGCAATTTAGTTATTTGGTCAATACAAGCAATCAAGAATTCTATCCTTTAATATTTGGCACAAAATATTTAAGCAAACCCATAAGAGATTTTAGCACATGTTAATAAGGACAAACTTTCAAATTTTATTTTTACATAAAACTTTATATAATGCTTAATTTTACCTAAACTAGGTTCAAATTTAATATAATTCAGCCCCACTAGGGTCCTAGGGACCTTAAAATGAGAAACAAAATTAAGTTTTGGCCATTTCGAACAATTCTGCACACTTTTAGGCAACTCTGGGCGCTACGGCACAGTAGCACCTTCTAGCCGAAAGCCAAGTGCTACAGTGTGCTGTGGTAGATCAGGTTCGAAACTTCGAGCCCTGCAGTGCGCTGCAACACCCGACGGTGATTTTGCCTAAGCGAAAACCATAATGGGCTTCCTTTCGCACCCAAATACTCCCAATTTTGGGCACTTCACAAGTGGTACCATATACCAATAGAAAGATCTTTCCTAGACCTTTCCATTGATACTAAAATCAGTACTAATAGATTATTCTAACTATGGGAACAATGCAGTTAAAGGTTCGAGTATACAAAAAAGGAGGAAAACAGAGCATGAATTTTAATACCTTGAAGAACTGTAATTGCTTCCATACTCAATCATAGACTTCTAAAAATGCAAAACAAGCATAATAGAAAAATGAAATAACTAAGGAAGTAGAGCAAATGGGTACCTTAGCCTTCATAAGAGGAAAAATAAACTCTGTTTTTCTTCAGGAACTTGGAGAGGAGCTTCTTCTTCGAGGTGCAGCAATGGAGGAAAGAGGGAGAGCTTGGGAGGAAGAATGGTCTTTAGCCAAAGGAAAAAATAGAAGAGGAGGGGCTGAGCCTCCTTCTTAAAGGAGGAGAAGAAGAGGGAATGAAGGACATGGCCTATAGGAGCTAGGAGGCAAGTCCTCTCCCATCATCTATGAGGGAGAAGGGAGAGGGAGACCTTCAGCCATTCTTGTGTGCAAAGGAGGGAGGGGAGGCGTCAAAATAGGTAGGGAGGAAAAGAAAGGAAAGGAAAAATGCAATTTAAGGAATAAATAATTATTTATTCATAATATTTAATTTATTAAAAATCCAGATTAAATAAACGTACTCCAAAAATTCTCAAAAATTCACTCCTAGCTAATTTGGGGGTTAGAAATTCAAAGACAAAATCAAATTTTGATTCTGACGATTATTTAATTATGTTATTTTTGGGATATTTAATTATATTAAAATATTCATGAAAATCTGACGACTTCCAAACGCATCCAAAACATCACCCCTATCTAATTTGGGGGTGACGATCGCAACGGCGAAGTCGGATTTTGATTTCGATGTCAAATTAAATATCTTAATTTCTGATTAATTAAATATTAAAATAATCCAAAATATTTGATTGAGCTCTGAATTACTCCAAATATTCAGGGTTTGGTTCTAATAATTAGATGAACTTAACAGAATGATAATTGAGATATGATTGAACTAAAATTAAGCTAGGTGATAACCTTGAGTTGTTACATTATTCTTATAAATGCTATAATTGTAAAAAGGAAGGTTAAATCTTATTTAAGCTCATCTTCTCAAAATCTTAGATTATACTTAAGAGGTTCTCTAATAGATTAAACTATTTAGAATCTAATTAGTCAATCACCTTCACTAGTGTTAGTCAACTAATTATTGATGCTAGTTTCCTTCACTTAATAATCTAAAGAGAATTCTCATTATACATTCTTCTAATCTTGATGAATTCCTAAACTAAACCTTTAGCTAATAAGGTTTATAATTTATATTATAAGAATGTAAACCCCTACTTGATGCTCTATTCTATTTACTAATTAAATTACAGTATAATTAAACATCTTCCCTTTCTCTCTTTCTAACATTGACTTATATTCAATTGACTAAGATTAGCAAGCTCATTGGTTGACCTTAGTGTTTCCCTACCTTTATCATTCTTTATTAAATAGTCAAGGCAAGACATAAACTAATCTAAGTTTCCTTAGAGCTTAAGTGTAACAACCCAGGTTATTACTTTGCTCAATTAAGACTAATCTAAGTCTTAATTAAGGTTTTAAGTCACTAATTAAGTAATTTAGAACTCGCTTCTGAAGCCTAGGTCAAACCAGAAGTCAACAAAGTCAAATCTGGAATTCTGGAAAATCCCAAACCTTAGGAAATTGACTTTTTATCTAGACTTCAGATTGAAAATCTGACTTCACCATTGCGTTCAGAACACCCAAATTAGCTAGGGGTGAAATTTTGAAGTCATTTGGAAGTCGTTGATTTTTCGTCAAATATTTTAATTGCATTTAAATACCCTAAATAATCAAATAATTAAATACTCATCGAAATAAAAATCTGATCGCGCCGTTGCGTTCCTCACCCCTCAATTAGCTAGGGGTGATTTATTGGAAATTTTAGGAATACGTTTAATTAATTAATTTTGATTAATTAAAATAGATGAAAAATAATTTAAATATTTATATTAATTAATACACTTAACTGCCTCCGCTAATCCACAGTAGCCACCGTTCGTTTTCTTCGCTTGCGCCGTCAAATCGAAACGGTGAAGATCAACCATTCGATTGCAGATCGAACGGCGGACAGTTGTCTTCTTCCTTGTTCTCCCGCGTGTCGCGCAAGGTTTGCACGCGGCGAAGCTGTCGCCATGAGATCTCTCCACGCGCCTTCCACCGCTCTTAGCCACCGTAATTAGGCTAGTATAAGGCTACTAGGACTCATGTTTCGCTCAGTTTCAAACCTAAAGCCCGGAACTTGGCGATAAAGCGTCGATCGTTCCTTCACCATTCGTCGAGGTACTACCCTAATCCTCTTTGTTATTCATGCAATTATCAATCTTAATATTTGAAATGCTATTTCAAGCCTCCGATTAATTATTATCATAATCTGATTGAACGATAGATGATTAAATTTTTCGAATTTTGCAAAATATCACAGTATATACCGTTTGCTGTAAATTTCCCTCGGCATGTCCTTCTAGGGTTAGGGTTTATGATCAATACAGATCATTTTAGGTCTCGAATCGACCACCTATTGGAAGATCGCATCCTTAGCTATCCAACGCCGTGCGGGTCGAGCAGACAAGATGCCGAAAAGTCCCTGGAAGATCAAGCCCTAAATTTTCACCCTCGCGAAGAAGCCGTCGAAGAAGATGAAGCAACGGGTCGGACCGGGTCGACCCGGGCCCGACCCGCTCTTCTCAGGGTCCGCGTAAGCAAATCCGGGGCCCGCCTTGTATGCGTGTCATCCCTTCAGCCTGCCGCGTGGCTTCTGTGAAAGTTGCAGAAATCATATCCAGCTGACAAAGTGTGGGCCCCACACCGTTCAGCTATCCAATGATGTGCTGACGCGTGTCCTGTCCTCTGGCACTGTCGCTGTCGCTGGCGCGGCTGTGGGTCCCACCTGCAGAAACTAAATAAAACATTTATATATAATTATATAACAGATATTTATAAATTAAATATATATATATATATATATTCATTATAATAATAGATTTATTTAATTTAATAAACAGTATTAATTAATAAATTAAATCCTAAACTTTAAACCTTAATAACTCCTAAAATACACATCCAAATTATGCAAATAAATATATCAAATTGATCCGAAAAATATGAGGAATTTATTGATGCCAATAATTTTGCATTTGGACCAGTATTTTAGCAAAATGACATTTAGGGTTTAATTAAGTTCAAATTTATGTCTCAAATTTTTAATTAACCATAACTTTGTGTAGGTTAATCCAAACATACCCAATATGGATCTTAAAGTGATCAGAAAACCCTAAGGATTAATTTGATAGTGTTTAACTTGCTGTTTGGATTAGTGTTTGCCTAATCACATTTAAGACCTAACCCTAATTACCCTAATTAGACCTAGAACTTTAATTCACCATAATTTAGTCAATTTAGCTCCAAATTTAATGATCCAAAGGTCTATTTAGATCAGAAAAACCTAATTAACAGTAATCTATAAAAATATTTAGGATCCAACGGTTAGATTTGCTAATCCCCCTTAATTACTCTAAATCTTAATTAGTGAATATTAGCCAAATTAATAATCCAAATTGAGTGATTTAAGTTTCAGAAAACTTATAGAACCATTTAGAATCAATCTTTAAGGTTGGATTAGTATTTGAGTGATTAATTTTGTTAATCACTCACTAATCACCCTAAACCCTAATTAGGTCTTAACTTAGTCAAATTAGGTCCAAATTGAGCCTACAACATGTTACTATGATCAGTGGACTATTTGTAAACTATAGCCACTGATTTTGTTCAATTTGGACACTAATTGGTAAAGTTAGGTTTTTAACTCATAATTAAGAATCCCTTAATTAACCTTAAACCCTAGATCTTATATTGGCCATAATTTGGCCAATACTTATCAGATTTTAGCAAATTTAGGTTCTATGGAAAGCTTAGATAGTAAAGAACATTAAAATGAAAGAAAAAAATTTAACTTTCACTTAGTCAAATTACTAATTTGCCCTTATGAGTCAAATTCACTAATTTGATCTCATATGGCCTAATAATTACCCAAAATTAATTTAGTTGCTGTCTAATCTTACATTAGACAGTAAGAAACTCTTTCCAAAAGAAAATTTCAAAATTAAAGCCTTAGATCAAAAATTTGATCTTTTGAACCCTTGAGTAGGGGCAAAATGGTCATTTTGCCCAAATTTAGGGTTTAGCCTTTAAAAGCCTTAAATTCAGTTTCTAATCACTAAAACCAGTAAATAGAATGATTTAGAACTGAAATTAATCAAATTCAAGTCTAAATAAGATTTTGATTAAAATCTCAAAATATGTTCTTTAAGAAAATTCCTAAGTAAATTATGAGTGTTTATCTTTCCTTAATCATTCTTAGATCCATCCTTAGGTCTTATAACATTAGTTAGGATGTGTGTCTTGAGAGATACTCTTAGTAATTAAGAGCTTTAAATTCCTAAGATTAGGAATAGATCTTAAGTTAGAATTCATCTATTGAGTAAATTGGGTTACTCAATTAGATGAAACCTTGAGTTTACTAGTTTCCAGATTTTTCTTAGTTTATTAAATAATTATTTGATCTTTAAACTTTAGAACTAAGAATAGAGATCCATCCTAATGAAATTGATTTATCATTAGGATTTGCCTTAACCTAGTCTGTGAGTTTTGGGTTCTAAACCTTAGATCCTTAGATTATACTTTTAGATTAAGTGATTAGACCCCATCATCTGGAGTCTAATTCTTAATCTTTTCATCTTGATTTGGTAATCAAGATGAGATTGGGATGAATTAATTTACAAAACTAGGTCGAAGATTTATTCATTTTTAACCAAATAGTCATCTTTTGATTAAGTCATAATTAGGATTTGGCCAGTCCTAATTATCTTCAATAAGTAGGATTCGTGATTCTAAGTTACAGAATGTGTAAGAATTGATAATTCTGAAACTTATGAACTTAGAGTAGATAGAACGAATAAAGTAGATAACACTGGATATCACCTATATTTTAGATAGAGTTTCTTGCACTTTGATTTTGATGCTTTGCATTCCTTGATTTTGAGCCTTATACCTTGACATGTATTATATATATAAGATATTTGATAAATATCTTATGTAAATTTGGAACATTATTTATAAGCAGCATTATGTTCATTTCACAAGTGATATGTAAGGTGTAGCTTGATTAGTATACCTCTTCGATCAACCCGTTCGGGGTCGGCAACCTTTCGAGGGTTTAATGTCCGACAGTCTATTGGCCATGCCTAGTCCGAGTGATAGGATGGATAGACTCTCGCCCTACTGACTACAGAGTCAGGATTCTGATATGAATATACTAATTCAAGTACACTTACATTCAGTTCTGTCTTAGCTCATCAGGCTAAGAGTTTCAGTGATATTCAGTTCAGAGTTTCTTAGCTCATCAGGCTAAGATTTGCTGTATATGTGTTCAGTTTGGGTGACTTAGATAGTCACTATAGTTTCAGTTTACAGATACTGTTTTACTAGCATATTCTGTATTTCAGCACTGTTTTACTTTCAGTTTTCCTGCACATGTTATATATAGGATGCTAGTTCTACTTACTGTTTTTATATGCTCACATAGTATGTTAGTGTTTTCAATTTTATACTGTTCAAATTATGTATGTCACCTAGCATAATTTGTTTGATCATAAGCATATTTTAGGTTGTACTTTTCTTACAGTTTTACTTTTCTTTTACTTACCTGTCTTTGTTGCAGTTGTTTGGAGGAGGTATGTATTACTTCCTAGTTGTTTTAGTTATAAACTGTTTGTTTATAACTTATTACTGTTCTTTTGTACGCTTTTTCTGCACCTATTTTGCTCAGTTTTGTTTTTATGGTGATATTCAGTTAACTTAAACTAAACTTTTACCCTAAAATGTACTTAGACATATTGTCTAACCAGTTTTTCTTTTATTGGCTGGAGCCCTACCATTATGAAACTGATAATGGTAGGTTCTGAGTTTGTTGGATTAGCAGATCCAGTGGAGAGTTTGCCATTGGAGGAGGAGCCCGTTACTGAAGATCTGTAGCTTTAGTTTTTCTTTCTTTTAGTGAGATTGAGAGTTCCTTTCAGTTCTTTTAATCTTATTAAAATGTTGTAATAATACAGGTTTATTTTTCTTTTTCAGTACTTTACTTATTCTGTATTATTGTATTTATACTGTATTGGATGAATGTTATGTTTTATGCTTCCGCACTCTGAGTTCATGTATGATCATTTAGTGATAGTATTTTTGGGATGAATGGAAAAGTCCTTAATTAAATTGGATTAGAATGTGTGTCTAATCTAATCTTAAGTGGGGACCTTATCATTTGGTGACCCCTCCACCGTAATCATGTTAACTTAAGAGTTAACAGGACCACGGCGGGGCTGGGCCGCCACATTAAGGGAGCTAAATATAAAAATTCCTTGTTTTGTAATTAAAATATTAAGGTAATTAAGCTCTAAAAGTCAATCCTCTACTTGATATCAAAATGGGATAATTTTAGTGAATAAAGAAGACTTATAGCATGAGGATTAAAATGGTATGTAGTAGGGTAAATTTGGAGCACAATGGACCTATTTTGGCACTGATTACTCTTAATGAGGATTAGGAGATCATTAGTAATTTTAATTATCAAAAGAAAAATCTAATTTTATAAAATTATTCTACATATTTTTGTGATCATTTTGATATATGATTTCACTATGATTGGATGAGTATATAAGAAGTTATGCAAATAATTTAATTTGAATTAAATTAGCCTAAGGTTTCAATATTAATTAATAGGGAATATTCCAAAGAATATTCATCTGTGCCACGGGCCATGGTTAATGGGCTGCGTAGTGTTGCGCGACCACTTGTTGGCCCGATATTGTGCATCTCTGTCGCACGTGAGCGACGGAAGCGATAGGATTTTAGGGTTACTAAAATCTCAGCACTATGATCATCCCAAAACGCACTTTGTATGTCAATTTAACTCTGACGATTAGCCTTACGCAAAGAATACTCTTTTTACAGTTAGACAATTGCCCATGTCAAGATCCCTGTGTGTTCCTTGGGACAAGGTTGACCCAAGGAGCACCTGATCACTGTTGGAGAGGGCTCGAATAATCGGGATCGCTTTCCTAAGCTTGGGCATTGTACATTATTATACTAACTCGAGGCTGTTGATCATCAATTGAACTCACCCAGTCCAATTGACGATATCATTCGATACAACATGGTTATAAATGAAGAAACCAAACCCTAAATAAGGAAATTAAGAGGAAAATAATAGTGAATCGAGGGTACCTAATGTCTATAGAGTAGAGGCATTACCAGCTCCTTGCATCACAATATGAGGTTGAGAGAGCCATGTTAGGATTCAAAATGTCAGAGCTCAAAGAAACAAAGCTAATTGGATTAATTGGCAGGCATATGGTGAGGCAAAAGGGAGGCTCCGATGGTTTGTCCCAACCCCCGCAGCATTTCACGGGTCTAGTTTGGGAGAGACGATTCTGGATCGATCCTGGCCATTCAATTTCATCGAGCGGCTCTGATCAGATATGGCAGCTAATAAATGGCTACCATTTGATTAAGTTTTCATAACAATGGGGCAGCCTAGATGCATCGATCTATATGTATTGTGTTCGCTATGAAATAATGGATCGCTTGCCGTCTAACAATAATGCAATGCCCGCATTCATTTAAATAAATAATATTTAAATAATTAACAAATATAATTTATATTAATCACAATACTCTAAATAAACGAGCTTAAAAAATTTCAAAATTTTACGTTTAGCTAATTTGGGTGTGATTAACTCAAAAATAAAGTCGGATTTTTGATTGAAAGTCTAAATAATTATCTCATTTTTCCAGTTTATTAAATTGATTAAAATATGTATTTTAATCAAATTCACAAAAATTTTAGGGATTGGTCTTAAGGCTATGTTAAGATAAATGAAGAAATTTCTAAGCTAATATGAATATTAAAATTCAAGTAACAACCATGGGTTGTTATAGATAGAGATGGGGCTAAGAGACTAAACAAAGTAAAGTATGATGTAAGGAAATAAATGTCAAAATTAAGATCTCCTTAAACCTACTTTGTTAACAACGGGTTTCAACCCCAACAATGATGCTAAAATCTTGATATTATGCTTATGATGAGCATGTTGTGTGTTAGTGGGGTGTTTGTTTGTGCTATGCTACATGACATGAATATGAATTATACAAATGCACACAGTCACAAGTAATATAGATAAGATGATTATCTATAGTACTATCATTGGGAGGTGACTGTTAATTACCATTAACTTATTACTGCTAATTACCATTAACTTATTGGAAATTTTGTTTTGATTATTGAGTTAAGTACTTTAGCTATTGTAAGTGTTAAAAATTTAAGTCCTAAACTTCTAAGTTAAACAAGAAAGTATAAGTATAAGTGTATGTTTGTTGAGCGATTTTCTAGGAAAGAATTAAAGGTTTATGCTCATGGGGTTGGTTTAATCCATGCAAGTCGCATGTGATAAAATGCAATTGAACATTAACACAATGTGAGATTTGCTAATCCTCTCAAACTTAACATTTTTCTCAAAAACTATATAAACTATATTTTTTCTAAGTGTAACAAAGATAATATGAATGTATCGACTAGATAACTTTCATTTATATTTTTTAAAATGTTAAAAGATCTCTATCTCTAACAAACCTTAAAATGCAAAAAAGTAATATATATATTATAATTCTATCAAATTGCTAAAGATACACACACACACACATACAAACTTTATTATATATCTTTTGTTATATTTTTTTTAATAAAGGATGCTAATAAAATAAATAAGAAATTAGTTTTATCAAAAAATATTAAATGATCTCTATTTCTAGCAAATCTTATAATGCATGAAAGTGAATGCACATATCATGATGTTATCGAATTATTAGACATGTGTATACATACTTTCTATTATCTCTATCGATAAATCATACTTTATAAAATAAATAAAAATATTCATAAAAGATATATCAATGAACATTCACATTTCATACCATACAAACAAGCTTAACAACCTAACCCATTCATATAAATCCCATCATTAAATTACTTGAAGAACATGAAATACTATGCTAAGATTAGAAGTCATACATCTTATAATACATATTTCACACATTTATAATACATGAGTATAATAAAATAAAAGGTAGTAGTGCTTCACTTTACCTTGATAAGGAAGTCCTTCTCCTTGATCTCAAATAGTGGTTGGCCTCCAAGAGTTTCTCCTGTAGTCTCATTCTTGTTTCTCTTCCTTTATGCTCTCCAAGGCTCTTTTTCTTGCTCTTTCTTTCTTCCAAGTTGTAGAAATGATCCCCCTTGGAATAAATGCTTCTCCTATAATTCTCCAACAATTTTTCCCTTAATCATCATCATCCAAAAACTACTCCAAAAGGCTGAGAATTACTCAAAACCACTACTGAAACTACTATAAATTGTTTCTAGTGCCAAAGCGTGCCCAGACAATAAGCTTTTTGTCTTATATTAATAAGTATAGCACTTATGCATCAAACATTTAGTCTTGTTGTTTAAATTACAGCATTAAGGCATGCTCAAGCACCATATGTTTTGTGAAGAATAGCTTACTGAGCTCTATGGTGCGCCCTAATGTTTATGGTTTGATCATTTAGCAGTTGTAATTGACTTCTCCGACTCTTAGGCACATTTAGTCCCTGTAGGTTTTATCTTAAGCTATAAGTTGAGCTCTTAGGTTCCCTTAAACGTTAGGTATGTGCTCCTTTTGCAATCAAATGTTTGACTATCTTGCATCGAGGCCTTGTCACCTGAAATTAATTAACAATATATAAAGTATAAAATGTGAGCTTAGCAACATATTTGTCCCAAAATTACCCATTTTAATGCAAATTTTAAAGTTAAAATTATAATTAATAGTTCACTTACTAGTTAAAGCTTTTAGTAAAAATTAGACTTCTATAACTATCTTTGAAGTCCCCCTTTATTTTCTAGGTGTTATTGGAATAGAGAGGAGGTGCTTAGTTAGACTGGGGTGGCTAGGGAGTGGTTAGAAACTGATTAGGCATAGATGGGAGGCTAAGAGAATAAGGAGGGGGATTGAAAGAACTCTAGGGGTCTTTAGGTGTTCAAAATAGCAAGCAAGAATTCTTTGGGCTATCATGTGTTATATATAGATCAATTGGTTTGATCAGTGGCTATGATTGACTACTCTTGGGACGGTGATGATTGGTCGAGGTTTCCAATGGTGGGGATTAATTTTGATACCATTAGTGAGATGCTCAACAAACCGCATGGCGGGCGAACATAACCATGTGGAGGCAATTATGATAAATTGAAAGGCATGAACTCATACGAGGGCTAAAATATTCATCTTGCCTGCTGTCGGTCTCATGTAAAATGGGGTATTGAGGCAGAGTTACCGAGGGCAATAGTACTGTACCATCATAATATCAATTAATCTCTGTAGTTGGATCGAAACTATAATTTGATCCAACTATGTTAACTTATCATGTGGTTTGTTTTTATAATAGCAATTAGATTTTAAATAGAAATCTAACATTGCAGATTCACTCTATTGTTTTAGCGACAAGGAGATAATTTGTGGCGACCCACACCCTTAATCCGCCAAAGGATTAAGCCAAGGGTGGAGTGTCACTTTGGCTAACCCCTCACTTATCATTGGATTAGGATAAAATCCACAATCCACCTGATTAGGGAAGGATTAACACATAATCAATCTAACAGTCACTATATAAGTAAACGTACAGAGTGCAGAAGCAAATAATAATGAATGACATCCAAGCATCACAATATAATATAAGTGTAAAACATAACTCATAATATAAGTATAAAATAATTCCAAACACGCAGTCATAGGTACCTGTATTAATACATCAATTTAAAGTTCAAATAAAGGAAAAGACTCTCATCCTCACATGAAACTAAAGCTAAGCAACTGCTTCTTCCACAGGCTCCCCCTCTGGATATGGCTCCACACCAAGCTCCTGATCGTCTAACTGAAGAGGATCTGTCATTGTCAGTTTCACAATGTAGGGCCCCAGCCAAGAAAAAAAAATCTTGTGTTAGACAATTGTCTAAGTACATTTTAGGCTGATACATTTTATGTATTTTATAATATCACCACTTTATAATTTCCAAGCAACAATAAAATAGGAGTGACTAGCAGTACAATAAGAAGTGGGACAGCTATGAATAACATTTATAACTTACACAAAAATGAGACTAAGGCATGCCTCAAAAGCAGAGCAAACAAGGTAAGGCATATAAATATAATAACTAAATAGGTGCTGAAAGGAAATATTATATCCTAAGACATGCTAGTGATCAAATGAAACATACAGATTAAATAAGTAAACTTGACAGTGATACGTATAATAGCAGTAAAATTCTAACATCCTACTATATATAAGCTGAACAAAGAAATAGCTGAATGAATAAATAATACTGAAATATAACCAAATATCAAGCTGTACATAAATCTCTGCATACTGACTGCCATATCAGAAGACTTGGCCAAACTGGCCCATATATACATATATATCAATCTGTTCCCATAAATATAACTGAAAACACAGTGTGACTGAAGAGGCAAACAATACTATGCAACATATTTTAGTTATTTTACTTTTGTTTCTATGGATAATTTTTAGAAACAACTGAGGAGTTAAGCATATCTGCAAGACTATACGGGTCCCAAGCCTAGCACACTCTCCTCAATGAGAATGTTAGGCATCCTGATCTCACCTTACCCCTATCCATTGAGGCAAATGTGCTCCATAATCACCACAAATCGGACCCAAAGGCAACTGTTATCCTATTATTCTAAGTTTTAATTTTTATGCACAAAATTATCTTATATGAAATGTCCAAGGAAGTAAGCTCAAATATACAAGGAATGCGTAGCACAAAATATTAAAATAAGCAAGGGACTTTACTAATATGGTGATACCATTTGTTTTCTATTATCCATTCTAACTATTCCAAATTACACAAGTTCAGGATCACCATTTTCCTACTATCGAGTGTAACTTAAAAATGCGTTCTTATAAGTTACAAAATATTAGGACTAGCTAGGTCCTAATATGTTGAATCAAAGTTAACTATAAGAGTTAAATAATAAACCATCACGTCCTAATTAATGATTTTAGACATTCTATAATAAGCTTTAATCAAAACTACTAAAGTATAAAGTATGGATTAAATACCACGAGATTGGGCTTGATCACATAACCCGAAGGATAATACCTAAGATCTAGGTTTAATTCTAATAATGATCTAATAGTCAAGGTCAATCCTATTAAATAATCAAACTTAATAGAATAAATCTCCTATCTTAGAACTAAAATTAAAAGATAAAATAATCAGAACAAGTTATAAAATAAAAGAAAAGTCTTATAAACTAATAGAACCAAGGTTTCACCCATTAAGTAACCCATTTACTTAATGAATGAACTCTAAATTGTGATATAATCCTCTTAATCTTATAAATAGTCCTTATGTGAGGTGTAAAATCATAAGAAAAGAGACTTAATACAAACATAGATATTCCTTAAGAGAGATTTGAGTTACTTTCATGAGTACACAAAAGACAACAACATAGATGATTAATTTTTCTCAGGAACTTAGCATTTGCATTTACCATTGAATTGATATAAAATCTGGAAAATAGGTTCATGTATAACTAAATACTTAATAAAGCTTCTTGTGAGATTGATTTAAGTTTAAAAACATTTATGATCACTTTGTAGCCATATGAAGCAAACTTAAATATCTTTAGGGATACATACTTTTAATTGAATAAGCAAACTTGTCTATTATTCACAACCTTATTCATATTATACTAGTTTAGAAATAATAACAAGCTTATTTAAAGTTTAACAATAGGTTCATTTTATTATATATATATACCAATAGCAAGAGTTTAAATAAAATATGAACTTGCCAATTACTTAAATTACATCCAAGTCGACCTGTCATGAACCGTTTCCAAAAACATTCACTAGTTCTTTTCGTTACTTTAAGCATCGGCAAATTGTTGCATTATAAATAAGGATAATTCATTATTGTTTGGAGGGTTCTTTAATTACTTATGCATTTCAAGTATTCAAACTTGATTTTATCTCTCATCCCAATTAAAATTTTAGATGGACATGAAAAGATAATTATGATCACATAAATATTTACATATTTAAAATGTGACAATTTGATATATATAGGTCGAACTTTGTAATCGTAGCAAGTATTTGTTAAAACAATAGCATTATATTGATGCACAATGGTGATAAATTATAAAGATGATGATGCTAAATTTGCTATATGTTATGAGTTAAGAAAATGACATATATTACTTATGTGAACTCAATTCAATAAGAATTCTAATAACGAACATCTACTGAATCAGTACATTATTTACGAGTGCTTGTGTTATAATTCTTTTTGAAGAAACATATTGTAAATATTTTAAAAGAGCAATAGGAACCTCCAATTCTCAAAACATCAAATACAATTCACAATTGTTTCAAACGTCGTGGGATTAGTTATATAATGATTAAGAGAAATGAGTATGTTGGCTTATCATATTTTCTAAGTTTAGCAAATATATTTATGTAATTTTCCTGAACAGTTAAATTCCCACGCAATGATGCTTCTGAAATACATCGAGCCTCCAAATGTGTTGCACATTGTGCATGCTAACCAAAATTGAATTCAAATTCGGTGCGCGTGTCTAGCACATGTATTTATAGTGGAGTTGCAATGCAAATCATACTTACTAGGTTACATCAGTGAATGCATTATTAGAAGTCTGTCACAGATACACGGATACATATATTTATTGCTCATGATCAATTAATTGTGTGCGAGCATGAGTATTCATAAGCTTGGGTGTACATAGTCAATAATTAATCAACTAATAAAACTCAAAAGCACCTTCATTGTCCCCATCATAGTGTGTTGTTATGGCAAACAATTTCATTGTGAAATTAATGACGCGCCCATCATATATAAAATTTGATTTTAAATTGAAAATATGTGCTTTTGTGTACTAACATAACTCATCTAAAAGCATGCTTTTATGAGTCTTTGACTTGACATCGTAATTGTACTGGTTAGTTCATCTTTTTTTTTTGTTTTGATTTGAGAGATAAATGGAAAGTTTTCTTATGTAGGATCAATTTGGGATTACAGGCCTGAGAGTGTTTGCCAAGATATATTAAATTTATAAGTTGTAAGCGTTTACAAAAAAAAAAAAAAAAAAAAAATCTAAGTTTTGATTTGAGAAATTTTTTAAATAATCACAACAAACAATTCAGCTGTTACAAATACCAAAAGAATTTAAATTGATGCCCATTTTTTTTCTTTTTGAAAGAGATGTCTCTATCATATTGTTTCTATAACAGTCATATTCATTAAAAAAATAATAATAATCTTATATTTATATTATGAATATTAGGTATATCCATAAAAATTATGCATAGAACTTATAAGAATCTTCATTCCATTTTACATCAAATTAGTTTTTAGAGTGCAGGTTCTAATCTAAAGCCATTAGGCTAACCTGAAACATAGAAATTGGAACCAATACTTCTTTTTTTTTTTTTTTTTTTTTGTCAAAGTATGCTATTGATTTTTTGCAAAGGTTATAAATGTTATCAGTAAAAAATCTTGTGAAAACTAAAACTTAGCTGTCAAATGGAGACACTGAAGCTTAAACTATCATACACACGATTCAAGCGAATTGTTGGAAGCCTAAGATAGTGTTTTCTTTGGTATCGAATTGTCTTGATCAATAAATTTATAATTCATAATTGTCAATATAATTTTCTTATTATTAAAGGATCATGAACTACATAAATGATACCTTTGATAATGGTATGTTTTCATAATGGTAAAATTTCTCTTCTCTATTAATAGGGTCGCAATGAATCATTGAGAAGAACCACAAGGATCCTAAACTTAACAAAGATGGAGTTGCAGTCCACAATAAACAGAGAAAAACAATGAACTTAAGGGGAAAACATCCGATAAAAAAAATATTGAGCAAACCTTGCAACATAAATGTTAGCTAAAACACTTGAGAGGGGAAATCGAGAGTGACGTGAAGTACTTAAGGATCGGAGGAGGGGTACTTGCTTGCGTCGGATGGAGGATCGAGAGGGGTGAAGGAAGGGGTCGGCAACGCCTTGCTGTGCCGAGAGGGAGGAGAGGGATGTTCGGCCGCAACTCATCCTGGAATCGACTCGGCCAAGGAGGTGGAGAAGCGAGGCTCGGCCGGCGAGGAGGACGCGCGAACCATAAAGCCTTCGGCTTTTATCGGGCAAGAAGGCGGAGGTTGCGAGGAGGCGAGGCGACGGAGACTCCGAGGAGAGGACATGTGGCGCGCGAGGAGAGGCGATGAGGAAGGTGTGGCTTGGAAGGAGTCGGCCGAGCGAAAAGGGGAGGCTTGCGTGCGATTTAGGGGTTTTAGGGCATGAATCGGGAAAGAAAGAAAAAAAAAAAAAAGAAAAGAAAAAAAACAATTTACGATTTAATAATAACAGTTTTATTTATATTTGATATTTAGTTAAATTAGTTTAATTTTAAAATTTCCTAATAATCAAATAAGTTTCAAAAATCACCAAATATTCACCCTTAGCTAATTGAGGGGTGAGGAATGCAACGGTGAAGTAGGATTTTGATTCCGACGAGCATTTTAATTTCCCAATTTTTGGGGTATTTAAATATTATTAAAATATTTGCCAAAATTTTGACGACTTCCGATTGACACGAAAACATCACCCCTAGCTAATTTGGGGGGCAATGAACACAATGATGAAGTCCATTTTTCGATCGGAGGTCAAAATAAATAGGTCAATTTCTGAGATTCTTGAAATTCCCAACATCAGGATTTGATCCGTTTGACCTCTGGTTTGGACTGGGTCTTGGTGGTTGACTCCTAATGACTTAATTAGTACTTAAGATTAAATTTAAGACTTAAATTAATCATAATTGATTAAGATAACAACTTGGACTGTTACATAATTTTCCCTCACCATAAAAGAGAGAAACATTGCAGTAAAGAGGGGGGCAATGTTCTAGGATTAGATTATCAAAATGCATAAAAGAAATTAGATCATATCACAATACCTAAACATTCGACATCTCAAAAGAATCAAAGATGACAACTAAAAAAGAAGAATCACAAACAGGGAAGGGGAATCACAGATTGGTGCTATACTAAGAATCGTAGATGACTATTGTACTAGAACCTTTGTCAGCTAAGAAGGGTTGCTAAGAGCAAGAGGAAAGAAGATCACAGACATGTTAAAGGAATTGCATATTGGAGTATGAATAAGAATTCCATGCAAAAAATTAAATCTCCCATTACTATAGTATTTTTTATTATCAAATTTTTTTATCTAATTAATGATTATGTCACTTATCATTTTAAAATAAAAATTTTTATAAAAACTCATTATGTAATTAATAACTTTTAAATTTAAATTATTTATTGATAAATAGCTCGAGAAATAACCGCTGACATGTGATATCTAAAAAACTATTTAATGAGATTTAGATAATATTTCAATATAAAATTTTAAAATAATATTTTTATTATTTTATATATAAATAAATACTAATATAAAAAATATTCAAATTTTATTTGATATATTTTTTTGAATATTATATCAATAAATTTAAATAACATTTCTCATATTATAAATCAATGCTTACTCTATTTATTAAAAAAAAACAATGACTAGAATGAAGTTGCGGCTGGGACAAAACGGCGATTAATTTTCTCTTACTATATGGTAGCAACTCGAGCAAACCACACGTGCACTAGGGGCTTCATACACCGCCCAGTCCTCTCGCAGTCTCCGAGCTTATCTTTCTACCTATCCTTTCACGCCACGTGTCGTAGCTTTCTCTGCCGGCTATGTTACTCCCAGCCGCGCGATCAGGCTGCCGCGTTCGCGGACGGCATCGCCCAATGCCACGCATGCGACTTAGACCGGCTGCAGCCGGTCAGCTGTCCTCTGCCTGGTGTTTCTTCCCGCGATGTATTTAGTCCCATTTCCTGTGTAAGGAGTGAGACAACGCAGATGATTGCCGCAGGGAGCTGAGAAAGTGAGAGAGAGGAACAAAGAAAGCGACTTGGGGATTCTTCTTATTTCCACTTTCCATTGTGAGTTGTAAGATCGTCTCCTCTGATCGATCCTGATCCGTAAGTCTTCAGTTCCGTCTTCATTCGAATCTTCGATCTGCGATTTCTATTCCACTAGAAAGCTCTGAGCGAATTTGCCGACGTTCGTGTTGGTCAAATTAGGGTTTTTTTATCAATTTATGTTGGATTTAGGGAGCGAATTTTTTTACTCGGCATTTGATATTGGTGCTATACATCCATATGTTTTGTGTCATACATGTAATTATCCTTCGTTAATTTTGTGTAAATTAGGGTTTGCTGATTCACTTGGGAGGAAACTTCTTATTTCTTCATTTCGTGGAAACCTAAAATTTGAAATTTGCAGATCCGATGGAAACCCAGTTTTGAAAAAATCTCAACTCTAATTTTATACTGCAAAATCATTGCTTGAGGAGATTTGGGCGCTGATAAACCTGTATTTTTAATTGCGGAGTGGATTGGTTATGCCTGAGAGGGCTAATAGAGGGGTCCTGCCCTAATTTTGGTTTAGGGATTGCAAGGTATCTGAAAGGGTTGCCAGTCTCTGCCGGGCTGGCGCTAGAGGGGTATCAAAAGCATAGCCACAAGCTGGCTGTCAGCCCCTCTCCGTTGGTTCCTCCATCTAGGGTCGCTGGAGGCGGTGGTCCTTCGCCCTCATCCTCAGCCTCCGGCATCTTCTTCCTGGGTGATGGGCAGAGTCCTGCAACTGCTAACTCCATCTCAGGGTCTGTTCGGTCTGGGCTTCGTTTTGGTGCTTCCTCTGACATGAATCACAGAACCCTGAATAGTGCTGCAAATTCATCTGGACCTAGCATGGGAGCAAGCTCTCTTGTCACAGATGCTAATTCCTCCCATTCTGGCGGGCCACAGCTGCAGAGGAGCTCCAGCATAAACAATGAATCCTATACACATCTCCCGGCTTCCCCTTTGTCCTTCACTTCCAACAACATTTCCTCCTCCTCCGTTATGGATGGTTCATCGATTGTCCAGCAAAGTCCTCAGCAAGACCAGCTGCCAAAGCAAGGTAATTCTGGTAGTATTTCTCAGTCGATAATGCATGATACTGGAATGCTGCCCGCTGAGAAGAGACCAAGACTGGACATGCGGCAAGGAGATGTTTATCAGCAGCATGTTATACAGCAAATGCTTCAGAGGCAGCAAAACCCACAACTTCAGGCCATCATCCATCAGCAGAGGCTGGCACAGGCTGCACAGCAGCAGCAACAGCAACAGCAACAACACCAACAACAGATTTTGCAGGCGTTGCCACAACTGCAGCGAATCCAGGTACAACAACAAGGCCAGCAGCCTCGACAGGGCCCCTTGCAGATAGTATTGTCTCCTGCAAGACGTCCCTCTGATAGTGGATTGTGTGCTCGCAGACTTATGCAGTATATGTATCACCAAAGTCATCGACCTGCCGTGAGCTCATAAATTTTTGAATGATTGATTCTTTTTTAATATCCCAACCAAGTTTACATAGTGGCTTGTTTTTCGTATGCTGCAGGATAATTCAATAGCATACTGGAGAAAATTTGTTACCGAATACTTTGCACCAAAAGCAAAGAAAAGATGGTGCCTATCACTATATAACGGTGTGGGCAATCATGCGTTGTGCACTTTTCCTCAAGCTTCTCTGGTTAGATATAAAATTTCATTCTTGATTTTATGCAGTTTCTTGGCCTTGCCATGTCTCATAGTTCTTGTATGATCGAAAAGTTATATATTTAAATGTATTGTACTCCGGAAATCTTTAAATAGTTTCTTTGTTTGCAATGTGTACATTGCTTTGTTGCTTAATTGCCATGCTTACTTTTCATTTTCTTTTGCAGGATGCATGGCAATGTGGTATTTGTGGTTCTAAATCTGGAAAAGGCTTTGGTTAGTCTGTTCATATATAATTATAATTTTTCTACTGATTTCTATTGTAGAAATACTTTGATGAATGGATATTTTGCTGGCCTGTGCTCATTTTATGACAGCTGAATTACTCACATACTTCTCATGATATTCCTAGTCAAACTACTTTCAAGAGAAATTATTTCTAAAAACAAAATTTTTTTTTTTTTTTTGAATTTTGTACTGCTTTTGATTCAATTCTTTGAAACTTTAACAGTAATGTACTGCATTTCATACTAACTGATGAGCATAATTTAACTTACTGGACAAAGTACTACTGAGCCTTTTGTCTAAACGGTTCCTTTCTGAGAACAATGATATCATTTATCATGTTTGGTTCCCGCTCTACACTCCTTAAATGACAGCTATTGGCTTTTCTATTGTGATCTTTGAATTTCTCCAAAATTGGATTGGAACAATCACAAAACTGATGACTAGTTTTCTCTTTTATAATGTGTGAGATCATTGTATAATATGGTAACATTTATCTTTGCCAAGCGTACACATAGAAAAGCATTCGTTTGCATGACCACAATTTATTTCATTGTTGCATGTACACTCATCAATTTTTGTCTTTATGCTTGCCTGGTAAATTATTTTATTTCTTGTGCATGTTTTATTTTATTTTTGCTCATTTGTAATGAGAATTCCATTAAAACACAGCCATATATTCTTTGTTATTTTGCCTTACATAAATTTATTTGCAATTGCCAGACATGGATGTTTATTTATAAAAGAATACTGAGGAGTATTATAATATTACAACTATATAGATTAATTTTGTCTCTAAATTAGATTTTTTTTTCCCATCTTGTTTAATGCTTAATGTTTTCATTTCTGATTTATGCAATTGACTTCAACTTATGTTTGTTCATATTTTTTATTATAATATTATGCACTAATGCAATCTCTTTCTTATATCTCTTCTTGGCTATTCTTGTGCATTGATACAGAGGCTACTTATGAAGTGCTTCCTAGGCTTAATCAAATCAAATTTGATCATGGGATTATTGACGAGCTTATATATCTTGAGTTGCCTCGTGAAGGCCGGCTTCCATCTGGGATGATGGTTTTGGAGTATGAAAAAGCTGTTCAAGAGAGTGTTTATGAGCAAATACGTGTAGTGCGTGAAGGCCAACTTCGAATAATTTTTACTCCTGATTTGAAGGTTGTCAATATGCCATGTTTCCTATTTTTCTTGTAGAGTTTCTTCTTGTTGCACCATGGATTTTCTTGGTTATTTATGTTTGTTCATTTATCTTGTGATTTAGATTTTGTGTTGGGAGTTTTGTGCTCGGCGCCATGAAGAACTTTTTCCTCGTAGAATGATGGCACACCAAGTATGTCAGAACACATTATTTTGCATACTATGGTAGCTATAATTTTTTTCTTGAACTTAGTTGCAAGTTTAATTGGAATTTTTACATAATCATTATCTTCCATTTTTATTTTTTCACAAATTTTGGATTGATTCTGTAAGCATTTTTATTGTTATTCCATAATTGCAAATGACCTAATTTTGTATATGATTTTTTGTAATATTTTGATTGGATTTTTTAATTTTTCTGGTCAATGTAAAAGATTAAATACTATTGATGGGGGAAAAATAATAGCTAGTTAAACTTAAAAAATGTGAAGTATTAATTTGCCCAACTTTTGTTGGGTGTTTGATTCTGTGTTCACCTTTAGTTTATAGACTTTTTTGATATATAGGTTTTTCTGCTTCTTCTCCAATTCTTTATGAAGTGTTCAAGCATCTTAACTTGATTTTTGCCCTCATTATTATTTGTTTCTGTTGTTATTCTAAGAATATGTTTACATCTGTTTCATCACACATATTTCTTTATTTTTAATGAAATTAGTAGACAGGATAAACATGAATTCATAATCTATTACTAGTGGAACAAATTTTGCCTTGTTTTCTTTTCCGTTAGCTCAAGAGTTCTTCGTTAGCTTTGTTTTGCTTAGCGGGATCATTCATGCTTTTCATTTGAACAAAAGTTAATTTTATCTTGATTACTCATTTTATTGCATCTGCTCTTTTAATGTATTCATATCTGTTAGATGACTGTGCTATAATCTCATGGATGCTTGTTTTATTTGTAATTTTTAATGCATGGTTAGTGGCTACACTGGCTTTTCTTTAATAGTTGATTTTACGTTAGATTGGCATGGTTCGGCTTACTTTTAATTTGCAGGATTTGGACATATATAGTTTATGAATAATCAAATCACATGCCATGCCATGCTCACAGGTAAACCAATTGCTGCATGTTGCTCAAAAATATCAAGCTGCTGTTAATGAAAGTGGGACTTCTGGGCTTTCTGCCCAAGATCTACAGGCTAGCTGCAACATGTGAGTGTGCCATCACTTTTTAATGAAATTTTTAGACGAGCATCCTTAATTTTATTGCACGGGGCACTGTATAATTACTATGTGAATATGTGCATCATTGAAATCAATAATTGTTTATGTTTCTGCATCAGCTAAAATTTAGAAGTTGCAAGTTCTTCAATGTTTAGCCACATATATGTCAGTGATCAAACAAGTTATAGTTTCATTAGCATGTTAAATCATGTAATTTATATTTATCATAGCTTACTTTGTTCCAGACATTGATTCTAATGATCTTTCTATCAAATGCTTCTTTAATTTTATATATTTTTTGAACCTGGGCCACAAATTTTACTGAAATCGATTAATGTCAAAAGCTCTATTTTTATCAACTTAAATAGTTAAAATCCAATAAAATTCATTTTGTACGATAGGATCATGACTTAATTTTAAATGTATATTTTTGTAAGGGTATCCATTGCGCACTTACTATTAGCATGCTGCGTACTTTTTGATTCCCAGTGGAAGGCAGTAATTTAACATAAAAATTTTTGTTTGCACAAGATGTGGTCAATCATTCCTATTGCCAAAATGTTGATGGAGAAGTTTTGTTGGATCTGTGGCTAAAACTAGAAATGAATTCATAAATTCACTGATAATCATGATATATTAGGGAAGCTGGTATATATTGTTTGAACCTAATTACAAACTAAGATCAAACTTAAGGTTTTGGATAATTTCTTGGCAGTTGTGATCTTGTGTTATTTCAGTATCTATCTTTACAACTGCTGGCATCTTTTGTGCTTTATTTATTCTCTTGCTTTCTTACAACTCTGGCCCGAACGACTTAGTGCTGCTATTGGTAGCTTTAGTTGGTTGAATAACATGCAAAAGGGACTATTTTATGTTTAGGTTTGTGGCAGCAGGACGACAACTTGCAAGAAATTTAGAGCTGCAGTCTCTAAATGATCTAGGCTTTTCAAAAAGATATGTTAGGTGTTTGCAGGTATGTTTCTTTTTATTTTATTAAATTGCTATTATTAATATTGGGTTTGAAAACCGACAGTGCTAAGGAAGTTTTTTTTGAAAGGAGTGCTCACTTAATTTTTTAACATTTCTTAGTATTGCTGGTGAAGATAATGGTTGAAAATTAATATAAGTAAATATTTAAACATAATTTACCCTTCCTAGTGGACTACTAAAGCTTGTGTTGTTGTTATTATATAATTTTTATAAATTTCTCTTGTATTCAGATATCGGAGGTTGTTAATAGTATGAAAGACCTGATTAATTTCAGCCAAGCCCACAAGATGGGACCTATAGGTATGGCCTTATTTTCTGATGTCTGCAAGGTTGAACAGGTGATATTTCTTATTGATGCCCTTTTGCTTTCATGCCTCTTTGAACAATCTATGCATAGACATTTCTTTTTGTTAAAGAATTATGATAGTCATGATGATTGCAACATTAAGTGCATGTTCATTTAGGCTGTTTGTACTATATTAAATCCATATGCTGGGTGTTGAAAAAGCAGCTAAAAGCAATTCAATAGTGGTGAAATTGATTCAAGTCTTCTACCACAATATTGGTTGATATTTCTTTGAAATTGATTAAGTCACCACAATATCTTTTTTTCTGAAGAGAAATGTAGACACTCAATGAAGTGGGTGCAATTTGTTGAACAGAAGTGATCAAAGGATTATTTCACCCGAACATCCTGAATTATCTTTCGAATGGTCTTTGTTCTACCTTTATCGAGTGTATTGTTGATGATTACTAGCATCTCTGGTTCTGGAAGTGCTGAATTACCAGGTCTTGTGTAGCTACAAGTACGTGTTAATTAAACACTAGTTGAGTTTCAACTAGGCGTAGCTGAGTTGTAATTAGGACTGTTGAGCTGCAATGCTCACTTGGCTTTATCCACTGTTGCTTGATGTGATGGTTACACCTAAGTAGCTTGGCTAGGGTTAAGTTCAAGGTCTACCTTGAGGGCAGTTAACTGTCGCCACCACTTGGTAGTACTGAATTGATGGCTGATTAGGTGATCTCTGTCAGGACTATTGTAAGGAGAAGACATAAAGAGTGAGTAGTTATTTTTACTTTATCTTTTATTTGTAGTATATTAACAAAATAGTGTAATGGGAGAGTCGGCTATAATATGCCAAATTTAGGATAGAATGAGGTTTAATTCCAGTTATATTTTTCTGTTCATTGCATTTGTAAATCATTTAGTTATCAATAATTAAATAATGCTCTATCCATCAGCCAATTGTATTTTTCTTTCTTTTTTTCTTGCTTGCTGTAATCCTCTAGTTACTTGATCCATACAGATTTGTGAGTTCGTGGAAGCTGCACATCATTCAGCATTCACACTACCATATTTGTGGTATCGTATGGAAATGCTTGACCATTTGGAGGAAGTTGCTATGTATGGTGTTGCAATGAGAATATTATAAACTCTTAGAGAAGAACTGGTTTCTCTTGTCATTATTCAGCGAGAAGTAAAGGAAGAAAAAATGAGATAGCATCAATAAGTAGATACAACAATGGAGACTTAGCTGAGATTATGGTGCCACTGACAAAATAGATTGTAATGATAATGGAGACATACTTAAACTCAGATATCGATTCAAGTAGTTATTGGCCAAATTGCAGTTCTAGATGCAAATGCAATCATCATTTCAGCAGCACAGTTAATTAACTTCTCACTGAGACATGCTCTTAAGGAGTCATTAATTTAAGCCGATAGTCAAAGCGAAGAGCAGTGACAATGGCGTAAAAAATCTAGAGGAATATGGGCTGAGTGTGTCACTTGCAAATGCATAAAATATGATTGATATGCCAATATATATGACGGGAAGCCAGAAGTCATTATTAATTTCCAGGTGATTTGATCAATTAGTGAGCTGTTTTGACGTCCACTAATACCTTACAAAGGAGAAGGTAGTTTTTTGCCGACATAAATTATCCAAGCATGCTTGATATGGTGTAATACTCGGATTAAACCTTAGCAAGATTTGCCAACTTGGGCTAAGTTTTAGATGTATTGGGATGAATCTACTCGATGGGTCAAGATTAAGAGATGGAAATGGCTCAGGTTGCACCAAATAAAATACTAAATGGGGTTAGAGTACATCTCTGAATTTCAAAGAATAGATTTAATGATAGAGCTCTCCTTGGATGATGTTTTTGTACTAACAATGCACACTTCTAGCTTATAGTCGAGTATAGTTGATTAGCTATTTTAACTTTGAAGAGTCTCAGACAACGAGAAGCATGATCATTACTATTGAGAAGTTAAAGAAGGAAAAAGCTCACCTTGGACAGTTTAGTTGAGATTTTTATTTTGAAGAGTTCAAGGATACCAAATATTTTATGGAAGGATCATTTAACCACTAGTCAGAACAACCATGGAGTTGGTCAACTTGCAAATTGCCAAACAAAAAATTCACTTATGATTGTGGGTCAGCAAGATGCTACAAGTGCTGAGAGAAGCATCCAAATAGAGCTCAGAGCATGTTGAGGGAAAGGAAGGCTGCTATTGAAGTTGAGAAGACGAATGACACTAAAAGGGTTGTCGATACCGAGTTTAATTTTTTTTTTATGTTGTAGAAAGTAAAAAAAATGTCTCAAATTGTCATTCCATGTACTAAGAATTTTTCATAGTCAGGATCCTGGAATAAGATAGTGATTGCAATTTTTTATTCAATTCAGCAAACTTGATATTCGAGCATTTTAGCAGCTTGGTTGGAGACCAGATCACATCCTCACTCCTACCCCACTGGCCTGAATACAATGGGGTGTTAAGTGAACTACAAGTTACAATGGGGTGCTAAGTGAACTACAAGTTAGTAATGCCAAGTAAAATTTGTTATTGTTTGATTTGTAAAGCATTTAAGACAGTATCTTGGGTAAGGAAACTATGGTTAATCTTGACCACAAGCCTCTACAATATATGAAGACCCAATTTTAGTTTTTTAAGCTCATCATGTGAATATATGTGCTATTTGGAACATTTTAATTTGGTGATACACTATGAGATAGGAGTTTAGAACAAATTATCACCAATTGTGCTTTATATTATGGTGAAGATCAACAATCAGTTAGCCAAGGAATACGGGTGTCAAATCAGGTTGGTGGGTCGTGTCTGGGATGACAAAAAAATGCCGAGTCTGAAATAGGTCAACTTTAATCGATCTGGTTTAATATATAGGTCAAAGCCCCCACCTCAAGCTCGATCCTCCCCAAACCTGTTTGACTTGAAGTTGATCCTCTTTGACATGACTATACGAAGTCAAGAAGTGTTTAAGCATTTTGACTTAAGCCTAACTTTGTTCAACTCGAATACTTTTGTTTTTGAACCCAAACCTCACTCATTTTGTCTCAAATCCGATCTGTTTGACATGAATGTTTGATAATTGGGTTAGTTTCATGTTTGTGGGTCAAATTGAATCGACCCAAATAATATATGGATCAAAAACTCCATCCTGAACCTGACTAATATTTATTTGGTCAACTTGACCCACCTTTTTTTATTTTCGGATCAAGCCTGAGTCGTGTTTTTGTCACATTTTGACACATTTTCCAAGGATCTGCAAAAGCATATGCAGTGGATCTTGGATTTTTGGAAGTTTGGAATGGTTGTTGAGATGTCTAGATAGTACTAGAAACTGATGTAGTTAGCTTTAAATATAATTATTAATAAGGGTTGCTCTACAAGGGTAGATAACTCTCTACCACGGAGTAAATTGACTCCATTGAATAGGATGAGTGCACTCCTCTCAAGCTGTAGTACATTTTTGAATTGGAAAGATATTTTGAAATCTGCATCAATGTGTTTTATTTGCTCATAATGCATTATTTGTTAAATTTGTTAGAGGTTGCATGCTGTGCTGCCCTTCTAAGCCATCAATTAGGACACAATGTATCTACACTCCATTTCATGTACCCAGCTATATTTTGGAGAATATATCGACGACTTTATTGGGGACTGTAAACTATATTCCAATGGAATAATCATATATATGTACTACTTAGTTGTTCAAGTATGAGTGGGTTGTGGTATATTTGAATTCAATTATATCTGGTTGAGGCAAGTTTCTCATTTGATCTTAGAAGAGCATCTGGAGTTTGATAGACACGTCGCTCATAGATCATGGTCAGACTGAAGGTTCCATACTATTTGGTTATGGTCTGTTGAATTCAATTATATTGTGTCGAGATAAGTTCTTAATTAGGCAGTGGTGAGTAGATCTGTTGAATTCAATTATATTGTGTCGAGATAAGTTCTTAATTAGGCAGTGGTGCATCTACTCAAAAGGTTCTAAGCATATAAATGCATGGAACAAGAGTTTACATTATATTAATTGAACTATCAGTGGCTTGACGTTAGCTAGTTCTTTTTAGGTATATTTGGCTGTTTTCCTTGAAGCGTATTTGATATATTGTTGCATGTTGAAAGTCTGTTTGGAATCCAGTAATGAGAGACCATAGCAGAGCACAACTGTTTTTTTGGAAAGGATAAGGAAATCTCACTTTGAGCGTATGGGTAGCTTAGGAAGCTGCAGCAACAGTATAAGGCTTTGCATGATATGCACTTTGGAAAAAGCTTTTAAAGTTGACGATCTTGTGTGGCAACATAATATTAAAGACTAATAATTTACAGATGAGCGACCGAAGTTTAGCCCAGTTTGGTATGGCCAATACATAGTTTTGAGGAAAATAAATGGTAGTGTTTAACTGTTGGGGTTCCAGCCGACTTGTATATGTACTCGATTGTGAATATTAAGAACCTAAAGCCATTCTAGCTTTTGTTGTTGGATGATGATCTTGAGACCTTTGCGTACCATGGATGAGTTATTTTTGGTGCAAGAAAAGAGATTGGCTAGAAATTTGTTGTTAGAAGTACAGATGGCCTACATAATTGGCTTTATGGGAGGATTAATGAACAAAACCAGTTAGTTCACTTCCTATAAAGCAAAACAATTATTTCCCTATTTATATTTAACTCATATGAGTTACTTTTTTGTTGGGGGTCTATGATTAAGGGATCAATTTAGTTGAAATTCTCTCGTGTGAATCCTCTACCGGATCTTGTGCTCGAGTGCTTTGTTGCTGATCAACATCATCCCAAGCTCTAGAGGTACTTAGTTCCGAGTAGCTGCAGGAATGTATTGCGCAAGCACTAGTTTAGTTGTACTAGGTTTATCCAAGTTATAGCTTGGATTACCAAGTTGCATGCTCACTTGGCTATCTTTTACTTTACAAAAAGGGCTGCTGAGTAGCATAACGTTGGCCAAGACTGGGTTTTACCTCAAGGATAAACAACTATCTCTACTATGTGATAGCTTGGCCTTGGCCGTGAGTAAGTAATCAGTTCCACAAGCACACTATGGAGAGAGTGAGAAGTTGCTAGTATTTTTACGTGTTTTTCTTTTATTTGTATTATATGTTGCAAAAACATGCCACATTGACTGTAAACTGGACAAATTTAGGAAAGGAAGGGTTCGGCTCTAATTCTTGCATCCCCGCTCATTGCACTTGTAAATCCTCCAGTTAAAAATAAATTATCTTTCATCGTTAGCCAATTGTGCATTCCTCCTTGTGCCCATTGTAGTTCTCCCGCTCCCTTCATGATTATCAATGATTCTTGAGTTGGTAAAGGATGTTGTTACTTTGGCTTTCACATGATTCAATAGATGATATTTTAAAAATAAAGTTATACAATAAATGTTTAATGGTTTCAAATGTCTGATCTGAGTGATTTTTTATCATATAATGTAATGTAATTGGCTTCTTGAGAAAATGATGTTTGATCAGATTAAAATATGTGCCAAGCAGCTGAATAGAATAAAAAAGTTTACATCATGATGCTATAGTTAGGAATGAATTGAGGACAATTGAAGCTTTTTTTCTTATTTAAGTAGGATTTCCTTCTAATTGCGAACGATCTCACTGCATTAATAAACACGCTATATTTTTATTTGCAGATAGCCTGAAGAACTTTTCTCATTCTGCTTCTAAGCTCCATACCCAGAACACGAACGAGGCAGAACAGAATGCCCCCTCGTCCCAGAACCATTCAGTTGAGCAGGTCAAGGATAATAAGCTTGTTGCCAGCCAACCTGTTCTAAACAACCACATTGGAAACTCAAATCCAGCAGCTCGCTTCTTGAACAGCAGTACTCATACTGCCATGCCTATGAATAGCTACCAATATTTATCGAGAAACTCTGCAAATCCAGATGCAAATCATCTGCGCTCGGATGCCTCGTTTTCTATTCTGAACCAGACGCTGCCACATCTACCATTTCAGGCTACAACTGCAAATTTGTCCCAGGCGAATAAAAGCCAAACATCATCCCAGTCAAATCATCATTTGCAGCAGCATATGATTCAACAGCTTTTGCAGGAAATGATGAACAAAGGAGCTCAGCAGCCCTCCTTGAATGCGGCTTCGCCTGCTGTTTTAAACTGTAATAATGTTACAGCAGCCAAGATTTCGGCTGGACCGGAAATCATCGTTAGTGAAACTTCCGGCGAGGCAAAAGGAGCTGTTATTCCTTGCAGTAGCGATGCTTCTAAGCCTTCTGCGAAAAGCATTGTTAACTCTTGTGTTGGAAGCAGTAACTTTAATGTAAAGCTGGATGCGTTGGAGAACATGAATCTTGGGGATCTTGAACCAGACATTTTAAGAGAATTCTCAGAAGATGGGTTTCAGTGGTGAGAGAGCTTAATTAATATTATACTCGTGAGACAGATTATAAGATGCTGTCTTTATTTTTTTTTTCTTTTCTTTTTTCTCTATTATTGTTTATAGAAGCTTTGTGATTGTAACTCAAGTTGGAATCCCAGAAATCTTGAAAAAAAAAAAGAATCCAACCGTCATTCGGGACCTGAAATCCTTGAAAAAATGTATGCTAAGCTTCTTTAAAAGTGTTAAATGCGCATCTTTTGATTTCTCAAATGATATGTATGTGGTGCGATTTGAAGTTGGATATTTTGAGTTGAGGTAGAAGGAATTTGAGATGTGGAATCTTTGCAACACATTAGTACAGATGGAGCAGGCAATAATTTAAAGTGGAAAGTTTTAAATTGAAAAATCATAGTTATTCCACAAATATTTACTGCGAAGGTGAAGAAGATTACAAAGTGCACACTGTAATACTTGGGAGATTTTAACTATCACACTGGTCCATCCGAGCACGTTCCAGTGTGCGTTTGGATGTGCGCCTCACAACTTTGGGAGGATTGAACCCAAAAGATATTTGGTCTTCTAGTTTTGCGTATATACTTGTTGCCCTTAGAGGATGAAAACTCGTCGTTGTGTAAAGATTTGTAGATTAAGGGTTTGCCACATCTTGCGGCTCTCATTGATCCTCTTGCTTATCCTTTTAAAAGAGGAGTGTTTAATGCTCGAAGTTGCTTGTCAATAAAATCTCACTTTTTTAATTCCAAATTTTTAGGGTTTGACGACTTTAAACCATCTGGTCGCTTTCATTTGACATCGAGCAAGTATATGGTTTTAACTCTGCAGATTTTACTTTTTAGGAACTGTTTTTTATTGCTTTTATAGTCTATTATTCATGTACAATTTGAGATCCAACTTTTGTTTGGGTTTTTAGATGTTTTTACGATTTCTCTAATAGTTCTTAAGTGCAATATTTTTTTTTGGTGTTTGTCAAAAGTTATTTTTTTTATTGATTGCATATCTCGTATGGCTTACTATTTACTTGATTTTTTATTTCTATTATGTGATTGTAAAAGACGAATAGCTCCCATGATGAACCCTCTGCCTATCAAGAACACTGCCTCTCTCTGTCTGCTGCCCTGTAATTGAGAAAGACGAAAACCCTTGTGATGACTAGTGAGTTAGCTCCTATGAAAACGCCAGTGCCTCCCACGAATGCCGCCTTCACCCTTTGCTCCCAATGATTGTGAAAGACAAATAACTCCAATGATTAACACATTCTGTGACAAACACTTCCATCTCCAACAAACATCTTCTATGATAACAAAGATAAATGATTTAGTGGGTTGGCCCGACTCGAGGCGGACTAAGCATGAGCCATGAAAAGAAACCCAACCGCTAGGCCCGACTAAGCCTAGTCCGAGCCCGACTATGCCCAGCTCGTTCCTAGGTTTAATTGTAGTGAATGTGTCACAAGATTCTCTACAAGTGATTACTAATATTATTTAAATTACATTTTTTTACATAACATAAACCTAAGAATTTCGTCAATTTTGTTTTAAGGGAGATTTAAATTAAGGGGACTTGAAATTAGGCTAAAATATATACAAATCAAATTCAATCACATTTAAGCTCTCAGATACTAACGCATTAACTGTTGGATGATGTAGAAGTAAATATAATGTAAAATTGTATTTTTTATCAAATCATGATGCATGTTTTTTAGCAAGGGATGCTTGAATCTTTTTAACAAATGATGAATTTGTATGAAATTGCAAGTTTTTTACTCTGCTATAATATCAAATATTAAACATATTATTAAAGGGTATTGATATACAAAATATTGATGATGGCTCTAAAGAATGTGAGCATGTGTTTTCTTGAAAAATGAAAAAAATTTATTAAATTGAAGGGTGATGATAGTGTAACATTAAAAGTTCAACATAAATATTACTGTTGCTCAACCCAACAACCATCAGCACAACCCAACAACCGCTAGCAAAACCCACAACTATTAACAAAACACATGTAGCTTTATGTTTATAGTGAATCGAGCTTAGGTTGAATATGGACCCTTTTTTTATTAGGTCTAGTGCACTCGTAGCTATAGAACTGATTGATTACAGTTTTGCTTCAATTGAAGTTTGGTGTAGCGCTCCTTCTCAAGTTGCTATTTAGTTGTCAAAACCCCATTGTAATTTTTTTGGTAAGCATGCATTACACTAATTTGGGATATTTTGCTTAAATATTTGATACAAATTTCTTTTTTTAATGATTATTATAATGATTGATTAACCTTGATTTAATGGTCATTAAGCATAGACTACGTTTACAAATTAGGTATATATTTCTTAAGTCCAATCTATCATGATTAATCCCTTAATAAGTAATTTAATTATAATAGTCATCTTTATTTATATTCACAAAGAACCTGCTTTAGTTGCCACAATCTGGCTTAATATTGATTATCTAATAATGATGATAGAGATTATAGTTCATGGTTACAATTCTTGATTAGTGATAGTTTATAAAATATAGCCTTGTTCATTGCATTAACTGATATTATAAATAATGATATATCATTTTGCCATTCTCTTATTTAAGAATAATTTAGCTAAACTAACACCAAAACCCTTATGCTAATTTGCTTCCTAGTCCTTGAGAGCAAATGTTTGTAATGTTTATTATTGCATTACCTAGTTTGAGTCTTGTTGAAGACATAATCTAAATGAATTCTTCTATATAGAAAAGTTTACTAATAAAAAATAATAGAAAATAAAAAATATATATTTAATTACATAACCGTGTGTATATATATATATATATATATATATATATATATATATATATATATCATGAGAAAGTGTATTTTCAAAGTATTATAAGAAATTCTCTAAAGCTTTATAATAATTGATTTAGTATCTTATTGATTTAATTACTAGAATTTAGGTACATAAATATATAGAATATTACATTATTTTATTTATTATGAATGTCAATGTATTGAATTATTTCTTATTTGTAATTAAAATTGTATTATGAAAAATTAAGTAAGAAATAATATCGAATGCTTAAGATAGTAAAATATAATGTAATATTTGAGCCCCTAAATCAATCCATGAATGCTTATGGTCTATTAGTGAGTTTCTATGTTAATATTTTTTAATGAATTTATGCAAATAATTATGTTAAGCCACATTGGGAAACATAAAAAGTTGTATCCCTTGGTTTATACAAGACTCACCAATATTAACAATTTTCTTGCATATTATAGACATGTGAATGTATACATTCTTAGTGAAAGTTAAAGACATGCTCAATTCCTATGGAGGTGCGTACAAACTCTTATCTGACATGATAACCTATCATATGAGTAACATAATAAAATAAATATATTTTCATGCAGCAAGCTTTTAGCAAATAGGTGTTATTGCTTTAAATTTTTTGGGTGTTGATACTCATTAAATATCCCTCATTAAAGCTTACTTATGGTGGCAATATTATTAGTTATTGAGTTTAGAGACTCCAAATGAAGAAGAGATAAAAATTTTACTTTATTTCAATTTTATTTCATTTACTTATTTATAATTCTGGATATGATATGTATTTTTTAACATTAATGATGTAATTTTATTTGATGGATGCTATAGTGATTCTGTAGTGGATGTATTGTGACTGTGATTTATTATGAATATGATTTATATTTTTAATTTTTTTTTAAATTTCTTAACTAATTCCCAAGTGGTGACATGGTATTTAAACTAGATGGATATATTAAATTGAAGAGCCAAATGAGAAAATATTTAGTTTGTTGGTAAGTTTGAGTTTTGATTAGTTACTCGAGTAGATCTCAGTTTATAACACATTTTCTTAACACCTCTAGTTAAACATGTAAGAAAAAAATTTTGATAAGCCAAAAATAATTTTAATAATGTTGATATTATAGATTGATTTGTTAAAAATACATGTAACAAAATTTTTGTGCATTTAAAATTTTGCATTTATTTGTAATACTAATAGTTTTTCTTAACAAAATTGAATGTTGCATAATAAGATCATGTTATATACTCAATTTATTGTATATAATATCAAATAGTTCATGAAGTTCTTGTTTAATTACTACATTCATAATTAAGAATAATGCAACATTTTATTGTGATGATATTCCTCTATATGCTTATTTTGAACCAAAAGTCTTTGCCATTAGTCAGGTAGTCCTTTTTCTTATCACTATTGATTAAATTCTTATTGTCCTCCTTGATCCCTTGCTCTGATATCATTTTATACATATCTAGAAAAGCTATATGACCTTCCAATGTCATTTGACAAAGTTATCAATAGATAGATAAATAGATAATTAGGGATAAAGTAAGAATGATGTTAATTAAAAAAAAGATATATAGATAATTAGGGATAGAGTAAGAATGATGTGAATTATAAAAGATAAAACTAAAGTGCTCCATATTTACACATGCTTGCATGAATTTGTAAAGGAGAGGAAAATCAAAAGAAAAAGATGGATCAAGTACTGGAGTTGTGGAAGAAGGGATATTTTAAAAAGGATTGTACAACTCCAAAATGATATGGAAGCATAAGTAAGAAAAAAACACAAAAAATATTATATCAAAGGATCTCCATGATGCTTTGATTCTATCTTGGAAAACATTGAGTCCTTAGTGGTGCTCGAAAGCTTCATTCCACATAACTCAAAATAAAGGAGTATTAGAAAAATACACTCCAGATGATATGGAATGTGTATTGGGATACATTAAGGCATGCAACATCATTTACAAAGATCATGTGGACATCAAATTGTTAATATCATGAGATGAGTATAATATAATAATCATAGGACACAGTCAAACATTATAAAGATGCATTGATTGTTGATTTATGAGACATAGAAAGAAAACTTGGCTTGATAATTAAAGTTTTATATTCTACCATTACATATGTATCACTTTGTAATGACCCCAATAATTGGATAGAAGATTAATCTAAGGATTGGGATGTTACCTTAGCACCCAACACTTGATTAGAAGAAAACAAATCAAGTGTAAATGCTAAGTGGCCAAGTCACTTTATGAGTGGTTGTTAAGTTAAAATGAATGTAAAGGAAGATAGATATAAATGTAATAATGCAAGCATTTACAATACGAGCAATTAGATTAATTCACTCATTCGTCCCAAGCAATTTTAAACACAGAAGATACAATAAATGTAGGCAAAAGTAACTTAAACAATTTATAATCTAATTATTACAAACCTTAAAAGTAAGAGAAAAAGGCAGTAAGTAAATCACTCTCTCTCACTTATACAAGTAAACTATTTAAGATTTAGTGGAAGCAAAATTTTTTATATGCCCTTCAAGTACTTGGTCCTACATCACCTGAATAAAAGGGCTCTTGATTTATCATATTTTGGTATTTAAATATGATAGGGCAAAGCCAAAGAAAAGAAAAAAGTGTAGTTAGACTAAACAGTCTAAGCACATTTTAAGATTAGCTTTGTTTTTAAATTAACAAGATATCATAATTATATTTACAATTTAAAGTAAGTAGCAGAGCTATAAAAGCTATAAAGTATGGAAAAAAGGACTAAGTATAACTGTAAAGGAAACAGTATGAAATAAGCTGAGTAAAAATACTCACTTTTATAAAAGTCCTAGCCTATAACCAAAATTAGTAAGAGAAAGCATCCTAAAGGATAGAACCTACTATGTTCATGAAATGGAAGCAGTATATGTTCAATAAAATTAATGCTAAGTAAGCAAATGAAATACAGCGAATCATTAATTAAAATTAAGTAACATACATTGCATTCAAATTGAACTGAAGTAAGCAATATATAATACTGGAGATAGAGAGTGTAAAGCAAAAGAAGTAAAGAAGTATCTTAGATTCTTGATCTAAGATAAACATAGCCTAGGACTACGAAATATAAGCATAACTAAACAGTTATAAAAAAATCTTACAATCAATAAGATTGTAAAAGAACTCTTATATCTTTAATTAAAGTTATATTTAGAAGTTACCTCATTCTGCAAGAGTACACTACAGAATGGGGCGAGGAGTTAAGCACGTTTGCTTAACCAGATATAGTGGGAAGGTCGAACATTCACATTTACCCTCTCTAAAAAGTGAAGTCCTATTATAAGCACTTTCTTTAATACTCAAATTTGCCATAAGGCATTCCCCTTTAAAGTTTTATGAAAATCTTTATTTATGCACAATGATCTTAAATGCATGTTCAAGGAAAGAGGCTCAAAGCTAAGCAAGCATTTAATAAATTTCAATAATTGTAAAGTATGTGATATCCTTTTTATTATTTAAACTTTAATAATCTACTTATTGATTGGAGCTAATTAAGCTCCAAATTGACTGATCTTTATGTCAATTTTTAATAAAAGTAGAATGAATATAAGTTTGGAAATTAGTATTTTCATGTAATTGAAGTTAAGGAAAGAGATAGATTATACCCTTCTTAAAATAATTTTACTTATGATTGTAGGGAATTAGAAATCTAAAAGCTTATCTAAAGCTTGAAGGGAAGTTATTTCAATTAAATTGATTGAGAGCTAATGTTAATGAACAATTGAAATGAATATTCATATTTGAAGTGAATACATACAATCCTAAATATAAAACTCTAGATATTTTACAAATAATCAACATGTGAAAATATTTATTATTTTTTAAAAAATTCTTAAGTCCTAAAATTCTTAGAAATTTCGATAGAGCCTCCTTTGTATTTGTTCAAATAAACAATTTACAAAATCAATATATAAGTCAATTCATTGACTATTTCTAGTTCTAAAATAGAGTTCAATCTATTTTATAGGATTGCTCATTTTCAGTTCTAAAATAGAGTTCAATCCATTTTATAGGATTGCTCATTTCTAGTTCTAAAATAGAGTTCAATCCATTTTATAGGATTGCTCATTTCCAGTTCTAATAATTTCAAGTTATAAAATCAAATAAAGTAATTTATTAACCTATAATTCATACATCCTATATCAAACATCTATGAAATTAATAAGAGATGCAGAATTAATTAGCAATTTATAAGGGCAGCATTATTTAACTTATTGCACATAGCATTTAATTCAGCATTTCATTTTGTATTAATTTATAACTCAACCTGCAAACAAAAATATCATTAAAGTTAGTATTTAAATATAAAAGAAACAAGAATATTTTAAATTTAAAGGCAGCATATGATTTCATTAAAAGAAGGGCAGCATTTGAATTTAGTTATATGATACATGACATCACTTAGACCTCATAACTAAATGACAGCATTTAATCACATATAAGTTCAAAGACAACATTTAAATCTTATAAAATAAATCACAGCATTTGGATCTCCTATAATACATAATAACATTTGAATTTCTTAACTCAAGCGGCAGCATTTGGAGTTCTTAAAATACATGGCAACATTTGTATCTTACAAAGTAAACTACAACATTTGAATCTCCTAAATTCATGGCAGCATTTCTATTTACAATATAATTGGCAACAAATGGATCTCCATTTAAATGGCAACATTTAGATTCTATAAATTATTGATAGCATTTGATTACTTTGAATCACTTATGATCTTTTAAAACAAAAAATGATAACATTTGATCATAAAATAAATGACATCAATATGTATCTTACACATGAAAATGAAAGCATATAATTCTAATAAAAGAATGACAGTATGTGAATTTCTTAACACAAATGGCAGCATTTAAATCACTTAAATTAACTAACAGCATTCAGTCCACATAATTCAGTTGATAGCATTTAGTCATACAGATTATTTAATATCATTTGATTCACAAAATGAATGGACAGCATGTGATCTTAATTAAATAAATGATAGCATTTAATTTCATCAGCTTGACTAAAAGCATTTGTTTCATAATGAAACAATTAGCAGTAGTTCTCTTATTTTAATTATATATATATATATATATATATATATATATATATATATATTTATTAATTAGTTTAAAATTTTTCATCTAATTAGAATATCTAGAAAATTATGAAAAATTGCTTTTTAGCTAAATTGAGGGTAATGGACTTAAAAATGAAGTCAAAATTTTAATCGAAAGTCATCTTAATTATTTTAATTATCAACTTAATGAATATATAATAAAATAATCAAGAAATTTTGACTATCTCCAAAACTCATCAAAATTTCACCCCAAGCTAATTTGGGTGTGAGGAATGCAATGGCAAAATCCGTTTTCGATTCTGAAGTCTAAATAAATTAGGTATCTTCAGAATTATCAAAAAATTAGGAAACGTTGAAAATTGCCAAACGGTCTTCAAATCGCACAAAATTTGAGGTAGAGACTTTTAACTTGATTATAAGAGTAATGAAAGAGATTTGGAGTCAATTAGATTACTAATTGATGGGTAATAACATCTAGGTTATTACACACTCTAGATCACAATAATAGTTTTGAATCCAGTAATAGCAACCATAAGACCTTATTAAGGTATTTGAGCAAGGTAAAATAAAAGAAGTTTAAACTTGCATTTAATATAATAAAATGTAATTGTTCCACATCATGCACATTCAGAGCTAGAAGTTTAATCCCAAATTTTACTAGTAACAGTGCTAAAAATTGCTTAAACCACTAATATACTCAAATTTATTTAATTCCAAATCATTTGAAAAATGTATCAAAAATTTATGGCTCTTAATTAAGGCTAATTACACTTAATAACTTTGTTTAAGGGCATAATAATTTGTGTTATTATAACATCAAATTTGAAAGCCTCTAGTCTATGACATCAGAGGCTTGGGCACATGAATGAGATTTAACACCCCTTATTTCTAGACATAAGCATCTTGAATTAAAATCTCTTAATTTAAATTTATGTAAACATTGTGTGATGGGAAAGCACAAAATAGTTAGCTTCTTCAAATTTGGGAGAGAGTTCAAATTACAAAAATTAGAGTAAGTGCATATAAAAGCTTGTAGTCCAATCCTAATTTTATCACTTGGTGGCTCTTTTTACTTTGTCACTATCATTGATGATCACATTTGAAAGATCTAGGTTTCCTTCTTGAAACATAATATAATGTTTTGGGATTGTCAATGAGTGGTTGGCTTTGGTTGAGAATGATATGGATCTATAGTTAAAGTGCTTAAGATCAAACAACAATGAGGAATATCATAACAATGACATTGAGGAGTTATTTCAAATGAGGGGGATGTTCAATATATTTTTAATATTAAAATTTACTTGAAATTTGGTGAATGTTAGGTTAAAAATTAGATTATGTGATGATAATTACTACATCATAGGTCTTATGATTTTATTTCAGACGATAAGGACACGATGCATAAAGTCAAGGGTTTGATAAAAAAAGATGCAAAATTGAGCACATTTATGGCATCTATGTGCTCCTAAACACCCAACTCAGAGCTCAACATAGATCCTTCGGTGCCTGGACATGCCTAGGCATTGGATAAGCTAGTCTTAGCTACCAAAGATCAAATCACTAGAGCCAAGGAACACCTTAGGGTTTGATAAGCACTATAAGTTAGATGGTTTGGAGCCTAAGCACTCTTTAGTGCCAAACCTTTGTCAATTTAAGAAAAGTTTAGTGCCATGGCATGCCTAAGCACCAACCATATGACTCAATGATAAAAGGTCTGGCACCTTTGTATGTAAAGAGCCAAACCTATTTACTCAAGGCAGAAGGCCAAGTGTCAGGTTCTAGAAGAAAATTTAAAATAGTTCCAATAATTTTTTGTGCTATTTTCAAAAAATTTTGGTAGTTCTTTGTGAAGCTATATATTGTGATATGCAAGAGATTGCTAAGAGGAGAAGAGAGGAACAAAAGGAGATCATCTCCAAAATAATGGATAATAAGGAAAGGGAAATAAGAGGCTATGAAGAGCAATAGAAGAGGAAAAAGGAGAAGGACTATAAGAGAACTTTCCTAACTTGGAGGCCAACCACCATTGGAGCTTTAGGAGCACTACTTGCAAGCAAGGAAAAGGAAGCAATGTACATTTTTAAATAAATTTCACTTTATAAATCAAACATATGTCTTTGTTCTAGCTTGCATATCTGTAGCAAACTTAAGTTGTTACTTAAACTAAATTTAGCTCATTTAAATCATAATTAAGTTGCTATTAGGTTCTGATCATCATTAGGACTAAACTCTAGAAAATTTTGGTAACCATTGGATCAAAATTAAATTAATGGATTATTTTAATCAATTCAAACCTCAAGAAAATCAACTAAATTAAATTGACCTCAAAATCAAAACCTGATTTTTTTTTTGAATTCCTCACACTCAAATTAGCTAAGGATTAATTTTTGGAAATTTTTGGAGATCATTTGAGCACAAAATATAATTTTTAATTAGTAAAAATTAGTTTAAATAAAGGTTAATTAAATTAATTCCCTAATTACCTCTAAGGGTAAGCGGATCCACTATCAGGACCACTGCCGATCTGCAGTGGAGCCCTAACCATGCGATAGCGAATTTGGCTCCATCCACCCATCCAAGAAGCCGATCAGACAACCTAGAATTGATCGTACTCTATCTGATCTTCATTGTTAGAATCTAAGCAAAATCAGACAACTAATGAAACCTCAAACACTCTTCAGCTTTGTTCTCATTCCTGAAGTGGCTCTGATAGCTTGTCCAACTGTCGTTAACATGGCAGTATGGGAGACATTCGTGTCCCCCATGATCTCCTACGCAGCAACGACCTCTAGGTCGTGGACTTCTGGGTCTGCCCTAGTCGGGCTAAGCCCAAATCTCAAAACCCTCAGGCTAGCCATTGATGGCCAACCCAAGCTCTCTATTGAGCTCCAAGTTATAAATTGTCTTGATTTTTCTACAATGAGCCCTATACTCACTGTGGAAGTACCTATAGAGTTCCAAATCGCCATAGCTTACTCCTTCTCCACTGCATCCATTCCCTACTAATTAGTCTACCTCTGGAGGTTTCCAGCATTGAGTTCTTGTATTACAGTGGGCGTGTCTTTGTAATAACCCCAATATTGAGTAGAAGTTAAACACAACATTAGCGTGCTACCTTAGCATCTAAAATTTAATTAGAGAAAAACTAATCAAATGCTAGATGCTAAGTTTGGCTAAGGATAATGAAGAGGGTCTTAAGCTAAGATGAGAAAATAGAAGAAAGGAAATGCACATGATAAATATGATTTCAAATGCATGTACAAAAATGATAATTGTAAGTACATGCAAATGCAAGTAATCATGTAATAAAAGAAGTAATTACAATTACTTGAATAAATAAAAGTGTAGATGCAATCATAAATAGATAAAATGAATTATATGAATGGAAAAATACTTTCAAAATTCATGAAATAGATCATAGATACAATTACAATTAACAATAGGAATTAAAGTGATTACAATTACATATAGGAGCATAGTATTTACAAGTAGTAGTAAAGGTGAACATTCACATGTAGCAATATAAGTATACAAATATGAGATGCATGTATAATTATGCTACAAGTAGGATTAGATATAATTAATCACAGATGATAATTAGACTTATAAATGTAATTCATTTTTTTATCCATTTATCCAAACCAAGCAATTTAAGTAAGAAATAATTACTTTCATCACAAAGTAAGTAAGGATAAGAAATTAAATTAAGTAATTACATGCCAATTAAATTAAAGAGCAACGAAGAAAAATCTCTCTCTCATAATTAAATAAATGCAAGAAAAACTATTTAATGCGAAAGCAATTATAAACCTTTAAGCACTTGGTCCAGCTACATTAGCATCCAAATGCACTCGATCTATCATATTTTGGCATTTAAATATGATAGTGCAAAGCTAATAAAAAGAAAAGTGTAGTTAGACTAAATAGTCTAAGCAAAATTTAAGATTAGGCTAAATATTTTATTTTGTCAGATTTGGATATCACAAACTAGTTTACAATATGAAAGTAAGCAGTGGAGCAAATGAAAGCATTTAATAGGGGAAAAGAAAATATGGAAAGTAGTAAGAAAGATAATAGAAAAGCAAAGTGAGTAAGAATCTCACTAGCATAGAAATTCTAGCCTGCAAATAAGTAAGGGTAAAAGTATCCTAGATAGGCTAGAAAAGCACTAAAGTGCATATGAAAGTAAATAAACTGAAGTATGTATATGTTTAATGAACTTATGCTAAGTAAAGAAAAGAAGACAGTGAAATATTTAGTCAAAATTAAAGTAACATCACTGTAATTTAAAATGAACTGTAAATAAGTAAAGTACAATACTAAAATATGAAAAGTGCAAAGCATATGAAATAAAGGAAAATCTTAGATTATCAATCTAAGATGCTCATAGTTGATAACTATGATAAATAACATAGCTTAAGAACTATGATGAGATCTTACAATCAGTAAGATTATAAAGAGCTCATATTTTATTAAATAAAAGTTATTTTTTGAAAGTATTCATTATATAAGAAAATACAGAATGAAGCAAGGAGTTAAGCATGTCTGCCTAGTAGGTAAAGGAAAATGGGGTTCAAAATAATAAACACTCACATTCACCCTCTGAGAATGTGAGGTCTCTTTATTACTCCTTATTAGCCTGTCCTTGGCTTAACCAACAATAGTAAATCCCCTATAGTCTTATAGTGTGAAAGTTTTATTTATGCACAATGTCTTATATGAATATGTCAAATAAAATAGGCTCAAAGCTAAGCAAGTATTCAAGGAAAATTTAATAATTGAAAGCTTTGTGATATCCAAAGATATCTAATTTTAATTATCTTCTTAGTGATTGGAGCTAATTGAGCTCTCAATTGACTTAGAGATATTGACCTCAAGTCAATTATAAGTAATATAAGTTACTGGGGTTTTAGAAATTAGTAGTTTATTTTCATTCTATGGGATGGTAAAATAGTTTATAAGTATAACAATACTATATAAAACTAATCTTATCCTTTTCCTAAACTACCTAATTATAATAGTTTAATGAAAATAAGGCTTAGGAACTAGTTATGAAAAGGTGTGGTTATTAAATTATCATAATGGGATAAGATGGAAGTTAAGGTTCTGATCACTAAACCTTTCTAGCTAGGTTGTAGTTGGAAGGATTTATCCAATCAAATACTAATCTAGCTAAGTTAAAAGTAAAGGAGAGAAAGGATTGTAAGCTACTAGTACTATGTTTTCTATAAATTGAAGGTTAAATGAAATCAATAAGATTTCTAAACTATACTAATGAATTAAGGACTCCTAATTCAAATCCTTAAAGAACTTAAATGATGATTTAAGAACTAAAGGTGAAGTTAACTAGGATCCAATCTAATTACATAAGGCTAGTCCTAATTGATTCATAATCTACAATTACACAAGCATTAAGGTTAACTACACTTAATGGAATTAATAACTAGCTCTAAAGATCACCTACAATTTAAGTTATGAATCAATCCTATAGCTTCTCTCCTAAGATTGAAAGATGAATCAAATAATTTGCTAAGTATTCAAGCATCAAATTTAAGAGAACTAAGATTAATTTATACAATTAAAATTGACATGGGAAGAAAATAATGTGACATATTTGTTGTCATAGGGTTTAATCACCTAAAACATGCAATTTATGAAACTAGAAAAATTTCAAAATTACCCTAATTTAGGAGCCAAAAACCTAGAATCACCAAACATTATCCAAATGAAAAAATAAGTGCAAATATGGAATTATTACAGTATAAGGAGTAAATTAACACTAACTAGGTCAAATATGAATAATGTTGACATTTTAAGGTTTTTGGGACACCTAATTAGGGCTAAAAGTGGTTAAGAGATCTAGGGTTTAAAACCTAAATTAGATCTCACGTTATTGATCCTCATATTTTGGTGAGTGATATGGACTATTTGATCATTTAATTTGGGCATTAAATGATCAAATTAGGTCATATGAATGATTGGAATTAATTTGAATTTAATTAAATTAATCTAAAATTATGATTAATAAAAAATTAACAAATATAAATTAAATGACACATTAATGATCTACACATTTTTGCGATAAAAATGATATATAATTTTGTATTATTTGGAGGTGTATATTTAAAGTTATGATTTAATTAAAATCACTAATTAAAATACAGATTAAGTACTAAATTCAATCAAATGACCATTATCAGACGACTAATCAGAAATTAATAAAGGCATAGAAAAATGGAGGCATGGAGATTCATGTGCAGAAAAGGCGCAGCGCAGAAAACAGGAGGAGGCGGCGTGACAGACGGAAATACACGTCTGCGTTTGCACGCAAGTGTACATGGTCTGAAGTAATAAGTGAAAAGTTTAGTTTCTGGGATTTATTGAACCTCAGAGAATTGTTGTTTTGATACCAAGTTGTATTTTATTTCTCTAATATATAGATGACAAATTTAGTTAATTTTTGTTAGTTCCTAATTAGCAATACACAAGACTTGAGTAAAGATACTATTTGATTAAAAAGGAGAGAGCTGAGATTTTGTTGTAATATATGCAAGGGTTGGTTATATGACTTCATTGTTTGAATGTATATGTTCAATTTATTTGCTTAATTAAATCAAGTGAACATCATTTGGAATTGAAGTATCCTCCAATTACATTGGGTTCAAGTTTAGTGCACAAAGAGAACTCCTTTTGGGTTCCTCCTTAGTACATAAACTCTTATATGATATGATTCGATTGTTAGATTTTGATTTTCTACATCTAGGTTACCAAAAACATCTTTTAATTTTAATAATCTCACAAGCAAGATTCCATTTACCATATATCATGCGCTTCACACGCAGTTTAGCTAGATGGGAGGATGCATTGGGTCAATGGATTATGTCACACCATCCATTGAAGTTCCTAATATTCTCTCATCCCCTCTACTTTGCTGAGAAGTAGAGCAAGGATCCCCTCTACTTTGCTGAGAAGTAGAGCAAGGTTAACGGAGAACTTGGTTCTTAAGCGTCAATCTTTTGGGAAAGTTACTAAGGGAGGTGCAAGTGAGCTTTGAGAATTCTATCACGTAATTCTCAGCTCTACTCGCACTACCTTCCTTGCTCTTATCTAATTGATGAGCATTGGAACATAAGCTCTTTTAATTAAAATAATCAAGAATTTAGTTCATCCAAGCATTCATTCAATATTAAAATTAACAATACAAAAAAAACAAATTTTCATTATAATTAAATAATATCATCATACACCAATTTTTCCCTTACATAATTTTACAACTATATCTCAACCCTCTCCAAGGGGTTTTTAGCCTTCCATTACTAAGCAAGAAAGAATATACATGCAAAGAAAAGTAAACATTGCCATCAGTTCATGGCAAAAAATTAATCAAGGGAGTGTAGGAGAACTACAAGGAATCACCCGGAGGTTTTCCGGGGTTCTCTTTATTTTTCCTATGCTATTCTCTTGTAGCTCTACCCTTCGTTCTTTGCTGTCTTTTCTTTCTTCCAGTTCTTGATCCTCTCTTTCCCTTGGAGAGTTCTCATTCTTTCTCTTCCTGCAGCCCTTCTATTGATCTTTTGAGTAACAAAGGTTGGAACCCTTTCTCAATCTTCAAGTCTCCCATTTATAGACTTCCTTTCACCTATTTAAACTTTAATTCAGCAAATAAATCCCATTTAGAAATTTTTGCTTTGATTAAATAATTATTTATTTATTTCCTTAGTAATGAAGGGATTTAGGCTGTTTGCATTTATATTTTATTGAGTAAAATAATTAAATCAACCTCTTGCTCTTCCCCATGATAGCTTAAACATGTGCTCTGCTCATTTTTTATAAAAGATTTCTCAATTTTTATTGCATCCACCCCTTCCATCTTCCTTATATATTTAATTTATTTCTTCATGAATTATTTCTTGAGAATGAGAGGTTTTAAATTAATTCGATATTAATTTTATTTGTGGTAAGGGGACGAATTCAATTCTTTGGCCTGCCCTATGCTGCCTTGAATGCATTATTCTGGCAAAAACTGTGTTGGGCGCTGTGGCAGTAGTGTTCCAAACACTGTTCCGCTGTGGCGTGCTGCGGCAGCAGCACTCCAAACACTGTTCCTGCATAAAAATTATTATCTTTTCTTTGGTCGCCGCAACGTCCACTGTGGCGCGCAACAGCGGATAAACTTTCGGATTCACTATTCAATTAGTTTCTCTATAGCTTTATAAAATGAAAATTTACCCACTGCGGTGCGCTACAACGAACAAACTTTCAGATTCACTATTCAGTTTCTCTTTTATATAGTTTTAATATTTTTTTGAGATATGATGCCATGGCGCGCCGCGGAGCGCTGGGGCGCGCTGAGGCAGTTTTCTCCCAAAGTTGCATATTTAAGCTAAATTTTAATTTACTCATCTTTTATCTTGAAAAGCAACAAAAATATCAAAATAGATAATTTTAATTAAAAAGTGCTTATTTTATTAACCTATTTTACTACAAATCCTGGAGTTATCACACCCCCATACTTAAATTTTTGCTCGTCTTCGAGTAAGCTCAAGACAAAATTTTCTGATTTTATATATTGCAAAATTTAATTGGATATGTGTGAAATGCTTTTCCATTTCATACATCACTTGATAAGGGTGATTAGAAGGATTCAAATTCTAACAAGTCCCATACTAGTATTTTCTTTTCTTTTGACTATTTGAGTTTCTAATTTCTAAATGTATGATACTCAACTCATAATTCCTGGGGGGGGGGTTTCTAGGATTACTTACTTAGGAAAGTTTGATTCTGTGTGTAAGAATTTCGTGCCATTTGTGCTTCTTCTTCTAAATCGTAATGAATATTTCTTTTCAGGAGAGATATTTTTTTTCATCCTATTTTTCTCTTTTTTTTGACCTTGGGGGAGATATTTCTCTTCATCCATGGATTTTCTTTTGCATTTAGTTTAAGGGAGAGACATTTTTCTTCATCCCCATATATTTTTTAATGCATTCAATAAGTCCTACAGAAGCCTAGCAGATTCTTGTTCACCTTTTCTCACTTCTCTACATTAAGTTTCTTGACTCCACCCCCACACTTAGATTTAGAGCATCAAATATTTTTGATGTTAGAGACTTATAGTAAAATGAGTGTAAAATGATTTAGCATGAAAAATCTTAGAACTATACATTTTTCTTGATCACCTCTTGTTAAGGAAATTAGAATAAAGAAATTTTCACATGCTCATTACAATTAAATTCAGCCCATTGAACTTTTCAAAAAAATTTCCTAGTTAATGACATTCTATTAGCACAAAAATTGGGAGATAGTAATTCACTAAGATTTAATTAAACAAAAACAAAAAGCACAAAATTGAAAGCAAAATGAGCATACATTACTAGGAGTAGTAACGAATGATACATCCTGATATAAATAATGACAAATTGTTATTGCTGTAATCATGCTTGAGATTCCTCCTGCTCCTTTATTGACACCCACAAGTACTACTTAGAATCTGAAATAGATAGAAAACATAAAATTATTTGTTGGCTTGCCTCCCAACCAGCGCTTAGTTTAAGATCCTCAGCCTGACCAAAAATAGTTTATATCATTTCAAAATTTCTTACCATATTTTCATTAACTACTTAGGATGAGTATGAACTAGTTTAATAATTGAATTGTTATGAATGAGAACTCTACTATCTTTTTCTTTCCAATCCCATCTTGTGTTCTAACTTACAATATTTCTTCTCTTTATTCTTCTTTTTATTCTTCTTATTTCTTGCCTTATGTCCATAATCAAATTCATCAAATTCATTTTTTTCAATTTCATTTTGTAAAAAGGCAAAAAAGTCTATTTTCTTAGGAGTAAAATCAAAGCATTTCTCAACAAATTCAAATGACACACAATAATTATCAATATTGCTAAGAGGTTTGTTGAGGTTTGAGATATCATAGATAATAGTTTCTTTACTTTCACTACCTCAAGATTCACTTAGTTTATTGGTCCTCCTATTATTTTCAATCAGTTCATCTTGGTTGTTTTTGCATGGTGGGTCACCAATTGCTGAGCATTCAGTTGAAAGCACTTGAGGTGTGTATGGGACAAAAATTTTGGATTGCTCTTGGTCAATTTTTTTAGTTTGAAACTCTTGTTACATTTTCAAATTGTCCACGCAAGTGTACGTGGTCTGAAGTAACAATTTGGAATGTGAGTTCTGAGATTTATCATCCCCAGAAAATTAGGTGTTTTGTTACTAAGATATATTATTATTTAATAATATTTAAACTATGTGTGTTTTATTGAATTTGTTCCTAAACAAGCACAACAAATCTTAGTAGAAAGTAACTATGATAAAAAGGAAAGGAGAGTTGGGACTCTCCCACATGAAATGTTAGATGACTCATGTATGATGATTCCTCAAGCATTGGTCTTTTTTACTTAATTATATGTAATTTAATCAAGTGCACATTGTCCTCTTTAGAGTTTAACTCCAAGATTTACAAGTTCAAATCTCGTGCTTGAAATGAACATAATTGATTCTATTTCAGCACAACGACCCTTATAATATTTTAGATTATTGGTTTTCCTCTCATTCCTAGTTTATGGATATGAGAGTTATTTTTTTATTTAAGATCTTACAAGCATTGATTCCACTAAGAGCATCATGCACGTCATGCGTAGTTTAGATTAATGAGTGATTTCATTTGGGCTCAATAACTATGTCACCCCGTTCATGAGCTCTCAAAGAATCCATTCCCTCCCTTCACGTATGCTGAGTAGCGGAGCTCATTTAGTAGGCCTTAGCTCACATGCTTCAACACTTTAGTTGGACATAGATCAAGGTGCACTAAGCTCAAGAACTTTCTCACATAGTTCTAAGCTTTTGTGCACTCATGATTCTAGCTCCAAATTAAGGGTGAGCTATGGACCTCAAGACTTTTTAGTCCTTGAAGTCATTTAGTCCTTCATCATTTGGTCCACATTTAAGTCCATAATAGTCCTTTTCATTTCTTTAACAAGTTATTTAATTCACAAATTTTTATTAATGCTTGAGGAAAATTTTTATACATATTAATCTCTTTTAGTTCATGAAGGATTTCCCCAACCCTCCCCAAGGGGGAGTTTAGCTCTCCATTACACTAGAGATAAAAAAGAACCCATACATGGATAAAGACCCTTTCATTTCAACTAAGAAAAAAAACACAAGACAAGAGTTATAGAGAACTAGGAACGTTCCTTTAATAAAGTTCTCCGGATTTCTCCTCTTCTTTCTCTTGGTTATTTCTCCTAGGTCCGTAGTGCTGCCTTTCTTCTTTCTTCTCCTTGGCAATAGAAGGTCTTCCACCCTTGGAGAGTTCTCCTTCTCTTCTATGCAACCCCCTCCTTACTTAGAATTTTTCTTGAGCAAAGTAGGGAACTATTCTTAAGTGAAGAAGAGCTGTATTTATAGAGGGGCTGCATTCCTCTTCTTCCATGTGAAAATCTGGTTTTCCCTCTTCCAAAATTTTGCTATAATGATTGCAAATCTAACTTGAGGGGTGAAGTGACCTCTACTTTTCCATTCTTTAATCTCCACATCACTTCAAAATATCATTTTTTTATTTAAAAATAATTATGCTGCAGAAGGAATGATGGCTGGAAGACAAGGAGCAGGTTGGGGGTCTTGTCCAGCCGCAATCAATGCCCTGTTCAGATAGAAATTCGGCGTGCCGCTGCAGCGCGCTGTGGCGTGCTCCATCGGCTGAATTTCGTAAAGTGGTTTGCGGCAACACGCTGTGGCATTATGGGATTTTTCTCTGATGGTCCGCTATAGCGCGCTACATCGGTCAAAGTCCGTGGAGGCATACGCTGTAGCGCGCTATCGCAGACAGGTTCCAAAAGGCTGTCTGCTATAGCGTGTTATAGTGCTTGAGCCCCGCAAATTCTCCTACTGTGGCACGTTATAGCGCCTGATTCCTGCAAGTTCTCCCGCTACGGCGCGCTATAACGCCTATGTCCCGCAAGTTTGCTCGTTGTGGCGCGCTATAGTGCCTGAGTCCCGCAAGTTCTCTCGCTGTGGTGCGCGATAGCTCCTGAGTCCCACAAGTTCTCCCGCTATGGCGCGCTATAGCGCCTGAGTCCCGAAAGTTTGCCTACTGTGGTGTGCTATAGCGCCTGAGTTCCGCAAGTTCTCCCGCTGTGGCGTGCTGGGGCGCGCTTCAGTGCGCCACAACAGATTTTTTCAAGAAATTTCAGAAACCTTCCAGAATTGTCCAGAAATTGCAGGGCTTGCATTTTTCTTAAAAAATAGGCAGAATTTGATCAAGGAAGCTTTTTCAATATAAAAAATGAATGAGATTTTTCCTTTATTTAGGGTATAAATTATGGATTTATCATGCCCCACCCCTAATATGCAAGATTTGACTAAGGAGTGGAGTGTCACTCTGGCAAATTCCTCTCTTATCATTAGATTAGGTAAGATCTATAATCCACTAATAAGAGAAGCAGGTGCACTAAATAAATTCAAGATATAAGTCACTAAATCAACATAAATACAGAGTGCAGAAGCATATGAAAATAAGCAGTATATCCATTTTATCATACATCCAACATAAAATAAAAAAGAGTAGCTCAGAAAATAATATAGTATAGAAAAGTAAACATAGTCACAAGGTACCTATATTATTACAATATTAAATAAATAGTTTAAAAGACTAAAAATAAAACTAAGAGTCTCGAATCCTCACAAAAAGCAAGAGGAAAACTAGGTAGCTTCTGGCTCCCCTGACTATTGCTCCTATTCAATATATGGCTCCTCCTCTTCAGCACCCAGCTCCTCAAATCTATCTAAATATGACATTATTGGTTTCATAATGCCAGGGCCCCAACCAATAATATAAAAATCTTATTAGACAATTGTCTAAGTACATTTTAGGCTGAATATTTTACATGAATATTTAATGTCACCATTTTATACTTAAAACACAATAAAAATGAACTGACTAGCAAGGGAGTAGTAAGCATACAAAGAACATGATAAGCTATAAATGTAGCATTTATAACTAAGCAGAAAATGAGGTAAAAAGGCACACCTCAAGCAAACTAAGCAAGGAGTAGGTATACATATATAATGAAGTAAGTAAAAGTACTGAAAGAAAAGTCTAATCCTAAACATGCTAATAATCACATAACATATGCTGATTAGAAACAGTAAGTTTGAAAGTGGTACATATAGTAAATAGTAGAGTCTAGCATCTTATAAATATGTACGAGTAAGCAAGTAAGTTAATAAATATAGCTAATTGAAATAGCATGCATCAATAATACAGTAAATAGTAAACTGAAATTGAAATAGGTATGTAAGACTGCCATATCAAAAAATTGGCCAATCAGGCCTAGATGGAAATTCTCAAAGCCTTTCTAGACTAGGGCAGACAGAAATTCTCATAGCCTTTCTGGGCTAGGGCAGACAGAATAGTACAACCAAACTGAGGAGGAAATAGATACAAATGCAAAAATATTTTAGTTATTTTAATTTTGTTTCTGTGGACACATCCAGAAATAGTCGAGGAGTCAAGCACATCTGCAAGACTATACGTGTTCCAAGCTTAACACACACTCCTTAATGAGTAATGTTAAGCATCCTTATTACTCCTTACTCCTGTCCATTAGGGTAAATGTGCACCAAAACCTACCGGAATATACTAAACCCAAGGCAACTGTTATCCTAATTATTCTATATTTTTATTTTATGCATAAAGTTCTCTTATATGATATATTCAAGGAATTAAGCTCAAAATACAAGGAAATACATAGCACAAATAAACTAAGTAAGCAAGGGACTATTCTATACATGGTGACACAGTTGTTGTTTAATTAACAGGCATCCATCAGGACGAAGCCACTGTGTGGGTCTGGCCGACCCGTGACCCACGCGGTGTGACAGTCCCGAGTCTTTTAGGTCCCTAATCGACCCGCGCCTTTTGTTAATGGGTCGAGCCCATTTTAATAAATCTGATTAATTGGATTTATTTTCATTAAGGAAAATAACCCAATTAATCCAGTCATAGGAAAATTTAATTGGAAAAATACAAATTAAATTAATGTGATGACATTTGATCTACTGGTCCAAACCTTATAATATTATATACCAAATGGATCAGAAAATCATCAGGAATCTGAATATAAAATAATATTAAACTTTTAATGGTTAGATTTTCTATATTAGACTAATTATTGTAGAACTTAATTAGGGTTGATTAGCATGTATACTTAACCAAATTGCATGATTTAGGTGCCATTGTGTTTCTTATGCTTTGTCAAATGTATGTGCTAAGTAAATTAATTTTTGAATTTATGTACTCTTAGTTATGCCCTAATCTTGCAAATGCATGATTAGTGAAAATTAGGGCTTTAATTATCTAAATTTATAAAACTCAGTATTTGATTATTCACATGAATAAATAGAATGTAAATGCCAAGTTTCATGAATTTCTAAGGGTTGGATTTGTAATTTAATGATAATCCATGTATCTTGATTTAGGATTTGATTAACACTAATTACCCTCTAATTTCTTTAAATTTTTATTATTATGCCTTTATAACATTAGCATGAAAGTAAATACACTATATTATGCAACTTAAAGTCTCAATTTGATGAAATGATAATTAAACCTTTTTAATTGTAAGAAATCTTAAGATCTTAATCAAGTGGCTTGTACTTGATATAGATCTTGAGTTGCCATCCATAATACACCTCCAATCTATTTGATTTGCCATTGATCTATAAATAAATAATTAATCTTAATTGGGGTAAAATTAGGGGTCAAACCCTCGTTAATATGATTAAGATTCAGATCCTTAATCACTTAATCAAATGACTTGATTATAAGATAATCCAATTGACATTATTCTAATAATGCATCTGATTTAGTATTGATCTTAAATTAGAAGTGCTAAGATTAATAATGAAGTTATGTGATTGAATCATCTAAATCTAAGCTTTAGATCTTTGATTGTCTCTTATATAAGACTATTAGCATAAGACAGATAATAAATTTGTAATGATTTATGAAATGACCTAATTTGCATAATACCCTTAATTTCATCCCATAATTACAAAATATGGTGTGATTAGATGGATCTAGCCATCTGAATTGATCACTTTTATCTAAGATAATAAGTAAACCCTGAATCCTTAACTTAAGTGATAGAAGAGTAAGATCATAAGGATCTTACTTTAGTAGTGCTTTAAAATGTTTAAAAGCCTTAAAAAATGTTACACCTTGAGGTGGGAAAAACGTATTGTGACATATTAAGGTAGGAACCTAGATGATCCTCCCTAACCTTAGAAGCTAATCTTAAACCTTATGGTAGAATGCATCTAAGATATTAGATTGAGATTCTTCCATGTGGTTGTAACCCATGTTGAGTGACCTCTTGGTCACATCTTTGGAGCCTTGTGTAGGACTCACCCAATTAGAATAAAGATTGATAGTGTTGGATAAATCCTTAGTGATTAAATAGAATTTATGAAACTCAGATTATTAGTTGAGTATAGTAGTGTATATCCATAGTGTTGGATCACTCCAACGGTATTCAGGATTTTTGAGTCACACTAAGTAAGATTTATCTTTGTGCTATCCTGCGGGCTTAGGCAGATACAATCTTGCTTAGAGTAAATCAATCAATCTTAAGAGTGTTATAATAGGGACTTAAATCTTTAGTTTGAGATATAAACTATGACCGAGTTCTGCCTCTTATCTTAGTGTGCTTCTGTAAGTGCAATTTTAAACAAACTAAGTAATTTAAGTTACCCTCTTTAGAACACTACATATGGTTGTAATTAAAGTATTTAACAACTTAGTTTGAGATATAAACTATGATCAAGTTCTACCTTCTATCTTAGTGAACTTTGATAAGTGCAGTTTTAAACAAAATAAGTGTTAAATCCACTTTTCTTAGAAATATACCCAATATGTATATACAATCCTTCCAACTAATGATTTTCAATAAAATCCTAAGTGAATCTAATTTTTAAAATTAGAATATAGGAGTCAGAATCCTTTTAGTATGATTTTGCATAATGGAGACATTTGAGTTATAATCTGATTACAAGCATTTCTAGATTTTTGGATTTAAGTCATGTAGTATAGAGACATGATCTTGAGCATGATTATAAATCATGGAATAAGCTTAGGATTAATCAATTCAGAAGAAGGTGAAAGGATCAATACCTGGATTCTTTCGAAGATTGTCAAAAATGTCGATTTAGGGTTAGGGCTTCTCAGTAGGATCTCTTCGTCCGTAGCTCATCGATGCTTTTAGCAGCTTCCTCAAGCATGAAGCAGTAGTTAGATGGAGAATGGGGAGAGAACTGGGTCCTAAAAGCTAAAGAGTAGGGTTGGAGGCTTGGCAGAAGGATAGTAGTATGCCATGGTAGGCCACGATCGCAGGCACAGACAGGGATGAGCAGAAATAATTTCTAGCCATCGGATATAGGTCCATATCCGACGGCCAGATTAGACGAGTCAATTCAGTGCCTACTAATTTGGATTTTATCTCATGCGACGGTCCAGAAGGAGACAGACCTAATTGAGGGGTGAGGAACTCAAAAATGATGTTGGATTTTTAATTAGAGCTCAATTTAATTATCTTAATTTTCTAAGTATTTAAATATTATTAAAATATTTAGGAAACTTTTAACGACTTCCAAACATTCCCAAAATACCACCCATAGCTAATTTGGGGGTGAGGAGTTCTATGGTGAACTTCAATTTTGATTATGAGATAAAAATAAAATAGACATTCTCAGAATTATCAGAAAAATCAAAAATATTTGTAAATCACAAATGATCTCCAAAATGCACTAAACTCGAGATGAAGACTCCTAATACTATTATAGAAGTACTATAAGTAAAATAGAGTTAATTAGGCTTCTAAATAATGGTAATAATACTATAGTTGTTACACTATAATTGAACTGAATTGTATCATATCATATCAATTAGCTTCTCAAAGATAAAGCAAGAAATTGAATTGAACTATTGAGACAGAAATATATATGTAGTTAATTTTAGTTATTTTTCCTTACTTCTGTGGATATGTCCAAAAGTAACTGATGAGTCAAGCACATCTACATGACTAAAGTAGGTTCCTAAACTAGAAACAACTCTCCCTAATAAGTACATGTTAAGTATTCTTATTTCTCCATACCACCTATCAATTGGTAGTAATGTGTATACACGATCACTCATCCTGATAATGAACCCGATGATAATATTATCCTAATTTTTATATGTTTTTATTTAATGCTTCAAATTTATCTTAGATGTTATGCTTAAGATAAAAAAGCTCAAAGATAAGGAATGCAAAGCAACAAAGTTTATTAGTAAGAAAGACTCTACTAAAACACATATGATATATGTTATTATTTAATTTATTTATTCTAATTATTATAAGTTTGCATAAGCTCAAGATTTCCAATATCCTACTATCCAGTATAAACTCAAATTTATGGCTTTATAAAGATAAACATTAGAACTTATTAAGTTCTAATTAAAAAAAACAAAAAGAAATGTTACATACAAAGGTTATATAAATAATCATTCATTCTAGTTTGATATATTTATCAATCCCAAGCCAATTTTGATATAAATAATCAAGATTAATAATTTTAGAGTCAAACTCCAAACATGGGGTTTAAGTTCTAAAACCCATGGTACTAACACCTAAAAGTCTCAAGTTTCTCACAACACTTATTCTAAGGATTTGGGAAGATTTAAGGAATTGGAACTATGATCTGAGGATGGGAATTTTAATACTTAAGATTGGCAGCAAATTACTAAAATCAAAAGATAAAATAATTAGTTTTAGAAGATTCTAATCCTGAAATAAAAAATAAAAAATTTATTCTATTCAGCTACCCATTTTACTCAATAGAATGAAATATAACCTAATTCTACACTTAAGCATTTTAAGAAGGAATTAAGGTTAGGAAATTCATTAAGAGATTCACATAAGGATTTAAGTTAAGAAAAAACCTTTTGAGAACTCAAGTGAGTTAAATATTTATGTTCTTACTAATTTAGCAAACCATGAAGAGCTTAAAGATGATATAGTTTGGGCTTAGATCCACAGTAGGAATTTAAAAGCTTAACTAATTAAAGATTGAGGATAGCTAGGGTTTCCAATCAAATCAAGATAACATGCCTAAGAAGATTCAACTAAGTTTCAAAACAATTAGCTTACTGATCTAAAGGCAAAAGTACAAATTTCTATGGTTCAATGACACTCAAACTTAATTTTGGGCAAAATGACCAAAATGTCCTCCTTAAGGGTCAAAAATGTGATTTTTTGAATTAGGTCTTCAAATTAAATTTTATAACTACTAAATGGTTTATTACTATCTAATATGAAGATAGACACTAAGAACACCCAATTTGGCTGAGGATTTTAAGGTAATGAGCTCAAATTAGGATTTTAGCTCATTAAGAGTTGATTAGCAAAATTACTTTGGAAAATCCAAAATTTTTCTTATACTTAGGTTCTACTTTGTTTAAGGATTCCATGGATGCTAAGTTTGCTAAAGTTTGAGGTCAAATGACCAAGTTATGAGCAAAATAATAGTTTCCTTAAGAGGGTAATTAAGGGTAGGGTTCAAAAACCCAACATCACTAATTGGTATCCAAATCAAGCAAACCTAGTGGCTATGGGTTCCTTATAGTACACTAAGTAGAATGACAAATAGTTTGCTCAATTTGAACCTCAATTAATTAATCTAGGCCTTAATTAGGGTTTAGGGTGATTAGTAAAATTAATTGCAAAAAAATTATTTTGACATTGCCAAGGTGCTCTAATTTATTTTACGAGTGATCAAAAACTTGAATTTTAAAATTTATATAATTAATATGATTAATATTTGCTAATCTATTTTTAGGATAATTAGGCATAATTAAAAAATTTACCCACTAAAATTAAAATTTTCATTTATTTTACTGATCCATACATTTTCTTGATCAAAACAATTTATTTGATCATATAATTAGCCCAGTGTTATCAACATATGGAAATTTAAGGCTAAATGGGGGCTTAAATATCCTTAAAAGGACATTAGCTAAAATAAGCTGTAACAACTAGAGGTTGTTACTTAGCCTAATCTTAGTTTAATCACAGCCTAATTATCATTCTATTGAGTTCATCTAGTCATTAGAGCCAATACTGGAAATTTGGAGCGATTTAGAGCATAATCAAATATTTTGGATTATTATAATATTTAATTAATTATAAAATTAAGGTATTTAATTTGATCTCAAAATTGAAATCCAACTTTGATGTTACGATCGTCACCCCCAAATTAGCTGGGGTGATGTTTTGGATATGTTCGTAAGTCGTCAGATTTTTGCGAATATATTAATATAATTAAATGCACTTGAAGATAAAATAATTAATTAATTGTCGAAATCAAAATCCAATGTCATCATTGAATTCCTCACCCCCAAATTAGCTAGGGGTGAATTTTTAGGATTTTTCAGAGTGCGTTTATTAAATCTGATTTTTTAACAAATTAAAAATTAGAAAATAAATAAATAGGATTCTTTATTTAAAAATCCCTTTCTTTCCTTTTTCTTTATTTCTTAAGCCTGTCAGCTCCCTAGTTTGGTGCCTCTATTCGCATGCAAGGGAGAAGCTGAGCATTTCTTCTCCATGCCTTGGATGTGAGGGCGCCTCCTCATCCCATCTCATAGCCATGCCTCCATCTTCCTATAAGATGGAGCCTCAACCGCTCCTCCTACCATTTTTGCTCAGCTGAGGTCTCCTCTTCTCCTCCCTCCTTCCTTGCTGAGCTGCTATTGGAGAAACCCTCAAGTCTCAAGCTCAAGCTTCCAAGTCTTCTTCCTTCATTCTTGCAAGGTCAAAGATACCCATTTGGTCTACTTCCTTGGCTACTTTCTCCTTGATTTATCAAAATACTGTGGACGATACTTTCATTAAGCTCTTGCATAACATCTAAGTGTAATTGTAGAGCCTCAATCTGACTCAAATGAGTCCGATTGATTCTCATTTCTCCATTAAAATATATGTCAAGAAAACTGAAGACTTTTTGTATACTAGTAGCTAGATCTTTAATTTCTTCTTGTTATAATGATCCATTCATGCCAATTTTAGTATCAATGGAAAGGTCTTGCCTTTCCATCTGTAAATGGCACCACACATGAGATTCCCAAAATTAGGAGTATTTGGGTGTAAAATGAGGCACATCACAGTTATCGCAAAGGCGAAATCACCGTTGGGCGATGTAGCACGCCGCAGCCCCCGAGTTTCAAATTTGGGTCCACCGTAGCGCGCCGTAGCACTACTGCACGCTGCAGTGGTATAATAATTCAATGAATTATAATTTTTTTTTATGAACTTAAATTAAAATCGCCGCAGCGCTGAAATTCGGCGCAGCGCGCCGTAGCGTCTGCACCTCGGGGAAATAAACACCGTAGCACACTGCAGCACCTAAAAGCGCTGCCATGCGCCATAGTGCTGTAATCCACCATAGAGCCTAAAAGCATTGCAGTGCATCGTAGTGTCTAGATTTTGGCTAGAAGGTGCCACAACGCGTCGTAGCGCCCAAAACTGTCTTAAACTGCCCAGAACTGTCCGGAATGGCCGTAAAATTAAGCATTGTGTAAAATGTTATGTGAAATTCAAATGTGAAAATTTATCCTTTATAGTATTTTCTAAAAACTCTTATATATTTAATTAAATATTTTGTGCCAAATATTAATGTTAGAATCTTTGATTACTTGTATGACCAAGTAGATCTTAATAATCAAATTGAATGGAACATAATTTCCTTAAATTTTTAATCAAGTACTAACCCCTTTTATGTTTGATTTGAGATTTGATTAGCCTTAATTATTTCTTATTTTAATCAATGTAATGTTTATGTATGTTAGAGAATTTTAGCATTGATTTGGACACCTTAATTTACTTAAATTGATATTAAATTATAATTAAACATAAAAATCTTAAGAACTTAATTAGGTAAATGATTCTTAATTTAAATTTAAAATTTGCCATTTATAATACACCAATAATGCATTAATTTGTCAGTGATCTATAAATCAACTATTAGTCTTAATTTTGGTAAGGCTAGGGGTTAAACCCTAACTTATCTTGATTAAGATCTAAACCTTAATCACCTTAATCAAGTAACTTTGATTGAAAGATTATTCAACTTGCATAATTCCAATAATATATCTGGTTTGACATTAATCTTAAATATATTATTTTAGAAGTGCTAAAATTATTAAATAAATTTGTATGATTAACTATTAGGACTTAAACTTTAGATCTTTAATTTTCTCTTATATAAAACTCTTAACATAAAGTTAATTATAAAACTAAGTTGATTTATCATAAGATTAAATCTTAATAATATTCTTGATTATACCCCATAATGGTAGTATAGATATTGATCAGATAGGTTTACCCATCTGATTTGATCAAAACAAGCTTAATGAATAAAACTTATGAATATTAGCATAAATATTAAAAATGTAAGGTCTTGAGGATCTCACATTAGGTTTTCTATGGTAATAATAATAGCCTTAACAAATGTCAATACATTGTGGAAGGAAGCACTTATTGTGACATCTTGAGCTAGGAACTTAGATGATCCTTCTTAGCCTTAGAAGCTTGATCTTAGATCCTTATGGAGAACTACCTAAAGTACTTAAAATGAGATTTCTTCAATATGGTAGTAAAATATTGGGTGATCTTTTTAGTCAAATCCTTGGAACCTTGTGTAAGATTCACCTCTTGTAGTCTAAATCTCATAGCCTTGGTGATCCTTGTTGATTAAATAGCATTTACTGAACTCAGATTATTAGTTGAGTATAGTAGTGTATATCCATAGTGCTGGATCACTTCAGCAGTATTCAGGATTTGATTGATTCACTTTAATATAGGGCTTTATTTATGTTCTATCCTGTGGGCTTAGTCGAATATAATCACACGTAGAATAAATCATCCAATCCAAAGAGTGTTCTAATTAGTGACTTAGATCCTTAGTTTGAGTTATAAACAGCAACCGGGCACTTCCTCCAATCGAAGTGCGCTTCAATAAGTGCAGTTTTGACCAAACTAAGTATCTCTAGTACTTTTCTTAAGCCACTAAGTAGGTTGGAAATCTATGTATTTAACAACTTAGTTTGAGATATAAACTGTGACTGAGTGTTAAGTTCACCTTTACTAGAAACATACTAAATATGTATATACAATCTTTCCAACAAATGATTTTGAGTAAAATCTTAAGTAAACCAAACTGTTGGATTTAGACTTAGGTGTCAAAATCCATTTAGATGGATTTTGCATAATGGAGACATTTGATTCATTATCTAACCTTAAATCATTTTTCTAGATTTCTGGATTTATAAGGCATGTAGTGTAGAGGTATAAGCATGAACATGAGCATGAATATAAGTATGAACATAAGCATAATGTATGAGTATCAGTGATGATTTATGAATTACCAAATATTGCATATATCAATTGGGGAATTTTTAGGATGATTAGTACTGTATTCCCAACTGGATATATGTAGACATTGGACCGTACAATTCATACCCGGTCAGTGATATTTTTGTTGCATATCAGTGCATATCATATTGTGGCATATACAGATGCATGACTTCAGTGACATACATCATAGTTTTACATGTTATTTCTCAATTTTAGATCCATTACTATTTTTATTTACTTTCAGTATTCAGTTTGTAGTACAACTTTACTTTACTTTACTTGACTTTTGTATTATTTTATACTTCCAATTACATTTACAGTATTTCTATAGTTTTGTTTATATTATTTAAATGTTAAGTAAATAATTACAACTGTTTAGATTAGTTTTAATGTGTTAGACTTATTATCTAAGACGTGGTACTTTTAGGATCTGGTAATTTGCTAGATCTTGAGCAGCTTGAGCCAGGTTAGGAGGACATTCATGAGGAGTTTGCGGAGCCATAGTGGATTTCTCCTTCAGATTTTGTTATTTTACTTAGTTATTTTCTAGTTTAGTATTTAAACTCTATTATATATTTCACTAAGCTAGTTGTAATAATTCTGGATGTGTTTTCATTTCTTTTCTGAGATGAATGTTTCATTTAGCTTCTACGATGAATGTTTATGGATGTTTGCTTTAGCTTCCGCCCTCTGCTTATTGTTACATATACTTAGTATTGTGGTGTGATCAGCATACTAAAAATGATGATATTCTATACATATATTAGATTCTTCATGATGTATTTTAAATCCAATGTATGTGTTTGCCTCATACTTAGGATAATACTACTCTTATCTTGTATTAGCTCCTGACCCTCCTTTTGGGTTGGGTCAGCAGCCCTTTAGATGGGTTTTGTATTAGCTTTTTGGGAAGATGGGAAATTCCTTCCCGAGTGGCACACCTCTCTGCCGCCAATTGATTACTGACAGACGAAAAATACACATCTATGTTTGCACGCAAGTGTACGTGGTTTGAAGTAATAAGTGGAAGTTTTAATTTCAGGATTTATCGTCCTCTGGGAATGGTGGTTCTAATACAAAGTTATATTTTCTTTCAATAATGTTAAGATGTCAATTTTTGGAAAGGTTTTTGGTTCTTAATTTAGCAATACAAATTACCATTAAAAGGAGAGAGTTGAGTTTTCATTGTAATATTTGTAAGGGCTTGGTGATATAACTTCATTGTTGAATGTATACTTTAAATCTTCATGCTTAATTCAATCAAGTGAACACTATTGGAATCAGAGTTACCTTCCTAATACAATAGGTTCAAGTTTAATGCACAAGGAGAACTCTCATTTGGGTTCTTCCTTAGCACATAAACTTTCATGAGATTATGATTTGTTAATTAGACTCGATTCCTTACATCTAGGTTACCAAATGATATCTTTTGTTCCTATTAATCTCGCAAACTAGATTTCCATTAATCATGCATCATGTGCTTCACACGCGGTTTAGCTAGATTAGAGGATGCATTGGGTTAATGGACTATGCACATCATCCATCGAGTTTTCCAACGTCCTCTTATCCCTTCTACTTTGCTGAGCAGCAGAGCAAAGTTAATGGAGAATTGGTTCACAAGCATCAAATCTCTTGGTAGAGCTTTTTAGGAAAGGTACAAGTGAGCTTGAGAATTTGTCACATAATTCTCAGCTCTACTTGAACTACTTTCCTTGCTCTTACCCAATTGATGAGCTTGGAACACAAGTTATTTAAATAAGTAAATTTAAACTTTATTCCATCCAAGTATTCATTCCAGCATTAATAATAAATAATAAGAACCTCTTTCATTCATTCAAACAATTCATTACAACACCACCATACCCTTACGGTTTCATACAATTACATCACAACCTCCTCCAAGGAAATTTAGCCTTCTATTACTAAATAAGCACAAGTACACATACAAAGGAAAGTGAACCTTGACATCAATTCATAGTAGAAAGAAATCAAAGAAGGTTTGAAAGAAATACTAGGAATCACCTGGAGGTTTTCTAGAGTTCTCTTGGATTCCTCTTGCTCTTCCTCTTGATTGCTTTGCCTTTTCCCTTTGTAGTCTCTTTCTCCTTACTATTCATGGTAAACCTTCTTCCCTTTGTAGAGTTCTCCTTTCTCCTCTTACTGCAGCTTTTCCTTATGGGCACCTAAATGTCAAAAATTGGAACCCTCTCAAGGTCTGAGATTGACCCTTAAGTAGGGAAGCTCTCAACCCCAAGGCATTAATTATGTGACTCTTTACCTTCCTTGTGTTTATTTTAAACCCTTTAAATATTTATTCTGTTGTTCCATTGGAATTCAGCAAAGTTAATGTGCACTTCAATTTTCAAAAGGCTAGGGAAGAGCAAAGGTTGCATTTTGTGTCCTTCCCTATGTTGCACTTATAGCTACACAGGAGAATTCTGGTGCGACTGCTGCGGTGCACTAGAGCAGCTACTTTCCAAACACTGTTATGCTGTGGCACGCTGTAGCAGCTTCATTCCAAACAATGTTTTGCTATGGCACATTGTAGTAGCTGAGGTTCATACTTTATTCCTACTGCATAAGTTAGTGTTTTACCTTAAGACACCACTGTGCCCGCTGTGGCGCATTGCGATAGTATCATTTCGAAAAGGCGAAATAGTAACTGTTTCATTAAATTATATATAGTTTGTATGAATAATCAAAAATGCCACTGCGGTGCACTGTAGCGTGAGTGGCGGTTGAAAGTTCAAAAACACAGAATATTGACTGTTCTATTAGTTAACATAAAGTTTGCATAAATAATCAGAAATGCCGCTGCGGTGCGCTGGGGCGATAAACATTTTATGAATGTGGAATAGTGACTATTCAATTAGTTTATATAAAGTTCTTAAAGATTAATTAAATATGCTGCTGGGGCGCGCTGTGGCATGCCGAGATGAGCTGCAGCAACTTTGTTCCAAGTTGGTGCAAATCCTTTTGGGGCATAGCACACCGTGGCGCACTTGGAGCGCTCTGCAGTGGTTTTTTTTTATGAGAAAGTGGATTGGAACTACTCAATTATTTTGCATAAGATTCTGATTTTTATACGGATAAATGATGTTGTGGCCAGCTGTGGCACGCTGCAGCGCACTGCAGCAGGCTTCCTTCCAGGTTCTCAGGTATGCTTCCAGGTGAGGGAATTTGATGTTCCACCATGGCGCGCTACGGCGCGCTGCGGTGATTTCACCCAGAATTCAGTGATTCAGCTCAAAGTTCCCATTTTCTTCATTTTTCCTGCAAAGGTATGATTTCCACTCAAAGTATATGGATATCAATGATGATTTGAATGCTAAACACTATATTTTTGCTATAAATTTTGAATATACCACACCCTTACACTTAAATTCTTGTTTATCCTTGAGCAAGGTTTAGAAATTGATTTTTTGAATTCTTAGTTAAGGGATTCAATGTGGCATGTCAATGTGTAATGAATTTAGCTATCAAGTAATGTTAAAAGTTAAGATAACTTCAAACATTTCAATTTCCACTACCCCCTTTTATTAGGTTCCAATTTCTACTTTCAATTTAGTTCAACATCAAATGTTATACTTAATGATTATATTATGGGAGAGGTGATAAGAAGTTTCAAACCTTAGTATTGCAATTGGTGAGTGACTTGAGTGTTGCCATATGTGCCCCTTCTTATGATTCACAAGGAATATTTTAAATTTTTAGGAGAGATATTTTTCTTCATCCTAAATGTTCAATTTTCTTAGCTTGGGAGAGATATTTTTTATCATCCCTATATTTTTGTTTCTTTTGGAATTTTAGCTCTAAGGGAGAGATATTTTTCTTCATCCCTTAATTTAATTTCTTATGATCATTAAGTCCTACAGGGGCCTAGCATTTCAATTTCTCACCCTGCCACTTTAGTTTAATTCTTAGATTTTCTACCCCCCCACACTTAAACTTCAGTACATGTCATTTCAAATGCTGGAAACTAAACATTAATAAAACTTTAAACTGAATTAGGGGGTGTAGGATTGAAGTTTGATTCTCCTCTTAATTGCAAGAATACCCGAATCTTAATTTCTACATAATGGATTTCAACATTGAATCTAGAAATTGATTTCATTCATAAAATTAACTCTTAGATAATATTATAGCAAATGATGAGGGTGCAATAGATACAGAATTCATTTTATTAAACAGAAATGAAAATACAAAAGTAGAAAGGGAAATAAAAACATAAAGCGAAAGACTGTCAAACAAAAGAATACAACCTTATCAATCATTATTTTCATCTTCTTCGTTCACATCCCTATAAATGTAATCCATTGGCCAGTCATTGTCCAGGAAGGGGTCTCCTATAGGAGGGGGTGGTAGCCTAGACCCGTCCGGTCCTCCACGTAAGCTCCACTCTTAGAACATGGTTCCAAGAGTATCATGAAATTCCATTTGGAACTCACGCTGCCTAGTGACTTCTCCCTTGATGAAATGCATGTCACGTGGTAGAGAGATTCCCAAGTCTTATTGATGCACGAACATTTGCATCATCAATTTGTCTGCTATGATCTGGCCAACGCTCAGGTTTGTCAGTTCTAGAGGAGCACAGAACAGAATAGCAACATTAGAAGAGGGGATCTTTACCCCTTGACTATCACAGACACCTGAAATGAGTGACCCAAAAGTAAGAGTGGCACAAGTCCCGGTCAGGGTATACAAGAGCTGCTCCCTTATAATGGTGGAGATATGACTACCTCCATCTCTTTGCAATGCACAAAGGAGCAGTGCCCGTGACCAGGTCATCTCGCTTAGATGCTCGGAAGGCATGACAAAGCTGGAGACGAACACATGCCAAGCATTGCTCGACTCCGTTAGTAGTGCTCAAGGAATGTTTGCCAGGTTTCCTCTCTATCCTGCATTGGGACGGATGTTTTTGCTTGTAATTGAGGCTGGGTCATATTGGGAGCACCACAGTTGAAGGTAAGAGTAGTCCTCCACCTCATTTAAGATATAAAATCTTTGAATGTCCATGCTCCTAAACTCCATAATCCTCCCCCTCACAAAAATTTTATGCCCAACCACATTGATTGTGTTGGTATAAGCCTCCTGCACAATGGAGAGGTAGGTTGGGCCCATGGGACTTACCAAATGATCCCATCCCCAATACAAGACTTGATCAGAGTTCATAGGGCACAAGAGCCAAATCCCCATTCTGGGATTAATTTTCTTTTGCTTATTACCTGGTTGAAGCATTGTTCAGCTTCAACCAAAGAAAATATTTTCTTATTAAAAGCCCCACCAGCTGTGGGGGCTAAAGTTTCCTTGCTTGCTGTGGATTTCTTCCCTGAAGATATTTCTCTATTAATGCTGAGAATGAAGGCATTTAGAGAAATGATGGATTGAAAATAGTTGAAAGAGTTTAGAGATGAGGTGCTTGAGTTCTCAAGGAGGTGCGACCTCTTACTCCCTTCTAATTGCTTTTTATAGCAATGGGCAGAAAATATTTTGGATCAATGGATTAATCACACTTTATTGCATTTTAATTCATGGTCAAAGTTAGTCATAAATCATGTCATAAGTGTGATTCAATTTTTGGTCAAAAATATGGAAAAACACAACTTTTGCATCACCTAAAATTTAGATTTAAGGTCCCAAGGTGTGCTGTAGCGTCTTTGACTGCCTTGGGAATCTGAGGCAGTAAATTCTCACTGCAGCTAGGCATATTCCACCACAGCGCTGCAGCACGTTACGATGCACTGTGGTGCCTTGGTCATTTTGTGCTGTGATTTGTCCGCTAAAGCGCGTGATAGCAAAAATTTTCACTATAGCGCGTTGTGGAAGATAAATCCGTTGTGGTGCGCTGCGGCGAGAAAATCCGTTGTGGTGTGCTACGACGGCTTTTGCGCATATTTTTTTTTCTATAACTTAAATTTAGTTTAGATTTGTTTTCCACATTTAAAGATTTAGTTGTTTATTAATTTAGAATTGCTCCTATGCGCTAATTCTAAGAAAATGGAGTTTTGGGTTGCCTCCCTAAAAGCGCTTGGTTTAATGTTGTCAGCCCGACATGTTGAAGATCATTCTAAGTGGCTTCTTTAATTGGGGGTTTTCTTTTCCACAGTTTTGCATTATAAGAGTGAGCATTTGCTGTACTCCAACTCATAGAATCACTACTCTCCTTCCCATCTTCTTTATTAGCAAGGGGAGCTCCCTTTTTCTTCTACTTACCTCTCCTAGTTTTCTTTTTCTTCTTTTCTGCCCTTGTGTCACTTCCTCCAAATGAGGTTTCATAGTGACCAGAAGCTTTATCAGTGCTCACAATCTCCCCCTTGCTCTCTAGTTCCATATTAACCTTCTTCTAATTGGCCCTTGTAATATTTTTCTTAAATAAAGTGGGCATTAAATCTATAACTTCTTCTTCTCCATTAACTCTCACTAGTCATTAGCCCCCTTTCAACATCAATAATAGCTCAAGAGCTGGCAAAGAATAGTCTCCCAAAAATTATAGTGGAGTTTTCACTCCATCTGTCCCATTCACACACCAAGAAATTAGTAGGGATCATAAAACTCCATATTCTGACGGGGACATCTTTCACAATTCCTACGGAGGTTTGAGAGTCTAAATTTGTAAATTCTAAAATAATTGGTGTCTCCTCCATCCCCCTTACTCCTAATTTAGTGTAAACATGCCATGGCATAACATTGACCGAAGCTCCTAGATCACACAAAGGATCTAAAAGGACTTTGCCCTCAATCACTCATGGGATATTCGTTCTACCGGGGTCCCCCTTCTTAGCTGCAGTTCTATCTTTGCCAATTTTTAGATCAAAAATGTTTCTTGTTCTTTTCTCTTCATTATCATTTGAGGAATCAAGATCAATGCAATTCATTTTTTCTATATCTACATTTATTACACTCACCATTTCTCTAGGGTTCAACTCAGTTGAGCTAGGGAGCATTCCTTGTTGTCTAGTAGATAGTTGGTTGGAAATTTGTCCCAAATGGACTTTAATATTCTTTAGAGAAACCTCAATTCCTTGAATTGAGGTTTTATGAGGGCTCATAGTCATTTCACTCCATTTCATGAATTGCATTATTTCAATTTTAAATGCCCAAAAGGATTCTTCTAATTCGATTTCTTGTTTATTATTTTGATGGTGCTTATAAGAAATGTTGGCATTTTGAATTGGTCTATTTTGTGGTTGGGAGTTAAAAGTTCCTTGTGCATTTCCCTCACTCCAAGATAAGTTTGGATGGTTTCTCCATCCCAGGTTATATGCGTTGGAGTAAGGTTTGTTAGGGAATTATTATTTATATTTTTGTTTCTCATGAATTTAACTTGTTCGATTTGTGAAGGGGCAAAAGGATTGTTTAGATTACGATACTCACTATTATGATTCCCTCCACATAACTCACAGCTAACTTCATGAACTGCACTTACATTTAAACTTTCAATTTTGTTGGTTAATACTTCTACTTCCCTTTGTAGGGAGGCTAATTAGTTTGACTCATTTAAGTTATTCATCTCTTTTTTATTTGAGTTTAGCTGCTCAGTCAGCCATTGGTATGCATTGTTTGCCATTTCCTCAAGGAGATCAAAAGCCTCCTCAAGGGTTTTGCTACATAAAGACCTTCCTGTAGCTGCATCAATAAGTGTCATTGTCGGTGCATATAATCGATTATAGAAAATTAGCACCTGCATCCACAAAGGGAACCCATGATGCGGGCAACACCTTAAGCAGTCCTTAAAATGCTCCCAGCTGTCACATAAATTTTCTCCTTGTTGCTGAGAAAAGTTTGAAATCTCATTTCTGAGCCTGACAGTCTTGGCAGGTGGGAAATACTTGGCTAGGAATTTCCTTGCCATGTCATCCCAAGTCCTGATAGACTCACCGGGTAGAGAACTGAGCCAAATTTACCTCTATCTCTCAATGAAAATGGAAATAATCTGAATCTTAAAGCATCAACGGAAACACTATTAAATCAGAAGGTGTCACATATTTCCAAGTAGTTTGAAATATGCGCATTCGGGTCATTCGATGCTAGCCCACTAAATTGATTATTCTGAATCTTATTCAAAGTAGATGGCTTGATTTCAAAATTATTGGCCTGAATAGCAAGTCTAATAATGGCATTAGGAACTCCTTCTACAATGGGAAGTGCATATTCTCTAAGGAGTCTCCTCCTAGCATTCACCATTAGTTCTACAGGGCTTGCTAGATATTACATTTATGTATTTTGTTGATTAAGAATTACTTGTTCTCTCCAAACTCTTAGATAGGTTTTATCAATTTCAGGATCGTAAAAGAATTCAACAAGGTTTCTCCTATTCATGCAGTTAAAGATTCACTAGCAAGAGCAAGTTATAGAAATCAATATAAATTTCACACACCAATAGTCAGCAGATAAAAATTTCAGTAATAATGATAAGCCATATCTTTCAACATAATTTTTTAAGAAGTTTTTCAAATTTTTCTTAGCAGCAGGAAAATAAAAAAACTAAAGCAATCTAGTTTTACGATAAAAATAATCACATAAATAATTACAGCTATGTAAGATTATATGCACAAATTATTTAGATCAAAATCACTAGTTACTAGAAAATTGTACTTGATACAAAACAAAATCGTTCCCCGGCAACGGTGCCAAAAACTTGACAGATGGAAAATACATGTTTGCATTTGCACGCAAGTGTATGTGGTCTGAAGTAATAAGTGGAAGTCTTAATTCTGGGATTTATCGTCCTCTGGGATTGATGGTTCTGATACCAAGTTATATATTCATTCAATAATGTTTAGATGTCGATTTTTGGAATGTTTTTGGTTCATAATTTAGCAATACAAATTACCTTAAGTTAATATATAATTTGATTAAAAGGAGAGAGTTGAGTTTTCATTGTAATAGTTGCAAGGGCTTGGTGATATAACTTCATTGTTGAATGTATAATTTAAATCTTCAGGCTTAATTCAATGAAGTGAACACTTTTAAAATCAGAGTTACTTCCTATTATAATAGGTTTAAGTTTAGTGCACAAAGAGAACTCCCATTTGGGTTCTTACTTAGCACATAAACTTTCGTGAGATCATGATTTGCTAATTAGACTTGATTCTTTACGTCTAGGCTACCAAATGATATCTTTTGTTCCTTGATAGACTGTGAAATACACGTCTGCGCTCGCATGCAAGTGTACGTGGTATGAAGTAATAATTTGGAAAGTGAGTTCCGAGATTTATCGTCCTCATGGAATGGGGTGTTTTATTTCTAAGGTATATCTAATTCAATAATGTTTAATAGGTATGAATTCAGCTTGATTTGGTTCTGTTTTCAAAACAATAATTCAGATGTAAGAAACTAATTAAAGTAGAGAGGAGAGTTGGGCTTACTCCATATTAAATGATGAGGACCTCAAGTTATATTACTTTTCAAGCACATTTCATTTCTTTTATTAAGCTAATAAATCAATTGACATTGTATTCCTTAGAGTTATCCTCTAATTCCTTCAAGTGCAAATTTTGTGCGAGAGATGAACACACTAGGGTTCAATTTCTGCACAAAGATTCCATGAGATCGCAAGAAGAGCACTTTAGTTTTCCTACTCTAAGTTGCCGAAGTTGACAGTTTTAATTAGCCGATCTCAAGAGCATTGATTCCACTAGTGTGTCATGCGCAGTTCAAATAAGGAAGTGATTTCATTGGGCTCTATGACTATGTCACGTCAATCATGAGCTCTCAAAGAATCCACTCCCTCCTTTCACGTATGCTGAGCAACGGAGCTCTAATTATTGGGTCTTAGCTCACATGCTTCTACTCCTTAGTTGAGCGTAAAATATGGTGCAAGAAGGCTCAAGAACTTCTCACTTAGTTCTAAGCACCTCTTTCACACTTACCACGCTCTTAACTAAGGAATGAGCCATGGAGCACAAGACTTTCATTTTATTTATTAGTATATATAGTTATATTTTTTATACATAAAATTTTTATTTGTTACACTACTTATTCTTAAGATGATTTTATTGAGTCATTGAAAAACAAAATTTCTTTAGATCAATGCTTGAAGAAGTTCTACATCATTCATTGAGTACTTTATATTTTACAATGGGCTTAGCCCAACCATCCCTAAGGGAGTTTAGCCTTCCATTACAGTGGAGAAAAGAAGAATAACATATAAGGATGAAGACCCTTTCATGATCCACTAAAAGAAAAGTAAAAGCAAGATTAGAGTTTACTAGGAACAGCTCTTTAAGGGGTTCTCCAGATCTCTCTTCTTCTTCCTCTTCTCCTCTTCTTTAGCTCCCTAGTGCATCCTCTAGTTCTTTCTCCTCTAGCAATGGTTCTTTCCACTTCCCTTGGAGAGGTCTCCTTTTTCCTCTATGCAGCCCCCTAAAATCTAAATTTATTGGATGAATATTGGGAAATCCCTTTAAGTAAAGAAGAGCTACATTTATAGAGGGGTCAATCCTCTTCCTTGCCCTTCAAAATTTTACATCTTCCCTCCAAAACTCTACAACAATGAGTGCCTATCCCACTTGAGGCTTGATAAGATAATCTCTTTTCCATTCTTTAATCTTCACATCACTTAAAAAATTCAATTTTCCTTTTAAAAACTATTATGTTGCAGAAGAAATGATAGCTGGAAGACAAGGAGCAGGTCGGGGGTCTTGTCCCAGCCGTAATAAATGCTCTGAACAGGCAAAAATTTGGCATGTTGTTGCAGCGGTTTAGTCCCACAGCTCATTTGTTGCAGTGTGCTATGGTGGTTTTAAGTCATGAAACCTGCCCGCTACAGCGCCCTGTAGCAGTTTAGTCCTAAAAGCTCAGCCACCGTGGCGTGCTGTAGCGGTTGAGTCTTGCAAGCTCTCCCGCTATGGCGTGCTGTAGCAGTTGAGTCCTGCAAGCTCATGTGCTATGGCGCACTGTAGCGGTTGAGTCTCGCTAGCTCTCCCGCTGTGGCACGCTGTAGCGGTTGAGTCCCTCAAGCTCTCCCACTGTGGCACGTTGTAGCGGTTGAGTCCAGCATGCTCACCCGCTATGGTGTGTTGTAGCGGTTGAGTCCCACAATCTCTCCCACTGCAGTGCGCTAGGGCACGTTGTAGCGAAAATGCTCTAGAATTCAGAAATTTCCTTGTTAAAAGTCATCTGTATGCAAGTAGCTGTGGTGCGCGACAGCGGTTTCCTTCCAAAATTTGCAGAAACATTCCAGAATTGTCCAGAAATTGTTGAGCTTGTATTTCTTCTGAAAATTAGGCAGAATTTGATCAAGAAAGCTATTTAGAATAAGGATATGAATGAGTTCCTTTATTTAGGATATAAATTATGGATTCATCACACCCCCACACTTAAATCCTTGCTCATCCTTGAGTAAGCTCAAAAATAGTTTTTTTTTTCTATTTCTAAGGTATGAGAGTCTATAAGTAATGTCAATGGGTGTTTGATTGCAATTCAAAAATCATGCTTAACTGAAATGACAAGCACATTTGATATTATTTAAATTTTTCTTACTTTGGTTATGAACCAAGGTTGATAAACTAGTCTCCAATTTTAAGTTTGCAACGCTTAGTGCTAGGATAATAGGGGAGGTTCCTTAGAATTACTTAACTAGGATGGTAGTGACTAACAAGAGTTTTGTGCTATATGTGCTCCTTCTTATGAATCACAAAGATATTTAAGATTTTTAGGAGAGATATTTATCATCATCCTATTTCAATTTTTCCTTGGGAGAGATATTTTTCTTCATTCCTATTTTTGCTTTCTTTTTCATCTCTTAGGGAGAGATATTTTTCTTCATCCCATTTCTAAATCTTTGTGAACATGAAGTCCTATAGGAGCCTAGCACACTCTTTTGCTCACTCAATATTCATCACTAGTTTTTGATTTCTAATCCTTTCGCCACACTTAGTCCTTAGTATTTATTTAAATTTTTGGAGACTAGATTCAATTTGAAATCATTCCCTTGTTTAGATGATTTAATGATGTCAATGACTATAGTCATTTTTTTGTTAAGCTAACTTTGGTTGATACTCAATTTCTTCATTGATATTCTTGTAACTTTCAATTTCTTAAAGAATTCAGAAAAAAATATACTTTTGTAATCTTAGAGAGAATTTGGAACTATGATAATCCATAATTTCTTTCCACAGAAATAAAAACACACAAAAGAAAAGTACAAAAACAAGAAATGCAAATAAGAAAAGATACAACCTAATTTAGTTGTGGGTTGCTCCCACCAAGCACTTGTTTTAACGTCTCTGCTTGACACAAGTAAAATCTTCTATGTGATTCCTTCCATAGGGAGGTCTTGTAATGTCCATCCCTCTTTTTCCTGCTGGTTACTCTCTTCCAAGTAAGGCTTCAATCGATTTCTATTTACCTTGAAGGTTCCTTCACTTGATGAAACATCTATGGCTCCATGAGTATAAGCCTTTGTTACTGTAAATGGTCCCATCCACCTTGACTTTAATTTCCCTGGAAATAGTCTCAATCTAGAATTAAAAAGAAGTATTTCATTCCAGGTTGAAAATTCCTTGGTTTAATTTATTTATAATGCCATTTTTTAGTCTTTTCTTTTTATATTTTAGCAATTTCACAAGCATTCAATCTGAATTTGTCAAGTTCATTCAATTGCAGCATTCTTCTTTTGTTTGGTGGAAATCGAAGTTTAATTTCTTTATTGCCCAAAATGCACGGTGCTCTAACTCCACGGGAAAATGGAAATATTTACCATACACAAGCCTGTAGGGGGCTATTCCTAAGAGGGTTTTGAAAGCTGTTTTATATGCCCAAAGGACATCTTGGAGTTTTGAAGTTCAATCCTTTCTATTTTGGTTCACTGTCTTTTCCAAGATCTGCTTTAGTTCCCTGTTTGAGACTTCAACTTGCCCACTAATTTGAGGGTGATAAGCAGTTCCTATCTTATGTTTTACTCCATAGCTTCTAAGCAAACTCTCAAGTTACCGATTACAGAAATGCTTTCCCCCATCTCTTATTAGATATCTAGGCATGTCAAATCCTGCAAGCACATGCTCCTTGAGAAATTTAACAATAGTTTTAGTATCATTGTTCACACATGCAAGTGCTTTTCTACCAATTTGGAAACATATTCAACAATAACTAGAATATACAAATTAGTTTGAGATAAGGGAAATGGGCCCATGAAATCAATACCCCAAATATCAAATAACTCCACTTTCAAGATCCCATTCAAAGGGAGCTCATTCCTTTTGCTAAGGTTTCCGGTTCTTTGGCTTTTGTCACACTTTTTCACAAAATCTACGGCATTTTTGAATAAATGAGGCCAAAAGAACCCGGATTGAAGAACCTTAGCCGTGGTTCGATCAATTCCATGGTGCCCTCCATAAGGGGATATGTGGCAATGGTAGAGAATATCCTGAATTTCTGAATCGGGTACAAATCTCCGTTGATCATTGTAGCATTTATAGAGGAAGGGATCATACCAAAAGTAATTTTTTATGTCAGTAAAGAACTTTTTCCTTTGTTGAAAGTTCAGGTCTTTCGGTATGTCCTCCTACAAGATAATTAGCAAAGTCAACAAATCAAGAAGGTTTTGAAGAAGAAATAGTGTATAGTTTCTCATCGGAGAATGATTCACTAATTTTGGTCAAATTATCACTATCAAGGTGGGTCAGTCTAGATAGATGGTCTGCTATCACATTCTCACTTCCCTTCTTATCCTAGATTTCTAAATCAAATTCTTGCAAGAGTAGCACCCAACGTATCAAGTGAGGTTTTGCTTCTTTCTTTTGAAGGAGATACTTAATAGTTGCATGATAAGTATAATTAATAGTCTTAGACCCAATGAGATAAGACCTAAATTTAGTGAAAGCAAAGATGGCACCTAGGAGTTCTTTCTCTGTGGTAGCGAGTTTCTTTGGGCATCGTCAAGGAGTTTACTAGCATACTAAATTGAATAGAGGGTCTGTTCCTTTTGCTAGCCCGGGACAACATCAACTGCAATGTCACTCGCATCACACATAATCTCAAATGGTGAGTCCCAATTTGGAGTAGAAATTATCAGATCAAATATCAGGGCAGCTTTAATGGCGTTGAAACCTCTTAAATAATTTTCATCAAATTTATATTCAACATCCTTCCATAGTAATCTGCAGAGCAGTAAACTTATGTTGGAGAAATCTTTAATAATCTTCGGTAAAATCCTGCATGCCCAAGGAAACTTCTAATTCCTTTCACATTGATAGGAGGGGGGAGTTTTTCAATTACCTTTACCTTAGCCTTATCAACTTTTATTCCTCTCATAGAGATCAAATGAGCAAGGACAATACCTTCTTCCACAATAAAATGACATTTTTCCCAATTTAAGTTTAAATTTTATTCTTCACACCTTTTTAAAACTTTTCCCAGATTAAATAAGTAATGATAGAAAAAGCTTATGATAACAGAAAAATCATCCATAAAGATTTTTAAATTCCCCTATCATATCAGAAAAAATAACTATCATACAGCGTTGGAAAGTATCCGGGGCATTACACAATCCAAAGGGCATTCTTCTAAAGGCAAATGTCCCAAAGGTGAAGATTGTTTTCTCTTGGTCTTCAGGTGAAATCAAGATTTGATTATATCCTGAATACCCATCAAGAAAGTAGAAATAAGGATTCTCTACCAACCTATCAAGCATTTTGTCAATGAATGGGAGGGGGTAGTGATCCTTATGAGTAGCTTTATTAAGTCTCCTATAATCAATGCACACTCTCCATCCTGTCACCATTCTAGTGAGGATCAATTTATTATTATCATTAAGCACAACTATCATCCCACTTTTTTTTTGGAACCATATGAATAGGACTCACCCAAGGACTATCAGAGATGGGGAAATTGATTTTAACATCTAAGAGTTTAATAATTTCTTTGTAAACTACTTCTTTAATGTTAATGTTTAAGCATCATTGAGGTTCAATTGATGGAGTAGAGTTATCCTCCAAAAGGATACGGTGCATACAAAGAGTTGGGCTAACTCCTTTCATATAAGCTATACTCTTTCCAATTGCTCTCTTGTGCTCTTTCAAAACCTTACATAAGAGACTCTCTTGATGCTGAGTTAACAAGGAAAAAATTATTACGGGAAGAGATGCCTCCTCCACTAGATAAGTGTACTTTAAGTGCGAGGGAAGATGTTTTAATTCTAATTATGGAGAGCAATCTATAGAAGGCTGAATTATTTTCTTATCCTTAATCGATTCATCAATTACTCCCTCTCCAGTGAGATCCTCATCCTCCTCATTCACAAGCATCCCCTCTTCTTCCACATCTTCCATTAACCAATCTTCCTCGATTAAATTGATTCTCCAACACTCCTCATTGGGCTTAGATGGGTGCTTCATAGAATCATTTACATGAAGTTTCACCTCCTCATCGCCATATCGCAATCTCAATTCCCCTTTATTGACATCAATCAATGTTCTTCCGATATCCAAGAATGGTCTACCTAAGATGATGTGGATTTCCTGGTTTTTATCTTCCATATCTAAGATTATGAAATCAGCTGGAAAGATAAATTTATTGACCTTTACAGGCACCTTTTCCATAATTCCTAAAGGGGTTTTTACAGATCTATCAGTGAATTGGAGGAGAACTGAAGTGGGTTTCAAATGATCAGTTTCTAACTTTTTGAATATGTAAAATGGCATCAGATTTATGGATGCACCTAGATCACAAAGGGCTTTTTGAAAAGATTGGCTTCCAATAATGCAAGGGATAGTGAAGCTACCAGGATCCTTCTTCTTAATGGGAATCTCCCTCTAAAGGATTGCACTACATTCTTTTGTTAATGCCACAATCTTCTTTTCATCAATCCTTCTTTTCATTGATAAGATATCTTTCATAAACTTTGCATAACTCAGTATTTGCTCTAAAGCTTTCGTGAAGGGGATGTTTATGTGAAGAGTTTTAAAAGTATCTAAGAATTTATAGAAATGGACATCAAGTTTCTCCTTAGCCATTCACTGAGGGTATAGGATGTTAGTGGTCATTTAAAGTTGTTCACTAGGTCGAACCTTCTCCAAATCCCTTACCTCTTTCCTCTCATTTCTGATCATTACTTCTTCCTTCCCCTGTCCCTCGCTAGTTGTTATTATGTTTTTATTATTCTCCTCACTCACAACCGGCCTTGTCATTTTCCGACTTCTTAGGGTTATAGAGTTCCCCGAATCATTTTTATACTCGCTGATGGCTCCTACTAAAGCTGGTTTTTCTAATTACCTCATGTTCTCTTTTATTTTTTGTTCAATTCTTTTTGCTAACTCCTCTTGCCTTAAAAGAGTATGTTCGTGCATATTTAGTGTGGCGTCAGTTTTATTCATGAATTCACTTGTCGATGTTCTAAATTCAATAAATGAGTTCTCCAATCTTTCTCTATTTCTGCCATGATTCATGATTACATTGACATTACTTAACTCACAATGTCCCTCCTGACAAGATTTTAAGTGTCCACTTTCTAACTTTTTATTTAGTTGAGAGATTTGATTCTGGAGCTCAAGAATTTGTTGGGAATTTTCAAGTGAGTTACATTCATTTTTAGCCATGTGGTCATTTGTGGACCCCGCTCCCTAAGTCTGCAATCATTAAGCTAAGGAGTAGAGTGTTACTCTGGAAAATCCCATGCTTATCATTGGATTAGGTAAGGTCCACAATCCAATAATAGGGGAAGGATGTGCATATAATATTTATAAAAGTTAGTCACTAAATCTATATATTCATATAGAGTGCAGAAGCAATAAGAAGTAAGGATTATATCCATTCACCATACATCAACCATGAAATAAAATGAAATAGCTCAGAAAATAATACTGTGCAAAAAGTAAACACAGTCACGAGTACCTGTATTATTGTTCATTTAATTAAAGTTTAAAAGACTGAAAATGATAATATCACTTGCCCTCAAAATGATGAAAAAGGCAACTAGAGGTCTTCTACACCAGGCTGCTTGACCTCCTCTAAATAAGGCTTCTCCTCAGGCACTGGCTCCTCAAACTGAACAAGATCTGATATTATCAGTTTCATAATTCTATGGCCCCAAATAATAAAAGAAAAATCTTATTAGACAAATAGTCTAAGTACATTTTAGACAAGTAATTTATTAAGCATTTGTTAATATCATCATTTTACTCTAAACCAAATGAAACATCTATCTAGCTTGGGAGCAAGTAAGCATACAATGGGATGAGGATAAGTTATAAATGTAATATTTATAACTAAGCAAGAATTAAGGCAAAAGCATACATCAAGTAAACTAAATAAAGTAGGGCATACATATGTAATACAGTAAGTAAAAATACTGAAAATATGATATATGCTGATTTAAAATATAAATCTGAAAATGGTATATATAATAAGCAGTAAAGTCTAGCATCCTATATAAGCATCTACTCAAGTAAGCGGGTAACATAGGAAAAATATAGCTAACCGAAATAAAATGCATCAACAATATAATAAATAGTAAACTGAAAATTGTAACAAATGTACAAATTGTCATATCAGAAAGAATTGACCAATCCGACCCAATATATTCCTATAGCCTTTATGGGCTAGGGAGAACATAATATCACAATATAGTATAATATGACTGAAAAGGTAGATAATACTATGAAAATATCTTTTAGTTATTTTACTTTTATTTTTGTGGACAATTTCAGAAACAGCTGAGGAGTCAAGCATGTCAGCAAGACTGAACAGGTCCCAAGCTTAACACACTCTCATCAATAAATAATGTTAAGCATCCTGGTCTCTCCTTACCCCTGTCCATTGGGGTAATGTGCACCATAATTCATCATGTACTGAACCCAAATGTAAATGTTTTCCTAATATTCTAAGTTTTTATTTTTCATGCAACAATGTTTTTCTTATATGACATATTCAAAGAAAAATAAGCATAAATTCCAAGGAATGCGTAGCACAAAATCAAGTAGTAAGCAAGGGACTCTACAAATTATGGTGATATCATATATTGTCTAATTTAAAATTCAAACTATTTTAAGTTACACAAGTTTAGGATCTCCAATTCCTACTATCGAGTGTAACTTAGAAGTACGTCCTTATAGGTTACAAATTATTAGGACTAGCTAGGTCTTAATATGATTAAATCAATGTCGACTATAAGAATTCATCATGACCTAATTTATGAGTTTAGACATTTTAAACTAAAAGCTTGTCCAAAATCTACCAAGCTAGAGATTATGGATTAAACACCACGAGATTGGGCTTAATCACATAATCCCAAGGGTAAGACTTAAGATCTATGTTAAATCTAAATGTGAACTAATGATTGAGGTAAATCCTATTAAGTAAATCAAACTTAATAGGATGAATCTCCTATCCTAAATCTAATATTGAAAGACAAAATAATCCAAATAAGTTGTAAAATCTAGAAACTAATAAAATTAAGAATTCATTCATTGAATAACCCTATTATTTAATGAATGAAATCTAACATAATATTTAATCCTTTTCTTAAGGAACGGATCCTAAGGTGAAGTGAGGATTTCTAGTGATAAGACTTGGAAAATTCTAAGAATTGATTAAATTTCTTCACACTTGCTGATTTTATTTAATTAGGGAGGTTAGAGATGGATTTTAGCTAAGTAAGGTATAGTAACCTTACTTAGGGATTTTCAAACCTAAAATTGAGATGTTTTACAAATTATCCCAATTAAGGGATTTATGACTTAAATTGATCCAAAATCAGTTTTATTACTTATTTTAATAATTTCAAAGGGTATTTTAAGGGTTAAGAATATTTTGGTTTAATTGATCCTAAATTAGTTCTATTAATAGCTTCCACCATTCCCCTTGCTAATTAAGGTTATGGGTATTTTGGTCATTTTCTAAATTTTCTAGGGTTTAGAACCTAAATATTATTTTAGATTATTGTTGGCACTGAAATTCTAAGCTATCTAGCACTTTTAAAGTTCTGGATTTGGAGTCTAAATGACTAAGATATGGTTAAATGAATTTTCTGGATGCTACGACGCGCTGTAGCGCCCGACGGTGATTTCACCGGTGCGAAAACCGTGAAGGGTCACATTTTGAGCTCAAATACTTTCCAACCAGAGCATTCCATGAGCGGTGCCATATATCAATAGAATTGTTTTTTCTGATACCTTTCCATTGACACCAAAATTGGCATGAACGGATCATCCTAGCTATATGAACAATGGTGATAAAGGCAGGGGTGTGCAGAATAGACGAAAAATAAAGCATGAGGTATATTACTTTGAAGAACTATAATGGCTTCCATACTTAATCATGGATGTCTAAATATGCGAATAAGCATAATAAAGGAATGAAATGACTAAGGAAGGAGAACAAATGGGTATTTTAGCCTTTAGAGAAGGAAGAAGGAACCTTGGAAAGCTTGGAGGAGGAACTTGTTCTTCTTCTTCTTCTTTAGAACAAAGCTCAATAATGGGGGGAAGGGTGGAAGCTTGAGAGCTTTATCTTGACAGCCAAAAATAGAGAAAAAGAGCTGAGCTTCCATTTATAGGAGGAGAATGAAGGGGGAAAGCCATCATGAGGTAAGAGGGAGGGAAGGAAGAGGGATGGCCATAGCCATCAAATCATGTCATTAAGGAGGGGGGGAAGGAAGAGGGATGGCCATAGCCATCAAAGCTTTCAATTAATGAGGGAGAAGGTGATGGGTCAGTCAAAAGTGAAGGTAAGGGCCAGCTGAATGGAATAACCAACTAAGAGAGAGAAAGAAGAAAAAGGAAAAAAGTGCAAATAGGAATAAATAATCATTTATTCCTTTAATTAATTAAAAATTCCGATTTTAGAAACGCGCTCTGAAAATTCTCAAAATTTCACCCCATGCTAATTTGGGGGTGAAGATTGCAACAACGAAGTCAGATTTCGATTCTAACGATTATTGAATTATTTTATTTTTCGGGGTATTTAATTATATTAAAATATTTGCAAAAATCTGACGACTTCCAAATGTGTCCAAAACATCTCCCCTTGCTAATTTGGGGGTGATATCGCAACGGCTAAGTCGGATTTGAATTTTGAGGTCAAAATAAATACCTCAATTTTCTAATTAATTTAAATATATTAAAATATTCAAGAAAATTCAACGACTTCTGAAAAATCCCAAAATTTCACCCTTGGCTAATCCAAGGGTGAGGGTCGCAACGGTGAAGTCAGATTTTAATTTCGACAAGTATTTAATTTTTCAATTTTGGGGTATTAAATATTATTAAAATATTTGTCGAAATTTTGATAACTTCCGATTCACTCGAAAATATCACCCCTAGCTAATTTGGGGGCAATGAGCGCAATGGCAAAGTCTTATTTTTAATCTGAGGTCAATTTATATAGGTCATTTTTTAGAGTTTCTAGATTTCCCAAATATCAGGACTTGATCTGTTTGACTCCTGATTTGGACTAGGTCTTAGTGGATGACTCCTAATGACTTGATTAATACTTTAGGATCAAGATTAGGATGGAGATTAGTCTTAATTGATAAAAGTAATAACTTGCATTATTACATCATTCCTCTAGAGAGGCCATTGATAGGCATTATTTGTCATTTCATCTAAGAGGTTATAAGCCTTTTCTTAGGTTTTGCTACTTATTGAGCCTCAAGCAGCCGCATTAATGAGAGTCCTTGTTGGAGCATTCAAACCATTGTAAAAGGTTTGAACTTGCATCTATAAGGGAATCCCATGATGTGGGCATCGCCTTAAGCACTCTTTAAAATGATCCCAACCATCGTACAATGTCTCCCTTCAAACTGGTTAAAGTAGTTATCTCAATTCTCAAGCGAGCAATTTTCACCAGAGGGAAATATTTGGCTAAGAATTTCTTAGCAAGATCATCCCAAGTACGGATCGAATCGCTTAGGAGAGAGCTGAGCCAACTTTTGGCTCTATCTCTTAAGGAAAATGGAAAAAGCCTCAGTTTAACTTCATTGTCAGAGACACCATTAAACATAAAGGTGTCACAAATTTCAAGGAAGGTTGAAATATGTGACTTAGGATCTTCTATGGGTAATCCACCAAACTAGTTATTTTAAACCCTACTCAATGTGGAAGGTTTGATTTCAAAATTGTTGGCTTTGATGTTAGGCCTGACAGACCTAGAATACGCATCCGCGCTTTCACACAAGTGTACGTGGTCTGAAGTAATAAGTGGAAAGTTTGAGTTTACGGGATTTATCGAACCACAGAGAATTGGATGTTTTGTTACTAAGGTGTATCTATTATCACTAATATTTAAGTTATCAATATTTTGCTTAAGTTGGTTCTAGAACAAGCACGATAATCACTTAGTAGAAAATAAGTCAAATAAAAGGAAGGGGAGAGTTGTGTTTCTCCCACATGGCATGATAGATAACTTATATATGATGATTCTTCAAGCGTTTATCTTTCATTTTCTTTTATCTTAATCAAGTGCACATTGTCTCTCCTTGAGTTTTAGCTTGACGAATTACAAGTTCAAATTTGGCGCACAAAATGAACACATAGTTGGTTCTATTTCAGCATAAAGATCTTTATAAGATTTTAAGTTTATAGATCTTACCTCATTGTCTAATCATGGAGATGAGGGTTGTTAACTTTTAAAATCTTATAAGCATTGATTCCACTAAGACCGTCATGCGCATCACACATAGTTGAGATGAAGGATTGAATTCATTGGGCTCAATGACTATGTCACCTCGTTCATGAGCACACAACTATTCCATTCCCTCCCTCAATTCTGTTGAGCAATGGAGCTCAATTAGTGGTTCTTAGCATCACACGCATCAACTCTTTAGTTGAGCATAGATTAAGATACACTGAGCTAAAGAACTTTCTCACATAGCTCTAAGCTCTCATGCACTCATAAATCTAGCATCAAACTAAGGTGAGCTATGGAGCATAAGACAACTTAGTTCTTGAGTTAAGAAGTCTTTTTCATTGGTCCACATTCAAGTTCACATTAGTCTTATCCATTTCTTTAGCAAGTCATTAAGTTCACAAATTTTATTAATACTTGAGGAAAACTTCATACATATTATAGTAACTATCAAAGCATGTGGGATTGCCCCAACCCTCCCCAAGGAAGGTTTAGCTCTCCATTACAAAAGAGATAAAAAAGAACACATACATGGATAAAGACCATTTTACGATCAACTAAGAAAATAAATTACAAAATAGTTTAGAAAATACAAGGAATGTTCCTTGGGAAGTTCTCCGGACTCTTCTTCTCCTTGCTTGAAGTGCTTCCCTAGTGCTGCCTTTCTCCTCCTTCTCCTTAGCAAGTTGAGTTCCTCCACCCTTGGGAAGTTTTTCTTCTCTTCTATGCAGCCCCTATCTTACTTAGGTTGAAGTGAGCCAAGTTGGGTACCCTCCTCTAGTCAAGAAAGGTGGTATTTATAGATAATGGGGATGCATCTTCAATTCCATGATCAAAACTAGCAAATACCTTTATAATTCTAGAGTAATGATGGCAAATTCCAATTGATGGGTGAGGTGACCAATATTTTCCATTATTTTATCCTTCTCATCACATCAAAAAAACCATTTTCCATTAAAAAATAGAGCAGTAGCAGGAGGAATGATGGCTGGAGATAAGAGGCTAGTTGGGTGTCTTGTCTCTGCCGCAATTAATGCTTTTGCCAGACAAAATTGTGGTGGGCCGCTGCGGCGCGCTATAGCACGCGGTAGCAGATGGTTTTGCGAAAAGGCCCGCTGAGGCGTGCTCGGGCGATCTGGTTTGATAAGTAAAGGGCCACTACAGCGTGCTGTAGCGCCCTGTAGCGCGCGGTCATGCCAGCAATTTTGCAAATTTGCCCGCTGCAGTGCGTTGTAGCGTCTCCGATTGCAAACTGTCCCGTTGCAGCGCACGATCGCGCCACCGATTGCAAACTGTCTAGCTGCAGCGCACGATCGTGCCCGTGTTTTGCAAAGTGGCTCGATGCAGCGCATGATTGCGCCCGCGATTCACAAAATGGCCCGCTGCAGCGCGCGATCGCGCCCACATTTTGCAAAGTGGCCCGCTGTAGCCTGCGATCACGCCCGCGATTCACAAAATGGCCCGTTGTAACGCGCAATCGCGCCTGCGATTCGCAAAGTGGCCCGTTGCAGCGTGCGATCGCGCCTGTGATTCACAAAATGGCCCGTTGCAGTGCGATGTAGTGTGCGACAGCAGTTTTCCTTTAGAAAATTTTGGAAATTTTCACAAATTCCTCAGAATTCATTAGATAGGTATTTTTCCTGAAAAGATAGACAAAATTGGATTAAGGAGCAGTTTAATTATGAGAAATGAATGAAAATTTTCTTTATTTGAGATATAATTTATGGATTCATCAAGGCCTAACAATAGCATGGGGGATTCCCCTAACAGTGGGCAATGCATAGTCTCTAAGTGCTCTTCCCCTAAGTTCTACTAGAGGTTCTCCAAGATTTTTATCAATGTTTTCCATAATAGCTTGTTGATTATGTAAAATGTTTTGTTCTCTTCTAGCTTGTAAATGTGTTCTCTCAATTTCTGGATCAAAAAGATATTCAGTGCAAATTCTTCTACTCATACAAGATAAAAATTAAGCTATCAAGAACAAATATAGCAATAGCGTTCAATGATTTAGTAGACAAAAATAAATGAAAAAAGTAAATGGTTAGCATGAATAATTATAAAAACAAAAATCAAAATTTTATGCAAGAGATTTGCTTAAATCACTATTTACTAATAAATTCTCCTTAATACGAAACAATTACCATTCCCTGGCAACGGTGCCAAAAATATGACAGACTGTGAAATACACGTCTGTGCTCGCACGCAAGTGTACGTGGTCTGAAGTAATAATTTGGAAGGTGAGTTTCGAGATTTATCATCATCAGGAAATGGGGTGTTTTGTTACTAAGGTATATTTAATTTCATAATGTTTAATAGGTACGAATTCAGCTTGATTTGGTTCCATTGTCAAAGCAATAATTCAGATGTAAGAAACTAATTAAAGTAGAGATGAGAGTTGGGCTTACTCTATGTTAAATGATGAGGACCTCAAGTTGTATTACTTCTCAAGCACATTACATTTCTTTTATTAAGCTAATAAATTAAGTGCACATTGTATTCCTTAGAGTTATCCTCTAATTCCTTCAAGTGAAAATCTTGTGCGAGAGATGAACACACACTAGGGTTCAATTTCTGCACAAAGATTCCCATGAGATCGCAGGAAGAGCTATTTAGTTTTCTTACATCCAGGTTGCCAAAGTTGACAGTTTTAATTAGCCGATCTCAAGAGCATTGATTCCACTAATGGGCTTCTCACGCGTCATGCGCAGTTCAGATAAGGAAGTGATTTTATTGGGCTCTATGACTATGTCACGTGGTTCATGAATTCTCAAAGAATCCACTCCCTCCTTTCACGTATGCTAAGCAACAGAGCTCTAATTAGTGGGTCTTAGCTCACACGCTTCAACTCCTTAGTTGAGTATAAAATATGGTGCAAGAAGGCACAAGAACTTCTCACTTAGTTCTAAGTATCTCTTTCACACTTACCCTACTCTTAACTAAGGAATGAGCCAAGGAGCACAATACTTTCATGTTTTTTATTAGTATTTATAGTTCTATTTTTTTTTGCATAAAATTTTCATTTGTTACACTATTTGTTCTTAAGATGATTTCATTGAGTCATTAAAAAAACAAAATTTCTTTAGATTAATGCTTGAAGAAGTTCTACATCATTCATTGAGTCCTTTGCATTTTACAATGGGCTTAGCCTAACCCTCCCCAAGGGAGTTTAGCCTTCCATTACAATGGAGAAAAGAAGAATAACATATAAGGATGAAGACACTTTCATGATCCACTAAAAGAAAAGTAAAAGCAAGATTATAATTTACTAGGAACAGCCCTTAAAGGGGTTCTTCGGATCTCTCTTCTTCTTCCTCTTCTCCTCTTCTTTAGCTCCCAAGTGCAGGCTCCAATTTTTTCTCTTCTAGTAATGGTTCTTTCCACTTCTCTTGGAGAGGTTTCTTTTTTCCTCTATGCAACCCCCTAAAATCTGAATTGTTGGATGAAAATTGGGAAATCCCTTTAAGTAAAGAAGAGCTGCATTTATGGAGGGGTCAATCCTCTTCCTTGCCCTTTAAAATTTTGCATCTTCCCTCCAAAATTCTGCAGCAATGAGTGCCTATCCCACTTGAGGCATGATAAGACAATCTCTTTTCCATTCTTTAATCTCCACATCACTATAAAAATTCAATTTTCCTCCTAAAAACTATTTTGCTGCAGAAGAAATGATGGCTGGGAGACAAGGAGCAGGTTGGGGGTCTTATCCTAGCCGCAATAAATGCTCTGAACAGGCAGAAATTCGGCGCACCGCTGCAGCACACTGGAGCGCACTGCAGCGGCTTAGTCTCGCAATTCATTTAATGCAGCGCACTGTGGCGATTTTAAGACATGAAACCTGCCCGCTACAATGTGCTGAAGCGGTTTAGTCCCGCAAGCTCACCCGTTGTGGCGCGCTGTAGCGGTTGAGTCCCGCAAGCTCTCCCGATGTGGCGCACTATAGCGGTTGAGTCCAGGCAAGCTCACCCACTATGGCACGCTATAACGGTTGAGTCCTCCAAACTCTCCCATTGGGGCGCGTTGTAGCGGTTGAGTCCTTTAAGCTCTCCCGCTGTGGCGCATTATAGCGATTGAGTCCCGCAAGCTCACCCGCTGTGGCGCGCTGTAGCGCTTGAGTCCTACAAGCTCTCCCACTGCAGCGCGCTAGGGCGCGCCGTAGCAAAAATGCTTCAGAATTCAAAAATTTCCATGTTAAAAGTCTTCGGTAGGCAAGTAGCTGTGGCGTACCATGGCGCACTGCAGCGGTTTCCTTCCAAAATTTGTAGAAACATTCTAGAGTTGTCCAAAAATTGCTGAGCTTATATTTTTCTTGAAAAATAAGCAGAATTTGATCAATGAGCTATTTAAAATAAGGATATAAATGAGTTTTTTCCTTTATTTAGGATCTAAATTATTGATTCATCGTTCCTATTGATCTCACAAACTATATTTTCATTAACCATGCATCATGTGCTTCACACGCAGTTTAGCTAGTTGGGAGGATGTGTTGGGTCAATGGACTATGTCACATCATCTATCAAGTTTTTCAACGTCATCTCATCCCTTCTACTTTGCTGAGCATAAGAGCAAAGTTAATGGAGAACTTGACTCACAAGCATCAAATCTCTTGGTAGAGCATTTATGGAAAGGTGCAAGTGAGCTTGAGAATTTATCACAAAATTATCAGCTCTACTTGCACTACCTTCCTTGCTCTTACCCAATTGATGAGCTTGGAACACAAGTTCTTTAGATAAATAAATTTAAACTTTATTCCATCCAAGCATTCATTCTAGCATTAATAATAAACAATAAGAACATCTTTCATTCATTCAAATAATTCATTATAACACCACCATACCCTTACAATTTCATACAATTATATCTCAACTCTCTCCAAAGGGATTTCAGTCTTCCATTACTAAATAAGCACAAGCACACATACAAAGGAAATTAAACCTTGACATTAGTTCACAGTATAAAAAAATTAGAGAATGTTAGAAAAAAAATACTAGGAATCACCCGGAGATTTTTTGGGATTCTCTTGGATTCCTCCTGCTCTTCCTCTTGATTGCTCCTTCCTTTTCTCTTTGCTGTCTCCTTCTCCTTACTGTTCTTGGTAAACCATCTTCCCTTTGGAGAGTTCTCTTTTCTCCTCTTGCTGCATCTTTTCCTTATGGGCACTTGAATGTCAAAGATTAGAACCCTCACAAAGTCTGAGATTGGCCCTTAAATAAGGAAGCTCTCAGCCCCAAGGCATTAATTATGTGACTCTTCGCCTTCCTTGGGTTTATTTCAAACCCCTTAAATATTTATTTTATTATTCTATTGGAATTCATCAAAGTTAATGTGCACTTCAGTTTTCAAGAAGCTGGGAAAGGCCAATGATTGCATTTTGTGTCCTTCCATTTGCTGCATTTATAACTGTTCTGGAGAATTCTGGTACGACGCTGCGGCACGCCATAGCAGCTACTTTCCAACCACTATTCTACTGTGGCGCGCTATACATCTGCGTTCCAAATATTGTTCCGCTGTGGTGCGATGTAGCAGCTGAGGTTCAAACTCTGTTCCTACTGTATAAGTTAGTGTTTTACATTAGGACACCACTGTGCCCGCGGTGGCGTGCTGCGGTGTGCTGCGTCGGTTTCATTTTTGAAAAGGTGGAATAGTAATTGTGTCATTAAATCATTTATAATTTGTATGAATAATCAGAAATATCGCCGCGGCGCACTGCTGCAGTTGAAAGTTCAAAAATGCGGAATATTGACTGTTTCATTTGTTCACATAAAATTTGCATAAATAATCAGAAATACTGCCGCGACGCACTGTGGCATGTACGGCTGTAAACTTTTTGTGATTGCGGAATAGTGACTGTTCAATTAGTTCATAAAGATTAATTAAATATGCCGTCGGGGCGCGCTGTGGCTCACTGTGCGAGTGGCAGCGGTTTTGTTCCAGGTCAGTGCAAATCCATATGGGGCATAGCGCATTGTGGCGTGCTTGGAGCACGCTGCATTGGTTTATTTTACAAAAAAGTGAGTTGGAATTGTTCAATTACTTCACATAAGATTCTGATTTTTCTTCGGGGAAATGAAGCTGTGGCGTGCTGCAGCGGGCTTCCTTCCAGGTCCTCAGGTATGCTTCATGGTGAGGGAATTTGATGTTCCGTCATGGCACACTGTGATGCGCTATGATAGTTTTCACCAATAATTCAGTGTTTCAGCTCATAGTTCCTATTTTTTTTCATTTTTCCTGCAAAGGTATGATTCCCACTCAAAGTATATGGATAAAAATGATGATTTGAATGCTAAAACACTACACTTTTGCTATAAATTCTGGATATATCAATTATCTTTCTTTTCTTTGCACGCGGTGACGGGGCGGGGTGCTACATAAGCATCCAACAAAAAAATTAACACTACCAAATTATTCCTCATACTTTTTTGAGCAAAATAAAATATAATTTTGTTATATTTGGATATGTGGATTTAAAGTTATGAGGGTATGAGCATTACAAATTAATTAGATTAATTAAACTAACTAATTAAGTATTTAATTACAAAAATTATAAACTAAACTTTTTAAAAATCAGACAGCACCCTGCAACACTAGCACTAGACAAGCCATTGTGCAGATGCGTAGTTCGGGCCAGGCTCGCAGGTCTCTTCATCTTCTCAACAGATAGCCGCAAAGTGAAGATTAAGGCAAGCAAGAAATCGACCTGATCAAGATCGTTCAAGCTCGTTCAACAACCAGATGGTCTTATAATAACAATATTTTGATAAATAAAACACTTAATTAAAGATTGAAAAAAGTTCGGAGGGGTAGGAGGAACCTTACTTGAATTGACTTGGGAGGAAAAATGCAGGCCAGATGAGTTTGAGCCTCGGAATTAATTGTCAACGGAGCGCCTGAGGTTTGGAAGGGTAGTTAGCTAAATGGAATTTGGGAAGGCCTCAAAGCGGCGGTGGAAGCCATGCACGGAGATTGCGATCGCCACGTGCCCTTGGCGCTCGCCAAGCGCAAGTTTGCGATGAAGAGAAAGCTTCGGGCCGTTCGATCTGGGAGGCCCGATCGATCAGCTCGGATCAAACTGATCTGGATCAATGGATCCAGCCCAAAAGCGAAAGGTGGGCCCACCAGATAGGAACGACGGCCCCACGCAAAGATTTTTTAAACTAATTTATTAAATTAAATGAAATTTCATATTTAATATTAAAATTTTAAATGAGCTTTGAAAAATCCTAAACATTCACCCCTTACTAATTTGAGGGTGAGAAATGCAATGAGAAAGTCGGATTTTGATTTTGAGATCAATTTAATTATTTTATTTTCGGGGTATTTTAAATATATTAAAATATTCGAAAAAAATCCAACGACTTCCAATAACTTCCAAAATATCATCTCTAGTTAATTTGGTGGTGATGAGCGCAATGGCAAAGTCAGATTCTTAGATCTGATGTCAATTTAATTTTTTTCATTTTCCTAATTATCCAAAATCTTCAAAATTAGGGTTTGGCTCAATAAATTCTAGATTATGACCAAACTTCAGAGTTTGCTCCTAATAACTTATTAAGATTAATGGAAGGAAGATTAGGACTTGGTTTAGTCCTGATAGATGAGGGTAATAGCTTTGGATTATTACAAAACCTATCTTAGATATTCTCACATGGAGAACCCATTTAAGCATTTATGGATAAAATTAGTATACAAGGACCTTCAGAGCAATTGAGGTAGCAGATTATTTGATTCAGCTCTTTCTTGATCGAGACAAGTTCTTGACACATTGTTGGTATACGATCTACATGTAAAATCTGGCTAGCACTAGAGAATACCATTGCAAATCCCTCTCAAGCAAAAAATCTTCAATTATGGATGCAACTTCATGGATTATAGTAGGGAACAATGCTCTTAGCACAAATTCAAGGAAATAAGCAGTACTAATCAAAAATCTATTATATCTTTTATTTTCTAATTTATTCATTCTAACTATTATGAGATTATATAAGCTTAGGATCTCAAATATTATATTATCCTATATAAACTCAAAGTCACGGCCCTATAAGATCACCCATTAAAATTAATCAAGTTCTAATTTAAATTAAATAGTGTCGCCTACAAAAGTTAATAAATTTTATTAATCATCCTAATTAATGGATTTATGAACTTAAAACTAATCTTGATAAAGTAATTCAAGATTAAGAAATTAAGAGTTAAACTTCAAAATATATGGTTTACACCTCTTAATCCCTAGACATTAAAAATAACAAATATCATATAGGAATTGATAATAAAACTTCTTTTGTGCTAAATATCATGTTTTATACATTTTATTTATGCTCTTATTTCTGCTCACTACACTACTAATCAAAAAGTGTAATGTTTGGTATCTATTGAAGTACTTATAGTATTTTTAATTGCTCAGAATTCCAATCCCATTGTTGTCTTTACAATTCCAGATTAGGTGCTAATGGAGGAGACTCGAGGTGATTTTTGAGGTGTTCTTGTTATTTTTAATTGTTGTTATTACCTTTTTTATTATTCAATTTTTTCTTACAAAGCCTTTGTAACAACACTAGGTTGTTACCCTTGTTAATTTAAACTTAATCACCTATTTAAATTTCATTCCATTATGTTCATCTAGCCATTGAAACCAAGTCCTAAAAATTTGGAGCGATTCAGAACTTAATTGAATAATATGATTATTTTAATATATTTAATTAATTAGAAAATTGAGATAATTAATTTGAGTTCATATCAAAAATCTAACTTTTTCATTGAATTCCTCAACCCCAAATTAGCTAAGGTGAAGTTTTGAAAATTTTTAAAAATCATCGAATTTTCTCAAATATTTTAATATATTTTAAATACCACAAAATTAAAATAATTAAATTGATCTCAAAATTAAAATCTAATTTTTGTCGTTGAATTCTTCACCCCCAAAATAGCCATAACTGAATTTTTGGGATTTTTCGAAGCTCGTTTATCCATCTAATTTTAATTACTAAAATATGTTAATTAAAAATAAAAAAAATAATATTAATTTCAAATTTTCCTTCTTCCCTGAGCTGGGACCCACCTACCTTCCTCCTTTCATGCATACGGAACTCTCTCCCTCACGCAAGCTGCGGGCTCTTGTCTCTTTGTGAAGATAGAGGAGTAAATCTCCTTCCTTGCTTGAAAGTCTGGCTTCTTCCCTCCAAATTTATGTAGCAATGAGTACTTAGCCAACTTGAGGCATGATAAGACATTGCCTTTTCCATTCTTTAGTCCCCAAATCACTTAAAATTATTCATTTTTCCTTAAAACAATATTCTGTTGCAGAAGATATGGTGGTTGGGAGACAAGGAGTAGGCTGGGGGTATTGTCTCAGCCGTAATTAATGCCCTAGGAGACAAGGAGTAGGTGGTTGCGCGTCGCTGTAACGCAATGTAACGATTGAGTTTTGAAAACTCTCTCGCAGTAGCACGCTGTAGGTATTGAGTTTTGAAAACTCACCCGCTGCGGCGCGCTGTAACGATTGAGTTTCCAAACTCTCCCACTATAGCGCGCTGTAGTGATTGAGTTTCGAAAACTTACCCGCTGCAGCGCACCGGAGCGATTGAGTTTTAAAAACTCACCCGCTGTGGCGCACTGTAGCGATTGAGTTACTAAAACTGTCTCGCTGCAGCGCGCTATGGCGCGCCAGAGCAAAATCGCTCCAGATTTTAGGAAATCCCTTGGATTAGTGCCTTATGTATGCCAGTAGCCAAAGCGTGTAGTGGCGCGCTGCAGCACACTGAGCTCGCATTTGCGCGTAGCAACGGTTTTCTCCAAAAAATTGCAGAAATACTCCAAAATTGCCTAGAAATTGTTGAACTCACTTTTACCTGAAAATAAGCAGAATTTGATCAAGGAGGGTTGTTTCTAATAAGGATATGAATGAGATTTTTCCTTTATTTATGATAGAAATTATGGATTCATGACACCCCCACACCTATGTTCTTGCTCATCCTCGAGTAAGCTCAAAAATATTTTTTCTATTTTTAAGGTATGAGAGTCAAGATGAAATGTCAATGTGAAATTTGATTTTAATCAAAAGTTTTTCTTAACTAAAAAAATTATCAAATTTTTCTGCCATTAAACCTTTCTAACTTCGGTTATGAATCACGGTTGATTGACTAGTCTCTAATTTTAAGTTTTGCAATGCTTGATGCTACACGATGAGAGAGATTCTTTAGAATTCACCAAATTAGTAAGGTAGTGAGTAACCAAGAGTTTTGTGCCATATGTGCTTCTTATGAATCACAAAGAGACTTAATAATTTAGGAGAGATATTTTTCATTATCCTATATCATTTTTTTTCTTGGGAGAATTATTTTTCTTCATCCTTATTTTTATTTTCTTTTTCAGTCTTAAGGAGAGATATTTTTCTTCATCCCCATTCCAATTCTTTGCGATCATGAAGTCCTACAGGAGCCTAGCACACTAATTTACTCAATTACTTATAGTCACTAGTCTTGGTTTTTAAGTTTTTTCTCACACTTAGACCTTAGCATTGATCTTGTTAAATTTTTGGAGACTAGATACAACTTGAGATCATTCCTTTTTTTTTGATAATTTAGTGCTGCCAATGAGCTTAGACATCTTTTGTTAAGCAAATTTTTGGTTGATAATTAATTTTTGCATTGATATTTTTGTAACTTTCTTAGTCTTGAAAAGTTCAGAAAAATATGTCATTTGCAAATTATAGAAAGAACTTGAAAATATGAGGATCCATAATTTATTTCTTTAAAGAAAAACAAAACACACACAAAGAAAAAGAAAAACTAGAAATAAAAATAAGAAAAAATACAACCTAATTTAGGCATCATCCTCGCTTTCTTCCTCATCTTCCTCTTCCATGTCATGGTAGGCGTTGTCACACGGCCAACGGGTGTCCGGGATAGGGTCACCGACAGGTGGTTGTGGCAGCAAAGAGCATCCAGTCCTCCTTGCAAACTCCACTCTTTGAACATCATTCCAAGGGCTTCATGGAATTTCGATTGGAACTCGTGCTGCCAGGCAATTTCTTTCTTGCAAAACCACATGTCGGTGGCCATAGCCTTACCCAAGTCAGTTTGTTGAGCGTAGATACGCATCAACAATTTTTCCGAGTATGAATGGCCGATGGAAGCTGAAGCTTCTCATTCTTCTCCCCTCCTCTTTTTAGCCTGCTTCCATACTTGGGAACGGGCATTCAAATTTGTTCACGCAAGGGAGGCACTAGGAGGGACGATGGTGATAGAGGAAAGGATCTTGACCCCTTGGGCCACACAGATGCTCGAGATTAATAACCTGAACACAAGCGCAGCACAGGACCCATTTAGGGCGTTCTAGAGCTGCTTGTAAATGATGCTGGAGATATGAATTTCTCTGGGCCTTTGGAGAGCACACATGAGCAGTGCCCTTGAACGGGTCACTTTGCTAAGGTCACTTGATGGAATGATGAAGCTGGAAATGAAAACTAGCCAAGCACTACTCGAGTCCGTGAGGAGGGCTCAAGGAATGTTGGTCAAATTTCTTCTCCAATCTACATTATTGCAAATGAGTTCACTTGCGAGTGCAGCAGGGTCATAGTCAGACTCAATTAGGGTCAAGTAGGAGCAGTTCTTGACCTCCCTCAACCCGTAAAATTGCATGATTTGCTCATGCCCAAAAACTACTCCCCTTCCTCGAATGAAGATTCTATGCCCCGCCGAGTTAATGGCATTGGCGTAGACTTCCTAAACAAGGGTCGGGTAAGAGACGGGCGGAGTGGTTACCATTTGCCTCCATCCCCGGGGTCTACTTGCTCAGAGGGCACCGGTAAGAGTGGCCCGAAACATTTCTCCAGGATGAGCTTCCGTCGGGAAGTAACCATAGTGAACCTCTGCTCAACCTAGGTGGAGGAGAACCTCTTTTTGTTAAAGGCTCCACTAGATGTGGAGGCCTTGGCTTCCCTTCTTGGGATGGATTTCTTTCCTAAAGACATGTTGAAAATTCAATGTATACAAAAATTTACAAGGAAGAAGGAGAGAGTGAGTAAATAAGAAGAAATAATCAGAAGGTGCAAGTTTACACCCCTTTCAATCCCCTTAAATAGCTACAAATCCATAATGGCCAAAGAAAATTTGCTCAAAGGAGCTTCCCATGCCATAAATATGACAAGCTTTAGTTGAAAAAGGAAGAGGAGGGGGCAGCTTTATCAGCACCATTCTCTTGACTGCATAAGAATCCCAAATAAATTAATTTATTTGACTGCATTGGATTCTCTAGGCGGTCAAAATTGCTACAGCTGGAGTAGATCGCTATAGCATGCTGGAGCACGCTGCAGCAATTGAGTTTCGAACTCTCACGCTGCAGCGTGCTGTAGCGAGTTGATGTTCGAGGACTTTCCCGCTGTAGAGCACTAGAGCGATTGAGTTTCAAAAACTCATCCGCTGCAGCACGCTGTAGGGATTCAGTTTCAAAAACTTGCCCGCTGCAGCGTTCTATGGCGCACTGTAGCGCACCGTAGAGCATCTGATTTTTTCATTTTTTTCATTTTTTTTTAACTTGGGTTGCCTCCCAAGAAGCGCTTAGTTTAACATTGTTAGCCTAACTTGTTAAGATTCTCCTAGTTGCTAGAAAGGTCAGGAGGTCTCTCCTTCCACACTTTTGAGATATTTGGGTGAGCACTAACAAAAAGTGTGCTCGAACCCACACCCTCATCAATCCTTTCACAGTCCACGCCTTTAGTTTTGGAGGAAATTTTCTTTTTCCTCTATCCCCTCCTCATTTTCTTCTTTTTTAGCTTCTCCTTATTTTCACTTTTGGAAGATATGCTAGAGCTAGCCTCGGAGTTCCTTTCGCTTAGATTTAAATTTTACAAGTTAAGTGTTTTATTAAATCTTTCCTCCCTAGCCTTCTTTTTCACATCTAACTCCATAGCCTTTTGTTTGAAAAGGGTAGGTTTGAGATCTATTAATTTGGACCCACCCTGGATCCTTATGCTCATGACTCCCCTGCACATATCTATGATAGCCTTAGAGCTCATGAGGAAAGGTCTTCCGAAGATAATGGTGGAGTTTGCATTCCACCTATCCTATTTTTAAATATTAAAATTGGTGGGGACAATAAAGCTTCCTAGCCTTACAGGAACATTCCTTACAATTCCTAACAGAGTTAACAATTCCAAAATAGTAAATTCTAGAATTATAGGGGTGTATTCCATCCCTCCTACCTTGAGATGTTCATATATATGGTAGGGCATGACATTAACTGAGGCACCAAGATCACACAAAGTATCTAAAAATGCCTCATTCTTAATCACGCAAGGAATGCATAATTTACCAGGATCTTCGCACTTAGGGTTGTTAGCTTTTCAAAATCAGGATTTCTAACCCCTTCTCTATCTTCTAACTCCTTCTCAATAGAATTACTACCCTTAATATGGTCATCACCTTCCACCCCTTCTGAATAAAGCACACTCACCAATTCTCGTGGATTCACTTATGTAGAACTAAGCGATGCTCCTTGCTGCCGAATGGTCAGCTACTTGGAGATTTGTCCTAGTTGAACTTCAATATTTCTGAGTGATGCTCTATCTCTTGGATGGAGGCATCGTGGTGGGTGATTATTGCTTCAGTTCCGTGCATAAACTGGATGGTTTTTGCCTTAAATGCATTAAAAGCTCCTACTAAATTTGTAGGTTAATCATTAAAATTGTTCCCGTTGTTGTAATTCTGATGATTGGATGAACCACCCCCATTAGGATTTCCATTATTGTTATTATTACTCCAAGAGAAATTAGGGTGATTTTTTCACCCCAGATTATATGTGTTAGAGTAAGCGTTCTTCATGACATTGTTGTTCCTTTAATAGTTAACTTGATTGGTGTTCGATTGCATGAAAGGATTATTTAAATTGTAGTTTTCACTAGCATGCTTTACCCCGCACAACTCACACTGAGTTTCTTGAGTTGTTCCTTTAGTAGTTTCTTGAACATTAACATTCATTTTTTCAATTCATTTGTTTAAAGCCTGGATTTCATTTTTGTAAGGCTATTATTTGGTTTGATTCACTCATCTTAATTGATTCCTTTTTCAACCATTTAGAAGGCGATTGGTACGCATTGCTTGCCATTTATTCTAAGAGGTCATAAGCCTCTTCTTGGGTTTTGCTATTAATTGAGCCTCTAGCAACCGCATCAATGAGAGCCCTTATTTGGAGCATTCAAACCATTATAGAATGTTTGCACTTGCATCCATAAAGGGAACCCATGATGCGGGCATCGCCTTAGGCATTCCTTAAGCAATCCCACCCATCATATAGAGTCTCCCCTTCAAATTGATTGAAGTTGGTTATCTCAATTCTCAGCTCAGCAATTTTTGCCGAAGGGAAATATTTTGCTATGAATTTCCTAGTGAGATCATCCCAAGTATGGATAGAATCACTCAGGAGAGAGCTGAGCCAAATCTTGGCTCTATCTCTTAGAGAAAAAGGGAAAAGCCTAAGTTTAATAGCATCTTCAGAAACACCATTAAACCTGAAGGTATCACATATTTCAAGAAAGTTTGAAATGTGTGAATTAAGGTCCTCTGTGGCTAACCCACCAAACTGATTATTTTGAACCAATTGAGTGTAAAAGGTTTGATCTCAAAATTGTTGGCTTTTATGTTTGGTCTAACAATTGCATGAGGAATGCTCCTAATAGTGGCAGGCCATAATCTCTAAGTGCTCTACCCCATGGTTTTCCTAAAGGCTCTCTAGAAATTTCATCAAAGTTTTCCATAACAGCTTGTTGGTTATTTAAGATTGCTTGTTCTCTTCTAGCTTATAAAATGGTTCTTTCAATTTCTAGATCGAAAAGATATTAAGTACAGATTCTTCTACTCATATAGATTAAGAAATTAAGCAATGAATAACAAATATAATAATAGCATTCCATAATTCAGCAAATGAAAGAAAAATAAATGAAAGAAAAGTAAATAGTTAGTAAAAATAACTACAAGAACAAAAATTAAAACTATTTGCAAAGAGATTTATTTAAATCACTATTTACTAGTAGATTCTCCTTAATACAAAACAATTACCATTCCCCGGCAATGGCGCCAAAAACTTGACAGACTGTAAAATACACGTCTATGCTCGCACGCAAGTGTACGTGGTCTGAAGTAATAATTTAGAAGGTAAGTTTTGATATTTATCTTCCTTAGGGAATGGTGTATTTTGTTACTAAGGTATATCTAAATTCAATAATATTTAAACAGTATGATTTTACCTTGATTTGGTTCTGTTAACAAAGTAATAATTTAGAGTTAAGAAACTATTTAAATTAGAGAGGAGAGTTGGGCTTCTTCCATGCGAAATGATAGAGAACTCATGTTGTATTACTTTTAAAGCACTTTTCATTCTTTATTATTATGCCAATTAATCAAGTGCACATTGTATTCCTTAGAGTTGTCTTTTAAATCCTTCAAGTACAAATCTTGTGCAAGAGATGAACACACTAGGGTTCAAATTCTACATAAGGATTCCTATGAGATTGCAATTAAAACAATTTAGTTTTCCTATGTCTAGGTTACCAAAATCACAGTTTTAATTAGGTGGTCTTAAGATTAATGATTCCACTAATGAGCATCATGCGCATCATGTGCAGATCTGATAATTAAGTGATTTCATTGGGCTCTATGAACTATGTAACATCATCCATGAGCTCTCAAAGAATCCACTTCTTCCTTTCACGTGTGCTGAGCAACGGAGCTCCATTAGTGGGTCTTAGCTCACATGCTTCGACTCCTTAGTTGAGCATAAAACATGGTACAATTAGGCTCAAGAACTTCTCACTTAGTTCAAAGCACCCCATGCATGCATATCCTGCTCTTAACTAAGCAATGAGCTAAGGAGCATAATATTTTTATTTTGATTGTTCATATTTATAATTATATTTTCTTAACATAATTTTTTCATTTAGTCCACAACTTGATCTTAAGATGATTTCATTTAGTCATTCAAAAACAAATTTTTATTTCAATGCTTGAGGAAGTTCTACATCATTCATTAAGTCTCTAACATTTCATAATGGGCTCAGCCCAACCCTCCCCAAGGGGGTTTAAACTTCCATTACAATTGAGAAAAGAAGAAAACATACGAGAATGAAGACCCTTTCATGATCCACTAAAAAAAATGTAAAAGCATGATTATAGTTTACTAGGAACAGCCCTTAATGAGGTTCTTTGGATCTCTCCTCTTCTTCCTCTTCTTCTTTTCTTTAGCTTCCTAGTGCATCCTTTGGTTCTTTCTCCTCTTACAATGGTCCTTTCCACCTCCTTTAGAGAAGTTTCCTTTTTATTTTATGCAGCCTCAAAAAATTGAATTTTTGGATGAAAATTGGGAACCCTTCTTTTGTCAAGAAGAGCTGCATATATAGAGGAGTAAATCTCTTTCCTTGCGTCAAATTCTAGCTTCTTCCCTCCAAATTTCTGTAGCAATGAGTGCTTACCCCACTTGAGGCATGACGAGACATCCCATTTTCCATTATTTAATCCCCAAATCACTTAAAATATTCATTTTTCCTTAAGAAAGTATTCTGCTGCAGAAGATATGGTGGCTGGGAGACAATGAGCAAACTGTGGGGTCTTATCTCAGCTGCAATTAATGCCCTAAGAAGATAGGAATTCAGTGAACCATTATAACGCACTGTAACGATTGAGTTTTGAAAATTCTCCTGTTGTAGGGCGCTGTAGCGATTGAGTTTAGAAAACTCGCCCGCTAAGCATCGCTGTAGCGATTGAGTTTCAAAACTCTCTGCTATAGCGTGCTGTAGCGATTGACTTTTGGAAACTCACCCACTGCAGTGCGCTGTAGTGATTATGTTTTAAAAATACACTCGCTACGACACGATGGAGCGATTGAGTTTAGAAAACTCACGTGCTGAGCGCGCTGTAGCGATTGAGTTACGAGAACTATCTCGCTATGGTGCGCTGTGGCATGCCATAGCAGAATCACTCCATATTTCAAGAATTCCTTTAGATTAGTGCCTTCTGCATGCTAGTAGCTGGAGCGCGCTGTGGCACGCTATAGCGCTCGGCAGCGATTTTCTCCCAGAAATTGCATAAATACTTCAGAATTGCCCATAAATTGCTGAGATCACTTTTAACTGAAAATAAGCAGAATTTTATTAATGAGGGCTATTTCTAATAAAGATATGAATGGGATTTTTTCTTTATTTATGATATAAATTATGAATTCATCAATAAACTTTAGATCTTTAAAGTATAAAGATAACTTTAAGCTTAAGTAAATAATTTATCTTTAATAAGATAACCTTTGAGGTAGGAAATGCCTTATTTATTATACTTTGAGGTAAAATCTTAGATGAATCTAATCAACCCTAGATGATTGATTCTATACCTTATGGTAGGATAACTTAAAGATACTTGGATTACTTTATCTTTTGTGGTAGTTATCCTAAATTGAATAACTTATATGTCATTTCCTTTGAGCCATTTGTGTAGAATCTACTACAATGGAGATTGGATTCTATAGTTTGAATTTCCTTGGTTCTAAATTAGTTATTAAAATTATATGTGATGAGAACATTAGCTTTATCATATGGTGACTATAGTGCATATCCATATGATTTATTTGATTCAGCATGATGGAATTGGTTGATTTAGCCTAAATAGAATTGTAGAGTTTCGGTCTTATCTTAGGTAATTAGATAAGTACAATTCAGTTCAGGATAAACATACCAAGTCCAAAGAATATTATAAGTTGGGGATTGAATACTTAGTTTGAGAGAATAAACTATAAAATTATTATGTTCCTTATCTTTGCACGCATGATAAGTGTAGTTAAACAAACTAAGTGCTTAAGATCGCCTTTCTCAGGACATACCAATCATGTATATGTACTCTTAACATGTGATAAATTAGGATGTTAAAAAATCAAAGTGTTAACTAAACATTGAATTCAGTAGAGATAAAATAGATTTGCATGGTTCATACAATTAAAGCTTCCAATATGTATAGCATTCAAGGTAAATGTGCATAAGAAATTAATCTAAGTAATTAGACAATAAGAAGGGATATTTACTTGGTTTTGTCTATTACTAGTTTTAGAGATTTAAAAGCACTTATTTTATTAAAATCCTTGGTATATCATGAATCACATAAGCATATTATGTCATTAGCGGAGCGGTTCTACTTACCAGCATCTGTTAGCTAAACAGTTCTGCTCACCTAGGATCTATGGGATGCCATGTGTCATCAAAGTGTGCATATTTGTGGAATAAATTCAATGCCATATTCGATACGTGGCAAGCCACTCCTTTATATCAGAAGATCTTATAGCTACACAAGAATTAACATCCTCCTATTTGACAACAACACTAAATATTGGGTTACCTTTTGAAGCTCGCATGGAGGCTCAGAAATTCTGCAGTTATATAATCCTCATTAAAAGTGAATTACTACCCATCACCAACATAGAAATTATCCTAGGCATGGATTGGTTAAGCAAGATGATGCAATAATCAACTACCAGAAGAAAAATATCATAATCAAAAGTAGTAAAACATTAATAATATTTATGGGAAGACAATGCTTGTTAGTATCTCTATAAACCCGATGAAGGCAAGGAAGCTAATGAAGAAAGGATGCAGCGCATACTTAGTAACAATGATGGGAGAAAGAAATGAAATTATACCATTATCAGAAACATACATTGTTATAGATTTTGATAATGTGTTCCCTGGAGATTTACCCGGGCGGCCACCCGTAAGAGAAATTGGGTTATCAATAGAATTAATTTTGGAAACCAACCCAAGTTAAGATCTCCATACCAAATGACACCAAAAGAGCTCCAGCAATTATATGAACAACTTTAAGAACTAACCAAAAAAGGATTGATCCAGCAAAGTGTGTCCCCCCTGGGGAGCCCCAGTACCCTTCGTGAAAAAGAAGGAAGTATCTATGCGCATGTGCTTAGATTATAGAAAACTCAATAGAGTAACAACGAAAAATAAATATCCTCTATCCTACATTGATGACCTCTTTGATCAACTGGCTGGAGCTAAAATATTCTACAAAATCAAGTTGAGACCTGGATACCACCAGATGAGAGTCAATGAAGAAGGCTTCCCCAAGACTGCATTTACAACTCACTACGAACATTATGAGTTCTTGGTCATGTCCTTTGGACTGACAAATGCGCTATCTATCTTCATGGATTTAATACAAAGAATCTTCAAGCCCTTCCATGAAAAATTTGAGATAGTATTTATCGATGATATCTTAATATATTCTAAGTTAATGGAGGATCATGAGGACCATTTGATAATAGTATTGGGAACTTTTAGGGAGCATCAATTATTTGCCAAATACTCAAAATGTGAGTTTTGGTTGGACTTAGTTATATTTTTGGGTCATGTAGTAATTGTTGAAGTAATCAAAGTAGATCAAAGAAAGATCAGCACAATACAAGAATGGCCCCAACCAACATCTGTGACTGAGATTCGTAGCTTCTTAGGACTGGCATGATACTACCAAAAGTTTGTCGAAGGATTCTCAAAATTGCCAAACCATTAACTCAACTAACTCAAAAGGTAGTGCCATATTTATGGAATCATGAGTGCAAAGAATTATTTCTAATAATAAAGCAAGCCCTCACCACTGCACCTATCCTGATCCTACCTCAGGAAGGGAAGAACTATAAGGTGTACACAATGCTTCATTAACAGGACTAGGGTGTGTGCTCATGCAAGATGAGCACATCATTGCTTACGCTTCAAGATAATTAAAGATGCTTGAAAAAAACTGCCCAGTTCAAGATTTAGAGCTAATCGCAATATTTTTGCCTTAAAGATGTGGAGGCACTATCTTTATAGAGTGAAATCTGAGATCTTCACAGATCATCAAAATTTAAAATACATTTTCTTGCAGAAGGAACTGAATTGTTGCACTCAGCGACTATGACATGGATATTCAATATTATCCTAACAAAGCTAACTTGATCGCACATGTAATAAGTAGAAATGAAATACCGAATATATTAATCTCAACTAGACTATTTGAAGAAAAATTTCAAAAGCTTAATATAAGACACATCATTATGGATCAATTAAACAAATTTCTTAACGTTAATACTGCAGGACCTACCTACATACAAAGCATATTGGATGCTCAAAAAGTCACAAGGAATATCTCAGGCTAAAAATAGAAAATGGTCTTAGAGTAGAATTTCAACTATGAAAATGAAATTCATATTTATAATGGTAATAGAATTTGGGTCCCGAAAAAATTCTTAAAAATCAGATATTAAATGAAGCCCACAACTTAAGCAATACAGTACTCCCCCGAAGCAACAAAATGTATTAAGATCTGAAATTATCCTTTTGGTAGCTTGGACTCAAACGAGTTATAGATGAATTTGTGGCTAAGTGGTATGTTTGTAGCCTAGTCAATGCAGATTTACATACTGTAAATTACATGTCTGTGCTTGCATGCAAGTGTACGTGGTCTGAATTAATAATTTGGAATATGAGTTTCGAGATTTATCGTCCTCAGGAAATTGGGTGTTTTGTTACTAAGGTATATTTATGTTTAATAATGTTTAAACTATGCGTATTTTGTTAAATTGGTTCCTAAACAAGCTCAACAAATCTTAGTTGAATGTGACTATGATAAAAAGGAGAGGAGAGTTGGGTCTCTCCCAAATGAAATGTTAGGTGACTCATATATTATGATTCCTCAAGCATTGGTATTTCTTACATAATTTTATGTAACTTAATCAAGAGCACATTGTCCTCCTTAAAGTTTAACTCCAAGATTTACAAGTTCAAATCTCATTCTTAAAATGAACATACAGTCAGTTCTATTTCAGCACAAAGACCCTTATAAGATTTTAGATTATTGGTTTTCCTCACATTCCTAGTTTTTAGATATGAGAGATGTTTCTTTATTTATGATCTTATAAGCATTGATTCCACTAAGAGCATCATGCATGTCATGCGCAATTTAGATAAAGGAGCAATTTCATTTGGGCATAATGACTATGTCACCTCATTCATGAGCTCTCAAAGAATCCATCCCCTCCCTTCACATATGCTGAGCAGCGGAGCTCATTTAGTGGGCCTTAGCTCACATGCTTCAACACTTTAGTTGAACATAGATCAATGTGCACCAAGCTCAAGAACTTTCTCACATAGTTCTAAGATTTTGTGCACTCATGATTCCAGCTCCAAACTAAGGGTGAGCTATGGAGCACAATACTTTTTAGTCCTTGAAGTCATTTAGTCCATCATCATTTGGTCCACATTCAAGTCCGTAATAATCATTTTCATTTCTTTAACAAGTCATTTAATTCACAAATTTTTATTAATGCTTGAGGAAATTTTTCATACATAATAATCTCTTTCAATTCATGTAGGATTGCCCCAACCCTTCCCAAGAGGAGTTTAGCTCTCCATTACACTAGAGATAAAAAAGAACACATACATGGATAAATACCCTTTCATGATTAACTAATAAAAACACAAGACAAGAGTTAGAGAGTACTAGGAATGTTCCTTTGATGAAGTTCTCCAAATTTCTCCTCTTCTTGCTCTTGGTTGTTTGTTTCTCCTAGGTCCGTAGTGCTGCCTTTCTTCCTTCTTCTCCTTGGCAATAGGAGTTCTTCCACCCTTGGAGAGTTCTCATTCTCTTCTATGCATCCCTCTCCTTACTTGGTTTTTTTATTGAGCAAAGTTGGGAACCCTTCTTAAGTGAAGAAAAGATGTATTTATCGAGGGGCTACATTCCTCTTCTTTGCTTTCAAAATCAGCTTTTCCCTCTTCTAAAATTTTGCTATGACGATTGCAAATCCAACTTGAGGGGTGAAATGACCTCTACTTTTCTATTCTTTAATTGCCACATCACTTCAAACTGTCATTTTTCCATTTAAAAACAATTTTGCTGCAGGAGGAATGATGGCTGGGAGACAAGGAGCTGGTTGGGGGTCTTGTCTAGCCGCAATAAATGCCCTGTTCAGATAGAAAATTCATGCGCTGCTGTAGCGCGCTATAGCGCACTGTGGCGTGTTGGAGCGCACTGTGGCGTTCTGGGCTTTTTCTCCGATGGTCCGCTATAGCGCGTTGTAGCGCTTGAGCCCCGAAAATTCTCCCGCTGTGGCGCGCTATAGCACCTAAGTCCTGTAAGTTCTCCTACTGTGGCACGCTATAGCACGTGAGTCCCACAAGTTCTCCCTGTGTGGCGCGCTATAGCGCTTGAGTCCTGCAAGTTCTCCCGTTGTGGCGCGCTATAGCGCTTGAGTCCCACAAGTTCTCCCGCTGTGGCACGCTATAGCGACTGAGTCCCGCAAGTTCTCCAACTGTGGCGCACTGCAGCGCGCTTTAGCGCGCCCAGCGGATTTCTTCCAAAAATTTTAGAAACTTTCCAAAATTGTCCAGAAATTGCTGGGCTTGCATTTTTCCTTAAAAATATGTAAAATTTGATCAAGGGGGCAGTTTCAATATGAAAAATGAATGAGATTTTTCCTTTATTTAGGATATAAATTATGGATTTATCACAGAGCACCAACAACCTGGTGAACTTTTGCACCCACTTGAAATCCCATAAAGGAAATGGTCAAACTTCTCAATGGATTTTTTGTAATGGGATCACCAAAAGGAAAATCATGAGTAGACCAGCCCACTTTATCCCAATAAAGCAAATAGACTTAGTGGAGAAACTGGCAAGATTATATATCAAGGAAATCATCAAACTACATGGAATCCCCAAAATTATAAATTTAAATCGAGAAGCGGGCTTACATTCAAATTTTAGCAAGCAGTACATCAAGTACTAGGAACAACTTTAGCCATGAGCATGGTCTTCCATCCTCAAACTAACAAACAAACAGAGAGTCAACCAAGTATTAGAATATCTCTTACATTTATGCTTCTTAAACTTTGATGGAAATTGGGAGGAACACCTCCCACTTGTAAAATTTGCTTACGATAATAGCCACAAATCCAGTATAGGCAAGGCACCTTATGAGGCGTGGCGTTGTATGGCAAAAAGTGTAGCACTCCACTGGTATGGATAAAAGTAGGAGACATACAATAATATAGATTTGAGCTAGTAACAGAAACAAATGAGAAAATTAATTTCATCAAGAAAAGAATTTTGGCTGCACAAGACAGACATAAGAAATATCTTGATGCAAAACATCGTACGCTAAAATATTAGGTAGGAGATCATGCTTATCTAACGGTAAGTTCGACAAGAGGAGTTCATAGATTTGGGGCATTAGGGAAGTTAAGTCCAAGGTACGTTGGACCATTCAAAATAAACACCAAAATTGAAGATACTTCTTATAAGTTCAAACTACCAAACAATTTTTCTATCATTTACAATGTATTCCATGTTACATCATTCCAAGAATCTACTAATTCAATGAATCTGTAGCCTGATCTAACTTGCAAAGAAGAGCCACTCAAAATATTGGGTTTAAATAGTCAAATATTGCAGAGTTGTCACATCCTAATGGTAAGAGTACAGTGGGAAAATTCATCAGAAGAAAAAGCCACTTGGGAAATAGAAGACTCTATGAGGAAGAATTGCCCTACATTGTTCATTATGATAAGAATTAATCTCATCCATATTAAAGTTTTATTTGCATGATATTGAGGATGATATCATTTTAAAGTAGGTGAGTCTGTAATGTCCCAAGTCATTAGCTCCGCGTGTAGGTTCCAGGTCTGTAGTTTAGCTTCCAGGTGAAGAATTTTTAGTAGTCTCCATGGCACGTTGTGGCAGTTTTGACCCAGATTTTGTCATTAAGCTCATGCATTCCATTTTTCTTCATTTTTCTGCAAAAATGCAAGTTTTCACTCAAAGTATATGGATATATATGATCGATTGAATGTTTAATCACTATATTTTTGCTATAAATTCCGAATATATCCATGTCCTTAGATTGAGAATATTCCCATTTTTGTTGAGAGATAGAGCAAAAGTTTGGCTCAACTCTCTGATTGATGAGTCTATTAGAACTTGGGAGCACTTAGCTAAGAAATTCTTAGCTAAATATTTCCCACTAGCTAAAACTACAAGGCTGAGAAATGAGATATCTAATTTCTCTCAGCATAATGGGGAAAATCTGTATAATGGCTGGGAATGCTTTAAGGACTACTTATGACATTTCCCCCATCATGGGTTTTAGTTGTGGATGCAGGTGCAAACTTTCTACGATGGATTGAATGCACCCACAAGGACACTCATTGTGGCGGCCGCCCCTTATAATTATAAGGATTAAGGAGTGGTCGTCACTAAGCACATCTCATACTTAACATTAGGTTGGAATTTAAGACTCCAATCCAATCTTAAGAAAAAGATGTACTTTTCATAATAAGGTAATGATTAACAATCACTTAATGAGTATTAGAGTGCGGAAGAAAAGTATAAACTGAAGTAATCATCTATACTATAAAGTAAAGACATCCAGCTCAGAATATATATAATACAGGAAAGTAGAGCACAATTTAGTCCTGTATTATTATAAACATTTAAAGTTTAAAGAACTGTAATGTAAAATGCTCTCATCCTCACATAGTAAAAGTAATCTAGTAAGTAGACTAAGGTCCCTCAGTAGTCTGAACCTCCTCCTGGATCTGCTCCTCTATAGGCTCATTCTCCTCAAAAAGCTCAGAATCTACTATTATCAGTTTCATAATGGTAGGGCCCCAGCCAATAAAAGAAAAATCTTATTAGACAAAATATCTAAGTACATTTTAAGGTAATGAATTTTAATGTATTTTAATGATATCACAATTGGAATGAAGCATAGCATAGCGGTAAAGTGACAAGGAAGGAAAAACAAATTATGAGGTAGAAATATACCTCAACTCAGGCTGCAATATAAGGTAAGTAAATTATAAATATAATCTACTAAGTACAAAGAAAAGTCCTAAGGAATATGATCAAACTAACATGCCAGTTATAGTATAAGTAAAAGTACTGTATTGAAAATATAAAGACTAGCATCCTAAAATGCTCTCAAGTAACTAAATGACTGACATACAAAAAGTTCTGAAATGTAAAGGAACTGCAGAAAATGAAAAATATGAAAGAAAAATATGTTGAGACGGTAAAGTAAAGTAAGTCTGAAGTGTAAAGAAAAACAAGTAAATTAACTGTAAAGAGATTGAAAAGTAAATGTAAGTAGTGTAGATTAAGGTACTATATGTGTGAGATACTCTTACTTAGTCTGCCAAAAGGTAAAGTCCATCTGATAATCTAGGAGAAACATCCCAGATTAAAGTAATATCCACCAAAGAGGCATCTAGGAGAAACATCCCAGATCCTAAAGTAAAATTCACAAAGTATCTAAAGAGCATATAGGAGAAACATCCCAATGCCAAAGTAATATACCATAGGGGAAATTCCCTAGGCAAAAGCTGTCCTAAAGTAAAGTCATACTAAATGGCAGGCTAAGTAAAATATAAACCACAAGTATAATGTTATTTGTTTTATTTATATTTTCTTTTAAAATTATGCAAAATGCTATATGAATGTAATTCAAATTGTAACATAAAATATTCATCAAGTATCTCTATTAAGTATGTCCAAAAGTATAAAAGGGCTCAAAACAAGGAAAGCATAGCATTTCAAATTCAAGGTAATAAATAGCATTACACAAACTTTGTGATATCACCGGTTTTCTAATTTAATCGTTCTAACTACTCTAAGTTATATAAGATTCAGAATTATCAACTACTACACTGTCTGTAACTTAGAATCATGAACCTACAAGTTAAACATAATTAGGATTGGCCACATCCTAATTATAACTGAATCAAAGTTGCCTATAAAATTTAAGTAAGTAAAATTAATCATCCTAAATTATTATTTTATAAATCCCCAAACTAAATCTTGATTAGCCAAATCAAGATTTAAGGGATTAAGAATCAAACTCCAAGGAATGAGATTTAATTACTTAATCACAGGGTCATATTAAGGACTAAGGTTTAATCCCATCTCACTAATTAAAAGTTAAGGCAAATCCTATTGAACTAAGTTAAACTCAGTAGGATAGATTTCTAATCCTAATTCTAATGTTTAAAAGATCAAATAATCAATTAATAAACTATGAAAATCTAATAAACTAATAAGATCAAGGTTTCACTATAATGAGTAACCCACTTTACTCATTAGAAGAATTCTATCCTAAGATCTATTCCTAATCTTAGGAATTTAAAGTTCTTAAATCTAAGAATATCACTCAGACACACATCCTAACTAAAGTTATACGACCTAAAGAAAGATCTAAGAAGCTCAAAGGAAAGGAAGATCTCTCATAATTCACTTAAGTTTTACTTAAGACTTAACTTAGGGTTTTCATCAAATTTCTAATTTGAGACTTAGAATTATCTAAATCAAGGCCTAAATTATTTTAATTACTATATATTATGATTTAGGGATGAAATCAGGTCTTAAATTCATTAAACCCCAATTTTGGGCAAAAAGACTGTTTTGCCCTTACTTAAAGGTCTAAGATTCATCTTTATAAATTAGAGCTTAATTCTAGATTTTAATAAAGTGGAGTGATTACTTACTGTCTAATATGAGTTTAGACAGTAAGTTTATTAATTTTGGTTAAGTATTAAGCCTTATAAGGTCAAATTAAGGAATTTTGACCTATAAGGGCAAATTGGTAATTTTCCCCTAATAATCCTACAGTTTCTGTTAGTTTATTAAAAGTTAAGTCCTAAGCTTTCTATAGAACCTAAAATCATCAAATGCTAATGTGTATTGGCTAAGTTATAGCCAATACAAGTTCTAGGGTCTAAATGATAATTAAGGGTTCTTAATTAAGATCAAATTTTTCTAACTTCTCCAATTGATGTCCAAATTGAGCAGAATCAGTGGCTATGATTTACAAATGATCCACTAATTTTATTGACTAGTGGTGGGTTCAATTTGGAACTTAATTGGCTAGGTTATGGCCTAATTAGGGTTTAGGGTGATTAGTGAGTGATTAGTGAAATTAATCACCCAATCACTAATCCAACCCTACAATTAGGTTTTAATAAACTCTATGAGTTCTCTGAAACTTAAATTATTCAATTTGGAACATTTTATTTGCTAATATTTATTAATCAAGTTTTAGAGTAATTAGGGTTGATTAGCAAATCTAAATGTTGGATCCTAAATATTTTTATTTATTGTTGTAATTAAGGTTTTTTTGATCTAAATGAATATTTGGATTACTTAATTTGGAGCTCAATTGACTAACTTATGGTCAATTGAAGTTCTATGGTTAGTTGACCTAATTAGGGTTAGGTCCTAAATGTGATTAGTCAAATTTTAATCCAAACATCAAAGTCAACACTACTAAAAATGTTCCTTAGGGTTTTTTGAGTACTTTGAGACCCATATTGGGTAAGTTTGGATTAGTGATTGCTAGATTATGATCAAACAAATTTATGTGACATATTTGAATTTAATTAATACCCCTAAATGATGCCAATTCAAATATAACTCTAAATGAAAAATTGATAGCTCCATAATACTCCTTATAATTTTCTGAATCCAATGGTATATTTATTTATATATTTTGGACATGCAAATTTTAAGATAAGAAGGTTTAAAGTTTAGGATATAATGAAATTAATTTAATTAAATTTATTTATATATATATAAAATTCTGTTTATAATTCAAATTAATTTCATTTAATTATTTGCGGCGGGATCCACAAAACTGAACCAGCGGAAAAATGCATTTAACCGGGCCCCACGCAGCGTGATGACGCCTCGTGGCCCACAGGGATCAGAGGAGCTGCGCCGTCGTCCCGAAAGCCCTCGACGTAGGCAATTTTAGGGCTTCCAGGCGAATGCAACCCAGGCGCCAAATAGAGATAGCCGTATACTGGTCGAAAGGTCTCTCTGAGACCTTTCGAGGGATGCCGGAAGCCAAGCGAATGGATTTCCAATCTTTTGGAAGTATCGATGCCTTAGATTACAGAAAAACAGAGGTTTAACCAAGGCACGAAGAGAACCTCATACGATACGCTTGATTTGGATCCAGATGATCAATTATTAACTACAAATTTCAAGACTAATTACGCAACATCTTTATTTAAATTAGGTAGTTAATTAGGAAAATCACTATCGTGTGCAGGCTTCAATGGCCGAATTCGAAGCTCGTGTAGATGAATTCAATCGATAGATAGATTCATAGATAATTTCAATTATAATTGAATTAATGAAATGAAATTGAAGGCTAAACAATTGAAGGATGCAGGTACCTTTGCACCGATAGCTGAGGAGGGATCTTGAATAGCATGCGATGAACTCCTGCTTCGAGTGACAGCAAGAATGATTGACGCTTAATGGGTATTAGGTTTTAATTTTTACCTCTATCCATGAGTTAAGCGGCGAAAGAAATTATATGGAGTGGAGGATGGCTTCTGGCAGACGAGGACTGCCGCGCGGCAAACGCCCTCGACCTGCGTAAGCTGGCGAGTGATTCGAAGGAGATACACGAAGAGCATCCGATCTCTTGATCGGACGGCTCAAAATAGCTGTGAGATCAAACGACGTGCTTGAGAGAGGGAGACGGCACGGGAGATAATGCAGACGGTGCCGAATAATAAAAATAATATTAAATAACCAATATATTAATTATTACATAATTTTATTATTATAATGAGTCAATTAAATGGTTTCAAAAATATCCCAATAAATCACCCTTAGCTAATTAAAGGGTGAGGAATGCAATGGTGGAGATGGATTTTGAATTTAACGAGTATTTAATTATTCGAGTTTTCAGGATATTAAAATAATATTAAAATATTTGACGAAAATCCAACGACTTCCAAATACATTCAAAACTTACCCCTAGCTAATTTGGGGGTGGTGAACGCAATGGCGAAGTCAGATATTCAATCTGAGGTCTAGATAAAATGTCAATTTCTAGGGTTTTGGGATTTTCTAGAAATCTAGATTTGATTCAATTGATTCCAGATTTGGACTGGATCTTAGAGATGAGCTTTTAATAACTTAATTAAGGTACTAGAACTATAATTAGGAGTTGGATTAGTCCTAATTAACCTAAGTAACAACCTGGGTTATTACAGACTCCCCGACTTAAGAATGCTGTCGTCCTCGACATCTCTCAAGTGAAAAAATAAAATGAATATAGAATATTGAAATTGAGAATTCTAGTAATGAATAAGTATGATTTGCAAGAGTTTAAATAAATATAGAATAGTCTAGTAGAGGTGGAAGAAACATCAGGGCTCATAATTAGATTTTAGAACTCAGATCAAATAATTAATTTGGATCTTTGTTCAGGATTTTGACAGGCCATTCAATGGGTGATAAATTTTGGTTGAAGTCTTTACTTGAGATGAGAAGACGAAGATCATGAAAGTATTAAGTTAGTCTCTCTTGAAATATAGGATATTTATAGATACATAAGGTTTTATGATAATTAAACTGTAGTCACAGCACATCACTACTAATACAGTAATGCATGCCTTAGTAGAACGAATTTGCTTCTAGGGATTGAAGATATAACTATCATGAACTTAAGAATATGATGTTATTCAAATGAGTAAAGAATTGAAGGAAATTTGAAAGTTCAGAATTCTATATTTATAATTCAATCTTCATAATTTTATCTTATAGTTAATGATAGAAAATTCTATCCAAAATTTTGTACTTAAAGAACTAATCACTTAATAAGGGTCTCAATATTAGAAAAATAGAAGTTTAACTTTTATTTAAACCAAGTATAATTGTAATGATCGAATATTTAACCCTTAAGTCATAATATAAGATAATTATAACTTAGCAGGTGACACCACTTGCTAAGCATAGGATGTTATAAGGATCAAAAGATCCTAAAGGTTTCACATTTAAGTGATATTCATTAATTAAGAAAGTTTATGTGAATTAACTTAAGCCACCATAAGATGGATAACACAGACTCTAATCTAATGAATTCGAATTTCAAGGACTTAATATCAAAGAATTAACATTCTTTGATTTCTTATTTATTAGAATTTGAGCAAAGATTCATCATTAGAATCTAAGTCTAATAATGAATTCAATTGGTTTGGCTTATAATTTCTAACTAAGGATAAGATGAGGATGGACTAGTTATATGAATTAATCCATAATAGATTTGAACTAATAAAGTGTAACAACCCGAGTTATTACCATAGTTGATTAGGACTAACCCTAAGTCTTAAACACAATTAGAAGTGCTAATTAGGTCAAGTAGAGTCAACCTCTGAGACCTTGTCCAAATAAGGAGTCAAACGGATCGAATCATGATTTCTGGAAATCCAGAAACCCTAGAAAATTGACCTATTTAAATTGACCTCCGATCAAAAAATGGACACCGCCATTACGTTCCTTGACCCCAAATTAGCTTGGGGTGAAGTTTTCGTGTCAATTGGAAGTCATTGAAATTTTGACGAATATTTTAATATAAAAATACCCTCGAAATTGAGGTATCAAAATACTCGTCGGTTCAAAAATCCGACTTCGCCATTGAATTCCTTGACCCCAAATTAGCTAGGAAAAATATGTTCAAAAATTTTTGGAAAATTAAAAAAATAATAATAATAATATTTAATTAATTAGTTAACGGCCGCCGTTAAGTAATTAACGGATCCATCAGCTGTAGCTGACGGCGTCGTCTATCCAGACGGCGCCCTCTCAGCCGTTGGATCGCGCCCGGATCCAATGGCTGCGGAGCCGTCGTACTCGACGGCTCCGTCCCGCGTGCCACGCGGCGTCCCGCCGCCCCTCCCGGCCAACCGAAGCCCTCCCCGGCCTCGGCGAGGTCGCCGACGCTTATAAGGTCCAGGCTGATCGACGGGCTCTGGGTTAGCAAAATCGGAGCCCGATTTTCCCCGACCCGAGCACGAGCCCCAGTCCACCGTTGATCCAGGTACCCCCCATCTCCCCCTCCGTTCATCCTTTCGCCGTCGCATAGCATAAGTATTGTAGATCTACCCTAGGAATGACGATCAACCAGACCTGATCGACCTCGATCAGGTCCGGCTGACTCAGGCCGAGGCTTAAAGCCTCGGGCCAAAGTTACGCACGACCCCGAAACCCTAGAACCTAGGGTTACCCTTAGCCGCCGTCTCCGGCCACCTCCGGCGAAGGTGCGCCCACCAGCGTGTAGCCCTCGTCGAGGGCTACCGTCGGCTGTGCGGGCCGAGGTGGTCCGGCGCCGGGACGGCCGGCAAAAGCCGTGCCAGCCCGGTGCCCTCGGGCCATCTCCGCGGGGAAGACGAAATCCGGGTCGGGCCGGGTCGCCCCGAGCTCGATCCGCCCGAGCAGGGTCCGCGTCAGCCAGGTGGGGCCCACCAAGCCACGTGGCGCCCTCTGGGCCTGCCACGTGTCCAGTGGGACCACTAGCTGAAGCTGCAACCCGTCGGCTTCGGCTGTGGGGCCCCAAGCGCCACGTGGCACGTGGGGGGCCCACAGCCCGAGCCCGCGCGGCGGTTCATCTCCCCAGTGGGGCCCACCGTGCCACGTGGCAGCCTCTGGGCCTGCCACATGTCATGTGGGACCCACTGCCAGGTCACCCGCGACGCTTCGGCTCCCCAGTGGGGCCCACAGTGCCACGTGGCAGACCCTGGTCCCGCCACGTGTCAAGCGGGACCCACTGCTCAGTCACCTGCGGCTGTTCGGCTTCCCGTGGGGCCCACGGTGCCACGTGGCAGCCTCTAGCATGTGCCACGTGTCAGGTGGGGGGCACACTGCCCAGTCACCCGAGCTGACTCAGCCCTGTGGGGCCCACAGTGCCACGTGGCAGCCTCTAGCAGTGCCACGGTCTAGTGGGGGCCCACTGTCTGTTAATTAAATTATTAATTAAATTACTGTTATTGTTAATTAATTACTGTTAATGGTTAATTAATTACAATTAGTATTTAATTAAATTAGGATTAGTGTTAATTACATTTGAACAGTAACCTTAATTAATTAAGTATAATTAGAGATTAATTATGGTTAATTAAAGGTTAATTAAACTTTAAATAGTAAATAGGATAATTAATTATTATTAAACAGTAAAGTATAATTAATTATTCATAATTAGATATTAATAAATAATTAAGACTAATTAAATAGTGATTAGCACTAATTACTTTGCTATAGTAAAATATTAATCAATATAATTTAATTAATTAATTAATAGATTAATTAATATTAATTAATATTTAAGCTTAATTAATTACAGATTAATTAAGGATTAATAATTTCAGAAGTTTTATATAAAACTTTAGGAATGAATAGTAAAATCATTTAATTTAAATAAATGAATAGTAAAATAATTCAAATTGTATTTTTGAATAGTAATTCTTAAAAATTTAATAACTTTTTATAGGATGATCCAAATATAGCCAATATAGATCTTAAAATCCTCAGAAAAATGTAAAGAATCAAATAATGTAATATAAAAATTTATTTTGGGGTACGTATAACTAGGTAACATTTTAGGACCTATTTAGAGCCTCATAACTTTTTACCCGATTATCGAAACATAGTCAATATGGGTCTTAAAATGCTCAGGAGAGCGATCCCATCACCGTAGTAGTATTAGTTCTCATTTGGACATCAGGATAAAAAGTCAACCCTAGAACTTAGAGTTGACTTTAATGAAAAAATGACCAAATTGCCCTTGGAATTCAAATGGCCATAACTTGGTCAAATCAACTCCAAATTCAAATATTAAAGAAGCTATCTAACCTAAAATTCCAATTTCATCATTATACTGAAATAATATTTAGGATTTGAACTCTAGAAATTCAGGCAAATGACCAAATTACCCCTAGCCTTTTTTTAGCCATAACTTGACCGTTTCTCGCCCAGTTAAGGCGTACTTACTGTCTATCTTCAAGTTAGACAGTAAGAAATCAATTGTAACTAAGAGAATTCAATTCTGACCCCTAAGTCAAAACTTGACTTTTTGACCCTTAAAGTAGGGGCAAAATGGTCATTTTGCTCGAAGATTGGATTAAGTACCTTACCTTTTTCTTTTGGATAACATCCCAGAATGCCAAGACCAATATTATAATCATCTTAGTAATAATTAAGCAAGTGAAATCAACCCTTAAGTCAGATTTCAATAACTTATGTTGGATCTTAAGCACTACACCTTAAGGACCTTTCTTGAGAATAGGAATAGATCCAAGGTTAGAATTCATTCGTTGGGTAAATTGGGTTACCCGACGGGTGAAACCTTGGTTTATTAGTTTCTAAACTTTCTTTTATTTTACAACTCATTTTGATTATTTTATCTTTTAACCCTAGATTTAAGGTAGGAGATTCATCCTATTAAGTTTGATTACTTAATTGGATTTGCCTTAACTAGTAGATCATTTATAGAATAAAACCTAAAACTTAGGTCTTATCCTTTGGATTATGAGATTAAACCTAATTCTCGTAGTGTTTAATCCATAATCTATAGGCTTAGAAGATCTTGATCAGATATTAGTTAGAACGTCTAAATTCACAAAACTAAGACATATGATTTATTGATTTAACTCGTAGTCGTCTATCTGATTAAACTAGATTAGAACCTGATCAGTTCTAATCCTTTTTAACTTATAAGGATGAGTTTCTGAGTTACACTAGATAGAAAGAAAATGGTGATCTTAAACTTGTGTAACTTGGAATAGGTAGAATGGTTAAGTAGAAAACAAATGGTATCACCATATTTAGTAGAGTCCCTTGCTTACTTTGACACTTTGTTGCTACGCATTCCTTGTATTTCTGTGCCATATTTCTTTGAGCATATCATATAAGACATTTAATGCATGAATAAACTGTTATGAAAATATGGAGACTCCTTAGATTCCTTGTGAAAATATTAAAGTGATTAATGAAAAGATGATAATTATATGAGCTGCCTCTCAGATATTTCCTTGTTTCCTGGCCTCCTTATGTCACTAGGGGCATACAATTGGGCCTTAACCGTACTGGTGCTAAGACCCTTTCGCTTGCTTTGTGTGCTTATTTGCCTAGCCTCCTTATGTCGCTAGGGGAAGGACCTGTTTTGTTGTGTGCCTAGTTTACTAGCCTCCTTATATCGCTTGGGGTACATCGTTGGTGCCTTAGCCATACTGGTGTTAAGGTTTCCTTGTATGCTTAGTTTACTAGCCTCCTTATGCTGCTAGGGGCATACAGTTGGGCCTTAACCGTACTGGTGCTAAGACCCTTCGCTTGCTTTGTGTGCTTATTTGCCTAGCCTCCTTATGTCGCCAGGGGTACACAATTTTATGACTTAGCCATGATGGTGCTAAGCTTCTTTGATATTCGATGGGCTAGATTAGCTATTTTCTGTATGGCAGTCGATGCACAGATGTTTATATGCTGTTGTGTTGTTTTATTTACTTTTCAGCCTTCTTATTCAGTCAGCTATTTCTTTGTATTGCTTTTATAAATATTTAGGATGTTAGGATCTTGCTGCTATTTATTCGTATCACTGCCAAGTTCTTTTCTTTAATTGGCATGTTTCTTTTGATCACCAGCATGTTTAGGATATAGTATTTTTCTTACAGCACTTGTTTAGATATGTATATTTATATGCCCTTCCATATTTAGTTTGTATGCGAGGCATGTCTCAGCCTCTTCCCTTTTCTTTGCTTAAGCTATAGATGATGGTTATAGCTTTCCCGTTTTCTTTTGTATTGCTTACTGCTCCCTTACACACATTATTGCTTAGAAGTAGTAAAGTGGTGATATTACATAACCTTTATGATAATAAGCTTAAAATGTACTTAGATAATTATCTAACCAGATTTTCTTTTCTTTGGCTGGGGCCCTACATTGTGAAACTGATAATGGCAGATCCTCTTCAGTTAGATGAGCAGGAGTTAGGAGTGGAGCCATACACAGAGGAGGAACCCGTAGAAGAAGCTGTTGTTTAGCATTTATTTTATATGTGAGGATGGAGTATTTGCACATTCTGTTCTATTTGAACTTTTTAAATAATGTAATAATACAGGTACATTAACTGGGTATTTGGATTGTATGCTTATATTCTGAGTTCTACTTTTGCTATTTATATTGTGATGCTTGGATGATTTATATTTCCTTAAATCGCTTTCGCACTCCGTACGTTTACTTATATAGTGACTGTTAGATTGATTCTGTATTAATCCTTCCCTAATCAGATGGATTGTGGAGTCTATCCTAATCCAATGGTAAGTGAGGGGTTAGCCAGAGTGAAACCCCATCCTTAACCTATTCCTTCGATGGATTAAGGGTGCGGGGCACCACATAAAGAGACACTCATCTCTTTACTAAATGGTTCTACTAGAATATAAGATCAAAGTTCATATAGGATACATAATCTCAAGGTTTTTAAGGAAGGACTTAAAACATTATGTCGCCTTAGATGACTTATCATCAAGAATTTTTAAGAGTAAATATTATAAACACATGTCATAAATTTTGATTTGGTAATGACAAAGAATTTACTTATCTATATAGATACGTGTTAGAAGATTCAATAAAATCTAAGGCCACAATCATAAATCATAATCTATGACTTATGTTAGAGTTTCTAGAACTGGTTGCTATTATTCAAGTCACAGTATGTGGCTTAGGAATCTAGTGGTTACATTTAATCTTATCTTGAATGAGAACTTATTTCAAAGGAGGAATTAAATGCTTAAGTCATATCACAACTTGGGCACATATTCAAAGATTGAATTCAACTAATTGAGTAGTAATATTTTCTTATTAATAAGGAATAGGATTTTCTATAATTAGATTATTTATTTAAGTGACATTTATGACTTAATGAAGATTATAGTAAAGGAATAGAATTTCTATCCAATTCAGATATGCAGGGGAAAGTACAAGATTGATCTATTGCATCCAGTCACATAAGATGACTTGATACATTGAATTTGCAAGAGTTAACAAAATAAATCAAACAATCGATTATTTATCATTTATGATAAGATACAATCATTGGTTATTACTAAGAGTTTTATTTTAACTATATAAGGTTATATAGTTATAATTTCTCATTCAAGAGGAAATGAGAATACTCATTCTAAGAAAATGAGGTGCTTGGAATGAAATAATATTGGCAGATATTTCAAGTCATAATTCTGACTTATTTAATCAATAGGCTTAAGAATTTGAATCAATCCAACCTAAGAAATGAGAAGTTATTCACCCAAATAGGTTACTTCTCAGAAGAAGAATCATTTTTTATAAGTCATAAAATATGACTTTGCCAAAAGAATCTAAGGTTTGATGGAATTAAGTTAAGAAATAAAACAATTGACTAATTAAGGATGAGACATACTGAACACACAATTAGACTTATACGTAAGATTCAATCTAATGAATAATCATTACAGAGTAACATTGTATGTAGTAATAAAATTTTAAGGTTGAAAATATTGATGGAATCGAATATGTGTACTTGAGATAATGTGGTTATTAGTTCCCTTTATTCCTGAATGATCTTGCTTTTGAAGTTTAGGAGCTGCTATATGCTCCTTGTCAGTTGGATGCTCTTTTGTAGGCATTGGAGGTGTTATAGCTATCCTTGATTCCTTACTTTTGAGTGGTGTAGTATGGAATGTTTGATTCAAACGAGAACGATTGATTATAACTCCATTTATCATTCTTTTAGCACTGCAATGAGTATAATGGTGACCATGACGAGCACATGTATAGCAACGATGATCATAATAATAGCAGTTTCTATAAGGGTGTGGTCTTTTACACCCCAGTTTTGGTCCCATTTGATAAAACTTACGCTTCAGATTATTTTTGATCAATTTAGGATGAGCCTTAGCATCTGTGGAGATAAATTTCCATTCAAAGATTAAGAGTCTCAAAATTTAAGAATTTACTAAATAACTCCTTAATAAATGAATGAGAGGTATAAGAGGTAAAGGATGCAAAAGAGTTACCAGTATTTGCAGGAATTATAGCAGATACTAGCTTCTGAAGTGTTTCTGCTTGTTGGAGTTAATTTTCTAATATGATAGTCACCATATTTCTGAGTGAAGTGACTTCATTGGCATTGCTATTTGAAGAATCACTAGTATTGAGGTTTGGAGTTGTAGGATTCATTCTGAAATGAATATAATTAATTTTAGTATTTAAAGGAATAATATTTCTTATATACTTTCTGTTTTGAGGATAAATTTACTACAATAGAAAGGATATAACAAAGTAGTTTGAATTAATATAATCATTAAATACTTTATATATTATTCTAGGAGATTTCAAAAGAGATAGTATTCCGTCAGGTTCTCAATTAATTTCATAGAAGAGAGGCTGCAAATGCAACAAGGATGTGTTTGGAATACTCAACTTTTGCTAAGATATATTTTATGTTCTTAGATTCACTATTTAGTTAATTAGGGAATATCTAGTTTTCTAAAGGTGAGGTGGTATACGAAAAAGTTTGTCTTTCATAAAATCTTGGACTTAAAAGTTTTATTATTAGTTCAATTTATAATACAAAGGTCAAGTTTTAATTATTCAATTTCTTTGATCCTAGAGATCTTATAATCATTTCTCTAAGTTATTAAGCTATTTCTCATTCTCTAATTTGGAGCTACTCAATTTATAAATAGATTTATGTTTATTTGTTCTTAGAGTTCCTAATGTATGAGTTTGAGTATCTTTATGTTCTTACTCTAAGTGTTTTATTCCTGCTATTCTGAATATTGGAGGATGGAAATATGGATGTTATTCTAGTATTCATTTAGTGATTGTAAGGCAGAAGAACTATCCATTAGGTAGATAGGAATACAAATTCCAATCTGACACCTTATGGAGTTTCTCTGATACCAACTATGGTGGCCGCCCCTTCTAATTATAAGAATTAAGGAGTGGTCGTCACTAAGCACATCTCATACTTAACATTAGGTTGGAATTTAAGACTCCACTCAAATCTTAAGAAAAAGATGTACTTTTCATAATAAGGTAAAGATTAACAATCACTTAATGAGTATCAGAGTGCGGAAGAAAAGTACAAATCGAAGTAATCATCCATACTATAAAGTAAAGACATCTAGCTCAGAATATATACAATGCAGGAAAGTAAAGCACAATTTAGTCCTGTATTATTACAAACATTTAAAGTTTAAAGAGCTGTAATGTAAAATGCTCTCATCCTCACAGAGTAAAAGTAATCTAGTAAGTCGACTAAGGTCCCTCAGTAGTCTGAACCACCTCCTGGATCTGCTCCTCTGTAGGCTCAATCTCCTCAAAAAGCTCAGAATCTACCATTATCAGTTTCATAATAGTAGGGCCCCAGCCAATAAAAGAAAAATCTTGTTAGACAAAATGTCTAAGTACATTTTAAGGTAATGAATTTTAATGTATTTTAATGATATCACAACTGGAATTAAGCATAGCATGGCGGTAAAGCGATAAGAAAGGAATAACAAATTATGAGGTAGAAACATACCTCAACTCAGGCTGCAATACAAGGTAAGTAAATTATAAATGTAATCTACTAAGTATAAAGAAAAGTCCTAAGGAATATGATCAAACTAACATGCCAGTTATAGTATAAGTAAAAGTACTGTATTGAAAATATAAAGACTAGCATCCTAAAATGCTCTCAAGTAAACGACTGACATACAGAAAGTTCTGAAATGTAAAGGAACTGCAGAAAATGAAAAATATGAAAGAAAAATATGCTGAGACGGTAAAGTAAAGTAAGTCTGAAGTGTAAAGAAAAAACACATAAAGTAACTGTAAAGAGACTAAAAAGTAAATGTAAGTAGTGTAGATTAAAGTACTATATGTGTGAGATACTCTTACTTAGTCTGCCAAAAGGTAAAGTCTATCTGATAATCTAGGAGAAACATCCCAGAATAAAGTAATATCCACCAAAGAGGCATCTAGGAGAAACATCCCAGATCTTAAAGTAAAATCCACAAAGTATCTAAAGAGCATATAGGAGAAACATCCCAATGCTAAAGTAACATACCATAGGGGAAATCTCCTAGGCAAAAGCTATCTTAAAGTAAAGTCATACTAAATGGCAGGCTAAGTAAAATATAATCCACAAGTATAATGTTATTTGTTTTGTTTATATTTTCTTTTAAAATTATGCAAAATGCTATATGAATATAATTCAAATTATAACATAAAATATTTATCAAGTATTTCTATTAAGTATGTCCAAAAGTATAAAAGGGCTCAAACAAGGAAAGCATAATATTTCAAATTCAAGGTAATAAATAGCACTACACAAACTTTATGATATTACCTATTTTCTAATTTAATCATTCTAACTACTCTAAGTTACATAAGATTCAGAATTATCAATTCCTATACTGTGTGTAACTTAGAATCATGAACCTACAAGTTAAACATAATTAGAATTGGCCACATCCTAATTATAACTGAATCAAAGTTGCTTATAAAGTAAAATTAATCTTCCTAAATTATTATTTTATAAATCCCCAAACTAAATCTTGATTAGCCAAATCAAGATTTAAAGGATTAAGAATCAAACTCCAAGGAATGAGATTCAATTACTTAATCATAAGGTCATATTAAGGACTAAGGTTTAATCCCATCTCACTAATTAAAGGTTAAGGCAAATCCTATTGAATTAAGTTAAACTCAATAGGATAGATTTCTAATCCTAATTCTAATGTTTAAAAGATCAAATAATCAATTAATAAACTATGAAAATCTAAAAAACTAATAAGATTAAGGTTTCACCTTAATGAGTAACCCACTTTACTCATTAGATGAATTCTAGCCTAAGATCTATTCCTAATCTTAGGAATTTAAAGTTCTTAAATTTAAGAATATAACTCAGACACACATCCTAACTAAAGTTATATGACCTAAAGAATAATCTAAGAAGTTCAAAGGAAAGGAAGATCTCTCATAATTCACTTAAGTTTTACTTAAGACTTAACTTAGGGTTTTCATCAAATTTCTAATTTGAGACTTAAAATTATAATTATTTTAATTACTATATATTATGATTTAGGGATGAAATCGGGTCTTAAATTCATTAAACCCCTATTTTGGGCAAAAAGACTATTTTGCCCTCAGTTAAGGGTCTAAAATTCATCTTTATGAATTAGAGCTTAATTTAGGATCTTAATAAAGTGGAGTGATTACTTACTATCTAATATGAGTTTAGACAGTAAGTTTATTAATTTTGGTTAAGTATTAAGCCTTATAAGGTCAAATTAAGGAATTTTAACATATAAGGGCAAATTGGTAATTTGCTCCAAATGATACCTATATTTTATATCAATTTATTAAAGGTTAGTCCTAAGCTTTCTATAGAACCTAAAATCATCAAATTCTGATGTGTATTGGCTAAGTTATAGCCAATACAAGTTCTAGGGTTTAAATGATAATTAAGGGTTCTTAATTAAGATCAAAATTTTCTAACTTCTCCAATTGATGCCCAAATTGAGCAAAATCAATGGATATGATTCACAAATGATCCACTGATTTTATTGACTAGTGGTGGGTTCAATTTGGAACTTAATTGGCTAGGTTATGGCCTAATTAAGGTTTAAGGTGATTAGTGAGTGATTAGTGAAATTAATCACCCAATCACTAATCCAACCATACAATTAGGTTCTAAAAAACTTTATGAGTTCTCTAAAACTTAAATTGTTCAATTTGGATTATTAGATTTGCTAATATTCATTAATCAAGTTTTAAAGTAATTAGAGTTGATTAGCTAATCTAACTGTTGGATCCTAAATATTTTTATTTATTGTTGTAATTTCGGTTTTTTTGATTTAAATGAATATTTGGATTACTTAATTTGGAGCTTAATTGACCAACTTATGGTCAATTGAAGTTCTAGGATTAGTTGACCTAATTAGGGTTAGGTTCTAAATGTGATTAGTAAATTTTAATCCAAACAACAAAGTTAACACTACTAAAATGTTCCTTAGGGTTTTCTGAGTACTTTGAGACACATATTGGGTATGTTTAGATTAGTGATTACTAGATTATGATTAAACAAATTTATGTGACATATTTGAATTTAAGTAATACCCCTAAATGATGCCAAGTGAAATATAGCTCTAAACGAAAAATTGATAGCTCCATAATACTCCTTGTAATTGTTTGAATCCAATGGTATATTTATTTGTATATTTTGGACATGCAAATTTTAAGATAAGAAGGTTTAAAGTTTAGGATATAATGAAATTAATTTAATTAAAGTTATTTATATATATATATATAATTCTGTTTATAATTCAAATTAATTTCATTTAATTATTTGCGGCGGGATCCACAAAACTGAACCAGCGGAAAAATGCATTTAAGCGGGCCCCACGCAGCGTGATGACGCCTCGTGGCCCACAGGGATCAAAGGAGCTGCGCCTTCGTCCCGAAAGCCCTCGACGCAGGCGATTTAAGGGCTTCCAGGCGAATGCAACCCAGGCGCCAAATAGAGATAACCGTATACTGGTCGAAAGGTCTCTCTGAGACCTTTCGAAGGATGCCAGAAGCCAAGCGAATGGATTTCCAATCCCTTGGAAGTATCGATGCCCTAGATTACGGAAAAATAGAGGCTTAACCCAGGCACGAAGAGAACCTCATACGATACGCTTGATTTCAATCCAGTTGATCAATTATTAACTACAAATTTCAAGACTATTTATGCAACATCTTTATTTAAATTAGGTGGTTAATTAGGAAAATCACTGCCGTGCGCAGGGTTCAATGGCCGAATTCGAAGTGCGTGTAGATGAATTCGATCGATAGATATATTCACAGATAATTTCAATTATAATTAAATTAATGAAATGAAATTGAAGGCTAAACAATTGAAGGATGGAGGTACCTTTGCACCGACAGCTGAGGAGGGATCTTGAAGAGCATGCGATGAACTCCTGGTTCGAGTGATAGCAAGAATGATTGACGCTTGATTGGTATTAGGTTTCGATTTTTACCTCTATCCATGAGTTAAGAAGTGAAAGAAATTATATGGAGCGGTGGATGGCATCTGGCAGATGAGGACTGCCGCGCGGCAAATGCCCTCGACACGCGCAAGCTGGCGAGCGATTCGAAGGAGAAACACGAAGAGCGTCCGATCTCTTGATCGGACAGCTCAAAATAGCTGTGAGATCAAATAGCAGTTCTTGAGAGAGGGAGACGACATGGGAGATAATGTAGACGGTGCCGAATAATAAAAATATTATTAAATAACCAATATATTAATTATTACATAATTTTATAATTATAATGAGTCTATTAAATGGTTTCAAAAATATCCCAATAAATCACTCTTAGCTAATTAAAGAGGTGAGGAACGTAATGGTGGAGACAGATTTTTAATTTGACGAGTATTTAATTATTTGAGTTTTCAGGATATTAAAATAATATTAAAATATTTAACGAAAATCCAACGACTTCCAAATGCATCCAAAACTTACCCCTAGCTAATTTGGGGGTGGTGAACTCAATGGCGAAGTCAGATTTTCAATCTGAGGTCTAGATAAAAAGTCAATTTCTAGGGTTTTGGAATTTTCTAGAAATCTAGATTTGATTCAATTGATTCCAGATTTGGACTGGATCTTAGAGATGAGCTTTTAATAAATTAATTAAGGTACTAGAACCATAATTAGGACTTGGATTAGTCCTAATTGACCTGGGTAACAACCTGGGTTGTTACACTCATAGATGCAGCCGCGGGCGGATCCTTGTGTAGCAAGACTCAAGAGGAGGCATTTGATCTTCTTGAGGAAATGGAAATGAATGCATATCAATGGCTTACTGAAAGGCTTAATTTATGTAAACCGGAAGCCAATCAATTAAATTAAACCAACCCAATTTTTGAACTTAAAATCAAAGTTCCCAACTAAACAAAAGAATTGAAAGTATGTAACTAAATTCCATTTATGAAGATAATTGCGAATTGGGAAATGTCAATGCGATCTTCAACTATAGGAATAATCAAGGTAATAGTAGAAAGGGGTTAGAGCATTCCTTAATAGAATTCAGAACTTCCATCATCAATTTTATGAATAAAACTGTTGTGACACTAAACCGACACGAGCACACACTCTTAAAACAAGAAGAGACGGTGAAAAGAATTGAGCAAAAATTTAAGAAAATTATGAGCCAATTGAACAAACCTTTCTTAGTAGGAGCAATAAGAGAATGTGAGAACAAATTAGGAAATTCAATAACCTTGAGGAGTGGTAAAAGAATCGAATCGGCTGTGTTTAAGAAAGCTGAGAGAATGTCTAAGCCAATAGGAGAGGAACGAAGGGAGGAAGAGAATATAAACAAGGGAAAGGCGAAAGAACCAAGGGAGGTGGATCAAACTCATTTAAATAAAAGAATTTATGCCTCGAAAGGATGTTGAGTTTAATTTTAATGAAAACCACGTAAAAGAATTCAATGCGATAAAAACTGCCTTAAAGGGAACTAGTTTAACTTTATGCACGCACCGTATTCTCTTGGAAGATGACTCTAAACCCATAATCGAACCTCAAAGGCGCTTAAACCCAAACATAAAAGAGGTGGTCCACAAAGAAATAATAAAGTTCTTAGAGGCAGAGATTATCTTTCCTATATCAGATTGCCCATGGGTGAGCCTAATTCATGTGGTGCCTAAAAAGAGTGGGATGACAGTAATACTAAATGATAAAAATAAATTAATCCCTAATAGGAAGGTGATAGATCTGAGAGTTTGCATTGATTATAGGAGACTGAATAAAGCAACTGAGCAAGACAATTACACTCTCCCCTTCATTGACAAATGCTTGATAGGTTGGCGGGAAATCTTTATTTCTGTTTTCTTGATGTTTATTCTGACGATAATCAAATTTTGTTAGCTCCGAAAGATCAAGAGAAAAAAACTTTCACCTGCCCCTATGGGACCTTTGTATTTAGAAGAATTCCTTTTGGATTGTGTAATGCTCCATCCACCTTCCAACAATGTAAGATGGCTATCTTCTCGGATATGATAGGAGAATTCTTGGAATTTTTTATGGATGATTTTTCTGCGGTAGGAAAATCTTTCGACCATTGCCTTGTCAATTTAAGTAAGGTTCTAAAAAAATGTGAAAACACTAATTTAATCTTAAATTGGGAAAAATGTCACTTTATGGTTGAAGAAGGAATAGTCCTTCATCATTTAATTTCAAAAAAGTGCATTGAGGTTGACAAGGTAAAGTTTGAGGTAATTAAAAAACTACCGCCTCCCACTAATGTGAAAAGAATAAGAAGTTTCCTTGGATAAGTGGGTTTTATAGGAGATTCATTAAGGACTTTTCAAAATAAGCTTAGCACTGTGTCGACTTCTAGGAAAGGATGTTGAGTTTGATTTTGATGAAAACTACGTAAGAGAATTCAATGCGATAAGAACTACCTTGATTTGTGCTCCTAGCTGGGATTTTTCCCTTGAAATTAAGTGTGATGCTAGTGACCTTGCTGTAGGGGCAGTTCTTGGTCGGCGGAGGGAATGAATTTTTTATTCAATTTATTATGCTAGTAAACTCATGGATGATGCCCAAAAAAATATGGGACCATTGAAAAAGAGTTGCTAGCTATTGTTTTTGCTTTCAATAAATTATGATCTTATCTCATTGGTTCTAAGACTATTGCTAACATATATCATGTTGCAATTAAATATCTCCTAAAAGAGAAATAAGAAAAACCACACCTCATACATTAGGTTTTACTGCTCCAAGAGTTTGATCTTGAAATCCAGGATAAAAAGGGGAGTTAAAATATGGTGGCTAACCATCTTTCAAAATTGACCCATCTTGCTCATGATGAATTGAATGATATTAGTGAGGCATTTCCTGATGAAAATCTTTACATGATCGCTTCAACAAACCCCCTTGGTTTGCCAATTATGCAAATTACCTTGCAGGAGGGGTCATCCCAAAAGATTTAAATTTTCAACAAAGAAAAAAATTATTCGCCGGGATAAAGAAACACTTTAGGTATGACCCTTTCCTTTATAAATGTTGTGCTGATCGATTCTTCAAGATATGTGAACAATATTCTTTTCCATTACCACACATCTCTTTATGGAAGTCATTATGGGATTGATTGCACTGCTGCTAAGGTGCTTCAATTGGGGTTCTTTTGGGCAAAACTATTTAAGAATGCAGCTAATTTTGTGAAGGGTTGTGAGAAGTGCCAATGAACCAGAAATGTGGGAAAAAGAGATGAGCTGCCGTTAAAGGGAATCTTTGAGGTAGAGCTGTTTAATGTTTTGTGAATTGACTTCATGGGCCCTTTTCCTATTTCCCAATCGAATGCTTATATTATGGTGGGTGTTGAGTATGTCTTAAAATAGGTTGTGGCCATTGCTTGCATGAATAATGATGCAAAAACTGTGATTATATTTCTCAAGGAACACGTGTTAGCAAGATTCAGCCCACCCAGAATTTTGATAAGTTATGGGGGAAAACATTTAAGTAACAAACAACTTGAAAATTTACTAAAAATTTATGGAGTAAAACATAAGGTGGGTATAGCTTACCACCCTCAAATGAGCAGGCAAGTTGAGGTTTCCAATAGAGAGTTAAAACAAATTCTTGAAAAAACTGTGCACCAAAATAGAAGGGATTGACCTACCAAACTGCAAGATACCCTGTGGGCATATAGGACTGCTTTTAAAACTCATCTAGGAATGTCCCTATACAAGCTCATGTATGGTAAATTGTGCAACTTGCCGGTGGAACTAGAACTACGGGCTTTTTGGGCCATTAAAAAACTGAATCCTGATTTCAAAGAAGCAGGAGATCGGCGAGTTCTGCAATTGAATGAATTGGAAGAATTATGGTTAAATGCTTATAAAAGTACCTATATTTTTAAAGAGAAAACAAAAAGATGGCATGACAAAATGATTAAACCAAAACATTTTCAACCAGGGATGAAGGTACTCTTATTTAATTCGAGGTTGAGATTATTTCCAGGGAAGTTGAAGTCAAGGTGGATATGTCCATTCACAATAGAAAAGGTTTATCCCCATGGTGCAGTAGGTATCACTTCAAGGGATGGCACATTCAAGGTGAATGGGCAGCGATTAAAGCCATATTTAGAAGAAGGCAACCTGCATGAAAAAGGACGATGGACTTTGCAAGACCTTCCTATGGAAGGAATCACTTAGGAGAATCTACACGCGTCAGGCTGAGACGTTAAAACAAGCGCTTGGTGGGAGGCAGCCCATATGATAAGGTTGTTTCTGTTTTTGTTTTTGTTGTTTTTATTTTTTGTTTATTTGGTAATTGGTTTCCCGTTCCAATAAATTTATATTGGACTTTCTTAAACCTATATTAGCTGTTATGGTTTGCAAGAGAAATTTTTTAAAATTTTCACTGCATGGATTCAATGAACAAATTCAATTGTGAAGAATAAGTCATCACACTTGTTTAATAAAAAAATGATTAAACTAAGTGACATCCTTAATGATTTCTAAACAAGGGTGATAAACCTAAGCACATTTAGTCTCCAACAATTTAAAAGGTAGATGCTAAACATCTAAGTATGGCTATGGAGAAAAATTAAGGGATTATATTAATGAATGGCAAAAATGGAGTGAACTCATGAGTGTGCTAGGTTCCTATAAGACTTCATGATCACAACAAACCAAGAAGGGATGAAGAAAAATGTCTCTCCTTTTGAGTTGAGCAAGAAAAACAAAATAAATTAGGGATGATGAAAAATATCTCTCCCAAAAGAATGCAAAGATAATAAAATAGGATAATGAAAATATCTCTCCGAATTTTAATATGTTCGTTGTGATTTATAAAAAGGAGCACACATGGCACAAACTCTAAGAAACTTATTCATAACTTGATTTATTTATGAAATCCTGAGAAGAATTTTCACCAATAATTCAAGAAATAGTATCTCAAATCTTTAAATTATAGATTAGGTAGCGATCAAAGAGTTGAACTTAAGTTCATAATTTTATGAAGGTAAATTACTGGAAGATCATTTCAATTAAGCAATTGTTCGAATAGACAAAACACTTCACATTGTCATCAAGAATTAAATCCATACCCTTACAAAATTAGAAAATTCATTTTTGAGCTTACTCAAGGACGAGCAAGAAATTAAGTGTCGGGTGTGATGAGTCCAAGAGTTATTGCAAAATAAAAAAGAAAAACATATAATTCCATTACAAGAATAGCCTGCTTTGATTAGTTTTTATACATTTTTAGGCAAAAGGATAGGCTCAGCTAAATCTGGAGAAATTCTGCTATTCTGAAACAAAACAGTCGCAGCACGCCACAGTGCTCCCTAGCGGCAAGAGAGCAGATGATAGTAACCTAAAGCATTTCTGGAGACCTGTAGCAATACCGCTGTTGTGCGCCACAGCGTGCCAAGGTGACATTTGCAATACTTAATTGATCCACCACAGCGTGCTGTTGCGTATTGACTGCCGAAACTCAATCGCTACAGCGCACCGCGATGGAATGAATATCAAAAGGAAAAATTAATTAATCTGCCACAGTGTGCTGCAGCAAACTTCTCTCGAAACTCGAACGCTATAGCGCGCCACGGTGGAATAATAATTTGAGTGCAATTTAATTTTTCTGCCATAGCACACCACAATGGGGGAAATGCCGAACTCAATCGCTACAGCGCACTTCTGCGAGGCCTGATTTGAAATTGGGATGCCGCAATTTTTGCCAGGAACGTGCATTAATGATAGCATAGGGAAGGCCAAAAATTCAAACCATTTGCCTTCCCTAGCTGTTTAGAAACTCCAAAGTAATTATTTTTTGTTATTTTTCAAGGGAATAGTGGAACAATCTTAATGGCTAGCAATTAAAACTTGGAATTGGAAAAGGTGAACAGATTTAATGAAAAAAGGGATGGAAGCTTTCTTATATAATCTACATTTCAGAACTAAGAATGGGTTCCCAAATTTGACTCTCTCATATCTAAACTGAAGGACAGCTGTAAGAAAAAGAAGAACTCTCCAAGAAAGGAATGAGAGTGTCGTTGCTTGAGAAAAAAGAAGGATATTGCCAAGGAGCTTGAAGGGAAGAAGAGAAAGGAGAAAAGAAAAATCTAGAGAATCCCAACAAAGGGTTGTTCCTAGTATTCTCCTCAACTTTAATCTTTATTTTTCTTAAGTTAAACCATGAAAGGATTCTTACCTTTGTATGTTTCTATTTTTATTTCTTTTGTAATGGAAGGCTAAGCCCCCTTGGGAGGTTTGGGTAGTAGTCATGTGAATGTAAGGGACAAATGGTGTTATGAGTACCTTCTTACAATAAAATAAAAATTTGTTTGAGTGTTTATTTAGATCATTCTTGTAATTGCATGCTGTGAAAGAATGAAAATCTATGTATTTAAAATGCTCGTTACTGAAATAATGCTAAGTAAACCAACGCTTAAAGCCTAGAGGGAATGCACATAAAGGTCCTTGCCACAAACAATGTTCATCGAGCGAGGATTCTTAGTGTAAATCACCTCAAGATTGAAGCAAATAGTTTATTTAGCAACATAACTATCTAGTGCTCCATAGCTCCCCAAATTGGCATAAACCTAGGTATATGTGCATTAGTGCTTAGAACTATGTGACAAACTCTTGAGCTTAACTGCACCATACCTTGAGCTCAGTAGACTGGTAGATGCATGTGAGCCAAGAGCCACTAATGGAGCTCCGTGGCTCAGCAGACATGAAAGGTGGAAGAGTAATCATTGAGTTCTCATGGATGAATGTGACATAGTCCATGAAGCCTGATGAATCCACTTCCTTATCTAAACTGTGTGTGTAGCACGTGATACTAGTTAGTGGAAATCAATGCCTTTGTGATCACTTAACTAAATGATTATTTTGATAACCTAGACAAAGGAATTCTTAATAAATTAAAATACAATCTCATAAGAGTCTATGTGCTGAGATAGAACACTAGTGTGTTCATCTTGTGCAATAGATTTGATCTTGTCGGAATTAGAAGACCAATTTAAGAAACACAATGTTCACTTGATTAATTGCATGATAATAGGAACATAATGAATTGCATGAATGGAATACAATGCCAGCCCCTAACAACTCACATGATGAAAACCCAACTCTTCTTTCTTAATTAGATAGTATCTTAAGAGAAGCTTGTGCATTATTGAATTAGGAACTACCAAACTGAAAACATGTTTTCTAAAAATATTAAAAGTAAATATAACTTAGTATCAAAATTATCCATTCCTTAAGAATGATAAAATTCAAAACTTACCTTCTATTATTACTTTGAACCACGTACACTTGCGTGCGAATGCAGGCGCGTATTTTAGATCTGTCACATGCCACAGCATAGCAGCACGCCACAGCATGCCATAGCGCCTGGATCTTGGCTAGGCAAGTGCTACAGTGCACCGTAGGGTGCAGAACTGCCCAATTTTGCTCAACATTTATATTTTTCATATTTTAATGACTCTATAACCTTAATTTAGAGGTAGAATTTAGCAAAGAAAATATGTGTGATGATCCACTCCCATCCTCTGAATTTATAACCACCTAGAATTCATTAATTTTTTCTCTTAAATTCTATTTCGCACTCACACAAATGACTGGTCAAATGTCCTTTAATGCATGCCATAAATGTGAGTTGAAATAAGTCCTTGGACAGATAAAATAGATTCTTTTCAGTAATTTTTCAGATTCCAGCTCAAAATGCGTGCTGTAGCAATTTTGATTGCTTGAGAATTCCCTCACAATCCATAAAAGCTCCATCATTAGAAAATTGCACCGCACGCGGCAGCGTGCCACAATGCGTGTTAGCGCCTTACTTTCAAACTCAGGGACGCTACAATGCGTGTTAGCGCCTTACTTTCAAACTCAGGGACGCTACAATGCGCTACAACTATTAAAATGAAATCATGCATTGAATAAATATAGAGGTGATTTTTAAATATGAACTCCATGCTTATGATACTTAGACCTTTTGAACATATGCTCATATGGTAAACATGCACTTGTAGCCTTTTTCTTATAATTGGAATCTTATATCCGCTGTAGCATCGTAGTGCCAAACTTTCGATTTGGTTACCACTACAGTATGCAGTAAGGTCAGACTTTCGGTCATGGGTCTGCTATAACGCACGATAGTGTCTGACTTATGATCTAGCATCCATTATGGTGCACAATAGCATAAGACTTTCAGGTCTTGGGTTTGTTACAGCGCGCGATAGCGCTTCCCTTTCAAGTTAAATTCTACCACAATGCGCTGTGGCGCGCCATAGTGTGCTTCTTCCAGATTTTTTGGTTTTCACTGGAAAATTGATTTTAGCTCTACTCTGTCCTAAAAATTAGCAAACACATATCAAAGCATACAAATCTTAATAAAAATTGGTATTTTTATTAACTTAAATTAGTAGAAATATTAAATTTATCGCACCCCCACACATGGCTTCTTGCTTGTCCTCAAGTTGCTGTCTAACTGAGAGGATAAGAGCACGTGTCTCTTGTGCCTATTGCGCATTGCTATCTATTAGGGCCTTCAATAAACTAGCCATAGGGTTGGACTCCTCAAGTCCGCCTGACGACGTGACCGTATTCTTAATTGGAGTAGGAGGAGATGGAGAGCCAGGATTCATGACTATAAATATAAGTATGAACTTAGAAACATAAAATTTTACTATAATCTCATTCATTCATTTCTTTCTCAAAAGAGAAGATACATAGATTCACAAAACACATAACTGAGATGAAAGAAAATGACATAATAAGATCTCTAAAATCTAGTTATAATATTCTATCCAAAAGGTAGCATAGAAGTCATCATATGCGACTATGTGGCTCCTCTGAGCTAATCTCCTATATACCCAACACCACCAATGACCCATTGATCCCCTCAGTAGAATCCTTATGATCTCCAAGCGATACTCCTTCGGACAGGTTGTCTCTCGAAGTGCGGTAGTAACCTGATCTAACCACTCTCTGGCGAGTGCTGAAAGATTGGTGCCTCCAAAGGATGAATTCATAAGGATTTTATCTATCACCTCAACTCCTCGAGGTGACACTCCATCGACGACCCTTCCATAGATCTGACCATCTCGAAGGTCATCTATCCAGTAGTCGTCAAACCTACTAAGGTAGAACCAAAATACGAACTGCGAGTATTCCATCTCTAAAATAACTCAATTTATAAGTATTTCATTTTATCATTACCTTCAAGTTCATTGAAATCCTAAGATGTTGGTTTTAATATTAAGAATATGCATAGTTTAAATCAAGTTATTATGTGCATTAAATTCATAGGATGTCATTATTCTAGACATAGTCAATCCTTTCCTTTCTGAGGTAATTTAATAAACATTTGGATATTTGCTTTTCATTACACTTAGTAACTTATGACCTTGACCTAATGCAGAGAATAGATCATAAGGTAGATAGGAACAAACTCCTTATATAGCACTTTATGATACTACTCTGATACCAACTATAGCGCCCCGCCTCCTCGCCGTGCGCAAAAGACAAGTATAACTAACAGATCGACGACGGAGCGGTGTGCTACTTAGGGAAGCGAGCAACTGATAATGGCCTCTCCCCGAATAGGATAGAAGACTAAGCCACACTAAAGGCTGTTGACTCGAACCTCAGAATACATAAGATAAGAGTAGATCACTTGTCTTAAGTATTAGACTAATATGTATATTGGATTTAAAGAGGTAAATATGAATCCAATATGTGTTATCAATATATTAGCATTTCTAGTATGCTAATCACATCATAATACTAAGTATAGTATTATAACTGAGTGCAGAAGCTAAAGCAAAATATCCATAAAACATTTATCACAGAGCAGTAGTAAGCATTCATCTCAGAAAAGAAAAGTAAAATACATCCATAATTAATACAAACTGATTTAAAAGATGAAAAGTAAAGTCTATCAGAAGTACTGATAATAAAGCAGTAAGAAAAAGGTGGAAGACTGGTTCACTAAGGCTCCACGGACTCCTCCTGGATCTCTTGTAAGTCCTCCTGTCCTATCTCCACAGGCTGCTCGGGATCTAGCAAACTGCTGGATCCAAAAGTACCCCGTATTAGACAAGAAGTCTAACACATCGCAACTAACTAAGCAACTATAAAGTAAATGCAATAGACAGTGAAGCGAACATGATTATAGAAAATAATAGTAAAGGCACTATATAACTGAAACTATAAAGAATAAGCAATGTAAAACTGCATCAAAACTAAATACTGAAAGTAAACAAAAATATCAAATGCTCAGAAATCAATGTGAATGTCCAATGCTGTACTATATGTCACTGGAATGATGCAACCAAATATGCCACAACACAGTATGCCACGGTATGTAATAGAACTATCACTGAAAGGCTATGAGTCGTATGGTCCAATGTATACATACACTCAGTTGGGAAGATAGTATGGTGATGCCAATGCATCCTAAAATTCCTCAGTCTATGTATGTAACATTCCATAATCCATAATTCATCATTGATACTCATACGGTACCACTGAATCATTCATTATGCTTGTGCACATGTTTATGCCTATGCTTCAATGCTTTATGAGAAAAATCTAGAAATTCATAAGGTTTTAAATATAAATAATGAATTCCAGGTCTCCATTGTGCAAAGTCCTGCTAAATAGATTCTGACTCGTAGCTTCTAGAATGAAAATTGGTTAAAGTTGAAAATTTACTTAAAGATCATTAGGAGGGATGATTGTATACACATATTTATCACATTTGCAAGAAAGGTGATTCTTATCACTTAGTTTGATTAGGCCACCCTAACGACACGATCTTTGATAGGAGGCATCGCCCATTGGTGATTTGTATCTCAAGCTAAGTTATTAAGATGCCTAACTCACAATAACACTCAGTGTCTTAAAGAAGGTGATTCTAATTACTTAGTTTGTTTGAGCCACACTTATTGAATCGGTCTTCACTATGAGGCATTGCTCGTTGGAAATTTGTATTTCAATCAAACTAAGGACTGAGTACCTGTTAAATACACTCTTAGTCTTGGGAGATTTACTCTAACAGGATTGTATTCATCTAATCCATCGAGATAGCACCTGCTTATAAGTTCATATTGGAGTGAATCAACCAATCCTGAATACTACTGAAGAGAACTAGTACTTTGGGTATACCATACTACACCAACCAATGGCCTAATTTCAAATTTAATTAGTAAGGATTTATCAAGGCTATCAATTCTTATGCTAAATAGGTATGTCCAATACAAGATTCCAAAAAGGTGATCAAATATTACTAAATATAGATTCTACCACAAGGAAAGATGTCATTATAATATCTTAAGTGATTCCTACCATGAGGGGTTAAGATCAACTTCTAAGGTTAAGGGATCATCTAAGCTTCTACCTCAATGAGTTATACAAAACTTTCCTACCTCAATGTATATTTAAATTTAGGTCTTTAAAATATTTCAAAGACAATCTTATACTGTGATACTTAAGATCTCATACCCTTAATTCTAAAGCTAACATTTCAGGTTCTAATTAATAGTTAAGTTTAGGGTGATTAGATCAGATGATTAATCCATCTGATCATATCTTATCCTAAGACTATGGGATTTAAATCAAGGATGTTATTAGAGTTAGATCAATTGTTAAATCAGTTTAGTTATATTATCTCTTTATGCTAGTAGTCTTATTTAGGAGAAAATCAAGGATCCAAAGTTTAGATTCAGATTAATCAATCACATAGATTTGTCAATAAGCTTAACATGTCTAATTCAAATGTTTAAGATCAATACCAAATCAGATGCATTATTGGAATAATGTTAATTGCATTATCTTATAATCAATCATATAGTTAAGGCTTAAGGATTTGGATCTTAACTAAGTAGAATTAGGGTTTGACCCCTACTCATATCTAGTTAAGATCAAGGATTCATTTATAGATCCAATGTCAAATCAGTGAATTATGTATGTATTATTAGTAGCAATTTTAGACCTAGATCAAGTCTTAATAGCTTGATCAAAGTCTTAAGACTTCTTAAGTTAATTAAGATGATTAAGTTCTCTAATTTTTGGATTATTCAAGTTATACATTATGAATTAACATACATGATTTCCATACATTTACCTTACTATTATGAAGCATGTTAATAGAAAAATTCATAAAAACAAAAGGTAATTAGTGCTAATCAAACCCTAAATCCATTCAAAAGGATTAACACCTAATTATAAATCTAGCCATCAAAATTCCATACAAATTAGCACATAAGTTCTATTTAATAATACAATTAATCAGAGAATAAGTTTGCTAAGATCCCATGTCCACAAACCCTAATTTTCACTAATCATAGTTTAACTAGATTAGGGCATAAATTAAAATGCAGAGATCAAAAAAATTAATCACCTAGCACCTCCATTTTACTTTGCATAAGGAGACTAATGGCACCCTAAACATACAAATTGGTTAAGTATAATTATTATATTACCCTAATCAAGATTTAAAAAAATTAGGCAAAAATATAAAATCTAACCATTAGATGTTCAATATTATTTGATATTCAGATCCCTGGTGTTTTTCTGATCAATTTCATATATAATATCATAAGGTTTGGACCAGTGGATTAAAAGTTATTCAATTAATACATTCTGTATTTTTCTAATTAAATTTCCTATGATTTGATTATTTGGATTATTTTCCTTAAGGAAAATAAATCCAATTAATCAGATTTAAATTAAAATAGGTTCGGCCCAATACCAAAAGGCGCGGGTCGGCCGGGGCCCGAAGACCCTGGACTGTCGCACCGCGCGGGTCACGGGTCGGCCTGACCCGCACAGCGCTTCGTCCCCGATCCTTCATCCCGACGGAAGGATCCGATTAGAGGAACCTGAATCAGCCAATTTTAGCTCATCCCGACCATGGCACATCCAACCAATGATGGATACACACTCACCGTGGTCAGGTGCACCGAATGGGACCCGAAGCCCTCTGTGAGACGGTCCGGATCGGCCAAACCTTACTCACCTGAGGGCTCCTTTAATGGATCTACTGTGGGGAGACAATTCTCCCCACAGAGACCACGCCAAACCCAGAGCTTGATCCCTACACCATCAGGGAGGTGAGACGGATTGAAGCCCCCTGGTCCGAGGGTTTGATATGGTCTGCAATGTCGGGACCTTACTCACCCGAGGCGTTAATTAGGTGACTTAGCCTGATCCATCGATTCGATTGATCGGGTCTAGCTTAGGGCTCAAGTTTGATAGCCTTGGGTTCGTTTTGACAATGCGCACGATTACGAATAAAATGGGAGAGGGTATGAGCCCAATTGGCTCAGACCGAGCAATGGGGGTACCTGGTTTGATGAGGGTGCTTTGGACAATTGACTGAGGATCTGGCTGGTCTTACCTGAGCTTCTAGATGCTGCAAAGGATCTTGAACACCAGGAGAGCCTACTATCAACAGTTTGGGAGCTCTAGGGATCGCCTACGCAAGTTTGAGTGTTCGGCAATGGCAGAAGTTGCAGAGAGCTTAATTGATCAGCAAGGATCAAATGCAGCAATGCAAGGGCTATTTATAGCCTTGGCAAAGGATTGGGAAGCTTCTGCAGGGTTGACTCAGGCTGGGAAAGACCCGAGAGATCGGGCCACCGTCGAGCTCTCAAATTTTCAATTCGAGCTCAGCGGGATCACAAGCCCGATCGGGGTCCTTGCCAAGATGGGGGAGGTCCTAACAACCTTGCTGAGGGGGATGCAGAAGTGGGCGACAAGCGGGGCAGCTGTCAGTACGGGGGATCTCCTCTGTCGAGGATGGGCATGTTCAGGATGAAGGTCCACAGTGGCGGAGTCTTCAGATGTCGTCCGATGGATCGAAGGCAATGCGTTACGGTCCAAATCTTCCAGATCCTAACTGCCGAATCAGATTGAATATGAGCCGTGGGATTCCACAGGTGCATCAGACGGCGGATCCACGATCCCGTGTGATTAAATCCTAGCCGTCCATCATATAGGCGCGACGGTTAGATTTGCAGGACTTTGCTGTGGCGCGATCCAGGCTCCGTAGTGAACTGCCCGCGGTCCGCATAGCGGACCCCAGCTGTTAATTTAGTTTAAAGGTATATTTGCAATTTAGAAAAGTTAGGAAGCCTTTCATGAAATTAGACCATTTTAGTTAAATGTGAATGATGGCCTAAATGATTTCTAAATTGCACCAAACTTTTCCACCTAGCTAATTTGGGGGTAAGGAATTCGAAAATACAATTATATTTTAATTCTGAGATCAAAATGTCTTAGGTCTAAACTAGGGCATCTAAATTGATCAAAATGTCATTTTGGACTTAGAGAAGTCCAATGGACTTCAAATTTTCTAAATAGGCTCAATTTGATGTTCTAACAATAATGGTATTAAAATTAATGAGTAATTAAGTTATATATTATCAGGGTAACAACCTAGGGTTGTTATAGACTCCCCCACTTAAAAATGGTGTAGTCCTCAACATCATCTCAAGAGAGAAGACAAACGTGCAAAATTTTGAAGAATAAAAATAAAACTCAGAAAGTTAAAGGGTACTTGGAGTTTCAAAGAGACTGGGATACCTCTTTCTCATATCCGCCTCTTTCTCCCAAGTAAATTCTTCTAAAGAGCGATTCCTCCACTAAACCCTTATAATTGGAATTGAGCGATTCCTCAGCTACTTTTGGTCATGAGCTAAGATCTTAATTAGCTCTTCCACATAAGAAAGATCCGGCTGGAGAGATACTGCTAGAAGTTGAATTACATGAGATGGGTTGTCAAGACATCTTTGTAGAGAGGAGATGTGGAATATATTATGGACTGCAGAGAAATCTTCAGGAAGCTACAATTGATAAGCTGCAGAACCAATCTTCTCTAGGATTTCAAATGGTCCGACGTAGTGGGGACTTAGCTTCTCGGCTACACCAAAATGATACACGCCTTTCATCAGACTAACTTTAAGATACACAAAATTTCCAACATCAAATTCTTGAGTACGATGATGAGCATCATGGTACCTGTTCTGGCGATCTTGAGCTGCTTTGATTATTTACTGGATCTGTTGAATCTTACAATTTGTTTCTTCAACTAAATCAGAATCATATAGCTGAACACTGCCTATTTTAGATCATGCTAAAGGAGTACTGTATTTCCTGCCATACAGAGCTTTATATAGAGCCATGCCAATACTAGCTTGAAAACTGTTGTTGTATGCGAACTCTATGAGAGGAATTTGATCCTCCTAGAAACCTCCAAAATCCAGAATACAGAGACGAAGAAGATCTTCCAAGTCTTAATTGACTCTTTCTATTTGTCCATCTGTTTGAGGATGAAAAGCGGTGCTCATGGCTAGAGTAGTTCCCAAGTCTTGATGCACTACTTGCGAGAATTTAGAAGTGAAACGGCTATCTCGATCAGATACGATAGATATGGGAATTCCATGGAGTCTGATAATTTCTTTGATATATAACTTTATTAATTTCTCCACAAAATCAGTTTGACGCATAGGGATAAAATGTGCTGATTTGGTCAGTTGATCGATAATGACCTAGATTGAATCAGCATCGAATCTTGATTTAGGTTAACCCATAACAAAATCCATAGAAATATCGAACCACTTCCATTCTGGAATTGCTAGTGGATGAAGAAGTCATCCAGGCTTTTGGTGTTTGGCTTTAACTAAGTTACAAGCATGACACTTTGCTACAAATTCCGTGACACTCTTCTTCATTCTAGGGCATTAGAATGATTTATTCAGATCTTGATACATCTTGGTACTGCCATGATGTACTTGGCAGCCAGAATTATGACCTTCTACTAGAATCTCTTGATGCATGAATTTGGGAATCCATAGATGATCTCCCTAATATATTACATTACTTCAAAGCTGGAGATCAAAGCGACGACCATTTTTGATGTCCACCTTAAATTTCAGATAGTCTTCATCCTTGGTTTGAGAGATTGATACATCGCGATGAAATGTAGGTTCAACTGAACTGATGGTTATCAGGGGGCTTAGCATAGCACCACACACTAGCCTAATTTTGAGCTTTCAGAATTCTTCTTCTAGAGAACTTGATAGTATCATATAAGATAGAGTAGCATGATGACTGAGTGCATCTGCTACAACATTCGCTTTTCCTGGATGATACTAGATGCTTAAATTATAATCACTTATTAGCTCTAGCCATCTTCGTTGTCGGCAGTTTAGCTCACACTGGGTGAAGATGTACTTTAAGCTCTGATGATCGGTGAATATGGAACACTAGACACTATAAAGATAATGACGCCAGATTTTCAGAGCAAAAACTATGGCTGCTAATTCAAGATCATGGACATGATAGTTATTTTCATGTGGTTTTAGCTAACGAGATGCATAGGCTATAACTTTTCCTTCCTACATCAGCACACATCCCAAACCTACCAGATGCATCGGTATAGACTTGGTAGTTAAAACCTTCCTTAGGTAAGGCTAGAACTATTACAAAGGAAAGAGCATCTTTTAATGATTGAAACACTTTATCACATTCTGGACTCCACATATTTGGTACTGCTTTCTACGCCAACTTTGTGAGAGGAGACACAATTTGTGAGAATCCCTTAACAAATTTTCTATAGTACCTTGCTAGTCCTAAGAAACTTCTGATAACGGTTACATATTTTGGTTGAACCAATCTTGAACTGCGCTCACTTTATTTTGATCCACTTTGATTCCTTGAGAGTCGACGACATGACACAGAAAAGCGACTGAGTCAAGCTAAAATTCGCATTTGGAATACTTAGCATATAGATCATGGCTTCGGAGCTCTTCTAGTACTAATCATAGTTGGTTCTCGTGATCTGTTTTACTTTTCAAATAAATCAAAATATTATCAACGAAGATGATAACGAATTTGTCCAAATATGCTTTCAACACATGTTGTATTAAGTCCATAAAGATGGACGGTGCATTTGTTAAGCCAAAGGACATTACCAAAAATTCATAATATCCATAGCGGGTTTTAAACGCTCTTTTCTCCACATCTGGATCTTGAACTCACAATTGATGATACCCCGATCGCAAGTCTATCTTTGAGAAAACTTTAGCTCTATATAACTGATCGATTAAGTCATCGATACGAGGTAGAGGATACTTACTCTTGATGGTTACCTTATTTAATTCCCTATAATCGATGCACATTCTCATCGATCCATCTTTCCTCTTTACAAACAAAACTGGTGCTCCCCAAGGAGATGAACTTGGGCGAATAAAACATTTCTCCAACAGTTCTTGAAGTTGCTTGTTCAATTCTTGAATTTTTTTTTGGGCCATACGATACGAAACTTTTGACAGCGGTTGAGTTCCGGGAATTAATTCAATTGCGAACTCTATTTTTCTAACTGGAGGAAGACCGGGTAGGTCTTCAGGAAAAACATCAGGAAATTCACAAACTATATGGTTCTCAAAAATAGGCATGACTTCTTTCTTCTCCCCCAACATTGTTAGGAGATACGCAGCGCATCCCTTCCTGACTAGCTTTTTTGTTGTCATTGCATTGATCAACGATGCTTGGGTGCTAAATCTTCCCATGAATGATTTTGATTCACTTCCACTGCCCAAAGTTATCTTCTTCTTTTGGCAATTAATTGAAGCACCATGCTGGCTTAACCAATTCATGCCTAGGATTATATCAAAGTTTGCGATTGGCAATACAATTAATTTAGCCCCATAATTTTGTTCACCAATAGAAAAATCTAAGTTGCATACGAGCTCCAGAAGGCAACCCGATGCTCAACGAGTTAGTTAATCAATAGGTTGGTAGCTTAAGAGTTTTAGCCCAATTTCCAATACAAAGGAATGACTTGCTCCCGTATCAAAAAGGATGTTACATGATTTATCATTTATTGATAAGGTGCCTATGATTAAGATGAATTAATAAGAATAGCTACTCAAATATATGAAAATGCTGAAATGATAAAGACTGATTACTGAAATAGTAAGAGCTGAATAAAATTAATTTAAAGCGTACCTGAAACCACATCGTTGTTTTCAGGAGCATAGGCAAGAGTTAACATATATACCCTTGCCAGTGCTGAGGGTTGTTTGTTCTAAGGCCTTTGACCCTGCCGATCATAGTTCGGCTTTTGTGCAGGTACAATTGCTTCAGAGTTCGAAGTAGTAGCCGGCATTATAGCAGGACAGGCTCTTGACTGTTCCTTGGTTGTACACGGAATGCTTGCTTATGATGGGAGTGATTGATGAGCACTCCATCGATTGTGTTCTTCTCATTGCATTCATAATAGCGGTGGCCACTACGACCATAAGTAAAACATATGCCACCGAAGTGGTAGCATTTTCCATACACATGCAATCATTTGCATTCAAAGTTCTGAGACTAAGGTTGTGTAGTTTCCATGTTATAGACTTTTGCCACCTTATGATGGCCAAAACGTTCCTTTCTCGGCTGCATAATTATTGCCTTCATTTTTCGGTCCAGTTGACCATGGAATCCTTCCTGTAAATGGGCAGCCTCGATTAATTCAGTTAGGGTCTTGATCTGATGAAATACTAAGTGGGCTTTAATAGAGTCTCTCAGACCCTTCAGAAAATGGTGGCATCTAGATGCTTCCGTTCTAACTAGATCCGGAACAAAACATGACAATCTCCAAAATTCCTGCTCGCAGTTGAACACTGAATTATTGCCTTGTGTGAGATGGAGGAGTTCATCCTCTAGAATTGCTTGAGCTGACGCCGGTATAATTGCTTCATGGAACGCTTCCAAGAACATGTCCCGAGGAATGTCCTCTACTTCATAATTGGCAAATTTGTTATTCCATTCATTGTCCCACTAGTACTCAGCTTCTTCTTGAAATAAATGAGTTACTAGGCAGATAGCTTCAGAGTTAGGGCACTTGATACTGGCTAAATTCTTTTTGGCCATCTTAAGCTAGTTCACTGTGTCCATAGGATTCAGCGCTCCATTGAATGTAGGAGTTCGGAGATGAAGGAAACTGTGTAGGATTTCGTCGCCCGGATAGTCCGAAGACGATGAGAATCCTGATGGGGGTGTAGGTTGCTATCTAACCGAGAGGATAAGAGCATGTGTCTCTTGCGCCTGTTGCGCATTGCTATCTATTAGGGTCTTCAATAAACTGGCCATAGGGTTGGACTCCTCAGGTCTGCCTAACGACGCGATTGTATTCTTAATTGGAGTAGGAGCAGATGGAGAGCCAGGATTCATGATTGGAAATACAAGTATGAACTTAGAAACATAAAATTTTACTATAATCTCATTCATTCATATCTTTCTTAAAAGAGAAGATACATAAATCCACAATACACATAACTGAGATGAAACAAAAAGGACATAATAAGATCTCTAAAATCTAATTACAATACTCTCTGGCAAGTGCTGAAACACTGGTGCCTCCAAAGGATGGATTGATAAGGATTTTATCTAGCACCTCAACTCCTCGACGTGACACTCCATCGATGACCCTTCCATAAAGCTGACCATCTCGGAGGTCATCTATCCAGTAGTCATCAAACCTCCTAAGGTAGAACCAAAATGCTGACTGCGAGTATTCCATCCCTAAAATAACTCAATTTATAAGTATTTCATTTTATCATTACCTTTAAGTTCGTTCAAATCCTAAGATGCCAGTTTTGATATTAAGAATAGGCATAGTTTAAATCAAGTTATTATGTGTGTTAAATTCCTAGGATGTCATTATTCTACACAGAGTCAATCCTTTCCTTTCTGAGGTAATTTAATGAACGTTTGGATGTTTGCTTTTCATTACACTTAGTAACTTATGATCTTAACCTGATGTAGAGAATAGATCTTAAGGTAGATAGAAAAAAACTCCTTATCTAACACTCTATGATACTTCTCTGATACTAACTGTAGCGCCCCGCCCCATTACCGCGCGGAAAAGATAGGTATAACTAATAGATCGGCAGCGGAGAGGTGCGCTACTCGGGGAAATGAGCAATTGTCAATGACATCTCCCCGAATAGGCTAAAAGACAGAGCCACATTGAAGGCTGCTGACTCAAACCTAGGAGTAGGATCAGATTCCAATACTTAAGATAAGAGTAGATCACTTATCTTAAGTATTAGACTAATATGTATATTAGATTTAAAGAGATAAATATGAATCCAATATTTGTTATCAATATATCAGTATTTTCAGTATGTTGATCACATCACAATACTAAATATAGTAATATAACAGAGTGCGGAAGCTAAAGCAAAATATCCATAAAATATTCATCACAGAGTAGTAGTAAGCATTCGTCTCAGAAAAGAAAAGTAAAATACATCTAGAATTATTACAAACTGATTTAAAAGATGAAAATTAAAGTCTATCTGAAGTACTAAAAATAAAGCAGTAAGAAAAAGGTGGAAGACTGATCAACTGAGGCTCCACGTACTCCTCCTAGATCTCCTGTAAGTCCTCCTGCCCTGTCTCCACAAGCTGCTCGGGATCTAGCAAATTGTCGGATCCCAAAAGTACCCCGTGTTAGATAAGAAGTCTAACACATCGCAACTAACTAAGCAATTCTAAAGTAAATTCAATAGACAGTAAAGTGAACACGATTGTAGAAAATAATAGTAAAGGCACTATGTAACTGAAACTATAAAGACTAAGCAAAGTAAAACTCATCAAATTTGAATACTGAAAGTAAACAAAAATATCAAAATCTCAGAAATTAATGTGAAATATATAATGATGTACTATATGTCATTGGAATGATGCAACCAAATATGCCACAACATGGTATGCCACAATATGTAACAGAACTATAAGACTTTGAGTCATATGGTCCAATGTATATATGCACTCAGTTGGGAAGACAGTATGGTGATGCCGATGCATCCTGAAATTCCCCAGTCTATGTATGTAACATTCTGTAACCCATAATTCATCACTAATACTTATACGGCACCAATGAATCATTTATTATGCTCATGCTCATATTTATGCCCATGCTTCTATGCTATATGAGAAAAATCTGAAAATCATAAGGTTTTAAATACAAATAATGAATTTCAGGTCTCCACTGTGCAGAATCCTACTAAAATGATTCTGACTCCTAGCTTCGAGAATGAAAATTGGTTAAAGTTGAAGATTTACTTAAAGATCATTAGGAGGGATGATTGTATACACATATTTAGCATATTTACAAGAAAGGTGATTCTTATCACTTAGTTTGATTAAGCCACCCTAATAAAGCGGTCCTCGATAGGAGGCATAGCATGTTGGCAATTTTTATCTCAAGCTAAGTTATTAAGATGCCTAATTCATAATCACACTCAGTGTCTTAAAGAAGGTGATTCTAATTACTTAGTTTGTTTGAGCCACACCTATTGAAGTGGTCTTTGCTAGAAAGCATAGCCTGTTGGTGATTTATATTTCAATCAAACTAAGGAATGAGTACCTATTTAATACACTATTAGTCTTGGGAGATTTACTCTAGCGAGACTGTATTCGTCTATTCCCTCGGGATAGCACCTACTCATAAGTCCATATTAGAGCGAATCAACCAATCCTGACTACTACTGAAGAGAACCAGTACTTTGGGTATACCATACTACTCCAACCAATGGCTTGGTTTCAAACAACTCTATTTAATCAGCAAGGATTTATCAACTAAAACTTTGGGTATACCATACTATACTAACCAATGGCCTGGTTTCAGGTATTATTTTACCTTACATTTAGTGTTCTACAATTTTAAACTTTTTAACTGTTTTAGTGCTTTTTTACAGTGTTATTTTATTTACTTGAATATTAAACATTAAATAAATATAAATGTATATAGTAGCATTAGATATGTTAGACTTATTATCTAGTACGTGGTACTTTAGAATCTGACAATATGCTAGACCTAGAGCACTTTATAGAGCAGGCTCAAGAGGCTTCCCAGGAGAATCAGGAGGAGTTTAAGGAGCGTTAGCTGGCTAAGTCTTCAGCTTTTATTTCTTACATTAGTTTACTTTCTACAATTAGTGAGAGACATTTTACTGTTATTTTAATTAAAGTAAGTAGAGTATAATAATTTAACTCTGGATATATTTTCTTTTCTTTTTTGAGATGAATGCTTTTAACTTAGTGTAACAACCCGATGTTGTTATCAGGGCGATTAGGCCTAAGCCTAACCAGATTAAGAGAAAATATAAGATCTTGATTTAAACCAAATAAAAATAGCCTCAAATAAAGCATATTGAGGGGATCCACCTGCGAAAATTTGAGCGCAATTGGGATCTTAGATCATCCTAAACAAATTCGGGAAGTTTAAGCTCCCAGAGTTGATAATAGATAAATTATAAGTCATAATTTAAAATTTTTTATATATTTAAGTTAAGCATTATAAGAGCACGCTATGTCTTAAGTTTTGTAATTTTTTTGAGCTCCAGATTAATCGTAGTAAATTTATAAAGTTTTTCACTTAAAAATTAATATAAAATAAAATACTTGTCCAAATTCATTAATTTTTAGACGTGTACGTTCGTCTCATCGAGATTCTCGTTTCGATACCAATATCGTAATTTTTTGAGTTTATTTGGTCATCCAATCGAATCTTAGAATTTCCAGAGATTCTTAGCCACCCGATCTTGATCAAATGACTCTTATCAATCCATTTGAGTTTATAATTAGCCTCTTTCCTCTAACCAAAATCTTTTAAGACCTAAATTATTTCCTCCTAGCCGAAATCCTTTTCTCCCCATGCGGATCTCTCCTTCCCTCTCAGCTTGGAGTCGAGAGTGCCTCCCCGTCTCCTTCATCAAATCGAGCGAGCGCTGTCTCCTTGCTTTCATTCAGATTTTTGTTTCTTGTCATTTTGTGCATGTACGTTGAATCTTTATTTTTCATGAATAATGACTTCAATATGATGATGGAATCAATAGATTTCGTTGTTAAAGAAAAGAGAGTAGCGGCATGGCCCAAAATGCTATCATTATTTTCTTCAGGACAACTGTTGCCTTTTGTTTTGATAATGAATACCAATAATACAATTTCTATTTGGCAAAGAAGAGTGAATTGCTTCCATGATCACATTGGAACTACATTTTTTTTTATTCCTTCCTTCTTCTTAGCACTCGCTCTCATCTGCTATATTATTTTTGAAGGTGTATATAGCGGACGCCATATCATTCGTATGGATCTATAACTTGCACTAAATGCTTATGTTTAAATCTAAAGTATCATTTGGATTGTGGTTGACATCTATGCTTAAGATTTTCACCTTGTTTGTATTGGGAATATGAAGGAATATTTCATATAATTTTTTTTTATAAAGATCTATAGGTTGCAGTTAATTAGTTATTATTAGTGGGATTAATACCTATGCATGCATCCTCTTTGCAATGATGGATCAATCTTATTTACTAGGTGCTCGCATGTCTACAAAAATATTTAACCAGTTGGCTTGTGCTTGTAGGTTATCATCGTTATATTATTGCATAAATTTTATATTCTTGATTATTGGTAAATGGAGGAATTCTAGTAATATTCTTGATATCGTTCATTTAAGCTCGAATTAACTTTAGCTATGCGATTGATTCAATTTATGTAAGGATGTAGGAATCCTTATCTAATATTTGAGTATAACTTCTCTGATTGCTCATATAATTATTATGTATTGTTTGTTTAGGTTGTTAGTCTCTACCCTTGTAAATCCATATGCATGCAGCCTCCCTTGTAGTAGTTAATCAATTATGCATTAGTGGCTTATGTGGATATAATGATGACTTCTAAATTAAGTAATCAAAGGACTTTTGCTGCTTAAAGAATCATCCTTAAAATTATTCATAAATCATAGCTTTCCTTGTTGAAAATGGGAAGAATTTAAATTATGCTCCCTTTATGGAGATTAATTATTAAGATGAAGCAGCTCTTGTGTCATTCGCTGTGAAATCTAAAATTAGCGTCTCAATCAAATATCTATGAAGTAGTATTGATTATATTTAATAATGGTATAATGATGTTCTTGAGTTATCCTTCCATCCATCTACTAGGGATTTTCTAAGATCAAAGTATTGCATTTAATCTTGAAAATCTTTCTTTTTACTATGTTGCAGTTTAGCATCTTATCTTTAGTATTGGAAAATGAATGGGCTAGAATCCATGCTCTTGAAGAATTAAGCAAAGTTTTCCTTAGAAATGATCATTTAGATGTATCTTTTCCCAAATATTGCATGTGCTAGGACCGTCGTTTCTTTTCAATCAATTGTTCAGCTTCAAGTTCAAATCAAGTACAAATCACTATAAAAGTACGTAAGTACTTAGAACTTGTATTGAGTTCTATATATATTAAATTACTTATTTAGTCCTATGTTAAGTGCGTAAATCACTTGCATAGTTCTTATTACTGTTTTTGTGCTTTTCTTTCTCAAATTTTATGTTAACTTTCAATTATTTTGCAAGTTGTGTTAAAGGATTGAGGTGCTTTGATTCTATCTTGAATACTTAATTTTATTAAACTCTCATTTATTCCTAATTAAACTTAAGAGATCTTAAGGGCTTGATCAAGTGATTTACACTTAATCTGGATCTTATATCACCATCAATAATTCATTAATAATTCTTTTGATTTGTCATTGATCTGTAATGTAATAGTTGGTCTTAAATTGATAAGGCTAGAGGTTAACACCTAATATGTTTGATTTAGACCTACGCGCTTAATCACTTAAACGATCAACCGGATTGTAAGATAATTTGACTAACATAATTCCAATAATCTATTTGATTTGATATTGACTTTAATTCATTGAATTAGAAGTGCTAAGAAAATTATAAGAATTGGTATGATTAAGCATCTGGATCAGAACTTAAGATCTTTGATTTTCTCCTAAACAAGATTATTAGCATGAAATCAACTATAAAATCTATGATGATTCATCACAAAATCAATTGCTATTAAAATTCTTGATTATATCTCATAATTATAGTATAGGACTCAATCAAATGGAGCTACCCACCTGATCTAATTAACCAAACTTAATGAATAATCCTATATGATTATATTGAGTATTTAGATATGTGAGATCTTGATGATCTTACATTATGTTTTATGTGATAATAATACTAGCCTTAATCATCTTTAAACGAACGAGGTAAGAAAGACTTATTATGTTATCATGAGGTAGAAGCTTAGATGATCCTACTTGACCCTAGAAGTTGATCTTGAATTCTTGTGGTAGAATTACCTAAATTACTTAGAATGAGATTTATTCCATATGGTAGTATCCTATATTGGGTGACCCCTAAACCTTGCGTAGGATGTATCCCTTTTGAATCTTAGATTCATAGTTTTGGTAATCCATGTTGATTAAATAGCATTGATGTAACCCAGATTGTTGACTGAGTTTAGTGTTGTAGATCCATAGAGCTGGGTTACTCAAATAATATTTAGTATTGGTGAGTCACTCTAAGTAAGACTTATCTTGTGCTATCTTACGGGCTTAGGCAGATACAGTCCACTTTGAGTAAATCAATCAATCATAAGAGTATTATAATTAGTAAATTGGATCCTTAGTTTGAAGAAAAAATTGTGACAGCGTTGTGCGTGGCAATAAGTACAGTTATGAGAAAACTAAGTATCTAAAGTTACTCTTCTTAAGATACTATTAGTATGTTTTATTTAGGGAAATGGAATCTTTAGTTTGTAGAAATAACTGTGACAGGGTTCTGCCTCCTATCGTTGTGCGTGGAGATAAGTGCGGTTATAAACAAACTAAGTATTTCAAATCACCCTCTTTAAAACATTAAGTATGCTTATAATTTAGGTATTTAACAGCTTAGTTTGAAGAAGTAACTATGACAGGATTCTGCCTCCTATCATTGTGCGTGGCGATAAGTGCAATTATAAGCAAACTAAGTATTAAATTCACCTTTCTTAGAAATATAAAGCTATGTGTATACAACCTTTCCAGTTGATAACGTTAAGTAAAGTTCTAATTAAAACCAATTATTGAAATTATATTATTAGCCATAATTCATTTAGATGAAATCTGCATAATGGAGACTCTTGATTCATTGTTTGATTTATATTATTTTTCTAGATTTTGAGCTTTAAGTCATGTAGACATAGAAGAATAAGCATGATCATAAACATGATGTATGAGTATTAGTGAAGATTTATGGATTACGAAATATTGTATATATATCAATCATTGAATTTGCAGAATGATTAGTACTCGATTCCCAATTGGATATATATAAGAATTGGACTGTATGATTCATAGTAGTTCAGTGATATATTGGTTACATATCATGACATTCAATTTAGTGGCATATACAGATACATTTATTCATCAAACTTGATGATTTTGAGCTTGATGTCTGCCTTACCATTATGTTGAATAACATCTTTTCTATACAAGTATATGCTAGTTTATAGTTTTATTGTACTTAGACTCTATAAGTCTAATATTATTTTTCTTTTGTTAGCTTGGCCCTATCAGACCTTGTGCTTAGGGGTGTGTGGTGATAGAGGGTCAGGTGAGATTGATTTTCTGCAAAGAAGGAGATCTTGCTCAGTTATTAAAATTTATGTTGCTCATATTTAAATAAATATAATAAATGAGTTTCTTTCTTATCATTCTGCATTTTCTATATTGTATGTGAATGGATATATGTGGATAATGTTGAATTCTTTCTTCTTACTTTCTGCACTACTTTACTTATGTTTCTGCTAAGGTTTTGCTAACATTTTGATTAATATCATGGATATATGTTGTCTATTATCTGTGGTATTAGTGACAGTCATCACTTGATCATAGTTGAGTTAGTGTTACTCGATGACGGTCATGAGGCGACCATTACAGTTAGTATTAGAGAGATCCATAGGGTCTCAGATAGAGGCTATGCTTCTATCTACCTAATGGTTCATCCTTATGTTGAGCATGATTAGAGAAGCATTAGTATAGTAGTATTTGGATCTATAGTTCATTCAATACAAAACTGAAATGTTAGAATTATGAGAACATCATGAAAGAGAACCATAGAAATCATAGGACTTTGAAAGGAGTCAAGTTAAGGATGTTAAAATAAAATGGGAGGCGAATTAGTTTGTGCATGTGTTCAGATTTAGCTTACAACCCTGTTTTATAACTGTCAAGGCTTCAGTCTAACATGATTATCCAAATGGTAGGTTTCCTTGATGATACATGTAGATTTATTAAAAATATTTGCTACACCATATAGAGCGTAATCAATTATATGAGGGTATTTCTGAGTCAGCAATTACATCGCCGGTAATAGAGAAAAAAAATGTAGAATTTGTGAATTCGGCTGCAGACAAACTTATTGAAACTGCATTTGTATCCATTTCTTTGATATTAATTGGCAAATTTTCAGACTACCTCTCGGACTATTACTAATGGACTCCACCTTGATTAAGATAATTCATTTTGCAATCTCATCTTAGCTTGTCGTTATTTTAGATCTCAGGCTCTAAGATGGTAGGATTCAAATTTTTATAAACCAAATTCCTCAATCTTATTTGATTCATAACTATCTGATCTCATTCAGTTTGTGATTTGAATCTAATGTGAAACAAATCTGCCAATCTAGAAAATGAATTAAGAATTGCTCGAGTAATAGATATGCCGAAATGGGAACGGAAAAGAAAGCTTGCATGTTGTCGACACCGCCGCCTCTCGCACCCTCACTTGACATTGATGTCTTTGCCTTGCACATCACCTTCATTTGTCAATGCCTCCACTACGTATCATGATTTGTACCCGTTGACACCTAGCTTCCACCTTCAAGACTCCCGTGCCGCCTTGTCTTCCCATTCATGATCCACATCTCTCTACACTAAAATGTGTGTGTCAAGGACCACGTACAAGTGTCGAGCGATAACGAAAATCGCTTAAAATCACCATATTGTGAGAGAAATTGCTCGCAACCACCCACAATTTGATCTCCAAGAAATCTCAGAATATGTGTCTATGTAACTACAATAAGCGAATTTTATGTCTTACAATATGGGTTGAACACAATAGAGAATTTTTAATCACTCTGTCGAGTGCTTAACTATTGTTAAGAATATAATTTTACCTATTTGGAAAATCTTAATGGCTAATACCAGCAAATTGATTGTCTAAATCAACGACAACATCTTTACAACCTTTTTCTATCATCACTAGCAAAATATATGGCCTCTCTACTTGGTTTTTGTCCTAAATCATGCAATTCATTTTTTTTTAAAAGCTCTCTTGCCTCTATCTGCATTAAGCAGTATAACAATAGATTTTTCTTTCATGTAATATTATTGCTATCAACTTAGCATATTTGTTTTGCCATGTGCGTAAGCAACAAGTTAAGAATTAATCTTACCATTATATTAACTACCATCGAATTATTTTGTTATGAATGGAAAGTAAAGTTCATATTTTGTGGAAGCAATGTTCCTTGTGTTTATTAAAAAGTTCTCGCAAAAAAAAAAATTAACAGGTTGAAAAATGTAAACAGCTAGAAGAATTCTAATCCACTATAAAGCGGAAGAGGATGTCCATAAAGGCGCACTAAGTGTTTAATGATTCATTCTTGACATGTAAAAATGCTGAGTGTGACATCGTTTCTAAGCCTAAAACTGTATCACATGAGGTGGGAAAATGCTATAGTGCGTATTGGCTGCCTAATTTTTGAAAACAAGTTATTTATTTTTTGGACAACCAAGAATGTCAGAATCCAGTATGAATTTAACTTGAGGAATATATAAGCCAAACTATTCTCCATAATTAGTTGTATGCGGGATGATTTAGTGGCTTTAATTGTAATGGAACTTCACATTTCACTCTATTCATCAGTTGCGGCGAGAACTGCCATTTGATATAATTCTTCACCTTCAATTTTCAATACTTATGTTAAATAAATATTTTGCATTGGCTCAGTCTTGAAAATTCTTGCCACGAGTTTAGAAGTCCTTAAAGTGAAAGACTGAATTAGAATTTTTGCTGAAAGTACTGTTTAAAGAGGAATTGTTGGTTAGAGATGCTATCATTAAATTGATAATGGTGGTGTTGTTCAGCAAAATGCATAAATTGTGTGCCACTAAGCCATTTGATTTAGTTTCTCTTAATTCACTGTGATGTCAAAGTTGTAGGAGATTGGATAAGGTCGCATTCCTAAATCAGGAGTTGAAATTATCATGCGAAGGTCATTTTTCTTGTTTGCAAATGTAATGGTTGATATGGAATCAAAATCCATGAAACACATTAGAGCATAATCCACTCAAACCTAGCTTTGTAATAATAATGAGATGTAATCCATTTCAAAAATTAAGTATTTGGTGCAAAATTTCAGATTTTTGGACATCCTCCTATTTTTAATTCATGATTTATGAGATGAAGCTCAAATCAAATAGCCGTCAAGTAGTCAGCGTGGCTACTGCCCATGGCAGCAAAATCTGGTATTGCCATTGCCTTGCAATTGATCTGCAAGGCCGAGCAGGAGCAGCAACAAATGTTGATAGGCTGCTGAGTGGTGACCGGCTATCAAGGTGAATTTTTAATTTAGAGACCTGAAATTTATCCTTCAAGCTGATAAATATATATATATATATATATTTTTTTTTTTTTTTTAACAGAAACATGTAAATTTTATTGATATTAAAACAAGATTACACAAAAGGGTTGGGTGGTTACAAACAAATCCTAGAACTAAAATTCCAAAAGCCAACCCCAAAAAGAATGGACTTAGGGGATATCCTAAAAGGTTCATCCAAAAGCAAAAATACTGTAAGTAGTACAACTTGAAAGGTCAAAATCAAAAAGAGCCGCAGCAACCTTAGGTTTCTCAAAACGACCAAAACGAAGAACCTGCAAGAAGGGCTCGAAAATAATTTGAACAATATTATAGGAAATCATATCTTGAGTCCTCGCAAGGAAACACACGAACTTAGCCTGCGACTGAGAAGGCCACCTAAGGAGATTAGCACTGGCATTCATTCTTAAAATCTTATGCCAAAAAATATTTCCAGCCCCAACCAGCAGCACGAGATCAACAACAAGGAGTTTCAAAGATCGAAATCTGAGAAACCTCAAACAGAACCCACCAAAACCGAGGATGCAAGGAGAAAATCCACTGTAGCAACCAAAAGACACACCCCGCACCATAGATATCCATAGACACACCCCGCCCCATAGACACACCCCGCACCATAGCAACTGAAGCCACGACAACAACAACCATATTGCAATTATAAAAGAAGTACAGATAATAATACATATGGCACCAAACAGCCTCTAGAGCCAAAACCAAGAGCCCATATTGAAACCAAAAAAGCAAACATAAAGGCAAATCAATATGCGCAAGTAACAAAGAAAAAAGAAACAGCTTCAGATTAACAATAATCCAATTCGAAAACCAATACATCAGGACCTCCGAAGTCCGGTGAAACCAAATAATCCAATACCCGTTAGAAACCAAAAGTAGATACCAGCCATGTCTCAGCTTTTTAAACCCCAACAACAAACCCCACAGGGACAGCCAAAGCCGCAATTGTTGCAACCAAAAAATTAGAACCCAATTTAACAAAAAAAGCTTTAAGATATTCCAGCAAAACTTATGATGGCGAGATAAAGCCTTAAACTCAATCCCGATGGGATTCAGACTAGACATGTTCTTGTTTAGAATATTCAGCAGCTTGTGACGATAAATAATTTCAACATATAAACTATCAATAGCATAATCCATAGCAGTCAACGAATCAGCATAAAGGAGGTCAGTTACCCTATAATTATTGCGCAACCACCAGCCATATAAGAACATCCTGCGAAACTTCAGATTCGCGTTCATATAAGTGAGAATAGGCTTCACCTCATCAAAGAAATAGGTATTGACTTTAAACGACCAATTTCAAGCAACATCAATTTAGCACTTGTTTGACATAGTCAATGTTTATATTTTTCCAGCTGAAAGAAGATTCTTTAAAAGCATTGATGGTTTTATTAACATCTTTTTTAATTGCATTGACTATTTTCGCAGCATTAAAAGGAGACATGAGGTGCTTAGCATTATTTCTAGCAGTTCAGATCTGCCAAAGAGCATAACAGTCAATTAATTGGCCAACGTGCACCTTTTTTATTTTAATAGGCCAACGATTAAATAACTCTTTAATATCAGCAGGACTATGAGGATCGTTAGGCTTAATATTCATAGAAGACCAAATGATTTTGCTTGACGAATTGCTAAGAAAAAGGTGATTGATATTTTCAGCATTATTCAGATAGCAATGAAATCTAGAAGCAAGATTATACCCTTTGGATTGTAAGATATCATCTACACTGATAAAGTTATAGTAGATCCTCCAAAGAAAGAGGTCAATCAGGTTTGGAATACAATTATTCCAAATTCAAATAGGAAAATTAGACAGATTATGCATTCTACAAACCTGCCAAAGAGAAGATAATTTGAGTTTACCGTTATAGCAGAAGTTGGAGTTTGCCACTTTACTTTGCTCAAACTTAGGAGTCCTATTAATGATGTTTTCAAATTTTTCAAGAGGAAGCAAATTCTGCAAAAGTTCGACTTTCCACTCTCTATTATTTTTAAGGCATTCAACAAAAGTAAGCTTTTGATTTCTTATAAAATAGGCAGAATTGGCCAAAATTTCAGAATTATTCTAGTAATCATACCAAAACGGGGTGGAGGTATCAATAGCTTCCCAAGTTATATTTTCTTCAATTAACTCTCTATAGTCAAGCATTCTAGACCAAGTGATAGAATTATTCTAGTAATCATACCAAAATGAGGTGGGTATGAGCACAGTACTTGGCTTGAAGGATTTCAGACCTGATCATATTTGAGGTTCTGAATTTCTACCAAAGTTTGAGAGAGAAGGCTTTATGTAACGAGTATAAACATCTAATTCCCAGGCCTCCTTCACTGGTGGGAAAAGTGAGACGATCCCAAGAGCACCAGATCATCTTACTACTTTTAGGGTGCACCTAAAGAAATTTATTGAAAATGCCTTTTAGCTTATTTAGGATAAATTTGGTGGGGGAGGTGACTTCCAACCAATAGAGAGGAAAGGTGTTTAGGATGAATTTAAGAAGAATCAAATGACCACCTAGAGATAGAGAACTTAGCTCCCAACCTTGGAGTTTGTTAAAAATAGAGTCGATGAGGTTAAGATAGTTGTTATTTATATTGTGCCCAATGGTAATCGAGATGCCCAGATACTTAGGGGAGTTTACCTTGTTTTATTTTCAAAGAGTCGGAAAGTCTATTAATCATTCTGGTAGAGACTTTGGAACTAACAAAAATTTGAGATTTTTGGTTATTAACTTTAAGTCCAGAAATGTTTTCCAAATAGCTAATGAGATTTTGAATTTTTTCAACCGTCTTGCTATTGGAATTACAGAAAATAATAATATCATTTGCATAGGCAAGGTGTGTGACCAAAACTTTACCTCCAACCTTGAAATGTATAGAAGGGTCACTTTTGAACACAGCATTAATGCAAAGGGACCAATAATTAAAAGCAATGATGAAAAGCATAGGGGATATAGGATCACCTTGCCGAAAACCTCTTTCGGATTTAAAGAACCCATTAGCCTTGCCATTAATGAGAACTGAAAAGTAGTTATATTGAATAAGGTTCTGAATTTTAATGGTGAAACTTTCATTGAAGCCATAGAACTTTAGCAATTTAATAAGAAAATGCCAATCAATTTTATCAAAGGCTTTTTCAAGGTCATATTTTAATATGAGGTTGTGGTCTTAATTTTTATTTTTTAAACTCTGAAATAGCTCTTGAGTGGCCAAAATATTATCCTGAATCTGTCTACCTAGAACGAAACCAGATTGGTTGGGAGCTATGAGGCAATTTAGAAGTTTTTGAAGCCTTTTAGCAAGGATTTTGGAGATGATTTTGTTTATAGTGGTGCATAGGCTAATAGGTCTGAATTGGGACCACCAAGAGGCTTTATTAGTTTTAGGAATTAAGGATAACATGGTGTGAGTGAAAAATTTAGGAATACGGGCTTGACAGAAAAATTCTTTGATACCATTACAAACATCTAGTTTGATAACATCCCAAAATTTACAGAAGAATTCATAAGGAAAACCATCAGAACTAAGACAAGTGTTTTTTTTAGATTGAGCACAATTTCCTAGATTTCTTCCTCATTAGGCATCGCATTTAAGAAGAAATTATCTTCTTCCAATAAATGAGGAGAAGGTAAATTTGTCTCTAAAGGAGTAAGATTGGAGTTAGGTTTTTGGCTAGCTTCAAGGAAAAAGGACACAATAGAGTTTTGCATATCTTCAGCCTCCTTAAGCGACGGTTTGTTAGGAGGGTTAATTTCAGAAATGCGATTTATGTGTCTTCTTTTCTTAACCCAGTTATGATAGAAGGAGGTGTTTCTTTTCCCTTGAAGTGTCCAATTTATATTACATTTTTGTTTCCAAAAAGTTTAAATATCGTAGTGAGGAGGCTTTAACTTTAGAAACTTCGATCCTATTTGAATCCGAGGGATCCAAATCAAAGATTTTTTCTAGACTATTGACCTTGTTTTCCAAATGAGTGGCATTATTAAAAATATTACCAACCACATTTTTATTCCAAATGCAAATTGCTTTCCTAAGTTTCTTAAGTTTTTCAATAAGACGGATGAGACCATAAGAGCCACATTGTTCTTTCCAAATAGAGTGAACAAGTTGAGAGAAGTCCGTTCTATCCAGCCAAAAAAGTATGAACCTGAAGGATTTAAAGATGTTATTAGTTTGGATCCAAGAGGAAAGAGTAATTGGTTTATGGTCAGACACAGTGGAGTTTAGGGAGGAAGCTTCATAGTTAGAGAAAGAGTTGCACCACATGCTATTGATGAGAAATCTATCAAGTCTAGCAAATTTTCTACCAGAGTTCCAAGTGAAGGGAGAACCGGTATAATTGAAATCTTCAAGACCACAATCGAGGATAGCAGAGTTGAAATCAAAAGAGGATTTGGAGTGATCTCTCGTGTAACCCTTATATTCAGAGTTTTTGAGGATAGCATTAAAATCTCCGCCAACAGCCCAAGGAAGGGTGGAGATGCTACAATCTTTCAAAAAATTCCAAAGAGCTATACAATCAATTCTTATATTATTGGCATGCACAAAAGTGATGATGCAATTGTGATCATTGTTACAGAAACGCATATGAATAGCTTGATGACATTGAGAAATCACCTCAGCTTTCCATAGATTGTTCCACATAACCCAAATTCTATTAGAATCGGAATAGCAAACATTTTCCAACTTGCAAAAATGACCCACAGCATTAATAGCATCATTTTTAAGTTTAGGGTCAAAAATGGCAGCAATCAAAAAAAAAATTTCAAATATTAAATGTTTAAACCTATTTTTTGAGGAAGCATTACCAATGCCTCTGATGTTCCATCAAAGAATATTCATTTAGAGACAGAAGATGATCCACTTGGGACCAACTGGGCCGTATCAAAGCATGAGTTTAAATTTTCAGCCTTAAAGCTAGAACTTGGATTTTCAGAATCAGTAGCCTCATTATCAATAAGCAATGCAAGAGATTTATACCTATTAAAAGTTGGCATTATATTAGAGCTAAATTGGAGTTTTTTATTTTTCAGCAGCGTTTTAGGCTTAGCAAAGGTGACTAAATTATTGCATTTCTTTTTATCACCCACAACATCTTACTCAACAAATTCAGAAGTAGAATTAAGCTCACCATTTCCAAATTCGGCAGCAACCGATTGCACATCCTCAGAATGCAAAGCAATATCAACATTATTTGAAACAGTAGCAGTATTAAAATCAGCAGAGAAAGTAATATTAGAAAACATTTCAGATTTAGCCTCAATTAATTTTCTAACAGTAGAATATATATATATATATATATATATATATATATATATATATATATATATATATATATATAAGGTTTGGTAAATCTGCTATTGGATTGATTTGCATGCACTGTCTCACTCAGATTTGATCAGAATGCTGGTGTGGATTTGTGCCTAAGATCTTTAAATTTAAATGTTTATAAGCCAATAGTTCAAATTTCATAGTATAGAGCCAACTCTAATATGTTGCCATAAAATGCAAGCATATTTTGATTTATAGTCTTTTGAATCGAATAACCCAAAAATATGAGAGTATAGACAAATTATATGTGACAAGTAATCCTGCAACTATAACTAGCAATGGCAAATTAAGGGATAGGACTCTTCAACAATCAATATCTTCTCAAATTCAAGTTAATATGATCAAAGTATTGCATTTCGTCTTGAAAATCTTTCTTTTTAGTATGTTGCAGTTTAGCATCCTATCTTTAGTATTGGAAAATGAATGGGCTAGAATCCATGCTCTTGAAGAATTAAGCAAAGTTTTCCTTAGAAATGATCATTTAGATGTATCTTTTCCCAAATATTGCATGTGCTAGGACCGTCGTTTCTATTCAATCAATTGTTCAGCTTCAAGTTCAAATCCAGTTCAAATCACTATAAAAGTACGTAAGTACTTAGAACTTGTATTGAGTTCTATATATATTAAATTACTTATTTAGTCCTATGTTAAGTGCGTAAATCACTTGCATAGTTCTTATTACTATTTTTGTGCTTTACTTTCTCAAATTTTATGTTAACTTTCAATTATTTTGCAAGTTGTGTTAAAGGATTGAGGTGCTTTGATTCTATCTTGCATACTTAATTTTATTAAACTCTCATTTATCCCTAATTAAACTTAAGAGATCTTAAGGGCTTGATCAAGTGATTTACACTTAATCTAGATCTTATATCACCATCAATAATTCATTAATAATTCATTTGATTTGTCATTGATTTGTAATGTAATAGTTGGTCTTAAATTGATAAGGCTAGAGGTTAACACCTAATCTGTCTGATTCAGACCCAAGCACTTAATCACTTAAATAATCAATCTGATTGTAAGATAATTTGACTAACATAATTCCAATAATCTATTTGATTTGATATTGACTTTAATTTATTGAATTAGAAGTGCTAAGGAAATTATAAGAATTGATATGATTAAGCATCTGGACCAGAACTTAAGATCTTTGATTTTCTCTTAAATAAGATTATTAGCATGAAATCAACTATAAAATCTATAATGATTCATCACAAAATCAATTCCTATTAAAATTCTTGATTATATCTAATAATTGTAGTATAGGACTCAATCAGATGGAGCTACCCACCTGATCTAATTAACCAAACTAATTATATTGAGTATTTAGATATGTGAGATCTTGATGATCTTACATTATGTTTTATGTGATAATAATACTAGCCTTAATCATCTTTAAACCAATGAGGTAAGAAAGACTTATTATGTTATCATAAGGTAGAAGCTTAGATTATCCTATTTGACCCTAGAAGTTGATCTTGAATTCTTGTGGTAGAATTACCTAAATTACTTAGAATGAGATTTATTCCATGTAGTAGTATCCTATATTGGGTGACCCCTTGGTCACATCCTTGAAACTTTGTGTAGGATGTATCCCCTTTGAATTTTAGATTTATACTTTTGGTAATCCATGTTGATTAAATAGCATTGATGTAACCCAGATTGTTGGCTGAGTTTAGTGTTGTAGATCCATAGAGCTGGGTCACTCCAGTAATATTCAGTATTGGTGAGTCACTCTAAGTAAGACTTATCTTGTGCTATCCTGTGGGCTTAGGCAGATATAGTCTACTTAAAGTAAATCAATCAATCCTATGAGTGTTATAATTAGTGAACTAGATCATTAGTTTAAAAAAATAACTGTGACAGAGTTCTGCCTCCTATCATTCTGTGTGATGATAAGTGCAGTTATGAGAAAACTAAGTATCTAAAGTTACTCTTCTTAAGACACTATTAGTATGTTATATTTAGGGAAATGGAATCTTTAGTTTGTAGGAATAAATGCGACTGTGTTCTGCCTCCTATCGTTGTGCATGGCGATAAGTGATGTTATGAACAAACTAAGTATTTCAAATCACCCTCTTTAAAACACTAAGTATACTTATAATTTAGGCATTTAACAACTTAGTTTGATGAAGTAACTATGATAAAGTTCTGCCTCCTATCGTTGTACATGGCGATAAGTGCAGTTATAAGGAAACTAAGTGTTAAATTCACCTTTCTTAGAAACATACAGCTATGTGTATACAACCTTCCCATTTGATGATGTTAAGTAAAGTCCTAATTAAAACTAGTTACTGAAATTAGATTTAGGTGCCTGAATTCATTTTGATGAATTCTACACAATGGAGACTCTTGATTAATTGTTTGATTTATATCATTTTTCTAGATTTTCAGCTTTAAGTCATGTAGACATAGAAGAATAAGAATGATCATAAACATGATGTATGAGTATCAGTGAAAATTTATGGATTATGGAATATTGTATATATAACAATCATGGAATTTGTAGAATGATTAGTACTGGATTCCTAATTGGATATACATAAGTATTGGACTGTACGATTCATAGTAGTTCAGTTCAGTGATATATTAGTTACATATCATGACATTCAGTTTAGTGGCATATACAGATACATTTATTCAATGGCATGCAACATACCTTCACATATATCTTATTTAGTTTCAGATCATTTAGTGTCTTTTCCATTTTCAGTATCTAGCTTTACATTTCAGCATTACTTTACTGCAAATTTTATACAATTTCAGTTATTAGCGCCTTTACAGCTTTTCTGCAATTTTACTTTACTTTGCTTCAAATTTGTATAGCTGTATATTTTCAATTATTTTATAATATTTATGTAGCTTAATGTCTATCTTACCATTATGTTGAATAACATCTTTAAAATGCAAGTATATGCTAGTTTACAATTTTATTGTACTTTGACTTTATAAGTCTAATATTATTTTTCCTTTGTTGGCTTAGCCTTGTCATATATGTACATATGGCAGCAGCAGGGGGTGTGTGGTGCTAAAGGGTGAGGTGAGATTGATGTTCTACAAAAAAGGAGATCTTGCTCAGTTATTAAAATTTATGTTGCTCATATTTAATTAAATGTAATAAATGAGTTTCATTCTTATCATTATGCATTTTCTATATTGTATGTAAATAAACATATGTGGATAATATTGAATGTCTTCTTCTTATTTTTTTCACTGATATACTTATGTTTTTGCTAAGATTTTGCTCACATTTTGATTAATATCACGGATATATGTTGTCTATTATCTGTGGTATTAGTGAGAACTATCAGTTGCTTCTGTAATGAATAATTTGGATGAATGTTATAGCTTCTGCGCTCTGTATTTACTACTACTTATACTTATTATTGTGATGTGATCAGTATAAGTAATGTTAATACTCATATATATTGGATTCCTATTAAAACCACTCTTATAATCTAATATATATAAGCACTATATTTAATATTTAAGATAAGTATTTTACTCTTATCTTAAGGATTAGTCTTTCACTCTCCATTGGGGTTGAGTTTCAGCAGTCAGCAGTATTTAGAGAGGTTCAATGTTCTTCCCGAGTAACGCATCATTCCGCCAATTATTTGTTAAATCACCTCAGTTGCGCGTGGCGATGGGTGGGGCATAGGTGCGCTGCCGTCTGATCATACCCTAATGTCTTGTGAGCAAATGATGCGAGAGGAATAAGGGACAACATCGTTAGCTTTAAATAATTTGTATTATTAAATTAATTATATTTGATTTCCTCAATTAAATTTAATTGACTAATTGGCTTCAAAACGTTTCCAATAATTCACCCTTAGCTATTTGAAGGGTGAGGAATGCAATGTCGAATCAGATTTTGATTTCGAATGGTTTTTATTTATTCTACTTTTTGGGATATTTTAAATCCATTAAAATAATTGACAAAATTCTAATGACTTCCAAATGCTTCTAAAACATCACCCTGAGCTAATTTGGGGTGATGAGAGTAATGTTGAAGTCAGATTTTTGATTTGAGGTCAAATTAATTAGGTCATTTTTTCTAAATTATCGGGATTTCCCAGAATTAGGGTTTGATCCAAATGACTTCCGATTTGGACCAAAACTTCAGAGTGAGTTCCTAATGGCTTATTAAAGATATTGGAATCAAGATCTAGATCTATTTTAGTCCTGATTGACTTGGGTAACAACTTTGGGTTGTTGCACCCATGTACACCATTAGCTGACTCAAGCTAGTGGAGAAGAATTTGATAAGCATCAAATGTGTTAATTCTGAAGCAATCCATTTGACCATCCATTTATTCCAAGATAAATCAAAGTACTAGTGGGAGAACAGGCAAAACACGAAGTTCGTGGATTTTAAAATTGAAGATTTTCTATAGAAATTATTTATGGAACTTTAAAATAGGCTTTGATTCCTTTATCTGCCTAGACTATTCTTGAAGACGAACTGCTACATATCACTTAAGGAGGGAAATATGTCTTCGATTAAGAAATGGAGTTTTGGCATCTAACCCACTTCACTTCAAATTTAGTAAGATCCGAAACGTCAAGGTGCAACCGATTTCAAAAAGAACTTCGAGATTCAATATGGGCACATCTTGTTTCTTGTCAGTTCAAAAACTTTTCTAAACTTGTTGAAGCAATTAGTATGCAAGAGCATTTTCAATGTTAGATGAACAAGAGGAGGAAAGTTCACTTCATCCCTTCATGGAATGAAGCTTTTGAGCATCAAACGATAGCCAAAGTCTTCCACATCAAAACTAAACCAACAATAGTGTATGTCTCGGTGTGAAACATCTCCATCCCTATGGTAAGTTCTACCATCAGGGAAATCTCTACTTCACTTGTGGTAGGCCAAGACACTATTTCTACCAATGCACTTCTCAAAGACTATCAATGGAGTTACCATCATTCACTCCAAAATGGATCATGTCTTTCGCCCCCAACCCTTGAATAGTATAACTCCTACCCTTGCAGTTATACCACCAGCTATTCCTATTGTAGTCCCCAAAGGTGCACATGCTCCTGCCCATGCCTATAATCGTCAAAGCCGTGCACCTTAGAATCATCAACCATCTGCCCCTATAAGAGTCCACATGTTGACTCTAGCCTCTGCTTCTAAAGATGATGAAGTTGTATCAGGAACATCATAAGTTTCATTTTAACTTATATTATTTGCTTCTTATTTTCCTTCTACTTGAATTGTGCAAGTAAAATTATGTTCCTATTTTAAACATAGGCACTTTAGAAATAAGCAGCAAAACTTGTAATGTTCTCTTTGATACTAGACCAAGTCACTCTTCTATGTTAGAAATGTGGGTCAAAAATCTTAAATTGCCTTCCTATCATTTAGCAAATTTTTTAAGCATTGGGTTACCATCTGGAGCCAGCATGCAACCCCAACAGTTTTGCAATATAGCAATTCCCTAGGTGAGCAAAGTTTCGAAGCTACACTTATAATCTTCCCAATTGCAAATTTCAATGTAATCCTTAGAATGAACTGGCTAAGCAAGCATGGTGCATGATTAACAGTCAGAAGAAGAAAATCACTTTAGGCAGTGGAAGTTAAGCCAAATTATTTATAGATAGGTTCAATACCTAAGCTTCTCTGATTAATGCTTTAAAGGCTAACAAGCTAGTCAGAAAGGGAAGTGTTACTTACCAAGTGATTATACAAGGTTAAAACAAGGAAAATGTTCCTATCAGCAAGAATCATATCATTTGTGAATTCCTAGATGTTTTTCCTAAAAGACCTACCTGGTCTTTAACTGTTAGAGAAGTGGAGTTTACAATTGAGCTTATTTCAGGGATGCAGCCCATATCTAAAGATTCGTATTGGATGGTGCCTAAGGAGTTGTAAAGGTTAAAGAAATAACTTCATGAATTATTAGAGAAAAGTCTGATCAAGCCAAGTTCATCTCCTTGGGGAGAGCCAGCTCTTTTCTTCAAGAAGAAAGATGATTCCATGCGTATGTGCATAGACTATTGAGAGCTCAACAAGGTGACGATCAAGAACAATTACCCGTTATCTTGAATTGATGACCTATTTGATCAATTATCTGGAGATATGGTTTTCTCTAAGATTGATTTGGTGTCATGTTACCACCAACTGCAAGTTAAGGATGAAGATGTCGAGAAGAAAACAATTAAAACTCATTATGGACACTATGAATTTTTTGTGATGTCTTTTGGTCTAACGAATGCATCGTCCATCTTCTTGGACTTAATGCAGCATGTGCTTAAGTCCTTAGATAAAATTGTCATCATCTTTATCGATGATATTCTGATTTACTCAAATAGTAATGTAGAGCATGAACATCATCTAAGAGTTGTATTAGAGGAACTGCACAATCAACAACTATATGTTAAGTACTCCAAATGTGAGTTCTGGCTTGACTCAGTGGCATTTATGGGTCATGTTGTCAATGCTCAAAGTATTATAGTTGATCAAAAGAAGGTCAGTGCTGTTCAGGGTTGGTCACAGCCAAAGTAAATAACCAATATTTGAAGCTTTTTGGAATTAGTTGATTATTACAGCAAATTTGTTAAGGGTTTCTCCCAAATCACCTCTCCATTGACTAAATTAACTCACAAGGCTGTGCCTTTATATCTTGAGTTCTGAGTTTAAAGAAGCATTTTAAGCATTAAAAGACATGTTCTCAACTGCCCCAGTGCTCATCTTTCCAAAGAAGGCTTAGACTACCAAGTCTGCAGATTTTTTATAACGGATTAAATGCACCTATAAGGATCCTCATTGATGAAGTACCAGGAGGATCATTACGTAGTAAAACCCTTGAGGAGGCTTTTGATCTTCTTGAGGAAATGGCTAACTATGCATACCAATGGTCAACTAAGCAGCTAAATGCTAACAAAAATGAGGTAAATAATCTAAATGAATCAACCCAATTGGCCTCCTTGCAAAGGGAAGTGAAAATTCTGACTAATACAATTGAGAATATGAATGTTAGTGTTGTTCATGAAGTTAGTTGTGAGTTGTATGGGGGGAGTCACAATAGTGAATACTATAATCTAAACAACCCATTTGCTCCTTCACAAACTGAATAAGTAAACTTCATGAGAAACAACAATATGAACAACTCCCATAACAACCCTTACTCCAACACTTATAATCCAGGATGGAGATGTAACAACTTTAGGTTGTTACCCTAGCTAAAATTAGATTAATTAAGCTAAACCAAAGTTTGATTTTAATTCCATTGGATTCAATGGGTCATTTAAAGCTAAACCTAGAAGTTTGAAATCAATTGGAGCTAAATTGGAGAATTTGGAATTTTTGGCTATTTTTAAGCCCTGAAAAATATCTAAATTATTTTGATCTCCAAATTGAAATCTGATTTCATTTTTGAATTTCTCATACCCAAATTAGCGCTGATAGTGGGTGAGTGTCTGACGTTCAGACCCCCAGCTTGTTCCTGCGATCACCTAGAGTCCTAGAGTGGTCTGCATTGTCCTTGTCACAGCAAACTGAGGTACATCCTCTCCCATTTTCAGTAGAGCTAGTTTTTCAGCTCGTTCCGCTCTCAATTAAGCTTAGGTACTGTGCTAGGACCATCCCTTAGCTCCTAGCGGTCGCCCTGGAATCCTAGAGAGCCTTGGCAGTGCGCCAGACAGCCTAAGTACCGTCTGAGAGCACACTGCCAGTCGGGCCAATCCGCGCGAATGTGGCGTGCTCCTGAGCCATTTAGCCCTCTTATTAGTATCAAAACCCTCAGAGCAATAATTGTAAGCTGGTATCGAGGGTTAGGTTCGACCGTATCGATCAATTCGACTGAACTTGATCGATCCAGTCGAAGCTCTGAAAGGCAGAAAACGCCGAGTAGCACCCCAACGATCTAGACCACTTCAGGATCTCTCGTTGCGCCCTATTGCTCCCTCTTCGATCCCTGAACGTGTAGGGATCGAGATATCGGTGACTCGGGGACTCTGTGAGGAGAATTATCTTCTCATAGGTGCGCTAACTGAAGGGTCTTGGCTGAGTAGGCATCCAGCGATCCGGACCTTCCCAATTAGGGCTTCTAGGTTTAATCGACGCATCTAAGGCCAAGGAGCGTGTAGCCATCGAGATCAGGGCCTGGTGTGGCCTATGCGCGGTGAATTTTGTGATGGAAGGTAACCTTAGGGTTCGGGCTGCGAGCGCACGCGGGAGGAAGAAGACGGCGATTTTGGGCCGGGCTGAGCCCCGACCTGCGCGGTTTGGAATTTGGGCCGCGTTTATTGAATAATTTTAGGAATGCATTTTTAATGATTCCGAATTTAACTAATTAAATCCTATGATTCTAATTTAAATAAAAATACAGACTAAATTAATTAAATAATTGTAGTTATACGTATCCAAATGGTATGATCCAATATACCATTTGAATCAGAAAAATTCAAGGAATCTGAATATAAAATAAAATTCTAAATCCAATGGTTGGATTTAAAAATATTGGCTAAAACTTCTCTGTTTCTAATTAAATCATATAAAATTATCTGATTGTCCAATTTATGAGTTTAAGGGCTCTGATTGCTCCTTTTACCCTAAGGAACAATTCCAGACCCTTAAAATTATTTTTGGATAAGTAATTTTCTTAATCACTCCCTAATCACCCTAATTAAGGATTAGTGAATTAAACCCTAATTAAGCCTCTAATTTGGGTGGGAATGGTTCCTAATATCATATTAGACATAGTAAAACCCAAGTGTAAGACTTGATTGCCCTAAAGTGTCTTAAATTCACTAATCACCTTAAGTGCCTTAATTAGGTGATTAGTGCTAATCAAGATCATTTATGTCATCAAAACCTAAGATAAGGGTGTTTCCCACTTCATTTAGTCATATGAAATACTTTAAAATAGATTAGAACAAATTTGGACAATAAAACCCTAAAATCCCAATTTTAGCCTTAAGAGGGGCATTTTGGTCATTTTGGCCAAAATGTGATTTTAGTGTTCTTTAAGGATTGAAAATTTCATTAAGCCACTATAACATTGATTGGAATTGTTCTCTGAAATCCTAGGACAATAATAATCACTAATCTATAAGGTCTCATTAATTCCTTAATTTAGATACCTAAATCTTAAGCATTTCTTATAAAGATCATTGGACCTTAACTTAATTAAGTTTAATAATGAAGAGTTAAGTTAAGATAATATAAGAGTTAAGTGCTAAAAGAAAAGGAACTGGAAATGTCTAAGTGGAATTCTTAGCTTAAGATCTAAAGTGATCAAAACTCAGACCCTTAGATCCTAAGTAACCTAAGAAGGTCAAAATGGGTGTAATGTTAATCTAATACTTGGAATTGTCAGTTTTAACCTTAATAAGCTCCTTATAGTTAATTATGAAATTAGATCTAAAGAAAATCATAAATGGAAACCCTTAAGTCAAAACTCTAATTAGAAGTCTAAAGTGATTAAACTTCAGATCTTTAGATCTTAGATCTTAGACTTAGATCTTCAATTTGAATCAAATCACCTCCAATTGAAATTCTTTAATGATTGATTGTTTAACCTTTTGAAACCTTCCATGTGGGTATAAGATGATTCAATCAATAAGATAATGAAATTATCTTAAGAATTGAATATAGATCTTAGATTCTCAAGTTCTTAATTGATTATTTTATCTTATAATTAGTAGAATAGCCTTTCACTAAGATCTTAGTTCTTGAATCTTTCAACTTATAGGATTCTTTATCTTTAAATTAGGATTAGGTGAGAAACCTAGATCCTATTTAGAATATCACTTAGGATTTGGGACTTGAACTCAACCTAAGGTTTAAGTTCTAAATCCTTAAATCTTGATTTATTTGAATAAGATTTGAGTAAGAGAGTGAAATATTCATAAAATTAGGTCGTTGATTTGCTTATTTAAACTATATAGTCATCACATGATTTTGGATTAAAACTTGTTAAGTTATAATATTTAACTTTAAGGACGTAAATCTGAGATTCTACTCGATAGCTGGATATTGGAGATCCTAAGCTTGTACCTTCTCAGAGTAGTTAGATTTGGTAATTTAGACAACAACAGATATCACATAAGTCTAGATTGAGTCACTTACTTACTTTGACTAGATTGCTTTGCATACCTTGGATTTTGAGCTTTTGACCTTGAGCATAATAGGAAAAACTTAGGATGATACATCTTAAGCTAGTATTGTAATTTCATATTATTCAGTTTTGCTTTGTTTACAGTTAGTAGAATATGACCTAGCTTAGTCTGCCTCTTCAGTAGTAGTATTGTATAGACTGGACTCAGACCTAGCATATTTGGATGGCTAGGCTGGGGATTGATGGATTGATATTGGAGGCCCTGTATGGCCTATTGGTTGGTATGGCAGTACTAGGACTTAAGCTTATTACTACTTTAGTTGAATTGTTTTATTTTTTGATTTGTTTTGCCACATGCTTCAGTGGCCTTATTTTCAGTATTTGCTCGCTTTGCTACATGTCTCAGTGGTTTTATATTTCATACATTGCTTTGCTTTTGCCACATGTCTCAGTGGCCTTTCTTTTCATGTTTAATCTGCATGTTGTATGTATATTTTATGGCTTAGATATATGTATGAATGGCATGTTTAGGATGCTAGAATTTTATCATATTCAGTACTTGTGTTCTTTTATACTCAGTATATTTTACTTCGATCATAATCATGTTAGGATCATGTTTATTCAGCAGTTGCAGTTATTTTTGCTTTTAGCCTTACCTTGAATATTTAGTATTTTGTATGTGGCTTCACATACATTTTGCATGCTATAAATAGATAGTTTATAGTATTTCATTTCTTTCATAGCTTGTTGCGCCCTTACTACTTGTATGTGTAGTTAAATTAAATGTGATATCCTTTAATATTCAGTTCATTTAAATAGCCTAAAATGTACTTAGACAATTGTCTAACTGTAACCTTTTTATTTTGTTGGCTAGGGCCCTGGCATTTGTGATACCGACAAATGTCAGATTCAGACGTGTTCATGGGCAGTGTCGCGGAGGAGGAGCCAGTTCAGGAGGAGGACCTTCCCGCTGTTGTGTAGATAGTTTTGCATTGTTTATTTCAGTGAGGACGAGAGTCTTTCTTATTTTTTTTCAGTTATTCATTTCAGTTTGTAATAATTAAGTTTCTAGATGTACTCTACTTTATGCATTGTGATGAGTTACTTTATTGCATTTTCTTTCTCTACTATGTATGCTTGTGGATGTTACTTTATTTTGTACTGCTTCCGCCACTTTAATATTTATATTGATGGATGTTATGGCACTTGGTGACAAGCCCTTGACTTAAAGCAGGTTGGGTTCGCCTAACTTTTCTTAAGTTGGGGGATTTGCCACAGTTTGGAGCACCGTACTTTCTTATTACCAGTACGGGGGCCCCATAGAGAAACCATCCCAACTTTTCTTGGAGTGAGGGAAATGCTCAAGAAAACCTAAATGCCCAATAGCAAAATTAGCCAATGCAAAATGAAAATATTATGTATAAGAAAAATTGGAATAATAAACAAGAGTTCGATTTAGAAGAATTATTTTTTTGCATTCAAAACAGAAACAATGCAATTTATGAAAAGAACTGAAATGATAATGAACCATCATGAAACCTCCATTCAAGGAAATGAGAACATTAAAGTTCAGTTAGGGCAAATTTCCAAATAGCTATCTACTAGACAGCAAGGTATGCTCCCTAGCTCAATTGAATTGAATCCTAGAGAAATGGTGAGCATTATTGATGTAAAGATTAAGAAGATGAGTCACATTGATTGTAATAATGAGGAAGAGAAAGAACCAATAAGAACTACTAATCTAAATAATGGAAGGGATAGAGTAGCAACTAAAAGGGGGGACCCCAGTAGATTGAACATCCTATATGTGATTGAAGGCAAAGTCCTTTTAGATCCCTTGTGTGATCTAGGGGCTCCGGTAAATGTTATGCCATGGCAGACTTACACAAAATTAGGAATAAGGGGGATGGAGAAGACACCAATAATTTTGGAATTTCCTAATCTTGCATCCCAAACCCCTTTGGGAATTGTTAAGGATGTCCCAGTAGGAATATGGAGTTTTGTGATCCCCACAGATTTTGCGGTATGCGAATGGGATACCTGGAGTGAAAACCTACTATAAATTTTGGAAGGCCATTCTTTGCTAGCTCTTGAGCTATCATTGATATAGAAAGGGGACTCATGAGAGTGAAAGTTAAGGGTCTATATAAAGTTATAGACCTAATGCTTTATTATTTAAGAAAAAAATTATAAAGGAAAAATGGGATAAAGCAAATAGGGGGTTGGAAGAAAAGAAGGAGATTAGTAATTCTATAGATTATGTTGGTCACTATGATACCTCATCTGGAGGAAGTGACATTAAGGGAGAGAAGAAGAAGAAAAAGACTAGAAGAGATAGAAAGAAGAAAAAAGGAGCTCCCCTTGTTAATAAGGAAGTGAGGTGGAAAAGAAATCCAACATCAAACTAATGAGTTTGAGCCCCACCTCAGTTGGTGCTCACTCATTCATTCTGAAATTTGGGTGAGAAAACCTTTTAAGGATGTGAATCCAAGTTGATCTTTAATGTGTCGGGCTGACAACATTAAATCAGGTGCTTATTGGGAGGCAACCCAATCCAGTTTTCTATTTTACTAAGGTCTTGTTTTTAGGAGCAGGATAAATTTAATAACAACCAAAAACATTTTCTATGGAAGTAAAAATTAAATGAAATTTTTCTGCTGGGGAGAAACACCGCAGCGTGCCACAGCAGATTTATCTGCCACAACACACTGTAGCGGAATTGTTGCTACAGCGCACCATAGCAGGTAGCTCAGCACGATTATTTCAAGGATGCCACAGAGCGCCGCGGCGCGCCACTGCGCGCTATGGCAAAAAATGCCCAGCTGAAGAAAAAATAACTTTCTTGGATTCCTAAGGCAGTCAGAGACGCTACAGCACGCCTTGGAACTCCTAAACTGCAGAATGTGCTGGAAAAGCTGAAAATTTTCATCTTCTTTGAGTAGAAATCAAGTCACACTTATGGCATGAATTGAATCTATCTTTGACTAAGTATTATTGTGCCATAAATGTTACTAACTAAATCTTTCTAGAATTTTCTTTAAATCCTCTATAAAAGGCTGAGAAAGGGAGGGGGGGGGGGCTGAAGGATGCACTTCATTGAAATCCTAAGCTCTTCAGCTCTAGCATTTTCCAACTATTCTTTAGCATCACTTCTTTCAATCAGTTCTTATTATCATCTAGAGAGAAATGTCTTCAGGAAAGAAAACGGTTGCAAGCAAGGGAGCTTCGACCTCCACAGCTGGTGGAGTGTTCAATAAGAAATGGTTCTCTTTGGTTGAAGCGGAACAATGCTTCAACCAAGTCATCATCAAAAGGAAGTTAATAACTAAGCGAGGATTCGGGCTTCCAAATCCAGTAAACCTGAATCAAATTCTGAACCGGGGATGGGACCACTTAGTGAGTCCCACAAACTCCACGTACCTCTCTATAGTGCTGGAAGTTTATGCCAACACGATCAATATGGTGAGGCATAAAATTTTTATGAGGGGTAAGGCTGTGCAGTTTAGGTTCAAGGACATCGAAAGGATTTATATATTGGGTGAGGTAGACAGCTGTATTTATTTTAACCTGCTGAGCTCCTAATATGATATAGCAACAATAGCAAGTGAGATTATCTGCTCTGATTCAGGATGGAGAGGGATCTTAGCCAACATTCCTCGATCACTCCTCACGGAGTCAAGAAATGCTTGGCATGTGTTCATCTCCAGTTTTCTTATGCCATCTGAGTATCTCAGCGAGGTAACTCGGTCACGGCGCTGCTCTTTTGTGCACAACAAAGGGAGAGAGATATTCTCATCTCTAGCATTATAAAGGAGCAGCTCTGGAATGCCTTGACCAGGCCATGTGCTTTTATTTCTTTTGGGTCACTGATTTCAGGAATTTGCAAGGCCCAATGAGTAAAACTCCTCCCTACCGATATTGTGATTCCAACAGAATGTTGTTGCGCATGTACATGCATCAGCGGGATGTGGGTGTCTCCTTAGCGTGTGACATGCGCTTCATCAAGGGAGAAATGGCTAGGTAACACGAATTCCAAATGGAGTTCCATGAAGCTCTTGGAACAATGTTCCAAGAGTGTAAATTGCATGGAGAACTGGATAGGTCAAGGTTGTTGCGCCATCCTGCAGGAGAACCACTTCTGGACGATGACTTGGCCGGCGGATTATACGTATCGCTACGTAGGGGAGGAAGATGAGTCGGATGTGTAATAAGGTTGTGCTATTTTTTGCTTTATGTTTTCTATTTTTGCAATTTTGATTTCAGTTAATAAAATGAATTCCATATCTAGCGCCACCCTCATTTTTGCTAAAATTAAACTTGGAAAATAATTTTCTGCATGAGAGAAATTTCTGGATTCAATGTCAAAAATCAATTGTGTGGAACTTAGGATTCAAGTTTGCTTGAATTTAAGAGGAAAATGAAATTCATTCATACACCCCTTATTCATGTTTAAGGCTCTACTATTCTTGGTTTCCAAAACTTAAAATGAAATGTGCTAAAGCTTAAGTGTGTGGGGGGGGGGGGGGGGGGGGGGGGGGGGGATGGGATCTGAGAACTAAAACCAAGATGGCAAGAGGTGAGTGAGAAATTGAGGTGCTAGGCTCTTGTAGGACTTAATGATTACAATGGACTATATTAAGGGATGAAAAAAAATGACTCTCCTTTAAAAACTCCAAAAGAGAAAAGCAAAATTATCTAGGGATGATGAAAAATATCTCTCCCAAGCCAAAACATGTGAATATTTAGGATGAAGAAAAATATCTCTCCTAAATTGTTAAAATGTTCCTTGTGAATCATAAGAATGGGCACACATGGCACAATGCTCAAGCACTCACTAACTGTATCATTGAGGTTTGAATTTTAGGATCATCCCCCCATATTAAAAACATTAAGCATGATATTTTGATTTGAAACCAAATCAAATGTAGAAATATGAACTTGACTGGAGGGGTAGTAGAAACTTGGAGACATGAAGTAATCTTAACTAGAGCATACTTAATAACTAAATCCATTATACATTGGCATATTACTTTGAATCCTTAGGCAAAAACAAAATTATGAAAATCACACTTTTGAGCTTACTCGAGGACGAGCAAGAAATTAAATGTGGGGGTGTGATATATTCGAATTTTATAGCAAACATATAGTGCTTAAACATTCATATCATCATATATCCCTATACTTTGAGTAGAAAATGGTGCTTTCTCAGGAAAAATGAAGAAAATAAAATGCATGGGCTGAATTACCAAATTCTGGGTCAAAATCGCCATAGCACACCATGGCCCGCCACAGCGCACCATGGCGGCAAATTTAAAATTCTTCACCTGGAAGCTGAACTGCAGACCTGGAAGAAAGACCGATGCAGCATGCCACAACATCATGTCGCTGAAGTTAAATTAAAACCATACAAATAAGTAATATAAATATTTTTGATAGTCTGTCCACTGCTACGAGCCGCAGCGCGCCACTGCGTCATTTCTCGATGAATTATTAAAACCTTATAAACAAGAAATTGAACAGTCTTACAAAACTTTCTCCATTGCTGTGCATCACAGTGGGTAAAATTTCATTTTATAAAACTATAGATGAACTAATTGAATAGTGAATCTGCCGCATTTTTGAACTTTTAACTGCCGCAGTGCGCCTTGGCAGAAAATTTTATTTATTATTAAAAACTATAACTAAACTATAGGAATAGTACAAAAGTTTATCTGTTGTAGCATGCCGCAACACACCACAGCGAACGCTACAGTGATCGAGCAGAAAAGATACTCAATTTCATGCAAAAACAGCATTGGGAGCACTGCTGCTACAGTGCGCTGCAGCGGAACTGGCTTGGAACACTGTTGCCACAGCGCGCCACAACAAAATAGAAATGAAATGCTGCTGCCTCAGTGCACCATAGTGCGCCGCAGCGAACGGTCCAGAACCTCTAGAACATCAATTAAGGCAGTATGGGGAAGGCCACAAAAATGTGACCATTGGTCTTCCCAGCCTCTTGAAAACAGAAGACTTTATCACTGCTGAATCCCAATAGATTTTAATGAATGGAACATAAAAGGGGATAGGAGTAAATTCAAGAAAGAGGGAGAGCTATACCATTAAAGTTTTGAGACTGAGTGCATCCCTATTAAAGGTCAATCTCAGACCTTAAAAGGGCTCTAACTTTTGATATTAAAAGACTAATAAGGAGAGGCTGTCGGTGGAAGAAAAAGGAGAACTCTCTAAGTGAAAGAGAGTGACCAAGAATAGGAAGAATAGGAAGACAGCAAGGGAAAAAGGGGTGGAGCTTCAAGAGGATAGCACATGAAGAATCTAAGAGAACCCCAGAAAATCTCCAAATGATTCCTAGTATTTCCTCATAAACTCTCTTGATTTATTTTTTTTGTGAACTGATGGTAAGGTTCACTTTTACTTGTTTGTATACTTATTCTTACTTAGTAATAGAAGGCTAAAATCCCCTTAGAGAGGGTTGAGATATAGTTGTAAGAATATGTAAGGGATAAATAGTGTATGATGACATTATTTGAATATAATGAATAGATGTTTTTATCATTTATATTTAAATGTTAGAATGAATGCATTGAATGAACAAAAATTTTGAAATTATTTTATTTAAAAGAATTTGTGTTCCAATGCTAATCAATTGGGTAAGATCAAGGAAGGTAGTGCAAGTAGAGCGAGAATTATGTGACAAAATTCTCAAGCTCACTTGCACCCATCCTTAAAAGCTGTACCAAGAAATTGATTCTTGTGAACCAATTTCTCCATTAACCTTGCTCTGCTGCTCAACAAAGGTAGAAGGGATGGAGGACATTGGGAAACTTAATGGATGATGTGACATAATCTATTGACGCAATGTGAAGGACTTTTAATACGTCTGCACTTGCACACAAGTGTACATGGTCTGAAGTAATAATTTGGAACGTGAGTCCTGAGATTTATCATCCTCAGGGAATTGGATGTTCTGTTACTAAGGTATATCTACGTTCAAAAATGTTTAAGCTATGCATTTTTTATCGAATTGGTTCCTAAACAGCACAACAATTCTCAGTAGAAGAATATTATGATAAAAGGAGAGGAAAGTTGGGTCTCTCCCACATAATATGTTAGATGTCTTATGTATGATGATTCCTCAAGCATTCTTTTCTTCTTAGTTTAAAATTAAGTGCACATTGTCCTCCTGAGAGTCTAACTCGAATATTTACAAGTTCAAATCTAGTGCTTGAAATGAACGCATAATAGGTTCTATTTCAGCACAAAGACCCTTATAAGATTTTTAGATTATTAATTTTCCTCACACTTCTTGATCATAGAAATGAGGGTTGTTCATTTAATATCTTACAAGCATTAACTCCACTAAAAGCTTCACACGCATCATGCACAGTTTAGATAGTGGAGTGAGTTCATTTGGGCTCAATGATTATGTCACCTCGTTCATGAGCACTTAAAGAATCCCCTTATCTCTTCATGTATGCTGAGCAATGGAGCATAATTAGTGGTCTTAGCTTCACAAACGCTTCAACTCCGTAGTTGAGCATAGATCAAAGTGCATTATGCTCAAGAACTTTCTCACATAGTCCTAAGCTCCTATGCACTCATATAACAACCCAGTTATTACCTTAGTCAATTATGACTAATCTTATTATTAAATCTAATCCTAAATGATAATTAAGTCATTAGAAGACAACCTCTAGGATCTAGTCCAAATCAGGAGTCAAATAGATTAAATCCTGATTTCTGGAAAAAATCGGGGAACCCTAAAATTTGACCTATTTAAATTGACCTTCGATCGAAAAATGAACTTCCCCATTGTGTTCATTGCTCCCAAATTAACTAGGGGTGATATTTTCATGATAATCGGAAGTCGTCAAAATTTCAATGAATATTTTAATAATATTTAAATATCCCGAAAATTGGGAAATTAAAATACTCGTCGGATTGAAAAATCCAACATCGTCGTTGCATTCCTCACCCCTCAATTAGCTAGGAGTGAATATTTGGAATTTTCCCTAAAGCCATTCCATTATTTAAAATTGATTAAATTTAATAGGAAATTAAGATAATAATTAATTAAAATTAATTAATATTTAATATTAGTTAATTGCGGCGCCGTTAGTAATCCAACGCCGTCCGCCCGTTACGTCGCACCGCCGTTGGAATTGACGTCAGGATCAGCAGGCAATTTCCAACCGTCTGATCGGGGATCATACGGTCCCCTGGTCGCCTCCCCAGTTTGTGAACCCCTAGGGTTCCACGCGGCAGCTCGCCGCGCGACTGGCCTCTTCCGGCGCCCCGCAGCCTCGCAAGCTCTGCCCCAAGACCCCTTCCGCTGTGGGGCCCACGGGACACGAGGCATTTAAAGGTCCAGTCTCGTCGTTTTGGGCACGAGCTGCACTTTCGGAGCTGTCAATCGAGCCTTAGCCGAGTCTTTGTCAGCAACCGTCAAGCACCAGGTACGCACATCTCCTTCGATCTCCTACCAATTTCAGCAATCTAAATTTGAATCCTTATTACGAATAATTGATGGATGCCTGAACAGTTTCGATCGAGTCACGAGCAGCACGATCGATCGAATTTTAGAAAGCCTCCATAGTGGAAGCCGTTAGAACCCGACCCCGTCCAGGTCGAGTTAGCTAGGGTTCGAGATCGCATGCGGTGCAATCCCCGCGGCCCCTCACGGTTTGTCCGCGCGCCGTATGTGGGGCCGCCGCTGTCCCTCTGTGGCAGCGAGCTTGGGTCCCACCGCGTGACCCCCGCGGCCTATACCAAGCTGCCACATGGCTCGATGGGTCCACTTTGTTCTCATTGAGGGTACAGTGGGACCCGCGATGCAGCCCATAGCCAATCGTAGCCCGACACGTGGTTGTGGTTCCCGTCGCCTCTGCCACGCCCAATCAAAGAGCGCCACGTGGCAAGTGGCGTGTCCCGCGCCATGATTATCTGCAGAATTAATTAAAATAAAATATATTATATATAATTATTATATATATATATATATAGAGTTATATATATGCATATATTAAAAGAGACAGTTTATTTAAATTAGATTAATGATTGAGTTAATTAGGTTGGCAAATTAATTAAGATTAGTACTTAACAGCTAGATTAAAATATTAAACTAATAATAATTATAATTTAATTAATAGTAAACAGTAATTATAGTTAATATAATCCTAATATATATATATATATATATTATAATATATATATATTTGTAAAACAGAAACTTTAAGTATATATATATATATATATATTATATATATAATATAAGAACAGAACTTTAACTTTAGGATATATATATATATATTATGTATATATAATAATATAAACTTTAAGTATACAATGCATATATTATATATATCTATATATATATATATATATATATATATATATATATATATTTTATATATATAGAACTTTAGAATCTAATTACATTCATTTATACTTCCCTCCTCGCTTCCCTCTGCCTCTTCTTCCTTCCTCTTCCTTCCTTCCCCGTCCTTCCTTCCTTCCTCCTGCCTCCCGCCCCCTGTTTCCCCTTTCGGCCTCCCCTATGCCTCCTCCCTTGTCTTTTTGAATAGTAATTAAATTAAGTAAAATTAAATAAAACTTAATAGCTTAATAACTTTTGGTAGGATGATCCAAACATAGCCAATATATATCTCATTTTACTCAGAAAAATAAAATGAATTGAATGGTGTACTACAAAAATTAGTTTCAGGGTACGTATAATGTAGTGACATTTTAGGATCTATTTAAACCTACATAACCTATTTGCCCAATAAAGGCAATATGGATCTTAAAATACTCAGGAGAATAACCCCATCACTGTAGTAGTATTAGTTTTCTCATTGGATATCAGGATAAAAGTCAACCCTTGACACAATAGTTGACTTTGAGGGAAATGACCAAAATGCCCCTAAAATTCAATTGATCATAACTTAGCTATTTGAAATTAAAATTCATTGTTCTTGGACTCTATAGAATCCTTGGTCCGTAACCAACAGTAAACTGCAATAAAAAATTTAGGTTCCATCAGATGTAAATTACAAGTTTGCCTTTTAGGTTAAAACCTTAATTTAGACCTGTATGACCCGTTTCTTATCCAAATTGAGAGTATTTATTGTCTATCTTCAAGTTAGACGGTAAGGAATCATTTGACAATAAAAAACCTCAATTTGGACACTTAATCAAAAGTTGATATTTTAGACCTTAAGTAGGGGGCAAAATAATCATTTTGCCCAAAATTTAGGTTAAACATTCTTAACCTCTAATTAGCCTTTTAAATTACTAAAACTAATATTTGAACTATATTAAAGTTAATTAAGTTAGTAAAATTAAATATTAGGTCAATTCGTCAAATTTTCTAAAAATCTTTCTAAGTCATTTCTTTAGGATATTGCACATCGTATTATGACCATTCTTGAGACTAGGACTAAATCATATGTTAGATTTTATTTATTGAGTAAATGGGTCACTCAATGGATGAATCTTAGTTTTATTAGTTTTTTAGATTTTTCTTTTCTTTATAACTTATTTCGATTATTTTGGGTTTTGACACTAGATTTAGGCTAAGAGATTCATCCTATTAAGTGTGATTTGCTTAATAGGATTGCCTTAATTAGTAGGTCACTATTAGAATAAAACCTAGATCTTAGGTCTTATCCTTTTGAGATTATGTGATTAAGCCCAATCTCTTGGTGTTTAATCCATAATCTATAGCTTAGAAGATCTTGATCAGATCTTAGATAGAACGTCTAAATTCACAAAAATTAGGACGTACAATTTATTGATTTAACTCATAGTCGTAATTTTATTGAATTAGATTAGAACCTAATCAGTTTTAATCATTTTAACTTATAAGGCAGACTTTTAAGTTACACTCGATAGTTGGAATTGGAGATCCTGAACTTGGGTAACTTGAATAGTTAGAATGGTTAAACTAGAAAATAAATAATATCACCATGTTTAGTAGAGTCCCTTGCTTACTATTTGATTTTTGTGCTATGCATTCATTGTATATTTGTGACATATTTTCTTGAGCATATCATATAAGACTTTGATGTATAAATAAAATTTTAGGAAAATATGGAGACTCCTTAGATTCCTTATAAAAATATTAAGATAAATAATTAAAAATAATAATTGCATGTGTTTGAGCTGCCTCTTAGTTATGTCTTCTGCCTATTCTCCTTGTTGATGCTAGGAAAAGACTATGTTTATATATTTTCTCCTTAGTCTCCTTGATGACGCTAAGAGAAAATTTGTTTGTATTTCTGCCTATGCCTCCTTGTATGACTCTAGGAGAAAACCCTATATCTTGCCTAGTCTCCTTGATGACGCTAAGAGTATATAGTCCCTATATCTTGCCTAGTATTCTTGATGATGCTAGGAGTATATAGTATTGCGCCTTAGCCTCCTTGTTGACGCTAAGATCCTTTTGATATTCAGTGGGCTAGATTAGCTCTTTTTTGTATGGTAGATTGTACACGTATATTCATATATATAGTTTTGATGTATTGTATACATTTCAATATTTTCATTCAGTCAACTATTTCCTTGTTCTGATTATATATATTTTGGGATGTTAGATTATTGCTACTATTTATATGTATCACTATTGAGTTGTGTATTTAATTTGCATATTTCTTTTGATCACCAGTATGTTTAGGAGGTAGAAATTTTTCTCAGCACTTGTACAATTACTTATACTTATATGCCCTGCCTTGTTTAGCTTATATTTAAGGCATGTCTTAGCCTCCTTTTTGCTTAAGTTATAAATATTATTTATAGATTTTTCATTTACCTTGTTATGCTAGTTGCTCCCTTATTTAATATAGATGTTGCTTAGAAATTATTAAATGATGATATTACAAAACACATAAAACATATCATCTTAAATGTACTTAGACAATTGTCTAACATAAGATTTCTTTTTTTTGGCTGGAGCCCTACATTGTGAAACTGACAATAGCAGATTAATATCAAGTAGAAGATCAAGTGCTAGAGGAGGTGCCTTATCTAGAGGAGGAGCCTTTAGAAGGAGCTGCTTAGTTTTCTTATAAGTGAGGATAAGAGTATTTATTTGCCTTAATCACTTAAACTTTAATATGATGTAATAATACAGGTACCATGACTGTGTGTTTTAGATTACTATACTAGTTATTCTGAGTTATATTTCATGCTATTCATATTGTGATGCTTGGATGTCCCTTATTTAAACTGCTTCCGCACTCTGTATGAATTTCCTATAAAGTGACTGAATATTTGATTCTGTGCTTACTCCTTCCCTTATTAGGTGGATTTATGGATTTCATCCTAATCCAATAATAAGTGAAGGGTTAGTCAGAGTGACACTCCACCCCTTAGCTAATCTTGTGGATTAAGGGGTGAGGCGCTATAGTTGGAATCAGAGAATTCCATGAGATGTTAGATCAGAATTTGCATTCGTATCTACCTAATGGAATATTCTTCTGATAATTCAGTCACTATATCAGAAACATTGAAGTCACATCCAAGGCACCACAATATTAAACTCAGAATAAGGAGTGTAATACTAGAATTATAGAAGTTACTATATAAAGAAAAATCATAAAATTTAACTACTCAACCTAACAACTTCTGTAAACATACTCAGACATACCGGCATGACGCTTAGGCTGCATTACCAATGATTTGAAGATAGGTGGGGACACGTTGTCCAAATTCATCAACAATACGAGGATTACATAGAAGGAGTGTCAGAATCTGAAGCCCGGATGCTAGATCGACTACTCTAGCAAAGTGTATTTAGGGGATATGATATCCCCTTTGTAGCCAAAGGATGGCTAAGGAGGACAGATTTTGTGTTTGAGACTATTAACTGCCTAGATAATGTTAGAATTCCCATTGTATCCCTCCTCCTACAAGATAGAGCCAAATATTGGTGGAGCATCACCCTACGAGCACTTACCCGTCGACGTGAAGGATTGCGAATAGAATTCACCTATGAGGAGTTTCACCGCGCCTTTATCACCCGATATATCGGATAGATATCTTAGCTTTTATTCATATGCTATCTGTATTACCTTAAGCATCTTTGTACCCTAATTTTGAATTAAGCAAATATTCTTACATCGCTTAATCTAGATATATAAGAATACAACTATACAAGCATGATAGGATACGACCTTTTCGCCCACTTTAAAGACAGGTGAAAGTTCGATGTGTACTTAGCAAAAAGATATGGGAGAGAAGTCCAAGGGGTCTCCCCAGAAGGAGCCAGTGTATTAGAGAGGATGCTAGAAGATGCTGTGTACCGGGAACTGGACTTCCCTATCCTAGCTAAGGAATGGTTACAAAGGGTGGCCAAAGTGTTCGATGAGCTGTAATGCCCAGATTGCATTCGACTCAATATCATCGACATCCTCCTCCAAGACTATGCGGAGGAGTGATGGACTCGCAAAGTGTGGGTGTTCGAACATAGATTTGCCCGCCGCTGCTGAGAGATAACATACGCAGAATTTTCCCAAGCTTTCACTAAACAATACATAGGATAAACTCAATGTTTTCTCAGTTACTATCTTTCATTTATCTACTATTTTCAGTGATGTGTTTTCATCTTTCATCTTTGATTAATAAAAGAGATAAAATGTTATGCCCTTCTATTTCTTGGATTTCTGAATGTGTGATTATTTAAAACTCAGATTCTAGCAAGAGAGAATGAATCCAAGATAGAGCCCCTCCCCTACTCCCTCCAGCTCCTCATCCAGTGAGGTAAGCGCCTTACTGGAGGTGGTAAAAATGATGGTGGAATCTCACCAGCAACAAACAAAATTTAGCCAAAAACAGGCCATGAAGGCCGCAAAAGCACAAGCAAAGCAAGCTGAATGAATGGAAAGGCTTCTGGTGTCCCAGATAGCCTAGAACCACACACCGGTGGACGCTGCCCCAATGCTGCGATACTCCCATCAGCACTATATTCAATCCACAGATGAACTGCTACATAACTTCCTACGTCTGAGACCCCCCACATTCAATGGGAGTCTATCAGCGGTAGACATGGAGGATTGGCTGAGGATGGTGGAGAAAGTCTAACGAGCATCAAGTGCCCTGATACAAAAGTAATCTTATTGGTCACCCACCTACTCCAAGGCCAGGCGGAGCACTGGTGGAGCCACAATCGTACTACACACTTCACCGACATCCATTTGGAGGAAATCTCTTACAAAGAGTTTGAGGAAGTGTTTCACGCTGAATACATTCCATTGTCTGAGCACCGCAACATGGCAAAGGAATTCCTCAAACTGCAGCAAGAAAATCACACAGTGGTTGCGTATGACGCGGAGTTTAAAAGGCTCACCAGATTCTTCATGAGCATGGTGCCCACCGAATCAGACAGGTGCCACCATTTCCAGAGCAGTCTTTGACCCTCCATACAAGCCCAGGTCATGCCATTCCTCATGACCAGCTATCGGGAACTTTTGGAGACTGCCAAAGTAATAAAGAGGCACCAATAATGAAAAGCTAAGAGACTCACTGACTCTGCAGTGCACTGTCAGGATAACTCAAAAAGGGCAAGGGTTTATCAAATCGAGGCAGAAAGCCCCTACTACTAACCCTTTCAATGGTTGTACGAAGCCACATCCTTATGGCAGATGCTTTCACGGTCAGCAAGTCTGCTTCACCTGTGGTAGACCTGGGCACGGTTATACTCAGTGCCACATGACCGATATGTTTGATGGCGAGCCAATTAAGCGCGTGCAAGGCCAGCCAGCATTCGATCTCTACCAAAGAGCTCCTGCCATTGCCACAGCACGCCCGGTGCTACTACCTCCTGTTCCACGATGTGAGGCACCTCCTACCTCTCGTCCTAGCACATCGAGGCCACCTCTCAGGCAGCCCTACAACAACAGGCCTGCTGGCCAGGCCTGAGTCTGCACCCTCACACCTACTGAGGCCACGGAAGATAACCATGTGGTGTCAGGTACACGCTTCTGAACCAATCTATCATTTATTATTGCTTGCTTAATAATAACTTGTAGACTACTGCATCCATAATTAGGTACAATTTATATAAATAATAAGTCCTGTAATATTCTATTCGAGACTAGAGCAAGTCACTCCTTCATCTCTGAGAGCTGGACGAAGTCTCTCAATTTGGCAGTACACTGCTTAGCAAAACCTCTAAGTGTAGGATTACCGTCCTGAGCTCAACTGCAAGCCAGCCAATTCTGCAAGCTACAAGTCCCCTTCTGAGAGACAAAATTTTAAGCCAAGCTTGTAGTATTACTAATAGCCAATTTTGATGTTATTTTAGGTATGAATTAGCTAAGTCAGCATGACGCCATCATCAACTGCCAAAAGAAGAAGCTCACCCTGGGTAGGAAACAAGTTAAAACATTTATAGGGAACTTAGTACAAAAGCTTCTTTAGTCAATGTTATTCAAGCCAAGAAGCTAGTCAGCAAAGGTTACAGTGCCTTTCTAGTGACGATACTAGGGGAAAGGAAAGAGGATGTTCTTATATTCTAAAACCCTGTCGTTTGTGAATTCACCGATGTTTTACCTAAAGACCTACCCAGTCATCCACATATTCGGAAGTCAAATTTGCAATCGACATTGCCCCAGAAACCCAACCTATTTCTAAAGCACCCTATAGAATGGTACCCAAGGAGCTGCAAGAACTAAATAGGCAACTGCAAGAGTTACTAGAGAAAGGTCTTATCAGGCCCAGTTCTTCTCCATGGGAAGCACCAATTTTATTTGTCAAAAGAAGGATGGGTCCATGCGGATGTGTATTGATTATAGAGAGCTGAATAAAGTTACTATAAAGAACAAGTACCTCTACCCTGCATCGATGATCTATTCAATCAGTTAGCAGGAGCAAAGGTGTTTTCAAGGATTGACCTGCGATCGGGATACCACCAGTTATAAGTGAATGATTCCGATATAGCAAAGACTACTTTCAGGACTAGATATAGTCACTATGAATTCCTAGTGATGTCATTTGGACTGACAAATGCGCCTTCTATCTTTATGGACCTAATGCAGCATATATTGAAGCCATATCTGGACAAATTTATCATCGTGTTCATAGATGATATCTTAATATACTCTAAAATGAAGAAAGAACATGAAGGTCACCTCCGGACCATGTTAGAAGAGCTGAGAAGTCACCAGCTATACGCCAAATATTCAGAGTGCGAATTTTGGCTTGAATCTGTTACCTTCATAGGCCACATTGTAGACGCTCAAGGAATCAGAGAGGATCAAAATAAGGTCAGCGCAATCCAAGAATGGGTACAACCTAAGACCGTGATAGAGATCAAAAGTTTCTTGGGTTTGGCTGGATATTATAAAAGGTTCGTGAAAGGCTTCTCTCAGATAGCCTCTCCACTCACCAAACTTACCCAGAAGGTTGTACCCTTTGAATGGTCGCCAGCGTGTGAAGCAGCATTCCAGGCACTAAAAGATGTGCTTACCTCTGCCCCAGTCCTAGTCCTTCCCAAGGAAGGAGTAAACTACCAAGTCTATACTGATGCATCTGGTATAGGCTTAGGTGTTGTATTAATACAAGAATGGAAGGTTATAGCATATGCTCCCCGTCAACTGAAGACCCATGAAAGAAATTATACCGTACACGACTTAAAGCTAGCTGCTGTAGTGTTCGCCTTAAAGATTTGGCATCACTATCTATATGGGATTCAATGCTCAATTTTCACAGATCATCAAAGTCTAAAGTATATATTCACCCAGAGAGAGCTGAACTGTAGGCAAAGAAGATGGTTGGAATTGCAGTGACTACGATATGGACATACAGATCACCCTAGAAAGGTCAACGTCATAGCTGACGCCTTGAGTCATTAGGCCACCCTAAATGCCATTATATCAAAGATCCCGTTAATAGAAGAATTTTCGCAAGATGAGCATCAAACCTATCTGTGGAGACAAACTCAGCTCAGCATTGGCAAACATTAATGTGGAACCCACCTTTCACAGAGACGTGTCCATATCACAAACTAAAGATGAAGAGTACTTAGGTTTCAAGCAAGCCATTGAAAGTGGTCATCGTACCGATCTTCAATTCCATAAGGGTGTTATTTATCAAGGGGATCGCTTATGGATCCCTAAGTTCATGCACTAGGAGGTGCTGATCAAAGGCCATAACTCCGGATACCAAATCCATCCCGGGGGCTCAAAGATGTATCAGGACTTGAAGTTATCATTTTGGTGGCCATGGATGAAAAGAAGCGTATTAGATTTTGTGGCTAAGTGTCACATGTGTTGCCTAGTAAAGGCAGAGCACCAGAAACCAAGCGGTCTACTGCACCCACTAGAGATCCCTGAGTGGAAGTGGTCAGACATATCCATGGACTTCATCATGAGATTACCTCAGGCAAGGTCTGGAGCTGACACAATATAGGTTATCATAGATCGTCTCACTAAATTTGCACACTTCATTTTAGTCCGACAAACTGATTCAGTGGAGAGGTTTGCAACGATCTATATCAAGAAAATAGTTCGACTTCACGGTATCCCCAAGACTATCATATCGGATAGAGATAGCCAATTCACATCGAAATTCTGGCAGGCAGTCTATCAGGATCTGGGTACCATATTAGCCATGAGCACAGCCTTCCATCCTTAGACAGACGGTCAAACAGAAAGAGTAAATCAAGTTCTGGAAGACTTGCTCTGTCTCTGTATACTAAACTTTGCATGATCCTGGGAAGACTACATTCCTCTAGTAGAATTTGCATAAAATAACAGCTTCCAGGAGAGTATTAAGATGGCTCCTTATAAATCCCTATATGGTAGGAAGTGTTCTATGCCAATGGCATGGTCAGAAACAGGAGATGCTCAGCTGTATGGCTCCGAATTGGTAGAAGAGACAAATAAAAAGGTGAAGCTCATACAGCAAAGAATCAGGGTAGCACAAGATAGGCAAAGCAAATTTCACGACATCCATCGACGCCCCTTGGAATTTCAGGAAGGAGACTCTGTATATTAAAAGGTTAGCCCTATGAAGGGTGTATATCATTTTGGAGTTGCGGGCAAGCTCAACCCGAGGTATGTCAAGCCATTCAAAGTGTTGAAGAGGGTAGGGTTAGCAGCATACCAGCTGGAACTGCCGGTAGATTTTGCTGCAGTACACAATCTATTCCACGTATCGTCCTTAAGAAGGCGCCTTAGAGATCCGTCTCATCTCGTGCAATTCCCAGAAATTCAGATCCAGCCATATTTGAGGAGCCAATTCGGATCCTAGCTCGTGACCGCAAACAACTCAGAAATCATGCTATCAATATGATTAAAGTCCAGTGGAAGAATCGTTCTTGTAATGAAGCCACCTGGGAGAATGAATCTGATATGTGAGCCAATGTAATAGCCCAAGGTTGTTAATCATCATTTAATCATCCAATTAACTTCAAATCTCTTCTATCAAGTCTTAATTAGTCATTAAGATCAATTTAAGAAGTCTTGGTCAAACTAAGAATATAAACAAACAAAACCCTAATTTTGGGTAATTCTTAAAATCAAGAAAATGAGGAAATTAATTTAACCTCAGATTAAAAATTGAACTTCGTCATTGCGTTTCTCACACCTAAATTAGCTTGGGGTGAAATTTTGATGAGTTTTGGAGATAGTCAAAATTTCTTGATTCTTTTATTATATTTTCAAAAATCTGATAAATGAAATAATTAAGATGACTTCCGATCAAAATTTCGATTTCATTTTGAGTCATTTACCCTCAATTTAGCTGAAAAGCAATTTTTCAAAAAAAAAAATTTGAAACATATAATCACATATACTTAATTTAATGAAAATTTTCAATTTATCAAATAACATATAAATATATATATATATATATATATATATATATATATATATATATATATATATATAAACAGAACTCCATTATTTCATTTCATCGGCTGCCCTAATTTCTCCTTTTGCGACCGACCCCTTTCCCTCTTATTCTTATCCTCGAGCGGCGAATGGGATGCAGAGACGATGCCGCTCAACTAAGACGAGAAACGACGACACGTGGCCTCCACCGCTTGTATAATCCATTAGCTGTCTACCTAGATACCTGGATCATCAATACAACCTCATCCACCCGCAAGTTACAAAGCACACAGCCAAAAATCCCGATCTAGGTAAGTGTCGAAGCCATACCTATTCAATCTTTATTTAGACCTCGATGCTTCGTATTCAAGCAGAGAATCGCAAGCAGTAGGCGGCGTAAAGGACGACTTCCTAAACCCTAAAGTTGCGACTCAGGTACTCCTCCTGATTCTCCCCTCAGGGTCATTTGCAAAAATGTTAACTTAAGACTTTAAGCTGTCAAATAAGGAACTCATTAAGATTGAGCGAAATTTGCTATTGTGTTTTATTCAAGTCTTACAGAGCAAGCAAATATAGTTGTACTAATATACTGAATCAAATTACTTGAAAAAAAAATTCACTTTTAACCATTCAATAGAGTTCAAGTTTCTTACCTTGTCTAGAATAGATTGATAAGACCACAAGGTTTGTACAATGATTTTATGGTATTGCACTTTAAATCATTCATCTTGGGAAGGAATAGAATATGATGTCAAGCCAATTTTAAGCATAATTTTTTTATTACTATTGTGTATGTGTTAAATGTTTTAGTTGATTCATCAATTTAAGCGACCATGAATTATGATTTTTGCTCTATTCGATCTCAGTGGAAATTTCATTCAACTGATAATTGCATAGAGGTGTAGCTAATGAAATTATATTTAAAGTGTGTCATTAGCATTAAAACTTTTAGGTCCAAGTGTTTTTGTCAATGCCAAACATTCGTAAAGTCTTTTGATAATTAATAGGCAGGAGGATCTCATAGTTATGATAAACATTAATTCATAATTGTTGTTGGTGGCACCTTAAGATACTCCTATATGTCTATTTTCTTACAGTCGAGCCTTTATTGCATTGAATAAAAGATTGAACTTATTGAAAGTGGTATAAGGCTTAGGTAAAAGTTTATTTAACTCATGCATTAATTTTGAAAGTTGATCTTTAAATCAACTGCTGAATAACTCAAGGTATCTTTGCCTTCATTTGCTTGGATTTGTACATAAATAAAAGAATATGTTGGCATTCTTACTGATATAAAAGGTTCAATACATTTTTTCTTATGAATATTTGCAGAGTATTTGGACAACTGGATATTTTTTTTACAAATATGAATATATGCATATGCTCACCTTTTAGGAGCTCTAAATCTTGTTTCTGATAGAGATTTTGGTACAAGTGATGGTTATTTTAATTAATCTGATAACCCATACCTTTTTAAAGATATTCTCAAAGATGATGAATTATGGAAAATGGATGATGAGCCCAACACCATTCAATATTTTTGTCATGTGGATGAATCGAGGCATATTTTACAACATTGATGTGTACTTTAGGATCTTATCCTAACATGATTAATATAGTGGTACTTTTGTAAATGCAAACAACTAAGAGCTTTCTATTATAAAACTTGAGAGGTCTATGCATTTCAAAATTGAAGAGTTGTATACTATAAATTTAAAAGTTTATTATTTCTTATCCATATCTATGTATCCATGTATATACAATTATATGAATATTTTAATATACTAAATTACATAGATACATAAATATACCCATGCAATCGTACATTAGCATATATGTATATGCCGCATCATCTTTTTCAATACTAGTATTTGGTTGCTTGAGGTTTCAATATTTAGCCAATGAATTGTTTATGTTGAATCAAAAATACATTTTCTGTTTGTTCAACTTGACCAAAGTGATCATCATTTTATACTTTAATATATAATTATGCGCATATTTGTTCCAACAAGTGCACTGTATTTGGAAAGTTTGGTGTTCTCAAGAAGTAGTATTTAGACCTTCTTTGAGGTTTATTTTGAACATCTTGCTGCTACGATATTTGTTTCTCTTTGCCTAATTGGTGGGATTTAGATGATTATAAAAATTGTATACAAACTTATGATGTCTTTTTTTTAAATTACTTCTTTTACTTCAATATGATATCGTTGAGAATACCAAGTTCATATGGGTTATTTATTATTGCTGAACATAAAACATGCTCATCTCTTCTAGTGATAATCGATACAAGTTCTTTTGATTTATTGTTTTCTACTATCAACTAATAGTATTAACTATTAAATACTAAATATTGTACATTGATATTCATACTATGGAACAATTGCTATCATCAATACAACTTTTGTTGAGTCAAACAAACTGATATTGGACCCTACTGAAATTTTTGGTAAATATAGTTATTAAATTTGGATACTTGTATAGTCTAAAGATTTGTATACAAAAATTTAGAACTGCAGTCATTAGTCTCAACTTGGATTATATGAACATATTGAAAATTGTTTAATATGATTATATCTATGTTTTTAGACTTTTATTGCTCAAGTCTTAAAATATTTGTTTCTCTACTGGAATTTGGACCAACATTTAATTCTTAACATTCATTTAGTGGCAAATAATAAGCATTTGTGAATTGGGGTAAAGAAGGTATATAAAGATTTATTGGCAACTCCATGCAAAGAGATGGTTTATTTATGTTTCCAATTATTTTATTCTTGGATAAATTTCAGTTTTATAATGGTAACGATTTTTAGTTCATTCCATTTATTCGGAAATCTATAATTTACTTAAGAATAATATTGTTGTAGACCAAAATGTACACTTACGTCTTAACGGATTACTTTTGAAAGTTTCTATTAATCTTTCATTCTTAAATTTTTATTGATTTATATGCCTTAATATTAATGTGATGTTTTGAACATTATCTCTTAGCCTGTATTTGCATCAATCCTGGGTTAGTAATTTGTTTAGATGTTCATTGGCTTGCAACATTATTGAGAAAATTCTTCCTCACTTCAGATTACTGGTTTATTCTTTATCATTTATTTGTTATGCATTGTACAATTCTTATTGTTATATGTAACAGCTGTATTCATCAACAAAAGATAAAGCAGTATTTGAATGTAGCTACTGTATTCATTACCTAAGACAGCACTTTCAAAGAAACACAGGATGTTTACTCATTTTTATCAGCCGAATTCTACAAGTAGATCTAAAACTATCAACTGTACACTTGACACTTTATTAATTAAAGGCACATACGATACAGATTTAGTGTTGTTTATTATTTACTCCAATTATTTACTGCTTTCAAATTTTATTCGAATTAATTATTGAAGCACATCTGCATGGAGCCCGTCCTTATCTACTTAAAGGTTCTTTTGTTTTGCAGTGTTTTTATTATTTTTTTAATATTTTTTTTGTTATCAAATATTAATAATGGGTGCATCTTTAACTCAAAAGAGTTTGTCTGCATGCAAATAATTATGGAGATTTTTGCTGGGTAATGAAGAAAAAACTTTTATTTGCTTTAATATTGCCATTTGATTTCCAGCAGTTTCTTTGTTTTCCTTTGCCCAACTCGCCATGGCATGCGTCAAGAATGGCTTCCTTTTGTTTTCACTAAAAATCTTACATTACATATATTGGGTGCTCTTAAATAAGTTTCTTTATAAGCCCTTTTCTATACCCATTAATTAATCAAAGTATTGCAATATAATAACTAATGACAAGCCATATTTTTTATGATTTAACTTGCTGGCACTTCTCATTTTGATTGCACGTATCATGGTTTTAATGCTTGCAAAATCACATTATTTGCTTAAATAGTTATTACCATTACACTTAAAGCAATATCAACCAAAATTTTATGATTATATTTATATATATATATATAATCTTATTAATTAAGTAATTCAATTTAAAATTTTGATGACTAGTCTTATGCAAGTCATATAAGTGTGTAAGACTAGGAGTCTTTTTATATTTTAGTTAGGTTTCTATAAGACCCAAGAACATGTAAAAGTTAGAAGAAGAAGATGTGACAGAGAAATGGAGAAGAAGATTTGATATATGATTCAAAATCTTCTTCTTTTTGAAGTTTCTGTTTAAATACTAGAATTTTAGTTTGAAAATTAGATACCAAGCTTGTAAAATATGTAAACATTTGTAAGAGTTCGAACTTTATATAAGTTTTATATTACAAGGTAAATTTTCAAGTTATGCTGTCTAAATTGACTTTTGAATTATAAGCATGCTTTAATAAGAAGCCAATGTTTTCCCTCAGTATTGTTTCAATAAAATCAATATTGACTTAGATCGAATGGAGGACTCATTTTTAAATTTAATAAGAAACAAGAGATTTAAGTTGCATATAATTTCTTATAAGAAAATGATTGAATAAGGAGATATGTCGTTTAAAGTTTGATTATATATATAGTCAAGGGCCACTTATGTCTATACAAAAATTTTCAATTTTATTAAACAAAATTGTTTGATGCAAAGTGTGCTAAATATAATTCCTTATTATAAATTACATATGCTGAAATTGATAGCTAATAGTTTAATATCATATTTTATTCCAGTTAATTTTGGGATGTTCAGACAGCACTGTTAAATTGCGATTTATTGATTTAAGCTGCTTAAATAATATATTTCACTTTCTTCATCCCTTTCATTTACTTATATCAAATGCCTATATATTCTAAATTCAGAGGACATTTGGCATGTCCTGAACATTTGCTATCACATTCTATTAGTTGTGTTTACTTGTATTTCTTTATTTTTGATTGGTATGAAAGAAATGGAGACAATGGATGAAATAATTACTGTTCTATTAATATTTGAATTCATCCATCTTTTATTATTTGACCTATAGTTTCAAGTGCACCCTTAACTGAGAAATACTTAATTTATTAATAAAACTTTTGCCCTGCAAGTTAGTATTCTAGTTTATTAGTTCATTTTCAGCAAGTCTTGTCAAGTTTTCCTAATGATATAAGTATACTGCTTGATAAATTAGAAGGATGTCAACTAATTTAGCAAAAATTCTATGTGATCATATGCTGCCTTGTATTTATAATCCAAATTGCTGACATTAAATTTTAAAATGATTCAACTTGCTATCATTTATTTTATACAAATGCTACTATACAAATGCTGCCATTTATATTCAAATGTTGTATCTAACTTACACAAATACTGACATGAAATGGAAATCAAAATGCTAAATGCTGCCATGAATTAGGGAATTGAATGTTGCCATTTATTTTATACAAATGCTGCCATTCAAATGCTGTCATCTACCTTATACAACGCTGACATGAATTGGAATCACATAATAGATCGATTGATATTGATATTGAAATTATTTATTTAAACAAGTACAAAGGAGACCATGCCAAAATTTTAGAATTGGAATCTCATATTATTGTCTTAACCGTTCTTCATTATTCCATTTTATTGTCATACCACAATTTGGATGGCCTATATATGAGCAACCATTGTGAATATGAAATCATTAGAATAGAAATCAATAGAAAATAATGGATATCATAAGATTTATAATACTTTGATAAAATTCTTGTGCTGCAACGCATTGAGCTTAAAGCCTTGATTCATACAAAAAGAATTTGTGCATACATATACATTTTATTTAAAATATTTTTAGAGAGGTCTAAATGAAGGATTTAGTACAGTTGTCATTTGCCTGGGCAAGGCTATTAGTGTATCTGGAGACCACATAATTCCTTTGAGGGGGAATGTGTGTGTTTTTGACCCCACTTACAGATAAGTTGAGTAGACGTGCTTAACTCTTCGCTTATTCTGCACCCACAGAATAAAATTTTGTGATAAATAAATTATAAATTGCATTTCTCATAATCTCATTGATTGTGAATGATATATTCAGTCTTTAGACTGAAATGAACTTTCCATGATTAAACCTTTCATAAATTTATACAGTACAAAATTTCATACAATTTTCTTCTTACTTAGCATACAAATTTATTTGAACATATTCATGTTTTCCTTCAAATTGCAAATAATTCAAATGCTTTTAACATAATTATTGCAAGATTGGCAAACATACTCTAGCATTATGGCAAATTTTCTTACATACTTTTCTTATCATTTTCATACTTGTTGCACCGTCAGTTTTTTAAATTGTAATGTGATATCCGCTTAATTAATGTTTACCTACTTTTAAAATGTACTTAGACTTTTAAAGTCTAACCACTTTTTTTTTTGCTGTGTCCTACTGTATTTAAAAACCAAAATATGGTAGATCAGGAGCAAGGAACAGGATCTGCAGTTAAGGAAGAAGTGGAGCAGTAGTCGGGAAAGAGAAATTTACTTTTATTTATGTGAGAATAAGTTTATGAACACTTTGTAAATTATAAATATTTTGTGATATTGTAAGCTATTCTTTCATGTTGTTTGAATTTTTATATTTTAAATAATAAATGTTTGAGTTAGTATAATTGAATGTCCTTCTTCTCCCCATAGATCCATATAATATAAGGTAGTATTAAATATTGAGTTAGAATCTCCTAATTCAATATTAAATACTATCGTAACACTCATTGTTAGATTATTATAAATGAATCTAATAGTGAGGCATTACAGCCAAGTACCCTAATCTCTTCAAAAATCCAGGTACTCTTTCTTAGCATTCAAGCTTTCAATTCCAAGTCATATTTTAAAATCTTGCCTTCTTATTTCCCACCTAAGTGATGTGGAGGACGACATCATTCTTGAGGGAGGGAGTTTGTAACAACCCAAGTTATTATCTTAGTCAACAAGGACTAATTTTAGTTTTAAATCTAACTCTAAGTGATATTTAAATCTTTAGGAGTCAACCTCTAAGACCTAGTCTAACTCATGAGTCAAATGAATCGAATCCTAATTTCAGAAAAATTTGGGAACCCTAAAATTTGACCTATTAAATTGACTTCTGATTGAAAAATGGACTTTCCCATTGCGTTCATTGCCCCCAAATTAGCTAGGGGTGATATTTTCGTGACAATCGGAAGTCGTCAAAATTTCGACGAATATTTTAATAATATTTAAATACCCCGAAAATTGGGAAATTAAAATACTCGTTGGATTGAAAATCCAATCTCGCCATTGCATTCCTCACCCCTCAATTAGCTATGGGTGAATATTTAGAATTTTCCCTAAAGCCATTAAATTATTTAAAATTGACTAAATTTAATTTAGAAATTAAAATAATAATTTAATTAAAATTAGTTAACATTTAATATTATTTAATTGTGGCACCGTTAGAAATCCAACACCGTCCCCCCGTTACGTCGCGTGCCGTTGGAATTGTCGTCAGGATCAGACGACAATTTCCAACCTTCTGATCGGGGATCAGACGGTCCCCGGATCACCTCCCCCGTCTACGAACCCTAGGGTTCCACGCAGCAGCCCGCCGGGCGACTGGCCTCTCCCCGCACCCCGCAGCCTCGCAGGCTCCGCCCCGAGACCCCTTAAGGTCCAATCTCATCGTTTTGGGCTGGAGCTGCAGTTTCGGAGCTGTCGATCGAGCCTTCGATGAGTCTTCGTCCGCAACCGTCAAGCACCAGGTACGCACATCTCCTTCGATCTCCTACCAATTTCCGCAATCTAAATTCGAATCCTTATTCCGCATAAGTGATTGATGCCTGAACGGTTCTGATCGAGTCGAGAGCCGCTCGATCGATCGAATTTTAGCAAGCCTCCACATTGGAAGTCGTTAGAACCCGACCCCATCCGGGTCAGGTTAGCTATCGAGATCGCCAGCGGCGCAATCCCTCTCAACCGGCGTTCCACCCACCAGCGTGTAGCCCTCGACCCGGGCTACCCAAAGCCGTGCGGGCTGAACCACCTCGCCGCCGGGAGGCACGACTAAAGCCGTGCCCTAGAACCCCGTGACGGGGTGCCGTGCGAAGGAGGGGAGGCGAAGCGCCGCTGGGTCGGGCCGGTTCGACGCGAGCCCGACCCACTTCATGCGGGACGGCCTGCGGAGCAAGACGCGTGCCCCGAGCGGGGCCCGCCTTCCCCGCAGCGCCTCGCGGTTCGTCCGCGCACCGTATGTGGGGCCCGCCCTATCCCTCCGTGACAGCGGGCATGGGTCCCATCGCGTGACCCCACGGCTTATACCGAGCCGCCACATGGCTCGGTGGGTCCACTGCTTTCCCATTGAGGGTACAGTGGGACCCGCGGTGCAGCCCGCAGCCAATCGTAGCCCGATACGTGGCAGTGGGTCTCGTCGCCTCTGCCACGCCCAATCAAAGAGCGCCACGTGGCAAGTGGTGGGGTCACACCCAATCATAGAATTATATATATGCATATATTAAAAGAGACAAGTTTAGTTAAATTAGATTAATGATTAAGAATTACTTAAGTTGGCTAATTAACTAAGATTAGTACTTAACAGCTAGATAAATATATTAAACTAATAATAATTAATACTTAATTAATAGTAAACAGTAATTATAGTTAATATAATCCTATATATATATATATATATATATATATATATATATATATATGTAAAAACAGGAACTTTAGGTATATATATATATATAATAGAAACTTTAAGTATACAATGTATTTATATAGAAACTTTAGAATATAATCAAAGTATTTAAAATAATTAAATAATAGATTAGTATTAATTAATATTAATTAATTACAGATAATTAATTAATTAAATAATGAATGCAGAAAAATATTTAACTTTAAGAATAAATAGTGAATAATACAAATTCTATTTTTAATTAGTAATTAAATTAAGTAAAATTAAATAAAACTTAAAAATTTAATAACTTTTTGTAGAATGATCTAAACATAGCTAATATATACATCTCATTTTACTCAGAAAAATAAAAGGAATCAAATGGTGTAATGCAAAAATTAGTTTTGGGGTACGTATAATGTAATGACATTTTAGTACCTATTTAAACACTCATAACTTTTAACCTAAATGTCCAAACATAGGCAATATGGGTCTTAAAATACTCAGGAGAATAGCCCTATCAATATAGTAGTATTAGTTTTCTCATTTGAATATTGGGATAAGAAGTCAACTCTTGACCCAAAGTTGACTTTGAGAAAATTCAATTAGAATGTTCCAAACGTAGCACTTTATAGCTATTTCCTTGTTCTACTTATATATATTTTAGGATGTTAGATTTATTATTGCTATTTAAATGTATCACTTTTGAGTTATGTATTTAATTTGCATATTTTTTTTTATCACCAGCATATTTAGGATATACAATTTTCTCTCAGCACTTGTACAGTTACTTATACTTATATGCTCTGCCTTGTTTAGCTTACATTTGAGGCATGTCTTAGACTCCTTTTTGCTTAAGTTATAAATGTTGTTTATACTTTTTCTTTTACTTTATTATGCTAGTTGCTCCCTTATTTGATATAGATGTTGCTTTGAAATTGTTAAATGGTGATATTACAAAACACATAAAATATATAAGCTTAAAATGTACTTAGACAATTGTCTAAAACAAGATTTTCTCTTTTTTGGCTGGGGCCCTACATTGTGAAATCGTCAATGGCAGATCCATATCAGGTAGAAGATCAGGTGCCATAGGAGGTGCCTTATATAGAGGAGGAGCCTTAAGATGGAGCTGCTTAGTTTTCTTATAAGTGAGGATAAGAGTATTTATTTGCCTTAATTACTTAATTTTAATATGATGTAATAATACAGATACTCATGACTGTGTGTTTTGGATTATTATATTATTTATTTTGAGTTATATTTCATACTATTCATATTGTGATGTTTGGATGTCTCTTATTTAAATCGCTTTCGTACTCTGTATGAATTTCCTATAAAGTGATTGAATATTTAATTATGTGCTTACTCCTTCCCTTATTATGTGGATTTGTGGATTTCATCATATTCTAATAATAAGTGAAGGGTTAGTCGGAGTGACACTCCACCCCTTAGCTTAATCTTCTGGATTAAGGGGTGGGGCACCATAACTCATAATTATAGCTCTAAACTAAGAGTGAGCCATGGAGCACAAGACTTGTTTAGTCCTTGAAGTTAATTAGTCCTTTGTCATTTGGTCCACATTCAAGTCCACAATAATCCTTTACATTTCTTTATAAAGTTTTATAATTTACAAATTTTATTAAAGCTTGAGAAAATTTTCATCATCATAGTATCTTTCATTTTATATAGGATTGCCCCAACCAACCCCAAGGGAGGATTAGCTCTCTATTACAAAAGAGATGAAAAGAATTCATACATGGATAAAGACCCTTTCATGATCAACTAAGAAAAACACAAGACAAAAGTTTAGAGAATACTAGGAATGTTCCTTTGATGAAGTTCTCCGAACTTGTCATCTTCTTGCTTGTGGATTTCTTGTTGCAGTGCTGTTATTTGCTTGCATTCATTTATTTTAATAGGTTCCCTTTTCAGCCTTTCGTAAGGCCATTGGTAAGTATCGTTAGCCATTTCTTCTAAGAGGTCATAAGCCTCTTCTTGGGTTTTATTACTAATCAAGCCTCCGGCGGCCGCATCATTGAGATTCCTTATTGGAGCATTCAAGCCATTATAAAAGGTTTGGACTTGCATCCATAAAGAAAACCCATGATGTGGGCATCGCCTTAAGCACTCCTTAAATCGATCCCATCCACCGTAGAGTGTCTCGCCTTCCAATTGAGTGAAGTTGGTTATCTCAATTCTGAGCTGAGTAGTTTTTGCTGGAGGGAAATATTTAGTTAAGAATTTCTTAGCCAAATCGTCCCAAGTCCAGATCGAATCGCTCGGGAGAGAGCTAAGCCAACTTTTGGCTCTATCTCTTAATAAGAATGGAAAAAGTCTTAATTTAACCGCATCTTCAGAGATGCAGTTAAATATGAAGGTGTCACAAATTTCAAGGAAGGTTGAAATGTGTGAGTTAGGCTCTTCAGTGGCTAATCCCCCAAACTAGTTGTTTTGAACCATACTCAATGTGGAAGGTTTGATCTCAAAATTGTTAGCTTCAATGTTAGGCCTTACAATAGCATAGGAGATTCCCCTAAAAGTAGATAGTGCATAATCTTTTAGTGCTCTTCCCCTTGTCTCTCCTAAGGGCTCTCTAGGATTTTTATTAAAATTTTCTATAGCGGCTTGTTGAGTTTGTAAAATGTTTTGTTCTCTTTTATCTTGCTAATATGTTCTCTCAATTTCTGGATCAAAAAGATATTCAGTGCAGACTCTTCTACTCATGCATGGCTAAAATTAAGCTATCAAGAACAAATATGGCAATAATGTTTAAAGATTCAACAAAATAATAAAAAAGATCAGAAAAGTAAATAGTTAGCACCTATAATTACAAAAAATTAAACATTAAAAATTATATGCAAGGATTTTGCTTAAATCACCAATTACTGATAGATTCACCTTAATACGAAACAAGTACCAATTCCCAACAACAGTGCCAAAAACTTGACAAATTTTAAATACATCTGCGCTTGCACGCAAGTGTACGTGGTCTGAAATAATAATTTGGAACGTGAGTCCCGAGATTTATCATCCACAGGAAATTGGATGTTCTGTTACTAAGGTATATCTACGTTCAAAAATGTTTAAGCTATGTGTATTTTGTTAAATTGGTTTCTAAACAAGCACAACAATTCTCAGTAGAAGAATACTATGATAAAAGGAGAAGAGAGTTGGATCTCTCCCACATGATATGTTAGATGTCTTATGTATGATGATTCCTAAAGCATTCTTTTCTTCTTAGTTTAAAATCAAGTGCACATTGTCCTCCTGAGAGTTTAACTCCAAGATTTACAAGTTCAAATCTAATGCTTGAAATGAACACACAGTCGGTTCTATTTCAGCACAAAGACCGTTATAAGATTTTTTAGATTATTAATTGTCCTCTCATTTCTTGATCATAGAAATGAGAGTTATTCAGTTAATATCTTACAAGCATTGATTCCACTAAAAGCTTCATGCGCATCATGCATGGTTTAGATAGTGGAGTGATTTCATTCGGGCTCAATGACTATGTCACCTCATTTATGAGCACTCAAAGAATCCCCTCCATCTCTTCACTTATGCTGAGCAATGGAGCATAATTAGTGGTTCCTGGCTTCACATGCTTAAACTCCTTAGTTGAGCATAGATCAAGGTGCATTAGGCTTAAGAATTTTCTCACATAATTCTAAGCTCTTATGCACTCATAATTATAGCTCTAAACTAAGAGTGATCCATGGAGCACAAGACTTGTTTAGTCCTTGAAGTTAATTAGTCCTTTTTCATTTGGTCCACATTCAAGTTCACAATAATCCCTTACATTTCATTATCAAGTCATTTAATTTACCAATTTTATTAAGGCTTGAAGAAATTTTCATATATCATAGTATCTTTTATTTTATGTAGGATTGCCCCAACCCTCCCCAAGGTAGGATTAGCTCTCCATTACAAAAGAGATGAAGAAGAATACATACATGGATAAAGACCCTTTCATAATCAACTAAGAAAAACACAAGACAAGAGTTTAGAGAATACTAGGAATGTTCCTTTGATGAAGTTCTCCAGACTTCTCCTCTTTTTGCTTGTGGTTGCTTCTCCTAAGTCCGTAGTGCTGCATTTCTTCCTTCTTCTCCTTAGCAATATGAGTCTTTCTTCCCTTGGAAAGTTTTTCTTCTCTTCTAAAGTAGCCCTCTCCTTACTTAATATGTTAGTGAGCCATGTTGGGAACCCTCCTTAAGTCAAGAAGGGTAGTATTTATAGAGGAGTTGCATCCTTCTTTCTCATTCAAATTCTACATTTCCCTTAAAAATTTTGCTATTATGATGGCCAATCCAACTTGAGGGATGAAGTAACTTCTACTTTTACATTCTTTAATCTCCACATCACCTCAAAATATCAATTTTCCATTAAAAATAATTCTGCTGCAGGAGGAATGATGGTGGGAGACAAGGAGCAGGTTGAGGGTCTTGTCCCATCCTCATTTAATGCATTGTTTAAACAAAATTTTGGCACGCCACTGCAGCGCGCTGTAGCACACTATAGCGGATGAATGTTTGAGAGATGGTCTACTGTGGCGTGCTATGACATTCTGGTTTGTACAATGATGGGATGCTCCAGTGCGTTGTAGCGTCAGCGCTTCGCAAATTGATTCGCTGCAGTGCGCTATAGCGTCAGTGCTTTCACAAATTGGTTCGCTGCAGCGCACTATAATGCTAGTGCTTCATAAGTTGATCTGCTGCAGTGCGCAACAGTAGATTTTTTCCAGAAATCTTGGGAAATTGTCCAGAATTGTTCAGAATTTGCTTGGTGGGCATTTTTCTTGAAAAATAGAGAGAATTTGATCAAGGAAGCAGTATCAATATGAAAATGAATAATTTTTTTTTTATTTGGGATATAAATTAAGGATTTATCACAATGCATCTTCCCATTTAGCTAAACTACGTGTGAAGTGAATGATGCATAGTTAATGGAAGTATTGCTTATGAGACCATCGAAATTAAAATATATCCGTTGGTAACCTAGACATAGGGGATGAAAATCTAATTAATGGATCATGATCTCATGAGAGTTTATATGCTAATGAAGAACTCATAAGGAGTTCTCTTTATGCACTCAACTTGAACCTAATGTAATTGGAGCGTACTCTGATTCCAATGGTATTCACTTGATTTAATAAAGCAAGTTAAATGAAAGTATACGTTTAATAATGAAGCTTTATCAATAACCCTTGGAACTATTACAATAAAATCTCAACTCTCCCCTTTTTAATCAAATAATATCTTAACTTAAGGTCATTTGTATCACTAAACTAAGAACCAAAAATCAATCAAAATTTGACATCTAAACATTAGTAAAAGAAATTATAACTTGGTAACAGAATCATCGTTCTCTGTGGATCGATAAATCCCAAAAATTAACACTTTCCACTTATTACTTCAGACCACGTACACTTGCATGCAAATGCAGACGTGTATTTTTGTTTGTCATCAGTCTTGACTCCAATACAATCATTATATATTTCACTTTCATTGAAAGTAACATTATTACTTCTAATGAACTTTTTGTTCTGATTGTCCCATAACCTGTAACCAAACTCTCCCGCACCATATCCAGCAAATGTGCACTTGATCGCCTTTGCGTCAAGCTTGCTCTGGATCCTGCATCAATGTGCACATAGGATGAGCAGCCAAATACCTTGAGGTGGTTCAATTTTACCTCCTTTCTGCTTTAAACTTCCTTGGGAATACAAAAGATCTCCGATTGATTAGATATACCACCGTGTTAACGAATTCAGCTCATAATTGCTTTGGGAGACCCGCATGCAATCTAATGCTTCTGGCTCTTTTTGAAATTATTCTATTCATTCATTCTACAATATTGTTTTGTTGTGGTGTTCTAAAGACTGTGAACTCCCTCTTAATGCCTCTCAAGGCACAGAACTCCTTGAACTCCCTATCACAATATTCATCGCCATTATCAGACCTTAAGCATTTAAGCTTTAATCTTGTCTCGTTCTCCACCAAAGCTAACCACTTTCCAAACACATCAAACACATTAGATTTATGTATTAGAAAGTAAACCCATACCTTCATTGTATGATCATCAATAAAGGTGACAAAGTATATATCTCCACCTATAAAAGAAGTAGGAGCTGGCCCCCATACATTTGTATGCACAAACTCAAGTTTCTTGCCTTTCAACTCCTTTCCAACTTTGGAGAATGAAGCCTTCTTCAGTTTGCCCAGCACGCAGTCTTCATAGAAATCTAAATCTACTAACTTCAGTCCTTGGAGCTTCCCCTTTGATTATAGGGATATAAATCCCTCCTCGCTCATATGGCTAAGCCTCCGGTGCCATAGATCCATATCTATCTCTTCTGCAGTTGCAATAGAATCAGGCACTTTATTGATCAGATAAAGTGTACCTTCCATATTGCCACGTGCAATAATGAATGCACCCTTAGTGACCTTCCATGAGTTTCCATTAAAACAAGTGTTGTAGCCTTCTCTGGCTAGCTGGCTCACATAAATCAGATTTCTCCTTAGACATGGTACATGCTTAACAACCTTGAGCTTCCAAACTGCACCACTTGGTAGCTTAACATCCACATCACCTCTGCCAATGATGTCGAATGCCTTATCATCTCCAATATACACTTTCCCCAATCATCCTTGGTGTAACTCTTGAAGGCACTTCTAGACAGAGTTGCATGAAAGGATGCGCCCAAGTTCACCACTTAGGACTCCGTGTTGACAAGTGAAAGGATCAAAGCCTCTTGATCCTCCTCAGCTGAAATATTCATAGTGGGGTTCATAATTTTACCACTACCACTTGATTTCTTCAAGATAGGCCAGTCCTTCTTGAAGTGATATGCCTTCCCAAAGTTCCAGTAATCCGATTTTGCCTTTCTAGGTCTTGATTTTCCTCATCAAGACATTGAACTATATCTGTTATGTCTCCTTTCAGTGTCTCTTCCTCTACTCTCAGCATTCAATGCTGAGGTAGATGCCTCACCTGAGATTTATTTTGCACCTCCTCATTTAGCACAAGCCTGACTATATTGTCGAACATCAATACGCATTTCTAGATGAATTGCTTATGGATGTAACCAGCCAATCCCAACTGTCTGGAAATGAAGATAGGAACAATAAAGCTCAGACCTCATTATCTAAATTGATGCTCACCAAACTTAACTTGTTCATCACCATGTTGAACCCATTGAGGTGTTCAGTCACTGAATGGCCTTCCATCATCTTCATGTTAAACAATCTTTTTATCAAGAAAACCTTATTCGAAGCTGAGGGCTCTTTATACATCCTCGTTAAGGAATTCATGAGATCTACAGTGGTTTTTTCATTAACAATGTTAAAAGTAACTGAAGAAGACAATGATAAGTAAATCAAACCCAGTGCAGTTCTATCGAGAACTTCCCATTCTTCATCAATTATAGCTACAGGTTTTGTCGTCTCTTTTTAATAGAAGATACAACTTCTTCTGATAGAGCAGATCTTCCATCTGCATTTTCCAAAATGCATAGTTTATTCTGCTGAATTTTTCAATCTTGTGTCTCATCTATTTGGCCATTGCTCCCACTCAAACAACAAACCCTTCTAAGACCAACAAGTTAAACCTCTCGCTCTAATACTACTTGTTGGTATAAGCTTTGACCCAGAGCACGAAAACTTTCAGCACACAATAACAGCAGTGGAAACGGTTTGATAAAGTGCGCTCTCTTTGATTAAGGATTGGGGTTGCATTGACAGTTACCATGCATCTTAATAATACAAAACTATAAGAATAAAATCACAGCACATGCATGCAAGAGATCACAGCATATAAAACATCCAAATACTAAATATTACATGGAAAACCCAAGAACAGGAAAAATCATAGAGCCACACCATAGAAAAATCCACTAGAAAACTAGAAGAGGTGTAGAGTTACAAAGAGCTTTTCTCTTGACTAAAAATAGACTAGTTATTAATCTAATATAAAGAGTAGAGGAATCAACCACTACTAGGAGTCTCTCCTCCAACATGCAAGGGATATCTTGCACAATAGCTTCCTTAGGGCTTCACCTAGGAATCTCCTCCTCATAGCTTGCACAAGCCTCCAACTAAAAATGACAACAACACCTATCACCTCCTAAATTTTTTGCTTAAGTACCCAGCTAAACTTTGGACCCTAAAAGGTCCAAAATGCCCTCCAATTTGCTTAGGGAGAAACTGGACTGAAGCAGATTTTTGCCAGGCGCTACGGCGCACTGTAACACCCGACTCTCAGGTTGGGACCAACTGCGTTGCGCGGTAGTGCCCACGTTTAGAGTTAGCACCCGCTGGGGCACGTGGTAGCGCCCGCATCTCGGGTTGGCACCCACTGCGGTGCAGCGGTAGTGCCGATTTCCATTCTGGTGCGTAGTAGCGCCCGCTTCTCTGTTCGTTTATTGTTGAGGCAAGCGATAGCGTCTCTGTCTGGGGTTTGGACTGCCTGAGCACATTGTGGACTGCCACGGCGCAACGCTTATGTTGTTTTTGAACATCACTTCTTGCTCTGAATTGCCTCAAAACCTCACGGAAGCTCACCAGAGCACCCCTAGCATCGCCATGATATACTAAATGGTCTCCACAGCACAATAATTGGGTCATGCCACTTATTATCAAGTGTTTTGATAAGTGCAGTTAAACAAACTAAATGTTTAAGTCACCTTTCTCAGGAACATATCTACTATGTATATATTGCCTCTTCAGTTGATGAGCTTAAGTTCAAATCTTAGCTAAATCCATGTAGTGAATTAGAGTTAAGAATCAAATTCATTCAGATGAATTCTGCTCAATGGAGATAAATGGAATCAACACTTGATATTGTATTAATTTCTAGACTTTGATGATTTAAAGTATAAAGTCATAAGAGTTGGTAACTACAAGATTTATAATAAAATAAGTTAATAAAAGTACTTTTTAATCAAAATTATATATTTTGATATGCTTTCGCAGCTTTTCAGAATAAAAGATGAGTAAATTAAAATTTGGCTTAAATATGCAATTTTGGGAGAAAATTGCTCCAGCGCGCCGCGGTGCGCCATGGCTCCATATCTCAAAGAAATATTAAAACTTTATAAAAGAGTAATTGAACAGTAATACATAAGCTTGCACGCTGCAGCACACCACGGCGCGCTGCCGGGCGCCACAGCGTCATTTCCTGTGGATTTATTAAAATCTTATAAACAAGTAATTGAACAGTGTCACGTAACTTTCTCCACCGCAGCACACTGCAGTGGATGAATTCTTATTTTATCAAACTATATTTGATCTAATTGAACAGTGATCCTGTAAAATTTATCCGCTGTTGCGTGCCGCAGTGCGCCACAACGGGTGAATTTTTATTTTATCATACTATAGTTGAACTAATTGAATAGTGATCCTACAAAATTTATCTGCTATAGTGCACTGCAACACACCACAGCGTACGCTGCAGTGGTCGAATGAAAAAGGACTAACTTATATGCAGGAAAAGCATTTGGAGCACTGCTGCTATAGCGCGCCGTAGCAGAACAAGATTTGAAACATGGTTGCCGCGGTGCGTCGCAGCGGAATAGTATATGAATTGCTACTGCCATAGCATGCCACAGCGTGCCACAGTGCGCTACAGTGCGCCACAGCGTGCTACAGTGCGCCACGACGAGCGACAGCGCGCCCGCGCGCCACAACGCTCCACAGCGTGCCCGTCGTGCCGGCGCGCCGCAGGGGACGGTCCAGAATTTCCAGAAATAGCAATTAAGAAGCATGGGGAATGCCACAAAAAAGTGACCTTTGGCCTCTTCCAGCCTCATCAAAATTGAGTAATTAATTCCCTGTTGAATCCCAACAAGCTTAAATAGATGAAAATATTAAAATGGATTGGAATTAAGCTAAGAAAGAGGAAAGGTCACACATTAAAGGCTTTGAGTCTGAGTGCATCACTATTTAAAGGGCAATCTCAGACCTTAAAAGTGTTTCAATATTTGTTACTCAAAAGAGCAGAAGAAAGGCTGCAGGAAGAGAAAGAAGGAGAACTCTCCAAGGGGAAGAGAGGACCAAGGATAGGAAGGAAGAAAAGACAGCAAAGAATCAAAGGTAGAGCTTCAAGAGGATAGCGCAGGAAAAGTAAAGAGAACCCTAGAAAACTCTGAGTGATTCCTTGTAATTCTCCTAAACTCCCTTGATTAATTTCTTTCTGTGAACTGATGGCGATGTTCACTTTTCCTTACTTGTAAGTTTTTCTTGCTTAGTAATGGAAGGCTGAAAACCCCTTGGAGAGGGTTGAGATATAGTTGTAAAATTATGTAAGGGAAATATTGGTGTATGATGATATTATTTAATTGTAATGAGAAACTGTTTATTGTATTGTTAATTTTAATATTGAATGAATGCTTGGATGAATTGAATTCTTATTTATTTTAATTAAAAGAGCTTGTGTTCCAATGCTCATTAGTTGGGTAAGAGCAAGGAAGGTAGTGCGAGTATAGCTGAGAATTACATGACAGAATTCTCAAGCTCACTTGCACCCTCGCTTAGTAGCTCTCCCAAGAGATTGACGCTTGAGAACTAAGTTCTCCATTAACCTTGCTCTGCTGCTCATCAAAGTAGAAGGGATGAGAGGACATTGGGAACTTCAATGGATGATGTAACATAATCCATTGACTCAATACATCCTCCCATCTTGCTAAACTGTGTGTGAAGCGCATGACGCACGGTAAATGGAATCTTGCTTGTGAGATCATTTTAATTAAAAGATGTTTTTGGTAACCTAGACATAGGAAGTCAAAATCAAATTAATGAAACTAGATCTCATAAGAGTTTATGTGCTAAAAAGGAACCCAAAAGGAATTCTCTTTGTGCACTAAACTTGAACCCAATGTAACTGAAGGATACTTCATTTCCAATGGAGTTCACTTGATTTAATTAAGCAATTATATTGAACATATACATTCAAATAATGGAGTCATATAACCAAACCTTGCAGATATTACAACAAAATTTTAATTCTCTCCTTTTTAATCAAATCGTATCTTTACTCAAGTCTTGTGTATTGCTAATTAGGAACCAACAAAAATCAACCAAAGTTGCATCTAGACATTAGTAAAAGAAAATACAATATGGTATCAAAACAACTATTCCCTGAGGTTTGATAAATCCCAAAAATTAAACTTTCCACTTATTACTTCAGACCACTACACTTGCGTGCAAATGCAGACGTGTATTTTCGTCTGTCAAGATTTTGGTGTCGTTGTCGGGGAACGGTTTTCATTTTGTATCAAGTATAATTCTCTAGTAACTAGTGATTTAGAACTAATTAACTTGTGCATATTTTCTTACATAGCTGTAGTTAATTTCTTTATTTGCTTGCTTTGTGAAAATTTTGAATTTAAAAAAAAAATGAACTAGTGTTGAAAGTTATTGCTCATTGCATATTATCATTACTGAATTTTTTATCTACTGGCTATTTATGTGTGATCTTAATTGCTGCACCATCCTTACTATTTGTGAATTTACCTTGCTAAATTCTGTGAGATCTTGTCTGCTATACTGTTGTAATAGCTTATATATTAAGATAGTTTTGATTGGCTAAATGGGGTACTGGAATATCATGGACATGTGGTGCGAGGGAACACATTTAAGTTCTAATTATAATACAAATAACCCATTTGCACCTTCAAAAACAAAACCGATCAATGACATTAAGTATGATAATAATTTGCAACACTATGACACTTACTCTAACATGAACATTAATAACATAAATTGGGTTTGTGAGCAATTTTACTTAGAAGAATTGGTAGATGATTACAATAGCAATGAGATCAATCATTCGAAGGAAACTGAACCAACCTTGGTTAGGAATGAATTTAATTTAGAAGATCATAAGCATCTATGTAAATCAATTGAGGCTAAGTTAGAATTTATATTGTAATAATTAGCTAACCCCGTCCAAGAAGTTGCTATAATTGAGCAAATAAAGGAACAAGCTGAAGAAGTGTTGACTTGTAAGAAAGAAACTTTAACTTAAATAAACTATAAAAATGAGAGAGAGGTGGAGTATCAACTTGAATTGGATAATTTGAAAATGCAACAAGAGTTTCAAACTAAAAAAATTGACCAAGAGCAATCTAAAATTTATATCCTATACACACCTCAAGTGCTTTCAACTGAATTCTCAGCAATAGGTGACCCACCATGCAAAACAACCAAGATGAACTGATTGAAAATAATAGGAGGACCAATAAACTAAGTAAATCTCAGGATAGTGAAAGTAAAGAAGCTATTATCTCTGATATCTCAAACCTCAACAAACCCCTTAGTAATATTGATAATTATTGTGTGTAATTTTAATTTGTTGAGAAATGCTTTGATTTTACTCCTAAGAAAATTGAATTTTTTGCCTTTTTACAAAATGAAATTGAAAATGATGAATTTGATGAATTTGATGATAAACATAAGGCAAGAAATAGGAAGAATAAAAAGAAGAATAAAGAGAAGAAATATTGTAAGTTAGAAGACACAAGCTGGGATTGGAAAGAAAAAGATAGTAGAGTTATCATTCATAATGATTCAATTATTAAACTAGCTCGTACTCATCCTAAGGAGTTAATGAAAATATGGAAAGAAATTTTGAAAGGATATAAGCTTTTTTTGGTCAGGCTGGGGACCTTAAACTAAGCGTTGGTTGGGAGGCAACCCAATAATAAATTTATGTTTTCTGTCTATTTCGGATTCTAAGTAGTACTTGTGGGTGTCAATAAAGGAGCAGGAGGAATCTCAAGCATGATTGCAGCTATGACAATTTGTCAGTATTTATATCAAGTTGTTTCATTCCTTACAACTGCTAGTAACATATGTTCATTTTGCTTTCAATTTTGTACTTTTTGTTTTTGTTTAATTAATTCTTAGTGAATTAATATCCCCCAATTTTTGTGCTAATAGAATGTCATTAACTAGGAAATTTTTCTGAAAAGTTCAATGGGCTGAATTCATTTGTAATGTGCATGTGAAGATTTTTTTTATTTTAAATTCCTTAACAAAAGGTGATCAAGGAAAATGTACAGTTCTAAGATTTTTCATGCTAAATCATTTTATACCCATTTCACTATAAGTCTCCAACATCAAAAATATTTGATGCTCTAAATCTAAGTGTGGGGGTGGGGTCAAGGAACTTAATGTAGAGAAGTGAGAACAGTGAATAAGAATGTGCTAGGCTTCTGTAGGACTTACTGAATAAAATGAAAAATAGATAGGAATGAAGAAAAATGCCTTTCCCATGAACTGAATGCAAAAGAAAATCTATGGATGAAGAGAAATATCTATCCCAAGGTAAAAAAATTGAGAAAAATAAGATCAAGAAAATCATCTCTCCTGAAAAGTAATATTCATTGTGATTTAGATGAAGAAGGACAAATGGCACGAAATTCTTACACACTGAATTAAACTTTCCTAAGTAAGTAGTTCTATAACCACCACCACCCCCCAGGAATTTTGAGTTGATTACCATACATTTAGAAATTGGAAGCTCAAATAATCAAAAGAAAAGAAAACACAAGTATGGAACTTGTTAGAATACGAATCCTTCTAATCACCCTTGTCAAGTAATGTATGAAATGGAATAACATTTCACACATATCCAATTGAATTTTGCAATATATAAAATCAGAAAATTTTATTTCGAGCTTACTCGAGGACGAGCAAGAATTTAAGTGTGGGGGTGTGATAACTCTAAGATTTATAGTAAAATAGGTTAATAAAAGTAAGCACTTTTTAATTAAAATTATATATTTTGATGTGCCTTCGCTATTTTTCAGGATAAAAGATGAGTAAATTAAAATTTGACTTAAATATTCAATTTTGGGAGAAAATCGCCTCAGCGCGCCCCAGCGTGTCGTAGCGCATCACGGCGCGCCATGGCTTCATATCTCGAAGAAATATTAAAACTATATAAAAGTGTAATTGAATAGTAATACGCAAGCTTGCACGCCGCAGCATCATTTCTTGTGAATTTATCAAAAACCTTATAAAAAAGTAATTGAACAGTATCAGGCAACTTTCTCCGCCGTACGACGCTGCAGCGAGTGAATTTTTATTTTATCATACTATATTTGATCTAATTGAATAGTGATCCTGCAAAATTTATTCACTGTAGTGCACCACAGCGAGTGAATTTTTTATTTTATCAACTATGGTTGAACTAATTGAACAGTGATCCTGTAAAATTTATCCGCTATAGCGCGCCACAACGGGTAAGTTTTCATTTTATAAAACTAAAGTTCAACTAATTGAACAATGATCCCGAAAATTGTCTACTGTAGTGCGCCGCTGTGTGCCGCAGCGTGTCACAGTGTACGCTACAGCAATCGAACGAAAAAGGACTAACTTATATGCAGGAAAAGCATTTGGAGCACTGCTGCTTCAACGTGCCGCAGTGGAACAGGATTTGAATTGCGGTTGCCGCAGTGCGCAGTAGCGAAACAGTATATGAATTGCTGCTGCCACAGCACGCCATAGCATGCTATAATACACCTAAGCGGACGGCCCAGAATTTCCAGAAATAGCAATTAAGAAGCATGGGGATGGCCACAAAAATGTGACCTTTGGCCTCCCCCAGCCTCTTGAAAATTGATAAATTAATTCCCTGCTGAATCCTAATAGGTTTAAATAGATGAAAACATTAAAAGTGCTTGGAATTAAGCCAAGGAAGAGAAAAGGTCACATATTAAAGACTTTGAGGCTGAGTGCATCTCGATTTAAGGGGCAATCTCAGACCTTGAAAGGGTTCCAACCCTTGCAACTCAAAAGACCAAGAGAAAGGCTGTAGGAAGAGAAAGAAGGAGAACTCTCCAATGGAAAGAGAGAACCAAGAATAGAAAGAAAGAAAAGATAGCAAAGAACGAAGGATGGAGCTTCAAGAGGATAGTGCAGGAAAAGTAAGGTGAACCCCAGAAAACCTTCGAGTGATTCCTTGTATTTCTCCTAAACTCTCTTGATTGATTTCTTGCCATGAACTGATGGCGATGTTCACTTTTCTTTGCTGGTAAGTTTTTTCTTGCTTAGTAATGGAAGGCTGAAAACCCCTTGGAGAGGGTTGAGATATAGTTGTAGAATTATGTAAGGGAAATATTGGTGTATGATGATATTGTTTAATTGTAATGAAAAACTATTTGTTGTATTGTTAATTTTAATATTGAATGAATGCTTGAATGAATTGAATTCTTATTTATTTTAATTAAAAGAGCTTGTGTTCCAATGCTCATCAATTGGGTAAGAGCAAGGAAGGTCGTGCGAGTAGAGCTGAGAATTATGTGACAGAATTCTCAAGCTCACTTGCACCCTCGCTTAGTAGCTCTCCTAAAAGACTGATGCTTGAGAACCAAGTTCTCTATTAACCTTGCTCAACTGCTCAGCAAAGTAGAAGGGATGAGAGGACATTGGGAACTTCAATGGATGATATGACATAATCCATTGACCCAATGCATCCTCCCATCTAGCTAAAATACGTGTGAAGCGCATGATGCACGATAAATGGAATCTTTCTTGTGTGATCATTTTAATTAAAATATATTTTTGGTAACCTAGACGTAGGTAGTCAAAATAAAATTAATAAAACTAGATCTCATAATAGTTTATGTGCTAAAAAGGAACCCAAAATGAGTTCTCTTTGTGCACTAAACTTGAACCCAATGTAACTGAGGGATACTACAATTCCAATGGTGTTCACTTGATTTAATTAAGCAATTAAATTGAACATATACATTCGAACAACGAAGTCATATAACCAACGCTTGCAGATATTACAACAAAATCTCAATTCTCTCATTTTTAATCAAATCGTATCTTTACTCAAGTCTTATGTATTGCTAATTAGGAACCAACAAAAATCAACCAAAATTATATTTAGACATTAGTGAAAGAAAATATAACTTGGTATCAAACAACTATTCCCTGAGGTTCGATAAATCCCAGAAACTAAACTTTCCACTTATTACTTCAGACCACGTACACTTGTGTGCAAATGCAGACATGTATTTTTGTCTGTCAAAAGCCTTGGCATATCATGAAATGCTTAAGTTATGTCAGCATTAGCAGAGCAAATGAGCTCGGCTAAGGACTTTATTAGCAGAGCGAATGAGCTCACCTAGGATCTGTGGAGTGTATGTGACACCAAGTTAGAATATTAGTGACATACATATTCAAATGCATAATTATGAATTTAGTGGCATTCAACACAATTTTAAATCATCATTTATTCAGTTTATAGTTTTAGTTTTACCTTACTTTCAGATTTGTATTATTTTTAGCTTTCAGCTGTTTTGCTATCTTTTATACAGTCTTACTTAAACTAATTAAATGCTAAGTAGTATATAACTATAACTATTATAGTTAATTTTGATGTATTAGGCTTATTGTCTAACACGTAGCATTTTTGGGATCTGGCAATTTGCTAGATCTAGAGCTGTGACAACTCTAGTATTGTTACCCATTAATTAGTAACCTAATTGACTCCAACCCTTTTCTATTACTCTAATAATAGTCTTAAGAGCCTCCACCTTGAATTTTGTGTGATTTGGGGACTATTTGATATTTTCCAACATTTCATGATTTCTAGATAATTATGAGAATAACTAATTTATTTAGATCTCATAATCAAAAATAAAGTCCATCATTGGGCTCATCACCCCCAAATTAGCTAGAAGTGGTATTTTGGTAGTGTTTGAGAATCATCGAATTTTTCACAAATATTTTAATATTATTTAAATAATTAGAATATTAAGATAATTAAATATAGCTCCAATCAAAAATTCAATTGTATTTTTGAGTTCCTCACCTCTCAAATAGGTAAAGAAAAAAATTTGGGATTTTTTAAAGTCTGTTTAAGTATTTAAATTTAAATAAATAAATAAGGATATAATATTAATTAAATATTGCATTTAAAATTATTTAATATATATTATATATAAATTATTCAAACGGCTATTTCAAGAACAACGGAAATCCAGTGTGTACAGTGAAATATGGAACAGCCGCCCGCACTTATCTAGGTCATTCTGCATTACTGAAGTCTGATCCAATGGTTGAAACGTGACCTAACTTAGCAGCGCTTATCTGACCGTCGGATCACACAATCGAACTGATGGTTGAGATCCCTTCCCTGTACACCGTCATCCTCGCAAGCCATCATGTGCCTGTAGGAATCAGAAAGGTGTACGAATGGATTCCCAGGCTTGCTTATCCTCCCTAGCTGCTCTCCTTCTCCCCATTTGCCTAATTTCATCTAATCGGAGTATTGGGAGCTGGAGTAGGGCGGACAATGCAGAGGAACTGCAAACCCTAAAAAGCACCATTTCCAGTCGGCAAAAATGATAATGTAATAGCTTAATTTTTCCATTACGATCCTGTAATTACTCGCAATTACTTTGTCACTTACTTTAACTATTGTCGAATCAACTAATGAGATCGATTTAGCACGATCAACCATGATCATACTAAATCGATCAGCTATGCAAGGCAAGTGAATCGTCCGCCCTAACCCATCTAGGGTTTGACCTAATCGGCATAAGACGTTGATTTAGGTTGTGATTCTTGTGTCGTTCGATAGGTCATTCCAAGACCTATCAAGCGATAGGCGGGCCAACTTGCAAGATGGCCGATGCGAGCATCAATACCTAACTCCAGTTGAACTCTCATAGGTTTCTCTGGGGAAGAAACGGTCTGAACCCCGCGCTTCACAATCTAGGATTTTTTGCTAGACCGGCACAGTCCGACCGCGGATCCGCTCTATTAGCGATGTGGGACCTGCAGTGACGTGTGGCCCCATTCATGGGATGACACGCCTCCTGACAGTGCGTGTATTTACGCACCGCTATCAAATGTTAGCTCGATTATCATTGCTATGGAAATATGTGCCCTCTATTTCTGATCCGCATATAATTCTGTGTTAAATCAATCATTAATGATTTATAAAGTTCATAATTAATTGATTATAATTGTTAATGATTTAATTATGTAGATTTCATTGACTCATAACTTGAAAAATACATGACCAAAATACGCAATATTATAAACCATTTTGCTCAGGAAAACACATAGAATAATAATACGATGCTTAATTTCTATTTTAATGATTAATTTATTTAATCATTATTTTAGGTTAATTAATTAATTCCAATTTAACCTAAATCTTATATGTGACATAACTTGAGCCTATGATGTCCAAATTTAACAATCAAATAGTTCATTTCAATCACAAAAATATATAGGATAATAATATGAAATCAAATTTAGGTTTTGGACCCTTAATCTCTTAATGACTTCTTAACCCTAATTAGGAGTCCTCTAAACCCTAAAATCCTAATGTTGTCCAAAATTGACATAGTTAGTGTCATTCTTCTCCTTATGCTATAAGGGCTTCAAATTGATGTATATCATATCATTTGGACAATAATTGGAGATTGTAGGTATTTAGCTCCTGAAATTAGGTAATTTTCTAATTTTATAATTTTCATCCATATTTGTTTTAAGGTATTTAAACCCTATGATAGCAAACATGTTTCACTTTACATAGTTCCCATGTATTTTCAATTGCATGTTTGAGACTTAAATTTTATGAATATGATGATTGGCATACTTAGCAATTTATTGATGTTACTTTCATCCTTATTAGAATGTCTATATAAATGATTTGGAATTATAAATTGCTTGTGATCTTTAAAGTTAGATGTCAATTTCAATTAGTGTTGATAACATTACAAATTTATAATTGCAATGTCATGAACCTATCAAGATTTAGTTCATAGTATCTTTCTAAATTCAATGATTCTTTATTGATCTTTATCTTATGGAATTTAGGAACTTAGATTGTATGATTTACCAATAAAATCTTAGTTAATCTATCCCGTGCAAATTGTATGCTATTCAAAAGTCGTAAATTCTTTAAGAGAACCAATTAGAATTACCATAATACAACTTAGAATGAGATTTAATAATAGTCTCCTAACCCTTAATTCTTATCTTAAGCCTTATAATAAGTTAGCAATTACTATGCAAGTAGTATACTTTATTTCTTTAAATAAATTTAGCATTACTAGTACCCAATATTTTGAATGGAATTGTAGTATTCATTTTCCTAAATTTATCCTTTATTAAAATTCTAAAGTTATTAAATTAAAGATTCATTAGTTTCCTATATTAACTTAGAAGACTTGTAGATTCTTTTAATCTTCAAATTATAGTAACATAGATCTTGTAGCTTATAATCTTACTTCTCCCATACATTTAGATATTTTCTATCAGTTGATCCTAGTTAAATTAGTGATTAGTTTGATTTGAAGCCTTCCAATTTATAAACTAATTAGATGAAGTTAGTAAGTTGTACTTTAACCTTCACTTAAATTAGTTTAGTAGGCCTTCAATTTCACTCTTTCCTACTAGTTTCCTAAACTTTAATCATAAATCCATTTTATTTGATTAGTTTAGGACAAGGGTAGAATAAGTCCCAATTGCATAAATATAGTTTTAAATTATTTTGTCACTTCATAAGTTAAATTAAATACTATTTTTCAAACTTATTTCACTTATACAATTACTTAAAAATTGACTTGAAGATCAATATCTATAAGTCAATTGGGAGCTCAATTATCTTTGATCATAAAGTAGATCATTAAAATTAGATAACTTTGGATATCACATAGTTTATAATTATTGAAATTCCTTGAATGCATGCTTAGCTTTGAGCCTATTCCTTTGAAATATACATACAAGATATTGTGCATAAATAACACTTTCACAATAAAACTATAGGAGTTTATATTATGGTGAATAGCCATAGGCAGGCTATAGAAGAAATAATGAGATCTCATATTCTCAGAGGGTAAATGTGAGTGTTTATTTTCATTGAAACCCCACTTTCCCTTAACTGTTAGGCAGGCATGCTTAACTCCTCATGTCATTTTGTATGTGCCCGTAGAATAGAGCTTTCATAAAACAACTTTAACCAATATTATATGAGCCTTTTTATAATCTTATTGATTGTAGGATCTCATCATAGCTTTTTAGCTATGTTTCCATTATATAGTTCTATACTATACATTCATAGTTCAAGATATTAATATTCTCCTTTACTTACTATGATTTGCACTTTCTATTTTCAGTACTATGCCTTACTTACTTACATTTTATATAGAATGCAATGTATGTTGCTTTAATTTTATTTAAATGCTTCATTGCTCTTCTTTTCCTTACTTAGCATAATTTCCATTTGGATATATACATGTTTCCATTTATTTTATTTTCAAATGCACTTTAGTAGTTTCCAGCCTTATTTAGGATAATTTTCCCTTACCGTTTCAGTTGCAAGCTAGAATAATTATTCATGTGAGTACTCTGACTCCATTATTTATAACTGTTATTCTTTACAATTATATTTACTTTCCTTCCCTACTTGAAAGCTTTCAAATGCTCCTTTGATTACATTAAATTGTAAATTAGTTTCTGATATCTAAATAAACTTATAAATGCTATCCAATCTTAAAATGTGCTTTAGACTGTTTAGTTTAACTAATCTTTTTCTTTTATTGGCTTTGCCCTATCATATTTAAATATCAAAATATGATATATCAGGAGCAATATAATTTAGGTGGAGCTGTACCTAGCACTTGAAGATCTTACAAATTGCTTTCGTTTAATAAAATTTACTTGCTTTTATACAATGTAAGAGATTGATTATTCTTCTTACTCTTTTAATTAAATGGCATTTAATAACTAAACCTATTTGTAATGTTCTTACTTAATTTATGCTGAGTTTATTAATTTTGGAATTGCTTGGATTAAATGAGTGGATAAATACTACATGTCTTACTTGTATTTGTTACATATTTCCCTACATGCTCCCTACTAGCTTTTATTGCAAACTTTCTTTAACTTAACACTACTCATAAAGATACTTGGCTAACTTAGCATCTAGTTTTTGTTGGTTTTCTTCTAATTAGATATTAGATGCTAAGGTAACAATCCAATGTTTGATTAATCTCCTATCCAATATTGGGGCTGTTACAAGAACAGCTTGTGGAGCCAAACCAGGAGGCTTCACAAAAGATCTAGGAGGAGTTCGTGGAACATTAGAACACTCTTCATCAGCCTCTATTTCTTGCACTATTTACTTTCAGTTCAGTATTTAGATTATTTCTCTATACTTTATTAAGTAACTAATTATAATAATTATGGATGTACTTTCTTTTCTTTTCTGAGATGAGTATTTTACTTAGAATTTGTGATGAATGTTTCTGGATGTATACTATAGCTTCTGCACTCTGTATTTACATTTACTTATACTTAGTATTGTGATGTGATCAGGATATACATAAAATGCTAGTATTCATGTAGCTTAGATTTTAGCTTTATTCATAATCCAAATTACATGAGTACCCTATCGAATACTTAAGATAAAGATACTACACTTATCTTAAGAATTAGTACTCAACCATTTTCTCTTAAATTTGAGTCCCAGCAATTCTTGTACGTACATTTGTATTCGGGGAGGTTTAGTTTCCCTTCATGAGTAACGCACTGTTCCGCTACTAATTGTTATTCCTTAAACAAACTCAAATTGCATGTGGCAACAGGATGAGGCGTTATAGTTAGTATCAGAGAAGTATTATAAAGTGTCAAATAAGGAAAGTGATCATATCTACTTTATAATATTTCTATAGAATAGTTATGATCACAATCACTAAGTGTAAGGAAAAGCAGCATCTATACCTTCATCAAGTCAAATCTCAAAAATGAAAACTAAGAATGTCTAGAAAAGAAATAATAAGGAATTGAACAAACATTAAAAATGTACTTAAAAGTAAAATACAAATAACAAAGGACATCTTCGGATTAGAATGGACTTTAAAGAAGTAAAATATACAAGTAAAGTATTAATAATTAAAGTAAGTGGAAAACTAGAACTAACAATTGAATGAAATTTAGGAATGGAATATCAACAGTCCAAGTACTACTACAACCTTAGATTATTTGACGAGTATTGGGCAGATGATTTCCAAGATGGAAAAGTCTATGAAAGAATTGTTGAAGGAGTGTCTCCTCATAGAGTAGAAGTTCTAGGCAAGAAATTAGTTCACTTAACCTTCAGAGGAACCAATCTCTATGTCTTTTCCAGGGAATGGTTGGACTGCGTGACCACTGCTTTCAAAGCGACAGCTTGTCCAAATGATTATCGCCTTCAGATTCTAGGGACTCTGCTTGGAGGTTCAGCAGATTGGTGGTGGTGCTTAACTTACAAAAGGCTCTCAAGGAAGCATCGAGTAGTATCATACAATGATTTTTGTGCTACTTTTAGGGCAGAATATTATAGTTGATGTTCTTAAGATATCTCTTGTATCTTCTTTTTGCATTAGCTTAACCTTTTTGCCTATTGATATAACTTCTCCTTTGAGAAAGTGATTGGAATAAATGGTGGATTTTTATTTTTTGTTGAATTCATGCTTCTGGATATTACAGTCATGAGTCCAGGTTCTCCCTCAGCTTCTACACCCATCAAGAATACGGCCTCGTCCTCAAGCGGATTGGATGAATTTAACTTCCTTGCTATTTTAATGAAAGCATTCATAGAGAGTAATGTGCAGCAAGTGCAAGAGACTCGTGCTCTGATGCTAAGCTCTCATCAATAGCCTTTTTCTCAGATGGGAGCTCCCTCTGCACTGCACTTCTTGGGAGATGGAATTTTCCACAGTTTTCTACGTCTTTGAACTCCTGCCTTCAATTGGGCCTTGAACCCCATGGACACGATCAACTGGCTCAAGCTAGCTAAGAAAAATTTAGCAAGCATTAAGTGCTAGAATTCTGAATCAATCAGTCTGACCACCCACCTGTCCCAATATGAGGCCGAATATTAATGGGATAATGAACGTAAAACCAAATTTGCCGACTATGAATTGGAGGATATTTTGTGGGATCTATTCGTTGAATCCATCAGGAAAGCCTTTATTCTAGTATCTGCCCAGGCAATACTTGAAGATGAGATAATCCACCTGACTCGGGGTGGAAGATCAGTGGCAGACTATAAGCTTGAATTCTGCTGACTATCTCATTTCACTCCAAATTTGGTTAAGTCTGAAGCTTCCTGTTGTCATCGATTTCTGAAAGGGCTGAGAGACTCCATTAAGGCTCATTTAATTTCCTTGTAGATTAAGAGTTTCCCTGAACTAGTCAAAGCTGCCCATCTACAAGAAAGTTTTTAAGGGCAAATGGATCGGAAGAGAAAGGCTAGCTTTGTGAAGCATAGAAGAGAAAATGTTTGTCATCAGAAGGTGGCAAAGTTGTATAATATGGAAGCCGAACAACCCCAGGCATAATTTTCTAAATGTAAAAATGCTGTCATCCATAAGAGAAATGTCACCATCATAGTAATGTGTGTTATAACTGTGGCTGTCAGGGCCATCATTTTTACTACTGCGAAGACAAGTTACTATCGACGGAGTACCCATTACATGCTTCCAGAGTTATCAAGTATTCTATTCCCATCCACTGAACAGTTGAGCTCCTACCCTGGCTATGATGTCAGCCTTATCTCCTTAACCTAATCCCAAGGCTGCAGCACCTACTCCTAAACTGGCCTATAACCGTCAAGGCCAATGGCCTCAGAATAAGTAACAAACAGCTCCTATATGAGTGTACATGATAACTCCTACTTTTGCACTGGATGATAATGATGTTGTTTTGGGAATGTCTTAAATTTATTTTAAATGTTTGTTCTATTATTTAGCATTATTTGAATATTTTGAATAGTGACTTTTATTATTGCTATAATCATAGGCACCTTATCAATTAATGATAAACCATGTAATATTCTTTTCAATACTGGAGAAAGTCACTCATTCGTATCAGAAAATTAGGTTAAAGCTTTTAATCTACCATCATATTATTTAGCAATTCTATAAAATTGAAATCCCTATCAGTGACCAATAGTTCAAAGTAAAGTTAATCATGCCACCAATTGCTAACTTTGATATAATATTGGGAATGAATTAATTAAGTAAACATGGTACTTCTATAAATTGCCAAAGGAAGAAAATCACCCTTGGCAGCAGAAGTTAATCAAAGATGTTTGTTGGCAAATTTAGTACCCAAGCTTCAATAATCAACGCAATAAAAGTTGAGAAGTTAGTCCATAAAGGATACAATGCGTTCTTAGCAACAATGCTAGGTGAGAAGAACGAATAAATTCCTATCATAGAAAATCTAGTAGTGTGTGAATTCTCTGATGTATTTCCTGAAGACATACCTGGTATTCCTCCTGTGCAAGAAGTAGAATTCACGATAGAATTAATTCTAGGAATGCAGCCGCTATCGAAGGTTCCCTATGACATGGCGCCTAAGGAGTTACAAGACTTGAATAAGCAACTTCAAGAGCTGCTCGAAAAGGGTCTCATTCGACCATGTTCATCTCCATGGGGAGCGCTAGTATTTTTTATAATGAAGAAAGATGGATCGATGCGCATGTGTATCGATTACCATGAGCTGAACAAGGTAACTATCAAGAATAAATACCCATTGCCTCATATCAATGATCTTTTTAATCAACTATCTATAGCCAAAGTGTTTTCCAAGATTGATCTGCAATCAAGTTATCATCAGCTAAGAGTCAAGAATTATGATATAGAGAAGATAATATTCAGAACTTGATATGGACATTATTAGTTTCTAGTGATGTCATTTGGTCTAACAAATATACCGTTTATTTTATGAACCTATTGCAGCGCGTGCTAAAGGCATACTTGGATAAATTCATTATTGTCTTTATTGATGATATTCTGACCTATTGGTAAGGTAAAGCGGAACATGGAAACCACTTAAGAGTAGTGTTAGAGGAACTGCATAAACATGAGCTCTATATCGAATATTCAAAGTATGAATTTTGGCTTGACTCAATAGCGATTATGGGTCATGTGGTTGATGCCCAAGAAATTAGTGTAGACCAGAAGAAGGCCAGTGATGTTCAAGATTGGTTGCAACCAAACTCTGTGATCGACATCAGAAGCTTTCTGGGATTTTAGCAGGCTATTATAAGAAGTTTGTAAAAGGCTTCTCTCAAATAGCATCACCTCTAACAAAGTTAACCAATAAAGGAGTGCCTTTCATCTAAAGTCTCATGTGCGAGAATGCATTTCAGTCACTGAAAGAGGTTCTTGCCTTACCTAAAGAAGGGTTGGACTATCAAGTATATATCGACGCTTCTGGCATAGGCTTGGGTTGTGTTCTAATGCAAGAAGGAAAAGTTATTGCCTATGCTTCTCATCAATTAAAACCGCACGAGAAGAATTATCCAGTTCATGATCTTGAATTAGTCATTTTAGTTTTTGCCTTAAAGATCTGGCAGCATTATTTATATGGCATCCAATGCTCTATATTCACCAATCATGAGAGTCTGAAGTACATCTTCACTCAGCGAGAGCTTAATTGCTGTCAATGTAGATGGCTTGAGCTGATAAGCGATTATGATTTTTCTATCCAGTATCATCCTGGCAAAGTAAATGTGGTAACAGATGCACTCAGCCGTCATGCTACATTATCTACCATGATTTCGTTAAGTTCATTAGAAGAATAATTCCATAAACTCAAAATTTCCCTAATTCATGGGGATATGCTAGGCTCAATGTTGACAAATATCAATTTGGAACCCACATTCCACCGAGATGTCTCCATCTTGCAAACTAAAGATTAGGATTATCTAAAGTTCAAAGTTGATATTGAGTGAGGCCATCATTTTGATATGTAATTTCATGGTAATGTAATCTATCAAGGGAATAGTTTATGGTTCCCTAAATCCATGCACCAAGAGATTCTCGTTGAAGGCCACAATGTAGGATATCAGGTTCACCCCGGTAGTTCCAAAATGTATCAAAATCTAAAGAAGTCATTCTGGTGACCTGAAATGAAGAAGAGTGTGGCAGAGTTCATTGGAAAATTTCAAGCATGTAGTCTCGTTAAAGCAGAATATCAAAAGCTCTGAGAACTGATTCATCCTCTGGCTATCCCTAAATGGAAATGGTTCGATATTTCCATGGACTTCATCATGAGTTTACCTAGGTCAAGGTCGGGTGCTGATTCTATTTGGGTCATAGTCGATCGACTGACCAAGTCAGCACATTTTATCCCAATGTGTCAAATAGATTTTGTGGAGAAATTGGTAAAACTGTACATTAAAGAAATTGGTATAGGCTCCATGGCATTCCAAGATCTATTATTTCTGATCATGATAGAAAATTTACTTCTAAATTTTGGCAGGAAGTGCATCAAGACTTGAGAACTACCCTAGTCATAAGCACCACCTTTTATCCACAAACTAATGGATAAATAGAATGAGTCAATCAGGTTATTGAAGACCTTTGCATCTAGGCATTCTAGATTTTGGAGGTTCTTGGGAGGATCACATTCCCATATTGGAGTTCGCTTATAATAACAATTTCCAAGCGAGTATTTGCATGGCTCTGTATGAAGCCTTATACAAAAAAAATGTTGTACTCCATTAGCATGGTCTAAACCATGTAGTGTTCAACTATACCGATTAGACCTAGGGGAAGAAACAAATAAAAAGGTGCAAATGATTCAGCAGAGAATTAAAGCAACGCAAGATCGCCAGAGAAAATATCACGATGCCCATCATTATCCTTTGGATTTCAATGTTGGTGATTTTGCTTATCTCAAGGTAAGTCCTATGAAAGAAGTATTCTATTTTGGTGTAGCTGGGAAGCTTAGTCCTCGCTACGTTGGACCTTTTGAGGTATTAGAAAAGATAGTCTCTGCAGCCTATAGATTGAAGCTCCCAGAGGATTTCTCTATAGTCCATAATGTGTTTCATATTTTATCTCTGTGGAGATGTCTTCATGATCCATCTCACTTAGTTCAACTTCCAGCAGTATAAATCCAACCGGACCTTTCTTATGCGGAGGAACCTATCAAGATCTTAGCTCGTGATCAAAAGTAGCTAAGAAATTGCTCCATCCATATGGTGAAGACTTAGTGGAGGAATCATTCTCTTGAAGAATCTACTTGGGAGAGAGGTGTTGATATGCAATGAAAGTATCCAAGTTTCTTTGAAATTTCAGGTACCTTTAAGTTATGTTCTTAAATTCTTGTATTTTCTTTCCTTCTTAAAATGATGTCAAGGATGACATCATTCTTAAGTGGGGGAATCTATAATAACCCTAAGTTGTTACTTAGCTAATTATAAGCTTAATTATACTCTAATTATAGTTCCATTGTATTCAATAGGACATTATAAACTAACACTGAAAATTTGGGTCAATCGGACCTCTCTAGGTCAAATGGACATTTTTGTCCAATTAGGTACCCTAAATAATAGCTAAAATATTTTTAACTCTAATAAAAAATCTTATTGTATTTTTGAATTCCTCACCCCAAAATTAGCTAGGGGTGCAAGTTTAAGAATTTTTTGAGGTCATTTAGATCAAAATTCAATTTAAATTAAATTGGGATAATTGCATAAAAGGGATCTCAATAATTTAGATTTGCAAATCTACCCATATCCAAATTACCCATATGGGATCCACTGTGCGGACCGCAGGCGATCCGTTATGGAGCCCGGGTCACGCAAAAGTGAAGCCCCGCTCCATCCATCTGTCCCTTCCGCTGATCTTACGGCTAGGATTCAGATCCGCGGAGCTGCTAATCTACTGTCAAATCCATCATGAGGATCCTACAGTTTGGATCGCTACCAAGATCGGCCATTAGGATTTGAGTGATCCTAGCAGTTGTGTCTTCTCCCTTGATCAATAAGATGACTACAAAAGATATCGTGACTATTCATCTTTGTCTCCACTCTCTCGCACTCCAGATAGGCGAAATTCGCCCGTACACTAGCTGCCGATCTTGTCCCCCACTACCTCCTCCACCTCATAAAGCCATTGGGGATATTCCCTCAATGGTATGGCAAGGCCCCGTGGCCCGGCCAAGCTCAATTTAGAAATTAAGAGCAGGGCCATGGCTCGATCCCTCGAGTCATCTCCAGCCCAAGTCGTTGCCTCTAGGAGCTTCCCCTCTTCCTCTAAGGCTATAAATAACCTTTGAATGGCTTCTATAAGGGGTTTGCTAGCCGAATCAAGTTGAATTTTAATTTCCCTATTTCTTCATTATCGTCCTATTCGAGCTCTCCTCGGTGATCTAGTGCTTACGTACCGTTGATATTGGGTGAGTCCTGGTGTTCAGGACCCCTAGAGCCTCTCTACAGTTCAGCTCGACCTCAAGTTTCCCCTAGCAGCGTCTGTGAGCTTCCTGACCAAAACCAAGTACCCTCCTAGCTGAAATGAACCAATGAGGCTCAATCCATTCTTTCTTTTGATTTTAAACAGACATTTAGACTAATCGAACTCATGACAATTAATTTTAGGACTTGTCCTAAATCTGATCGATCGAATGGATCGATCAAGTTCTGGTCCACTCGGTGAAGTAGGTCCGAGTAAGGACCCAGTGATCCAGTGCACCTTAGACCCTGCTGCCATGGGGGCTTGATCTATCTCACCTCTCTATAGGTGTAGGGATCAAACCTAGAGAAAATCATGGTCTCTGTGGGGAGAATTGAAACCCCACAGCAGCTCCATGGCATGGCTCTCAAGTGAGTATGGTCTGGGAGTTTCCAGCATTCTCACAAGGGGCTTAGGGTTCCAATCGATGCATCTGGTCATGGTGAACATGTAGCGACCCTCGGGTGATTGCGCCATGGCTTGGATGCTTGGGATTTTAGCAATTAGGGTTCCCCTAATTGGCCTAAAGTAGGGATGAGGGATTGGGGATGATGACACTATGTTGGTCGGGCCAGCCCATGACCTGAGCAGTGCAACAGTCCCGAGTTGCTCAGGCCACGGCCGACCCATGTCTTTTGGATATTGGGCCGAGCCCGTTTAATAATATTAATAGTAATCAGAATTATTTTCCTTAAGGAAAATAATCTGATTATTTAAGTCATAGGGAAATTTAACTAGAAAAAATGCATATTAATTAATTGAATAACTTTTGATCCACTCATCAAAATTCTATAAAATTATAAGTCACTTTGTTTAGAAAATCATAAGGAATCTGAATATAAAACCAAATTGCACTTTCTATGGTTGGATTTTTTGATTTAGCCTAATTACCTTAGAGTTTCATTAGGATGGATTAACATGTCACTTAGCTAAATTTTTTTATTCAAGTTTCATTATGCTTCTTATACTTTGTAGAATGCATGTGCTAGGTGAAATAATTTTTTGAATATTACTTTAATAATTATGCCCTAATCTTAGAAACGCATGATTAGTAAAAATTTGGGTTTACACTTCACTAAAGTTAGCAAATTAAGTATTTGATTGTTCACATAGAATATATTTATCAAGTTTCATATATTTTGAATGGTTAGATTTGTAATTAAGTGCTAATCTTTTTTGGCTTAATTTAAGGTTTTACTAGCCATAATTAATTTCTCATTTGTTTGATTAATTGTTTATATGCTTTAATAACAATAGTATGCATGTTAAAGAACTCAAACCCTAATTTGGACACTTTAAATAATTAATTTGATAATTTTCAATCTTAAACCTTAAGATTCTTAATAATTGATTAAGCTAATCAATATAACCTTTAACTTGAAATTGACATCAATAATGCACAAATAACTTACTAATTTTGTCATTGATCATTAACTCAATAATTGATCTTAGTTTGGTCAAGTAACTAGATTAAAGTCTAAGACCTTAATCACCTTAAATAAAATACTTGATTAAATAGTTAAAGGACTTGAATGATTTTATATACATACTGATTTTATATTGATCTTAAACCATTAAAAATAGAATATTAAGATTTATAACTAATTTATGTGATTGATCATCCGAATATATACCCTTAAATCTTTGATTATCTTTGATTTTCTCCTAGTAAAACTCTCAGCATGAGATAAATCATAAAATATTATGGATTTGCAAAATGATCAATTCTTAATAAATTACATGATTGTTTTTTCAAAATTGTAGTATAGGTTGTGATCATATGGGTCTACCCATCTAATTTGTGTAATTCATTTTAATAAACTAAGGATTAAAAGCTTAATATAAATCTTAACTCTTAGATCATAATTTGTACATTTTAGTGCTAGATATTTAAGGTCGTGATTTAGTGAAAATAATTCAATAAATGCTAAGCCTTATCAATAGATGAGTTATTGAGGTAGGAAGGACTTATTGTCTAATCTTGAGGTAGAAGCTTAGATGCACCTTCTTAGTCTTAGATACTTGATCCTAGAACCTTGTGGTTGGATAATATAATGATTTAGACTGAGGTTAATTCCATGTGATAGTATTTTGAATTGGGTGGCTTTTAAGTCACATCCTTGGGACCCTATATAGTACTCACCACCATAGAGTATGGATTTATTATCATGATATTCCTTGATTATTAAATAGTATTGTTAAAATTAGTATAACTATCAGTTGGAGGTGATAATGTATATCCATAGAACTGAATTATTACAGTAAAAAATAGAATTGGTTGATTTATCCTAAATATAACTGTAGAGTCTCGGTCTTTTCTTAGGTAATTTGATAAGTACAGTTCTGTTTAAGATAAACATCCCGAGCCCAAAAGTGTTACAAGTAGGGGGTTGAATACTTAGTTTGAGAGAATAAATTGTGACCGAGTCATGCCCCTTATCATCATGCATTTTGATAGGTGCAGTTAAGAAAATCAAGTATTCTAAGTTACTTTTCTTAGGACACTAAAATTATGTTTGTAATTAGGGTATTTAACAACTTAGTTTAAGTGAATAAACTGTGACCAGGTCATATCCCTTACGTCTTGCATTTTGATAACTGTAGTTAAACAAACTAGGTATTAAAGTCACCTTTCGCTAAAACATGCCAACTATGTATATACAACCTCTTCAGTTGATGAGTTTAAGTTCAAATATTAGCTGAATATGTGAAGTGGACTAGACTTTGGAGTCATAATTCATTTAGATGAATTTTGCACAATAGAGATAAATGATATCAGCACTTGATATTCTATTTATTTCTGGATTTTGATGATTTAAGGCATATAATCATAAAAGCCTTGGCATATCATGAAATACATAAGGCATGTCAGCATTAGCGGAGCGAATGAGCTCACCTAAGGACTCTATTAGCAGAGCGAATGAACTCACATAGGATCTGTGGAGTTTCATGTTGCACCAAGTCAGCATATCAGTGGTATACAGTTCTATGGCATATTCAGATACATAATTATGAATTTAGTAGCATACAGCATAGTTTTAAATCATCATTTATTTAATTTATGGTTTCAGTTGTACCTTACTTTTAGATTTGTATTATTCTTAGGTTTCAGCTATTTTTTACAGTTTTACTTACACTATTTAAATGCTAAATAGTAGATAATTATAACTATTAGAGTAGCTTTCAATGCGTTAGACTTATTGTCTAACTCATGGTACTTTTGGGATCCGATAATTTGCTGGATCCAGAGGAACTTGTGGAGCAAGACCAGGAGCCTTCACAAGAGATTCGGGAGGAGTTCGTGAACCCTTAAAGGATTCTTCATCAGCCTTTATTTTTTGAACTATTTACTTTAATTTCAGTATTTAGACTGTTTCTCTATACTTTATTAAGTAAATAGTTATAATAATTCTGGATATATTTTCTTTTCTTTTCTGAAATGAATGCTTTATTTAGCTTCTGTGATGAATTTTTCTGGATGTATGCTTTAGCTTCCGCACTTTGTATTTACTTCTACATATACTTAATATTGTGATGTGATCAGGATATATATAAAATGCTAGTATTTGTGTAACTTGGATCTTACCTTTATTTGTAATCCAAATTACATGAGTACCCTATCTAGTACTTAAGATAATAATACTACACTTATCTTAAGGATTAGTACTCAGTCCTCTTCTCTTGAGGTTGAATCCCAGCAAATTTTGTACCTAGTAGTTGTATTTGGGGAGGTTCAGTTTCCCTTCCCGAGTAACGCACCGTTCCGCTGCCAATTACTATTCCTGAAACTAACTCAAATTGCGCATAGCGATGGGATGGGCGTTACAAGGGAAGTCTGTAACAACCCTAGGTTGTTACCCTTATTAATTTGAACATAACCACCTCTTAAAATTTCATTCTATTATGTTCATCACGACATTGGAATCAAACTCTGAAAATTTGGAGCGATTCAGAGCTCAATTGAATAATATGATTATTTTAATATATTTAATTAATTAAAAAATTAAGATAATTAATTTGACTTTAGATCTAAAATCCTACTTCACCGATGAACTTCTCACCCCTAGATTAGCTAGAGGTGATGTCTTGGAATTTTTTGGAAGATATCAGATTTTCTCGATTATTTTAATATATTTTAAATACCCCAAAAATTAAAATAATTAAATTGATCTCGAAAATAAAATGTAATTTTATTGTTAAGTTATTCACCCCCAAATTAGATATGTGTTAATTTTTGGGATTTTTTGGAGCACATTTATCCATCTAATTTTAAATACTAAAATGTGTTAATTAAAAATTTAAGAAAATAATAATATTAGTTTTAAATTTTCTTCTTTCCTGTGTTGGGACCCACCTGCCTTTCCGCCTTTCCTATGTACGGGACTCTCTCCCTCACATAAGCTAGCGCGTGCGGCAAAGCTCTACCACACACGTAGGTTATGGAGCTCCTGCCCCCTGCTTAGCCCATGCCTCCTCCTTTTTCTAGTTTCCTTGGCCTCAACTCTCTCCATTTTGCAGGCAGCTAAAGAAGCTTCTTCCTCCCAAGCTCCTAAAGAACTATAGCTAGAACTCTCCCTTTGCAAGTTAAGGTACCCCTCTTCCCATTGAGTTCATCAATGTCTTGGTACAATGATATTTTGTTTTAATATTGCGTGGCATTAGGTTTGATTGTTGAGCCTCAATCGGACTTGAACGAGTTCGATTGAATCTCAATTCATCCATTAAAAAATAGTTAAAGAAGTAGATTTTATGTATACCCGTAACTAGAGCATCGTTGTTTGAGAAATTATAGTGGTCCTTTCGTGTCAATTTTGTCACCAGTGGGAAGGGCTTTGAAAGATCTTTCTATTGGTATATGGTACCACTCTTAAGGTGCTCTAAATCGAAAGTATTTGAATGCCCTAGAGGGAGACCTCCCACCTTTCATTCGTGCAGAATGACCAACCGGCAATACAGAGCTATAACAACACTAATGTTGTTACCCTTCAATTAGTGACTTATTTCACTTCAAACCTCTTTTATCACTCTTATAATAGTACTAAGAGTCTCTACCTTAAATTTTGTGCAATTTAGAGACTATTTAACAATTCTAACATTTCTTAGTTTTCTAATAATTCTGAAAATACCTAATTTATTTAGACCTCAGAATCAAAAATGGAGTCCATCATTAGACTCAACACACCCAAATTAGCTAAGGGTGGTATTTTGAAAGTGTTTGGGAGTTATCAAATTTTTCATGAATATTTTAATAATATTTAAATACTTAGAAAATTAGGTAAATTAAATATACCTCTGAAAAATCCAATTGTATTTTTGAGTTTCTCACATCTCAATTAGGCCAGGGTGAAAATTTAAGTTTTTTCGGAGTGCGTTTGATATTTAAAAATAAGTAAATAATTGAGCAAATTAATAAATATAATATAATATTTAATTAATTTAATATATATTATATAATTAAATTTATATTCAACGGCAAAAAAATAAAAGGTGCTGATCCGCCATTAAGCTCAGAACACGAAACAGCGTGTTCATAAAATCCTGTGCATTACTTTTTATCAAGTTGATCCAACGACCTACGTTTTTGTTGTTTTATCTAACCGTTAGATCATTAGATAAGATCAATGGCTGTGATTCAAACCCTGTACGTCTTCTTTACCTTTATGCCTGTGAACGTACCCTGTCGCAAAAGGGAGTGGCGTACTCCACCACGATCCCTTCACCAGCTATTCCCTTTTCTTATCCATTAAGCCCTTGCGTACTCCTCTCCTTCATCATTTTAGTACATTTCATCCTTGCCTTCATTCCTGCGTAGAGGAGCTGCTAAGGAATCCTGCCTCCACTGGAAGCAACTGCATCCTAACCTACCTAGACTAGGTGGACAAAGTGCAGGTACTCCATCTTCTACTTATAGTACTCTAATTACACTCCATTCAATATATTGGTGAAGCTTAGATTCGTGAAGTAAGCTCAGACAAGCAATATTAAATACTTCCAAGATCCCTTCAGTCGAAATGATCTATCGCTGACAGTTCTTTTTTTTTTTATCTTTCTTATACTATTATCTTTGAAAAGTGCGATGTATTTATTTTGTTACTCTGTTAATTTCCCTGTATATATCGAACCCTACCTGTCTCTATTAAAATTTTGAAGTGTTATCATAGTTCTGCTCGCCATTCCTCTTTAAAAGGCTCACGTTTTGTTTTTTTTTTTGTTAATTCTGAAAAGTATTCAGAGTGTAATACTTATGCTAAAGAATAGATTTAGCATCTAATATTTTCTGGTTAACATTAAAATTAGCCATAATAGAATCCCCAATAAATAATCTACCGAATGAGATAAAAATGTGATAATTCATATCGTTACCTTTATATTCTGAAATTTCCTGAATCTTCGATCTTCTCTGCGATATTCCTGATAGATAGATCTAATTGATACTTAAGAATATGTTATACATAGTAGCAATTGATCAATTGAAAATCATCAGATCTGATTGAGTGAAATCAGATCATACAAAACTTCATTCGATCAATTCTGAGGTTAAAATTAGGGCGTCAAAGTTTCGAGTCCCAAGAATATCTTAGATGAAGATTTCCATACTTCAATCCAAGTTCTTCGTGTGGGCTTCTCGTTTAAAGGTTGACCGCCTCCTGCTATAGCGAGACGAACGTACCCATGCCCTAAAAGAACCTCGAAGTGCGAAGCTTGCCGAAGAAGAGGACGGTCCCTAGACCGAGGTCCATCGAACCACCGGTTCAATAATGTTGAACCCTGCCAAATAAAAGCTGATGTGGTGTTATTTATTAAATAACGGCGCCGAAATTTTTGATTAAACGATTTATCAAATAAACAGATTATAATAAATTATAATTATAAGTTGATTAATATAAATTTAAATTCGTTCAAAAATAGCAAAATATTTATTCAAAATAAATAATATTATATACCAATTTGATTGAAAAAATGTATAAAATAACAATATGACATTTCATTTCAATTTTAATGACTATTTTATTAATCATTATTTTTTATTTATATAAATAATTATAATTAAATCCCAAGCTTATAAGTATCAATATTCAATCATAAGAAGTCCAAATTAGACATTTAAATAGTCAATTTCACTCACAAAAATGCGTGGAATAATAATATGAGATCAAATTTAGATTTTGAACCATAAATCTCCTATTGACATTTTAACCCCGATTAGGACCTCACCAAATCCTAAAAAATAATATTGTCCAAATTCAACCTAGATAGTATCATTTTACTCCTTAAGGTATAAGGATCACATTGACATGTATAATATATCATTTGGATAACATTTGAACATTCTAAGTATTTAGCTCTTTAATTTAAGTTAAAATGGTAATTTCTTAATTTTTAATTACATTTGTTTTAGGATGTGTGAACCCTAGGACAGCAAATTCGTTTCATTTATTATCTCACATATAGTTTTAAAAAGTATGTTAAAATTTTACATTTCCATAGATGTGATGATTTGATTTATTGAATGCTCATACAAGTTGAATTTCTTTCATTATAGAATTGCTTATGATTGGATTAAATTGAATGAAATACATGTATCTTTTCAAATTAGTTATTCAAATCCTTATTGCTAGTTCTTATATCAATGTGATTTGTGAATTTGAAATGCTTAGAACTTCTATAATTGATCATTTTCATATGTAGAATAAATTGTATGAGATTGTTTAAGTTAGAATTATCTCTACTATTTTAGATAGTTTTCATCAGTTATGAAATGTGAATATTGTAAATTTAACTTGAATAATTGCATAGCATATATGGAGTTTAATTCATCTATTTCAAATATACTTCATATGGACTTTAGATTAATTTACTTGACTTGAATGTATTATCAAGTTTCATGTAACTAGAATGTAAAGCTACATGTAAATTAGTTATGTTGAAACTTAATTATAACTAATATCATATGCTTAAATTAAGTTAATGATAGTTCTTTAATTGAAGTATTCTTTTCTTTCATCTCATAGCAAATTGATGAACTATAAGATTATCTTATGCCATATTTCAATTGGTAGATGTTATATTCATAATTATGGAATATAGTTTCAATTACTTATGTCATGCTAGAATTAAATTGGAATGAGTGTTCTATATATTGATTTAACTTAATGTTAGCTTTATAATATTAATCTTTCCAATTAATCTTCCAAATAAATGGAAGACTTGCATGTTAATATACTATGTGTTTCTTTTGAACAAATACAATAGAGTTCATGCCAAAATTATTAAAATTGGAATTACATTCTTAAGTTTTACATGTTTTACTTCTCCTTTAGTTGCATGTTAAATTTAATTAAGAATCTTTTATATTCTTTTGTACTCTAATTAGCTTAACACTTTCAATTGCTAAGTTAAAGTTCTTTAAAAGAACTCATGATTAGACTAATGCTCAAATAATCACTTAGATAATTAGCACATATCTTCATAGTCTTAAACCTTCCAATTTAGTTCTCAATTGATTTAAACTTGAGAGCCATAGTTTCCTTTCATATTTTATATAAGCTTATTTATTTCCATTTCCCTACAACCATAAATGAATTATTACTTGTATAATATAATCTATTTCTTTCCTTACATTCAATTGCTCAACATCAATCAATCTTAGATAACTTCATGATTGAATTGATTTGATACTTTCTAATTTGTAAGCTAAATAGAAGAAGCTAATAGAATTTCCTTTAGCTTGTACTTTCATCAGCTTAACAAATTATAAACCTTATTCTTCTTTACTAGTTTCCTTAAACTTTAATCATTAATCTAATTGATTTGATTATCTTAGGACTAGTATAGGATGAACTTTATTTACTTGAAAATATTACTTTCCAAACTTCTCTTTCCTCTAATATTAATTACAATTCACTTAAAGATCAATATCTAAGAGTCAATTGGTAGCTCAATTAGCTCCAATCATTAAGTAGATCATTAAAAAAAATAGATAATAAAAGGATATTACATAATTTACAATTATCAAAATTTATTGAATGATTGCTTAGCTTTGAGCCATTTCCTTGAATATTCATACAATATCAATATGCATAAATAAAAGTTTCATAAAACTGTATGGGGAATGCCTTATGGTAATTTGAAAAATAAAGACAACGCTTATAATAGAACTTCACATTTTACAGAGGGTAAATGTGTGAATGTTTGACCCCCCACTATATCTAGTTGGGCAGACGTGCTTAACTCCTCGTCCCATTCTGTTAAACACTACCGCAGAACGAGATAGCTTCTAAATATAACTTCAACTAATAATATAAGAGTTCTTCTACAATCTTATTAATTGTAAGATTTCTTCATAACTATTTAATTATGATTACTTTTTATAATCATAGGCTATGTTTGTCTTAGACCAAGAGTTTAAGATACTTCTTTTCTTTCTATCCTTTATACTATTTATTACCTGTATTATGTTTTGCTTACTTACAGTTCATTTAAAATACAGTGTATGTTACTTAATTTCATTTAATACTTCATTGTATTTCATTTGCTTAGCATAAATTTCATTAACATGTATTGCTTTTATTTTATTTACTTTAAATGCATATAGTAGTTTCTAGTCCTTTTAGGATGCTATTCCCTTAACATTTTAGGATACATGCTAGAATTTATATACATGTGAGTATTCTTACTCAGCTTCTTTATTACTATATTTTTTACAGTTATGTCTACTTTCTTTCTCTTACTTGTTAGCTCTTAAAGCTCCATTGCTTAAATTAAATTGTAAATTATGCTTGTGATATCCTATTGACTTAAAATGTAGCCAAATCTTAAAATGTGCTTAGACTGTTTAGTCTAGCTACACTTTTCTTTTATTGGCTTTGCTCTATCATATTTAAATACCAAAATATGATAGATCAAAAGCTTTTTAATTCAGGTAATGCATGTCCTAATGCATGAAGAGCTTCTAAAATGAATAGCTTTCACTTATTATTTAAATTTTCTTGCTCTTTTAGTTTAAGGAAAAGAATGATTGTATTCTCTCATACTTTTTCTTTTAAATGGTTTTGTAATAATTAAACTATAAACTGCTTGAGTTATTTTTTACATATCCATCTTCTTATCTATGTTGTGCTCCTTACCTGTAGATTGCTTGGGTTGAATGAGTGGATTATATCAATTGCTTGTATTGTTTATACTTGCAATATTGTGTTACTTATCTTCTAAATTGTCTTCTTAACTGCTTATCATTTTAACTTGATAACTAATCATAAAGAGACTTGTTTACTTAGCATTTATATTTGATTATTTTTCTTCTAATTGAGTATTAGATGTTAAGGTAACATCCCAATATTGGATTAATCTTCGATCCAATTATTGGGGTCGTTACAAGCGCACTATAGCACCTAGGTCTCAGCCAAGGAGCGCTACAATGCATCGCAGCGCCCGCGTCTCAGGATGTTTGGCGCCGCAACACACTGTAGCGTGCCGCCGTGCGCCGTAGTGCCTGGCTCTTAGCTAAAGAGCACTACCATGCGTCCTAGTGCCCAAATCTTGTGAATTTTCGCACGTAGTGCACCACAGCGCACCGTAGCTCCTAGGTCTAAGCTAGGGAGCCCTACCGCGCATCGTAGCACAGTAGCACGCCATTGCGCCTGACTCTCGGCCAGGGAGCACTACAGTGCCCAGTTATGAACAGCTTCACAATTTTTGTATTCTACCAATTCCAAAACCTTATTAATATAAAAAGAAAAAGACACTAAAATAACGATTGATTTTAGTAAAATCATGCTTATTGCAACTGTAAATGTGAGTTTAAATATGAAATTCATTTCTTATCGAAATGGCATGTTCTTAATTTCCATTACTTCATTTTAATGTTTAAAATTGTAAAGTTTGATTTCAATTCCCATGCTTAATCTTCTTAATTAGTTGAAAATTGTATAATGCCCTAATTAGCTTTAATTAACATCTTGGCTTAACTAAAATGACTCCTAATGCTGATTTAAACTTCAATAATTAATGAATATCTTAATAATAACATTGTATATTCAAATTTGTCTAAATAAACCATAATCATGGCTAATTAGCTTTAACCCTATTTAACTTTAATTAAGTTTAGTAATTAATCTAAACCTAAGTTTAATTAAAGGTGTTTCACTCTTTATATGGATTTAAATAGTACCTACTGATTTTTGGCATTTGATCCTAGATTAATAAGATAAAAGATTAGATCTTAAGGTAATTCATATGATTAACTATCTTAATCAAAACCTTAAGTTCTTCTTTAATTTCTCTTAAGCAAGATAACTAGCATAAAATGATCACTAATAATTTAATAAAATATGATTGATTCGCAAATAAACAACTTCCAATAATTGTATGATTTTACTCCATAACCTTAGTGCTTATGGTTGAGATAAAATTTAAGAGATTATCATGCTTGATTTTGCATCTTAACATAAAGATTGAACTTATAAATCTACATGTAATTACACTACTTGATTTAGAATCAACTCGAGATAAGTATAGATTTTATGTGGTAAATATAAACTTTTAATCGTTAAAGTATAAAGATAGCCTTATGTTTAAGTAAATATTATAGCTTTGATAAGATAATCTTTGAGGTAGGAAATGCCTTATTTGTTAAACTGTGAAGTAGGGCCTAAGATGAACCTTAGCAACCCAAGATGATTGATCATATGCCTTGTGGTAGGACAATTTAAAGAGACTTAGATTGAGTTATCTCTTGTGATAGTTACCCTAAATTGAGTGACTTATATGTCATTTCCTTGGAGCCATTTATGTAGAGCCTACTACATTGGAGATTGGATTTTATAGTTTGAATATTCTTAGTTCTAAATTAGTTGTTCGAATTATAAGTGACGAGAACATTAGCTTTATCATATGATGATTATAGAGCATATCCATAGAACTGATTTGATTTAGTATAATGGAATTGATTGATTTAATCTAAATATAACTATAAAGTTTTGGTCTTATCTTAAGCAATTAGATAAGTATAGCTCAGTTCGAGATAAACATCCCAAGTCCAAAGTATGTTATAAGTTGAGGATTGAATAGCTTATTTGAGATAATAAACTATAAGAATATTTTGTCACTTATCTTTGTGCATTGATAAGTGCAGTTAAACAAACTAAGTGTTTAATATTGCCTTTCTCAAGACATACGAATCATGTATATGTACTCTTAATATGTGATAAATTAGGATATTATAAAAGCACGGTGTATTGAATTCAATAGAACTAAAATAGATTTACATGGTTCATACAATTAAAGCTTCCAATATGTATAGCATTCAAGGTGAATGTGCATAAGAAATTATGCTAAGTAATTAGACATCAAGAAGGGATATTTACTTAGTTTATCTATTATCTGAATTTAGTGATTTAAAAGCACTTAGTTTGTTAAAATCATTGGCTTATCATAAATCACATATGTATATCATGTCATTAGCGGAGCGGTTCTGCTCACCTAGGATTTGTTAGCGAAGATATTCGGCTCACCTAAGATCTGTGAGATGCCATGTGGCATCAAAGCGTGCATATTTGTGGTATAAATTCAGTGGCATATTCAAATGCATATACAGTGACATATATCATAGTTTTTTCTCTTAGTTATTTCATTTTATAGTTTCATTTCTGTTGGCTTATTTTCAGTACTTTTGATTAATTATAGTTTTTCTATTCTTAATTTCAGTATTATATTTATAATTTCAGTTTACTTTAGTTTTTTGTAGCTTAATTTTATGTTTTATTAAATGTTAATGTAAAATCCCTTAAGAGCAAATAATTATTAGTTGTAGCCTAAAATATACTGCTTATTATCTAATAAGATTTTATCTTTTTTGACTGGGGCCATGGAATTCTGAAATCGACTGTCAGATCCTGAACAGTTGGAGGAGTCAACTTTGGAGGCATCTCAGGAGATCCATTGTTCGTAATAGTGTGAATTTTGACCGAGCACACCACAGCGAAATCGGTTTAGTACTCGATCGAGAACCAAGGTTGAGTTGACGACTACAAAGCAAATAACAAAATTTCAAAATAATAAGAAATAGAATCATAGCATATGCATGCAACATAACCACAAGCACATCTAAAAAAACTCAAATTTTATGTGGAAACCCCAAATATGGGAAAAATCACAAAGCCACACCACACAAAAATTTCCACTATGTAAAATGAAGAGTACAGAGCTATGAAGAGCTTAACCATCTCAAGGAATACTCGCTCTAACTCTAAGATGAATGGGAGAAATATGAGCCACCACTTGTAGTGTCTTCTCCAACATGCAAGAGCTCCCTTGCATAATAGCTCTCCCTTAGGGTTCCAACTTGAAATCTCCTCCCACAATAGCCAAAGCCCCATAAACTGAAAAGGCCAACATTAGAAACTCCTCCAACTTATTCCCTTAAGCATCCAGCTCATTTTCAGACCCAAATGATTCAAAATACCCCCCAATTTACTTAGGGAGAAACCTTAGCCGGAGCAGAATTTTGCCAAGCACTATGGTGCACCGTAGCATCTGGGCTTTGGGTAGCCAGGCGCTTGGGCATGCTGGGCTTTGGGTAGCTCATGCTTCTTGAGACTATTGCCGCTAGGGCACGCACAGCTCTTGCTTCCACTGCGGTGTGCTGTAGCACCCGCTTCTTAAGACGATTGTCGTTGGGGCGCACTGCAGCCTCTACTTTTGTTATAGTGCGCTGTAGCACCCATGCTATTGCTGGGCTTTATACTTTCTTCTGAATAGCCTCGAAACCTTCTGAAGTTCACTGGAGCACCATTAGCATCTTTATAATAAACTAAATGGTCTCCACAGCATAATAATCTTCCACTTTGAGACCTTTAGGCATCACCCTCTTTAATTATTGATTCTTCATTATCTTCTTTAATCTCTGTCAAAAATATGGTGTTGCTCACCCCTGCTTTATTATCACATACTTAGGCCAATTAAAGCAGCACTTAGCCTTAGTTTATTTATTGTTATTTCTTTTGTAAGCATATGATCTAGATTCTTTGAAGTGTGAATCTTCTCTAATTCAAGCTGCCCTTCTTCTAAAAGTGTCAGAATAAAATGGTACCAGAGTTATGTGTGCTTTGTCCTGGCATTAAATGTTGCATTTTTTGCTAGGTGAATAGTGCTCATACTATCACTATAGAGATTCACATCCTTCTACTTCTTACTCAATTCTACCATAAAACCCTTCAACCAGATCATCTCCTTACTTGCCTCAGCAATAATAATGTAATCCGCCTCTGTGTTAGATAGCGCCACAATATATTTTGTAGCCTAGTGATCCAACTCACCGCTGTACTTCCGAATGTATACACATATTTAGTGGTTCTTCTCCATCTATCAACATCTCCTGCAAGATTCGAGTCTATATTGCTCTATAAAATAATGTTAGATCTTCCAAACCATAAAGCTTTGCATGTTGTACCTTTCAGATACCTTAAAATTTACTTGACCGCTTCCTAATGGTGCTTACATGGCTTTCCCATGAATCTCCTAATCACTCCCACTGCATGGGCAATATTCGATCTTGTGAAGATCATTGCGTACATCAAGCTCTCAACTGCTGAAGCATAAGGAACTTTCAGGTTGTGCTCCTTCTCCTCATCAGACTTTAGCATCTATTCCCTTGATAAGCTGAAGTAACTTGCTAGGGGAGTGCTCACTGGCTTTTTCTTGCTCATGTTAGATCTTTTCAGCACCTTTTCAACATTGTCTTTCTGAGACAACTTCAGAAATTTTGCACTTCTTTTCATATTAATTATTATCCCAAGAATCTTCTTGGCTGGCCCCAAGTCCTTCATGTCAAACTCCTTTGACATCAGCTCTTTCAGTATTATTATCTCCTCCATGTTTGATCATACGATCAACACATCATCCACATACATTATCAGAATGATATATAAGGACTTACACTATTTTATATAATAACAATAATCCTCCTGGCATCTGTGGTACCCATATTCTGACATGAGCTTGTTGAATCTCTTGTATGACTGCCTTAGCACTTGCTTCAAGCTATAGAGGCTCTTCTTAAATTTGCACACTAGCTCATCTTTTTCTTTTTCTAGAGCCTTGTACTCTTCAGATTGTTGCATGTACAGCTCCTCCTCCAGCTCTTTATGAAGGAATGCAGCTTTGACATCCATTCTCTCCAAATGCAAATCTTCAACTACAATAATGTTCAGTACAACCTTGATGATTGTTATCTTTACAACAAGAGCAATGATTTCATTGTAGTTGACCCCATGTCAATGCTTGAAACCCTTTACTACAAGCCTCACATTGTAGCGCTTATTCGCATCCGGTTCTTCTTTCATCCGATAAATCCACTTATTCTGAAGGGCCTTCTTCCAGCTGGCAGAGCTGCCAACTCTTATATCCTATTTGACATGAGTGATATCATTTCATCATTCATGGAAGCCTCCCATTTGATTGAATCTTTAGCCTAAAGTGCCTCTTCCATGCTTTCTAATTAACCACCATTCATCAGTAATAGGTAAAATAAAGAAGGAGAGTACCTCTGTGGTGGTCTTGTGACTCGTGTGGATCTTCTCAACATAGGTGTTTGTGGTTCAATATTGACACCCTCTTGAGTATCTTCATGTACACATACATCTAGATGAACACTGTCATCAATTTCTATGTGTCGGGACTCACCATCTGAATCATTCATATAATTAGTCTTGACTCCAATACAGTCTTTGTACATTTCACTTTCATTAAAAGTGACATCCCTATTTCTAATGACCTTTTGGTTATGGTTGTCCCATAATCTGTAACTGAACTCGCCTGCAAAATATCCAATGAATGTGCACATGATCGCTTTTGCATCAAGCTTTCTTCTGGATCCTACATCAATGTGAACATATGATGAGCAACCAAATACCTTGAGGTGCTTCAGTTTCACCTCCTTTCCACTCCAATCCTCTTCGATAATGCCTTCATTTAAGGGTGCGAAAGGTCCCTAATTTATCAAATAAATAGCTGTGTTAGCAGCTTCAACCCAGAACTACTTTGGGAGCCCCGCATGCAATCTCATGCTCCTGGCTCTTTCTCTAATTGTTATGTTCATCCATTTTGCAACATTATTTACTATGGTGTCCTTAGAACTATAAATTCTCTCTTGATGCCTCTCAAGGCACATAACTCCTAAAACCCTTTATCGCAATACTCGTCGCCATTATCGGATCTCAAGCACTTAAGATTCAATCTTGTATCATTCTCCACTAAATCTAACCACTTTCCAAACACATCAAACACATCAATTTATATTTTAGAAAGTAAACAAATACCTTTCCCGTATTGTCATTAATGAAGGTGATGAAATATGTTGATCCACCTGTACAAGAAGTAGGAGCTGACCCCCATACATTTGTATGCACCAACTTGAGTTTCCTGCCATTCAGCTCTCTTCCAACTTTGGAGAACAAAACCTTCTTCTATTTGCCCAGCATACAGTTTTCATAGAAATCCCAGTCTACTGACTTCAGTCCTTGGAGCTTCCCCTTTGACTGTAAGAATTTCAACCCTGTCTTGCTCCTATGGCCAAGCCTCTAGCGCCATAGATCTGCATCTATTTGTTCTGTAGCTACAATAGAATTAAACACTTTATTGATCAGGTAAAGTATACTTTCCATATTGCCCCATGCTACAATGAGTGCACCCTTGGTGACCTTCCATGAGTCTCCTGTAAAACATGTGATGTAGCCCTCTATAACAACCTAAGGTTATTACCCAGCTTAATTTAAGCATAATTATATCCTAATTATCATTCCATTAAGTTCATCTAGTCATTAGAACCAAACCCTAAAGGTTTTGAGCAATTCGGAGCTCAATCAATTATTTTGAAATATTTTAATTTTTAATTAATTAGAAAATTGAGGTATTTATTTTGACCTCGAAATCGAAATCAAACTTTGTCATTGCGATCGTCACCCCCGAATTAGCTAGGGGTAATGTTTTGGACGTATTTGGAAGTCGTCGGATTTTTGCAAATATTTTAATATAATTAAATACATCGGAAAATAGTATAATTAAATAATCGTCGGAATCAAATTCCAACTTCACCGTTGAATTCCTCACCCCCAAATTAGCTATGGGTGAATTTTTGAGAATTTTTGGAGTGCATTTCAAAAATCTGAATTTTTTTTTTATAATTAAGGAAAATAAATAGTAACTATGCAGTCCACAAATCATAATTTCCCCTAATTTTTATTTGCTTCCTGTCAGCCTCCCTTCCATAGCCAGCGCCCCTATGCCCCCTTAGGCTCCTTCATGATGGCTCCCTACTCCTCCATCTCCCTAAGCTTATGATGGCCTAGTCTCCCCTACTACATCCTTCTTCTCCTTTATTAAGGAGAAGCATAGCCCCTTCTTATCCTTGCTGAAATTTTCTCATTCTTCCCCCTCCATTGATCTCTTATGCTGAAAGAAGGAGCCACTCCCCAAGATCTTGAAGAAAGCAAAGGTCCTCTTCTTCCTCTCCTAAAGGCTAAGGTACCCGTTTGCTCACTCTCCTTGTTCTCATTTGATCCTCTATTATGCTTGGATGAATATTTAGAACTTCATGAGCATGTATGGAATCCATTAAGGCCCTTAAAAGCATCACATTTCTTGAAAGAAAACTGCTCTATTTTTCATTAATTCTACACACCCCTGTATTTATCATCATTTTTTGTATAGTTAGGATGCTCTGTTTGTGCCGATTTTGATGTCAATGGAAAGGTATCGGAAAGACCTTTCTATTGATATATGGCACCGCTCATGGAATGCTCTGGATTGAGAATATTTGAGCTCGAAAGTAGGCCCTTACTGGTTTCGCACTAACAAAAATACCGTCTGGGGCTGCAACGCGCTGCAGCACCCAAGTTGCAGAGTTGGACCGCTACAACGCGCCATAGCGCGCTGTAGCGAGCTGCAACGGCGAGCTGCAACGGTATTTTGGGGAAAATCATTTAATAGCCATTATTAAAACTATTTAAACAGTGATTTGGCGGCCGCCCCTTAATCGAATGAGAGTTAAGAGGTGGTCGTCACTAGTACTACGGACATTACATTAATAACATATCCGTGATACTAATCAAGAGCTTGAGTAAGACTTAACAGAAATATACATATAGTATAGCAGTGCAAAATAGGTAAAATAAAAGAGGCATCCAGATAGTCCACATTAATTCATTCACATACAATACATTTAATGCTGAATAGTAAGAATAAGAAAATATAATTATTACAATTTTACTAAATGCAAGCCAAGGAGATTGAAGCATGTCTCCTTCAGAGAGCTGCACTTTACTTTAACCTGCTAGCAGCTAAATCCTCAATCGCTGGATCTGACCTATACTCCTGATCTGCCATATGTACATATATGACAGGGCACAGCCAAAAAAAAGAAAATCTGGTTAGACTTTAATAAGTCTAAGTACAATTTAAGCTATTATAATTGCATGAATTTAAAGATATCACCACATTACTGATACTACTAAGCGAGCAAAATAGATAGGTGCAACAAGCTACAAGGAAGGGATAACTATAAACTATCCACTTATAGCATTCAACATGTATGTGAAATAGTATACAAAGACATGAAGTAAGCAAGGTAAAGCTAAAAGCAAAAGAACTGCAACTACTATGATAATTCCACTCCTAACATGATTATGATCATATTAACACATGCTGAGTATATAAAAGAAACACAAGTACTGAAAACATGCAATTCTAGCATCATAAACATGCCAATATATATAAGTAAACATATGTGTATACATACAACATGCTAATTAAGAAAAGGAAAAGAAAAACCACTGAGACATGTGACAAAAAGCAAAACAATCAAGTGCAATGTAAAGTCACTAAGACATGTGGCAAAGCAAGCAAATATTGAAAATAAAATCATTGAAACATGTGGCAAAGCAAAAATAAAATAATACTAAAAAATCTAGCTAAAGTAGCAATAAGCCTAGGACATAGTACTAGCATACTAGCCAATATGCCATACAAGGCCTCCAATATCAATCAATCAATCCCCAGCCTAGCCTTCTAAATATGCTAGGTCTGAGTCCAGTCTATACAATACTACTATTGAAGAGGCAGACTAAGCTAGGACATATTCTACCCACTACAAATAAGACAAAACTGAATGATATGCAATTCAAATACTAACTTAGGATGTATCATCCATATCCTAAGTTTTCCTATTATGCTCAAGGAATAAAGCTCAATATACAAGGTATGCAAAGCAATCTAGTCAAAGTAAGCAAGAGACTCAATCTAGACTAAGTGATATCTATTGTTGTCTAATTAAGTCGTTCTAACTATCCCAAGTCATACAACTTAGAAGCACGGTCTTATAAGTTAGAAACAATCAGGATTGATCAGGTCCCAATTTAGTTCAATCAAAATCGATTATAAGTTAAATAATAAATCATCACGTCCTAATTGATGATTTGAGATGTTCTCAGCTAAGATCTGATCCAGATCTACTAAGCTAAGGATTATGAATTGAACACCATAACCTTGGGTTCATTCACATGATCCAAGAGTAAGCTAAATATCTATGGTTCAATCTAGAAGTGAGCTGATGATTAAGGCTTGTTCTATTAAGTAACAATCAAGCTTAATAGAATAGATCTCTATTCTTACTCTAAAATTGAAAGACAAAATAATCAAAATGGAACTATGAAAAATCTAGAAAACTACTAAAACCAAAGTTTCATTCATTGAATAAATCACTTGTTCAATGAATGAGATCTAACTTAGTGTCTAATCCTAATCTTAAGGAAAGAGCTTAAGTGAAGTGAAGTTCCTAAAGAAGCACCTTAGTTTGACTCTAGGTTCTAATCCATGTCCGCATAATTTACAGTTTTCAACTAAGGTTTAGCAAAAGTTCCTATACCCTGATGTCATGGTTTTTAAATAGCAAGCAAATCCTAATGATACTAAGATCTATGCAAGTGGTGTACGCACTGTACATAGAGCTCAAGAAAATAATATAATTAAAAGAAAACAGAACTTCAATAAAGTTCTAAGTACGAAATGTACCTTACACGACTTCAAACTTCAGCAACACATAGTTTCAGAACCTTAGGACTTCGACTTCGTATGGGCTATAGATAAGTTTCCCTGATTGAGAAATAAAATAAAAGGATGGATTGATTACACTTCTTATTCCTTACGTACCAAATATATAATTTATCTTCTGTATTAACGTAGATAATAATTGTAGGTGCACAAGTATAATTTTAGATGTTGTATTAATGCCTTTATTAATATGATTACTTTATTTTTATGTTTGGAATTCTACCATGCGAGTTTACCATTCAACTACAAATTCTGTGATTGACAAATGAATATAAATATGTATTAGGATGACTAATTATGTAAAGAAGGATTTAAGTGTGTTCAAAAATCTCATTATTTAAACAAAATTTTCATTTAATTTGAAATTAAAATAATAAGATCATTGAAGTTAACTCAAGCTTTTGAACCAGATTATGAGTGATATTGAAGAGATGCTTAGTTGCTTATTCTCAAATGATTTGCAGATAAATGAGCTCTTGATTTTGAAATACAAGTAATTGCAGGAAAAGTATAGTATCATGCATTGCAATCATTACCAAATGACTTATTGTATTTGAGGCTTATCACATCAAGTGCCATATATTTTAATTTAGATCGTAGAGATCTAAAACAAATATGAGAATTTAAGGAATATTTCTTATTTTCTTTTATATTATAATGTCATTTATCTCAATTTAAATGTATCACTTATCTTTTGCATAAAGAAATTATAAGGAATACAAAAGGAATATTTATGCCCACAACAATATGATAAAAAAAATATGGGACTGAAATAGCGGAATGTCATAAGTTATACGTAGATACGATTAAAGCCATAATATATAACCCTTTTCCTTGAGTAAATTAGCATTAAATGAAAATAAAGCATCCCAATCCATGCATAATCTATTAGTAACCGGATAGATGAGATGCTTAAATATCTAGCAGGAATATTTAAACAAAATTGCAAAGATAGTGCTAGATATTATACTCACAATTCATTCAAATGGCAATCTTAAAGCAAATAACAGTTTACTAATCTTTAGTTATATTTTATTAATCTCTACATCCCAGCAAAATTCTCTATGATTGCTTGCATGCAGAAAAATCTCATATTCAACTAATGATTTTAAATAAGGATTTTCGTACATACCACTCAATTTTAATGATAATATATAAATTATAGAATGTTGTTATCACTTTACATATGCTCAATTTAGAGAAGTTATGTGATATTAAAATCTATTAATGTTAACTAACAACACCTAGCATAAGATTTAAACAAATAAATCCATAAATTAAAATCAAGGCAAAGTAGATTAGTACCTCCAAAGTGTCGAACACTCAGCCAAAGAAGGAAAATCGAGAGGTACTGAGGTACCTTGCTCCAGCTTAAGGCATTTAGGGTTCATGTGTTTAGATCAAATCAGAATAATTAGTCCAATATTCAGTATTAGGATTGATTGATCTAAAAAATTATGTAAAGGGAGTTACATACATAGGATGTAAATCAAAACAAAGGTACCTTGCTGTTTTGACTAAGGATGATCGGAAGCATAGGATGGATCAATCACTAAGGGCTGAGAGGTTCGCAACTCAGTCCAAGGCTGGGGTGAAGCTCGGCCAAGAGAAGGATTGGGCAACTTCATGTCCCTTGAACTCAAGCCGAGGAGGAGAGGGCAGTAGCCGCTCGGCCTCCTGCCGAGCGCCTCTCGGCCTCATGCCGAGAGGGAGGGGGACAGCGGTCGCTCGTCCTCCTGCCGAGCGGGAGGGCGACAGCGGTCGCTCGGCCTCCTGCCGAGCGCCTCTCGGCCTCCTGCTGAGAGGGAGGTTCGGCTCGCGTGCGAGAGGGAGAAAAAAAAGGGGGGAGGTATTTCGGCTGAGAGGAGAGAATGATTAGGTTAGGGAAATTAGGTTAGAAGAGGAGTTATATATAAGCATCCTAATTCATTTGAGAGCCTCGGATGACAATCGGGCGATCACGATTGATCGAAACTTCCAAGCTTTGATTAAACACTAATTGAAGTCAAAAAATTATAAATTTGGTATTGAAACGGCCGTCTCGACTTGACGAACGCAAGCATTTAAAAATTATTGAATTTGGATGACTATTTTATTTTATATTAATTTTTAAGTGAAAAACTTTAAAAATTTGCTACGATTAATCCGGAGCCCGAAAAATTAGTTTAAACTTCCCGAATTTATTTAGGACGATCCGGGACCCCGATTGCTCTCAAATTTTGGCAGGAGGATCCCACCAATATGCTTTATTTGAGGATATTGTTATTTAATTTTTATTTGACTTAAATCAGAATATTATATTTTCTCTTAATCTGATTAGGTTTAGGCCTAATCGGCTCAGTAACAACGTCAGGTTATTACAAGTGAAAATCGCAAATGGACTGCTGCAGCGCGCCATAGTGCGCTATAGCGGCATTTTAGGAAAATTTTAGGGACTATGAAAAATAACAATATTTTCGCAAGTTGGACCGCTACAGCGCGCCACTGAGTTTGCTAAATTTGGACTCCAAATGGAAGAGTTAGCTTTTTGACCCATCTTAATTTAGAAAATTATCAATTTTCCTTAGAAATTTAAATGGCTATAACTAATTCATTAGATCTTAGAATTTAGTGTTCTTAGACTCTATGGAATTCTTGAACAGCAACCAACAGTAAACTGTATAAAAATTTAAATTTCATTAAGTGCAATTTACTAAAATGTCCCTTAGGTCAAAACCTTAGTTTGGACCTATATGACCCATTTTTTATCCAAATTTGGTGTACTTATGTCTATCTTCATGTTAGACAGTAAGGATTCATTTGATAGTAAGAAATTCTAATTTGGAGCCCTAAATTAAAAAGTAGCTTTTTGGACCCTTAAGTAGGGGCAAAATAGTTTATCTTCTAAGTTAATAAAACAAGTATTAAAACTATATGAGAATTCTTTAAGTGAGTAAAATCAGTTATTAGGTCAAATTTGTTAAAATCCTTAAATTTTCTCTAAGTCTTTTCCTTAGTAAATTCAACACCTCACAATAAGATTATTTCTAAGATTAGGGCTAGATCATAGGATAGATTTCATTCATCAAATAATGGGGTTATTCAATGAATGAATCCTTAGTTTTTTATTAGTTTCTAGATTTTACAACTTATTTGGAGTATTTTGTTTTCCAATATTAGATTTAGGATAGGAGATTCATCCTATTAAGAATGATTTGCTTAATATGATTTACCTCAATCATTAGTTCACATTTAGATTTAACCAAGATCTTAAGTATTACCTTTGGGGTTATGTGATTAGGCCCAATCTCGCGGTGTTTAATCCATAATCTCTAGCTTGGTAGATTTTGGACAGCTTTTAGTTTAGAACATCTAAACTCATAAATTAGGTCGTGATGATTTATATAGTCGACATTGATTAATCATATTATGACCTAGCTAGTCCTAATATTTTTTAACCTATAAGGACGTACTTCTAAGTTACACTCGATAGTAGGAATTGGAGATCCTGAACTTGTGTAATTTAGAATAGTTAGAACATTTAAATTAGACAACAAATGATATCATCATGCTTATAGAGTCCCTTGCTTACTATTTGACTTTGTGCTATGCATTCCTTGAATTTTGTACTTATTTTCCTTGGACATATCATATAAGATAAATATTGTTGCATGAAAATAAAAACTTAGAATATTAGGAAAATATTTGCATTTGGGTTCAGTTTATGGTAGATTATGGTGCACATTTACTTCAATGGATAGGGGTAAGGTGAGATCAGGATGCTTAACACTACTCATTGAGGAGAGTGTGTTAAGCTTGGGACCCATGCAGTCTTGCAAACGTGCTTGACTCCTCAGTTGTTTCTGAAATTGTCCACATAAATAAAAGTAAAATAATTAAAAGATATTTGCATAGTATTATCTGCCTCTTCAGTCATACAGTGATATATTATTATGATATGTTTGCCCTAGCTCATAAAGGCTATGGGAATGGATATATATATATATATATATATATATATATATATATAGGGCCAGATTGGCTAATTCTTTCTGATATGGCAGTTATACATTTCCTTCAGTTTTCAGCTCACTATTTATTTTGTTGATGACATGTGTTATTTCAGTCAACTGTAGATATATTGCTTTACCTGCTCACTTGTATAGATACATGTATAGAATGTTAGACTTTACTCTTATTATATGTACCATTTTCAGATAAATATTTTAAATTAGCATATATCAATGATCATCAGCATGTTTAGGTTTAGATTTTTCTTTTCAATATTTTTACTTACTGTATTACACATGTATATCCTACCTTATTTAGTTTACTTGAGGTGTGCTTTGGCCTCAATTCTTGCTCAATTATAAATGTTACAATTATGACTTATCCTCATTCACTTGTATGCTTACGTGCTCCCATGCTAGATAGATGTTTCATTTGGCTTAGAGTAAAATAGTGATATTAGTAAATACTTAACAAACTATTTACCTAAAATGTACTTAGATATTTTGTCTAATAAGATTTTTTTATTAGCTAGGGCCCTGGCATTGTGAAACTGACAATGTCAGATATTGAGCAGCTTGAGGATCCTGTGCCTGAGGAGGAGCCTTACTTAGAGGAGGCGCATCAGCTTGGGCCAGAAGATACTTAGTTCTCTTTTATCCTATAGTGAGGATGAGAGTTATTTATTTCATTTCATAAATAATACTTAAAATATTGTAATAATACAGGTACTCTGACTGTGTTTACTTTCTACACATTATTATTTTCTGAGATATTTAATTTTATTTCATGTCTAATGTATGGTGAATTGATATAATGTTTACTTCTTTTTTGCTTCTGCACTCTGTATGTATGTTAGACTTAGTGACTAATCTTTTTTGTTATTATGTGCACATCCTTACCTCAGTAGTGGATTATGGATCTCACTTAATCTAATGTTGAGTGAGGGATTTGCACGAGTGACACTCCGCTCTTTAGTCTAATGATTGTGGACTTAAGGAGTGGGGCGCCGCACCCTCTCTGGCTAACTGGCTTACTAAAATAAGATTCCTCTTTAGATATGGCACATGTCTAACATCTTTTAACTTACAAACTATGTCTCATGGTAGCTAAATATCTATATCATCTTTTCTTATGATATTATATGCCTTGTCATCTCCAAGATATACTTTCCCCAAAACACCCTTGATGTAGTTTCTAAAGGCACTCCTCGACGGAGTCGCGTGAAAGGATGCGCCTAAGTCCACCACCCAGGACTTGGTATTGATAAGTGAAAGGATCAATGAGTCCTAATCCTCTTTAGCTGAAACTTTCACAGTGGAGTTCATCACCTTACCTCCATATCTTATTTATGGAGGGACAATCCATCTTAAAGTGACTTGCCTTCCCATAGTTCTAGCAATCCGACTTTGCTTTTCCTGGTCTTGATTTTCCTCATCGAGATATTGACCTACTTTTGTTGTGTCTCCTTTCTGTATGTCTTCCCCTGCATTCATTCAACACTGAGGTGGATGCCTTCCCATGGAATTTCTTCTGCGCCTCCTCATTTAATATAAGCTTGACAATGTAGTTGATGAATCCATAAATTATCTCTCAAATAAAGGAAAATTTTATTCATTTCTTATCTCAAAACTCTTCCCTTAATCAAATTCTATCTATCTTTGCAGAAAAAATGCCTACCCAAGGAATTATGAGCCATTTGAGCAACTTTTCAACTTTTTCTAAAGGAAACCACTGTCATGCGCTGCAACGGGCCATCTTACAAAACGTGGGCGTTATCGTGCGCTGCAGCAGAACAGTTTGCAATCGCGAGCGCGATCGCGCACTACAGCAGGCCATCTTCCAAAATACTGACGCTACAGTGCACTGCAGCGGGGCATTTTGTGAAATGCTAGCGCTACAGCGAGCTGCAGCGGAGAGCCTTGCGAAATGCGGGTGCGATCGCGCGCTGCAGCGGATTTGGTTGCTGACAGCGGGCGCGATCATGCGCTGCTGCAGGGCATTTTGCGAAATGCTAGCGCTACAGCATGCTGCAGCAGAGCGCTTTGCAAAATGTCAGCGCCACAACACGCTGCAGCGGTTTCTTTGCGAAAAACGGATGCGGTCGTGCGCTACAGCGGGCATCTTCGCAGAAATTGTTTGTGCCACAGCGCACTGCAGCGGCCCGCCACAAATTTTTTTGGCAGAGGAATTAATTGCGGCTGGGACAAGACACCTAACCAGCTTCTTGTCTCCAACTATCCTTCCTCCTACTGCAGCTCTATTTTTAATTGAGAAAATGGACTTTTAAAGTGATGTAATAGCTAAAACAATAGAAAGAATTGGTCATCTCATCCATCAAGTGGATTTTGCCATCATTGCTCAGATTTTTAAGAAGCATTTGCTGGATTTTGAAATGAAGAATGAAGAAGCAGCCCCTCATCTATAAATCACTCCTCTTGACCAGAGGAGGGTTCCCAAATTTGCTCACTTCACTAAGTAAAGAAGGGGGATGCATAGAAGAGAAGAAAAACTCCGTAAGGGTGGAGAAGCTCAACTTACCAAGGAGAAGGAGGAGAAAGACAGCACTAGCAACCTAAGAAAGGCACTTCAAACAAGGAGAAGAAGAGTCTGGAGAACTTCCAAGGAACGTTCCTAGTATTTTCTAAACTCTTGTTTTGAATTTCCCTTCGTAGTTGATCATGAAAGGGTCTTTATCCATGTATGTGTTCTTTTTTATCTCTTTTGTAATGGAGAGATAAACCTCCCTTGGGGAGGGTTGGCGTAATCCCACATGTTTTGATAGTTACTATAAATTTATGAGTTTTCCTCAAGTGTTAGTAAAGATTGTCATCTTAATGCCTTGCTAAGAAATGTATAACTTTATTATTGGACTTGAAATGTGAATCAAAAGACTAATGTGTCATCATAGTGCACAAGAGCTTGGAACTATGTGAGAAAGTTCTTGAGCTTAGTGCACCTTAATCTAAGCTCAACTAATGGGATGACGCGTGTGATTCTAAGACCCACTAATGAAGCCCCGTTGCTCAACATACTTGAGAGAGGGATTGGAATAATTGTGTGCTCATGAATGAGGTGACATAGTCATTGAGCCCAATGAATTCAACCCCTCATCTCAGCTATGTTTGATGTGCGTGACACTCTTAGTGGAATCAATGCTTATAAGATCTTAAAAATTAACAACCCTCATCTCCATGATCAAGAGATGAGATGAAAACTACAAACCTAAAATCTTATAGGGATCTTTGTACTGAAATAGAACCGACTGTGTTTTCATTTCAAGCACAAGATTTGAACTTGTAAATCCTTGAGATAAATCTCAAGGAAAAACAATGTGCACTTGATTAAAATCAAAGCAAATGAAAGATGAATGCTTGAGGAGGCATCATATCTAAGTAATCTATCGTGTCATGTGGGAGATACCCAACTCTCCTCTTCCTTCTATTTGATATTTTCTACTAAGTGATTGTTTTGCTTATTCTGGAACCAAATTAAACAAGTTACCGATAGCTTAAACATTAGTGATAATAGATATACCTTAGTAACAAAACATCCAATTCTCTGTGGCTCGATAAATCCCAGAAACTCAAACTTTCCACTTATTACTTCAGACCACGTACACTTGCGTGCGAGCGCAGACGTGTATTTACAGTCTGTCAAGTTTTTGGCACCATTGCCGGGGGATTGGAAATTGTTTCGTATTAAAGATAATCTATAAATAACTAGTGATTTAAGCATTTTCTTGCATATAATTTTAATTTTTGATTTTTGTTATAGGTACTAACAATATACTTTTCTGCTTTCATTTCTTATTATTGAGTCTTTGAACTTATTGCTATATTTATTTGTTCTTGATAGTCTAATTGTTGTTGTATAAGTAGAAGAGTTTGCACGGATTACCTTTTCGACCCTGAAATTGAGAGAACTTACCTGCGGGCTAGGAGAGAATAAAATATTCTGTTAAACCAATAAGCCATAATGGAGAATACTAATGAAAATCTTGGAGAGCCATTAAAAGAGCCATTAGGAGTGTCTAGGGGGAGAGCACTAAGAGATTATGCACTTCCCACTGTTAGGGGAATCTCCCATGCAATTGTAAGGCCTAATATAGAAGCCAATAACTTTGAGATCAAACCTTCCATTCTAAGTATGGTTCAAAATAACCAGTTTGGGGGATTAGCCACTGAAGATCTAAACTCACATATTTTAACCTTCCTTGAAATATGTGACACCTTCAGATTTAACAGCATCTCTGAAGACACAGTTAAACTAAGGCTTTTCCCATTTTCTTTATGAGATAGAGCCAAGAGTTGGCTCAGCTCTTTTTCGAGTGATTCCATCTGGACATAGGATGATTTGGCTAAGAAATTATTAGCCAAGTATTTTCCTCCGGTGAAAACTGCTCGGTTGAGAATTGAGATAACCGACTTTACTCAGTTGGAAGGCGAGACACTCTATGATGGATGGGACCGATTTAAGGAATGCCTAAGGTGTTGCCCACATCATGAGTTTCCCTTGTGGATGCAAGTGCAAACCTTCTACAATGGTTTGAACGCTGCTACAAGGACACTCATCGATGCAGCCACCGGATGTTCTATTAGTAGTAAAACCCAATTGGAGGCTTACGACCTCTTGGATGAAATGGCAAACAATGCCTACTAATGGCCTCTCCATAGGAATGATCACCATAATAAAAATGAATGTAACTCACTCAGAAATTCACAACAAATCCTTGAGCTCCAAAAGCAAATTTCTCAACTCACTAAAAAACTAGAATGTGGGTATGTAAATTCTTGTCAGGAGGAAGATGGTGAGTTAAGAAATGTCTATGTAATTTTGAATCATGGAAGGAATAGAGAAAGATTGGAAAACTTGCTTATCGAATTCAGAACCTCCACAACCGAATTCATGAATAAAATTGATGCCACCTTAAATAGGCATGAACACACTCTTTTAAGGCAAGAAGAGTTAGTAAAAATAATAAAACAAAAGCTAAAGGAAATCATGAAACAGTTAGAGCAACCTTCATTAGTGGCAGTCATCGGTAAGTATGAAGAGAAGTCGAGGAACGCAATAACCCTAAGAAGTGGAAAAATTGCCAGATCGGTTGTGAGAAAGGGAAATCATGAAAACATAGAAATAACTAGAGAGGAAAAGAGGGAGGAAGAAGAAACAATCAAAAAGAGAGGAATGATGTAAGAGATTTAGAAAGGGAAGAATCGAGAGATCAACTTAAGGAAATTCCTCATATACCTTATCCTCAGCAAATGGCTAGGGAGAAACTCAATGTCCAATATCCACAAATTCCTAAAAATGTTTAAAACTCTTCATATAAATATCCCTTTCGTAGAAGCTCTTGAACAAATGCCTAGTTATGCCAAGTTTATAAAAGATATCCTCTCCAAGAAAAGAAAAATTAATGAAAAGGAAACTGTGGCATTAACAGAAGAGTGTAGTACAATCCTTCAGAGGAAGATTCCCATCAAAAAGAAGGATCTGGGAAGTTTCACTATCCCTTGCACTATTGGAAACCAATCTTTCCAAAAAGCCCTTTGTGATCTAGGTGCGTCCATAAATTTGATGTCATTTTACAAATTCAAGAAGTTAGAAATTGATCACTTAAAACTCACCTCTGTTCTCCTCTAATTCGCTGATAGATCAGTCAAATCCCCTTTAGGAATTGTCGAAAATGTTCTTGTGAAGGTTGACAAGTTCATCTTCCCTGCTGATTTCATAATCTCGGATATGGAGGATGAAAATTAAGAAATTCCTATTATTCTAAGCAAACCTTTCTTGGCCACCGGAAGAACTTTAATTAATGTAGATAAAAGGGGAATTGAGGTTGCGATATGGGGATGAAGAGATTAAATTTCATGTGAATGATTCTATGAGACACCCATCTAAACCTAATGAGGATTGTTGGAAAGTCAATGCAATAGAAGAAGCATGGTTAATGGGAGATGTGGAAGAAAGGGATTTCTAGCAAGTGAGGAAGATGAGGACCCACGGACATGGAGGTGATTGAGGAATTGGTTAAGGAGAGGAAAATAATTTGGCCTTTTATAATTTTTCCTCTAGAATTAGAATTGAAGCCTCTTCCCTCATATTTAAAATACACTTATCTAGGAGAAAAAGAATATCTTCCTGTAATAATCTCTACCCTGTTAACTCAGCATCAAGAAAGTCATTTATGTAAAGTTTTAAAAAAACACAAGAGAGCAATTGGTTGGAATATAGCTGATCTGAAAGGAGTTAGTCCAACTCTTTGTATGCACCGAATCCTTTTGGAGGATAACTCCAACCCTTCAATTGAGCCCCAACATCGACTAAACCCCAATATAAAAGATGTAGTTCACAAGGAAATCATTAAGCTCCTAAATGCTAGAATCATTTTTCCCATTTTTGATAGCCCTTGGGTGGTTATTATATATGTGGTTCCCAAAAAGAGTGGGATGATGGTTATTCTCAATAACAACAATGAATTGATCCCCAGTAGAACTGTGACCGAATGGAGAGTGTGTATTGATTATAGGAGATTAAATAAAGCCACCCGTAAGGACTACTACCCTCTTCCTTTTATTGACCAAATGCTTGATAAATTGGCAAGGACTCCCTATTTCTATTTTCTTGATGGGTATTTAGGGTACAATCAAATCCTCATTTCACCTGAAGATAAGACAGAAAACTACTTTCACCTGTCCCTTTGGGACATTTGCCTTTAGAAGAATGTCCTTCAGATTATGCAATGCTTCTGCCACCTTTCAATGTTGTATGATGGCTATTTTCTCTGACATGATTGGGGAGTTTTTTGAAATCTTCATGGATGACTTTTCTATTATCGGGAGCTCTTTCAATCATTGCTTGATCAATCTAGGAAAGGTTTTAAAAGATGTGAAGAATCAAATTTAATCTTGAATTGGGAAAAATGTCATTTCATGGTGGAAGAAGGAATTGTCCTTGGTCATCTAATTTTGAGGCGAGGGATAGAAGTTGATAAGGCAAAGGTTGAAGTAATTAAAAAACTTCCCTCGCCCATCAACGTAAAAGGAATTAGAAGCTTCATTGGGCACGCAGGTTTTTATAGAAGATTTATCAAGGACTTCTCCAACATCAGTTTGCTGCTCTTTAGACTACTAGGGAAGGCTGTTGTAACAACCCTAGGTTGTTACCCTAGCTAAAACTAGATTAATTAAGCTAAACTAAGGTTTGATTTTGATTCCATTGGATTCAATGGGTCATTTAAACCTAAACCTAGAAGTTTGAAATCAATCGGAGCTAAATTGGAAAATTTAGTATTTTTAGCTATTTTTAAGCCCTGAAAAATACCTAAATTATTTTGATCTCCAAATTAAAATCGAATTTCATTTTTGTATTCCTCATACCCTAATTAGCTAAGGGTTAATTTTTGGGAATTTTTGGAACTTATTTGATCCTAAATTGGATTTGGGAAATTAAGATATTTAAATTATTATTTAATTGGAATTATTTAAATTAAAATTAATTAAATTAAATCCTGGGATTCGCTGTCGGGACCGCGGTAGATCCGCTGCAGGGTCCCGACAGCGGCGCACGGCTTTGCGCCTGTAGGATCGTTAGCACGCATCTCAACGCGCTTCGATCCAACGGCTCGCGCCGTCGATCAGATCCAGCAGATCTTGACCGTTCCGCGGTTCTGAGATTTGATCCGATGGCGCTTAATCCATCCGCCTTAAATAAGCCGATCACCCGTTCAATCCGCGAATTAGATCCGACGGTTGATCTGATCCCCGCGATCAGTCGTTATTGGTCGGACGATCAGGACCGTTCCATCATAACTGAAAATCCATCAGACGGTCGCGCCCTTGCTAGCCACTGTTCACCTTCGTCCCCGAGAGATTCAGCCGACAGAAGCAATTTTCGCCCGTTGCGCCACGTCATTCTGTCTGCCACTCCCCATTGCCAGGTCATCTAGGCCGTTTTCTCCTTTCCAATTGTAGCCGAGCCTTCTAAGTCGAGCCGAGGGATGGGAGAACCCCATTTGAGGGAGCTGGAGGTACCTCCTCGGCCCGAGCCTAATGCTCGAGCCTCAACCATGGTTTCTCCTTCCCTAAGCACCCTTGGCCTATAAATAGCCGTTTCCCCACTTCAGTGAGCTCGTTTGCTCACTGAAATCCTCTGAAGTTCTGTTCGTTCCTCTCGGCATTTTCCCCGCTTCCTCCAGGTGTTAGGACTGCTGATAGTGGGTGAGTGTCTGACATTCAGACCCCCAGCTTGTTCCTGCGGTCACTTGGAGCCTCAGGACGGTCTGCATTGTCTTCGTCACAGCAAGCAAAGGTACTGCTCCTTCCTCCTCTCCGTCGAGCTGAATCCAGCTCGATTCGCCTCTCCTCAAGCCATAGATGCTGTGCTAGGACCCTTCCTTAGCTCCAAGCGGTCATCCTGGACCTCTAGTGAGCCTTGGCAGTGCGCTAGACGGCCTAAGCACCCTCTGTGAACGCACTGCCAGTCGGGCTAATTCACGCGAATGCGGCGTCCCCATCGGGCAATTGGGCCTCCATTCAGCATCGATACCACTCGGCAATGATTGTAAGTGGGTATCGATGGTTGGGTGTGACCAGATCGATCGATTCGACTGGAATCGATCGATCCAGTCGCAAGCTTAAACGGTAGAAAATGCCGAGTAGCACCCCGGCGATCTAGACCACTTCGGGACCTCTCGAGTCGCCCTATCGCTCCCTCCTTGATCCCTGATCGTGTCGGGATCAAGATCGAGGTGACTCGTGGACTCTGTGAGGAGAATTATCTCCTCACAGGTGCGCCAACTGAGGGGTTTCGGCCGAATAGGCATCCAGCGATCCGGAGCTCCCCGGATAGGGGTTATGGATCATTCGACGTGCCTTTGAAGCCTGAACGTGTAGCCATTGAAATCGCGACGTGGCGTGACTGGAGTGCGGAGAATTCGACGCTAGAAGTCGCCTCTAGGGTTTGGTCCGCGGGCGCAGTCAGTATGAAGACGAAGGCGATTTTGGGCCAGGGTCGGCCCCCCGACCCGCGCCTTTTTGATTTTGGGCCGCGGATATTAACGGATTATTAATTAACATTTTTAATGGTTATGAATTAATTTAATTAAAACCTAAAGTTCTAATTTAAATAAAAATACAGATTAAATTAATTAAATAACTTTAGTTATACAAATCCAAATGGTATGATCCAATATACCATTTGAATCAGAAAAATTCAAGGAATCTAAATATAAAATAAAATCCTAGATCCAATGATTGGATTAAAAATTATTTGCCAAACCTTCTCTGTTCTTAAATAAATCATATAAAATCAGCTAAATATCCAAATTGTGAGTTTAAGGGCTCTGATTGCTCCTTGTACCCTAAGGGACAATTCCAGACCCTTAAAATTAATTTTGGATAATTAATTTTCTTAATCACTCTTTAATCACCCTAATCAAGGATTAGTGAGTTAAACCCTAATTAGGACTCTATTTTGGGTTAGGATTGTTCCTAACCTCACATTAAGTCCATTAGAACCTAAGTGTAAGACTAGATTGCCCTAAAGTGTCTTAAATTCACTAATCACCCTAAGTGCCTTAATTAGGTGATTAGTGCTAATTAAGACTATTTAGGTCATCAAAACTTAAAGTAAAGGTGTTTCCCACTTCATTAAGCAATATAAAACATATTAAAATAGATTAGAACAAATTTGGGTAATTAAACCTTAAAATCCCAATTTTAGCCTTAAGAAGGGCATTTTGGTCATTTTGACCAGAATGTGATTTAATGTTCCTTAAGGATTGAAAATTTCAGTAAACCACTATAATGTAGGGTGGAAATGTTTCTCTAAAATCCTAGAACAATATTAATCACCAATCCATAAAATCTTCATTTAGTCCTTAATAAAGATACTTAGATCTTAAGTTTTACTTATAAAGATCATATGGCATAAAACCTTAAATCTAATAATTGAAAAGGTTAATTATCTCACTAATAAGTTCAGTTAAGATAACTTAAGAATTAAGTGCTAAAAGAAAAGTAATTGGAAATGTCTAAGTAAAATCTTAGCTTAAGGTCTAAAGTGATCAAAACTCAGACCCTTAGATCTTAAGTAACATAAGAAGGTCAAAATGGGTTTAAAGTTAATCTAATACTGGAAATTGTCAATTTTTACCTTAATAAGATCCTTATAATTAATTATGAACTTAGATTCTAAAGAAAATCATAAATGGAAACCTTTGAGTCAAAACCATAATTAGAAGTCTAAAGTGATCAAACTTCAGATCTTTAGATCTTAGATCTTAGACTTAGATCTTCAATTTAAATAAAACACCTCCAATTGAAATTCTTTAATGATTGATTGTTTAATCTTTTGAAACCTTCCATGTGGGTATAGGATGATTCAATTAATAAGATAATGAAATTATCTTAAAGATTGAATATAAATCCTAGATTCTCAAGTTCTTAATTGATTATTTTATCTTATAATTAGTAGAATAGCCTTTCACTAGGATCTTAGTTCTTGAATCTTTCAACTTATAGGATTCTTTACCTTTAAATTGGGTTTAAGTGAGAAACCTAGATCCTCTTTAGAATATCATCTTGGATTTGGAATTTGAACTCAACATAGGGTTTAAGTTCTAAATTCTTAAATCTTGATTTATTTGATCAAGATTTGGGTAAGAGAGTAAAATATTCATAAATTAGGTCGTTGATTTGCTTACTTAAATTATATAGTCGTCACATGACTTTTGGATTAGAACTTGTTAAGTTCTAACATTTGACTTCAAGGACGTAAATCTGAGATTTTACTCAATCGCTGGATATTGGAGATCCTAAGCTTGTACCTTCTCAGAGTAGTTAGATTTGGTAATTAGACAACAACAGATATCACATAAGTCTAAATTGAGTCTCTTGCTTACTTTGATTAGATTTCTTTGCATACCTTGGATTTTGAGCTTTAGCCCTTTAGCATAATAGGAAAACTTATGATGATGTATCCTAAGCTAGTATTAAATTTACATAGCATTCAGTTTTGTATTGTCACAGTTAGTAGAATATAACCTAGTTTAGTCTGCCTCTTCAGTAGTAGTATTGTATAGACTGGACTCAGACCTAGCATATTTGGATGGCTAGGCTGGGGATTGATTGATTGATATTGGAGGCCCTGTATGGCCTATTGGCTGGTATGGCAGTACTAGGACTTAAGCATATTACTACTTTAGCTGTATTATATTATTTTGGTTTTCTGATTTTGCTTTGCCACATGCTTCAGTGGCCTTATTTTCAGTATTTGCTCGCTTTGCCACATGTCTCAGTGGTTTTATATTTCATATATTGCTTTGCTTTTGCCACATGTCTCAGTGGCCTTCCTTTTTATCTTAATCTGCATGTTGTATGTATACTTTTATGGCTTAAATATATGTATGAATGGCATGTTTAGGATGCTAAAATTTTATCGTATTCAGTATTTGTGTTCTTTTATACTCAGCATGTTTTACTTCGATCATAATCATGTTAGGATCATGTTTATTCAGCAGTTGCAGTTATTTTTGCTTTTAGCTTTACCTTGCTTATTTAGTGTTTTGTATGTTACTTCACAAACATGTTGCATGCTATAAATAGATAATTTATAGTATTCCAGTTCTTTCATAGCTTGTTGCACCCTTTACTGCTTACATGTGTAGTTAAATTAAATGTGATATCTTTTAATATTTAGTTCATTTAAATAGCCTAAAATATACTTAGACAATTGTCTAACTGTAACCTTTTTATTTTGTTGACTGGGGCCCTGGCATTTGTGATACCGATAAATGTCAGATTCAGACGTGTTCGTGGGCAGTGTCGCTGAGGAGGAGCCAGTTCAGGAGGAGGACCTTCCAGCTGCTGTCTAGCTAGTTTTGTTTTGTTGATTCTAGTGAGGACGAGAGTCTTTCATTTTCAGTTATTCATTTCAGTTTGTAATAATTAACTTTCTGGATGTACTTTACTTTTTGCATTGTGATGAGTTACTATATTGCATTTTCTTTTCCTACTATGTTTGCTTGTGAATGTTACTCTATTTTATATTGCTTCTGCCACTTTGATATTTATATTGATGAATGTTATAGCACTTGGTGACAAGTCCTTGCCTTAAGGCAAGTTGGGTTCGCCTAACTTTACTTAAGTTGGGGATTTGCCACAGTTGGAGCACCATACTTCCTTATTGTCAGTACGGGGGCCCCACAGATGTCGAGTTCAATTTTGATGAAAATTATTTAAAAGGTTTCAATACCATAAAAACTGCTTTAATCTTTGCTCCAATTATTTCTACTCCAAATTAAGTTTCACCATTTGAAATTATGTGTGATGTGAGTGACCTTGCAGTTGGTGCTATCCTGGGGCAGCGAAAGGAACAAACCTTCTATTCAATTTACTATGCTAGTAAGCTCCTAGATGATGCATAAGAAAATTATGCTACCATAGAAAAGGAACTCCTAGCTGTCATCTTTGCCTTCACTAAATTTAGGTCATATCTCATCGGGTCTAAGACTATTATTTATACTAATCATGCAGCTATTAAGTATCTCCTTCAAAAGAAAGAAGCAAAACCTCGCTTGATACGATGGGTGTTGCTCTTGCAAGAGTTTTATCTCAAAATTTGGGATAAGAAGGGGAGTGAGAATGTGCTTGCATATCATTTATCTAGATTGACTCACCTTGATAATGATAAGTTGACCGAAATCAGTGAATCTTTTCCCAATGAAAAGCTTTATACTATTGCATCAAATCATTCTCTAGTTTGCTGACTTTGCAAATTATCTTGCAAGTGGAGTCATACCAAAAGATATGAGTTACCAACAAAGAAAAAAATTCGTTACTGATATTAAAAATTACTTTTGGTATGATCCATTTTTATACAAGTGTTGCAATGATCAACTCCTAAGGAGATGTGTTCCTGACTCTGAAATTAGAAATATTCTCTATCATTGTCACACATCCTCATATGGAGGGCACCATGGGATTGAGTGAATGGCTGCAAAGGTACTTCAATCCGGATTTTTTTGGCCACACTTGTTCAAAAATGCTGCTGACTTTGTCAAAAGTTGTGATAAGTGCCAAAGAACCAGAAACTTATGCAAAAGGGATGAGCTCCCTTTGAACAGAATTTTTGAAGTAGAATTATTTGATGTGTGGGGAATTGACTTCATGGAGCCATTTCCCTTATCCCAAACCAATGTGTACATTCTTGTGGCAGTGGAATATGTTTCCAAATGGGTTGAGGCATTGGCATGTGTGAACAATGATGCTAAAACTATTATTAAATTTCTCAAGGAGCATGTGTTAGCTAGATTTGGGATGCCCAGATTTTTAATCAGTGATGGGGGAAAATATTTCTACAATAGGCAGTTGGAAAGTATCTTAAAAAGCTATAGGGTGAGACATAAGGTGGGTACTCCCTACCACCCTCAGATGAGCGGGCAAGTTGAAGTCTCCAACAAGGAGCTTAAGCCAATTTTAGAGAAAACTGTGAACCAAAATAGAAAGGATTGGATGTCAAAACTCTAGGATGCCCTGTGGGCTTATAGAACTGCCTTTAAGACCCCTTTAGGAATGTCTCTTTATAAGCTCATTTACAGAAAATCATGTCACCTTCCGGTATAATTGGAGCACCGTGCCTTTTGGGCAATTAAAAAATTAAACTTTGACTCCCAAAAAGCAGGTGCACAAAGAATTCTACAATTAAATGAATTTGACGAATTCAGATAAAATGCCTATGAGAGTGCAAAATTGTATAAAGAAAAAACAAAAAAATGGCATGATAAGCTGATCAAGCCAAAATATTTTTAACCTGGAATGAAAGTATTTCTTTTTAACTCAAGATTAAGATTATTTCCAAGAAAACTGAAGTCAAGATGGACTGCACCATTTACTATCATGACGGTTTTCTCTCATTGAGTAGTTGAAGTTACTTCCAATGATGGCACCTTTAAGGTAAATAGGAATCGTCTGAAGTTATACTTGGAGGAAGGAATTTTATAAGAAAAGGGGGGATGGACTCTTCAGAACCCCCCGGATGAGGGCATTACATAGAAGCGCTTTTAAGTGTCGAGCTGAGACATTAAAACAAGCACTTATTGGGAGGCAACCCAAGAATAATTAGGTTGTGTCTTTTCTTTTTTATTTTTATTTGTACTAGTTTTCTTTTGTTGTGCTTTTTTTGTGTTTTATTTGAGAGGTTAATTTATGAATTCTAGTATTCCCAAATTTTTCTAGTATTTAAAGATAACAAAAGTTTTATGAATTTTTCAAGAAATGAAAATCATAAAAGTATCAATAAAGAAAATGATATGTAATAAAAGGGTGGTTAACAAAAAGTGATCAAATGTATTAATAATATTAAGACTTTCTAATTAAGGAATAAATTAAGGTTAATCGAGTCTCCAAAAATTTAAGTCAATACTATGAACTAAGTGTGGGGGAAAGCATTGTACTAATGACTAGAGATTATGGTAAGTACTCTAAAAGAGTGTGCTAGGCTCCCGTAGGACTTCATGATCACAAAAAATGTGAATTGGGGATGACGAAAAGTATCTCTCCTTAAGAATAAAAAGAGAAAAAAAAACATAAAGGGATGATGAAAAATATCTCTCCCAAATGAATGAAATGAAAAATGATAATGAAAAATATCTCTCCTTTAATCTTTTCATCTTTAAAATTTATAAGAAGGAGCACATATGGCACAAAACTTTTGAGTATTTCACTACCTCTCTAGTCTAGGTTTCCATGGAACCTTTCTCATTACCTAGTAATAAGCATAAAAATCAAAATACTTAGAGATTAACTGATTAACCTTGCTTCATGTCCAAGGTTAGAATATCTAATGCCCAATGGTTTGGATCATTTTAATTAAGCACATGCCTTGAATTATGAATCAAAATCTAAGTTGATATCTTTTGTTGACTATCATACCTAAAAAATAGAAAAGTACCTTTATGAGCTTACTCAATGATAAGCAAGAATTTAAATGTGGGGGTGTGATGAATCCATAAATTATCTCTCAAATAAAGGAAAATTTTATTCATTTCTTATCTCAAAACTCCTCCCTTAATCAAATTCTATCTATCTTTACAGGAAAAATGCATACCCAAGAAATTCCGAGCCATTTGAGCTATTTTCCAATTTTTTCTAAAGGAAACCGTTGTCGCGCGCTGCAGCGAGCCATCTCGCGAAATGCGGGCGCTATCGCGTGTTGCAGTAGAACAGTTTGCAACCGCGGGCGCAATCGCGCGCTGCAGCTAGCCATCTTGCAAAATATTGTCGCTACAAGTGCGCTGCAGCAAGACATTTTGCGAAATGCTAGCGCTACAACAGCACGCTGCAGCGGAGAGCCTTGCGAAAGGCGGGTGCGATCGCGCGCTGCAGCGGATTAGGTTGCTGACAGCGGGCGCAATCGCGCGCTGTAGCGGGGTATTTTGCAAAATACTGGTGCTACAGGGCACTGCAACGGAGCGCTTTGCAAAATGCCAGCGCCACAACGCGATGCAGCGGGTTACTTTGCGAAAAATGGATGCGCTCTACAGCGGTCATCTTCGCAGAAATTGTTTGCGCCACAGCGCGCTACTGCGGCCCACCGCAAATTTTTCTGGTAGAAGCGTTAATTGTGACTGGGACAAGACACCTAACCAGCCTCTGTCTCTAGTCATCATTGCTTCTGCTGCAGCTCCATTTTTAATTGAGAAAATGGACTTTTGAGGTAATGATGTAATGGCTAAAATAATGGAAAGAAATGGTCACCTCATCCATCAAGTGGATTTTACCATCATTGCTTAGATTTTTAAGAAGAATTTGCTAGATTTTGAAATGAAGAATGAAGAAGCAGCCCCTCATCTATAAATATCACTCCTCTTGACTAGAGGAGGGTTCCCAAATTTGGTCACTTCACTAAATAAAGAAGGGGGCTGCATAGAAGAGAAGAAAAACTCCCCAAGGGTGGAGAAGCTCAACTTGCCAAGAAGAAGGAGGAGAAAGGTAGCACTAGCAACCTAAGAAAGGCACTTCAAGCAAGGAGAAGAAGAGTCCGGAGAACTTCCAAGAAATGTTCCTAATATTTTTTAAACTCTTGTTTTGAATTTCCCTTCTTAGTTGATTATGAAAGGGTCTTTATCCATTTATGTGTTCTTTTTTATTTATTTTGTAATGAAGAGCTAAACCTCCCTTGGGGAGGGTTAGGGTAATCTCATATGTTTTGATAGTTACTATAAATGTATGAGTTTTCCTCAAGTGTAGTAAAGATTGCCATCTTAATGCCTTGCTAAGAAATGTATAATTTTATTATTAGACTTGAAATGTGAATCAAAAGACTAATGTGTATTATGCTCCATAGCTCACTTTAGTTTAGATGTTAGATTTATGAGTACACGAGAGCTTGGAACTATGTGAGAAAGTTCTTGAGCTTAGTGCACCTTAATCTAAGCTCAACTAATGGGATGACGTGTTTGATGCTAAGACCCACTAATGAAGCCCCGTTGCTCAACATACTTGAAAGAGATAATGGAATAATTGTGTGCTCATGAATGAGGTGACATAGTCATTAGGCCCAATGAATTCAACCCCTCATCTCAGCTATGTTTGATGCACGTGATGCTCTTAGTGGAATCAATGCTTATAAGATCTTAAAAATTAACAACCCTCATCTCCATGATCAAGAGATGAGATGAAACTACATACCTAAAATCTTATAGGAATTTTTGTGCTGAAATAGAATCGACTGTGTGTTCATTTCAAGCACAAGATTTGAACTTGTAATTCTTTGAGATAAACCTCAAGGAAAAACAATGTGCACTTGATTAAAATCAAAGCGAATGAAAGATGAATGCTTGAGGAACCATCATATCTAAGTAATCTATCATATCATGTGGGAGACACCCAACTCTCCTCTTCCTTCTATTTGACTATTTTTTACTAAGTGATTATTTTGCTCATTCTGGAACCAAATTAAACAAGTTATCGATAGCTTAAACATTAGTGAAAATAGATATACCTTAGTAACAAAACATCCAATTTTCTGTGGTTCGATAAATCTTGGAAACTCAAACTTTCCACTTATTACTTCAGACCACGTACACTTGCGTGCGAGCGCAGACGTGTATATACAGTCTGTTAGTAGTCAAATCTCAATGATGCATTTCCTGATGAGTTACTGATGGCTGTAATCAGCCATCCCATATGTCTGGTAATAAAGAGAGGAACAACAAACCTCAAACCTCATCATCAAAACTGATGTCCACCAAACTTAACTAGCTAGTCATCATGTTGAACCCATTGAGGTGTTCAGTCACTGAATAGCCATCCATTATCTTCATGTTGGATAGTCTCTTTATCAAGAAAACTTTATTTGAAGCTGAGGGCTTCTCATACATTCTTGTTAGGGTATCCATTAGATTTACAATAATTTTCTCATCAATGATGTTAAATGCAATAGAAGAAGACAATGATAAACGAATCAAACCTAGTGTAGTTCTTTCAAGAACTTCCCACTCTTCATCAATCATAGTTACAAGTTTTCTGTCGGATCCTTTCATTGGAAGATATAACTTTTTCTAGTAAAGCAAATTCTCCATTTGCATTTTCTAGAACGCAAAGTAGGTATCATTGAATTTTTCTATCTTGTGTCTCATCTCGTCGACCATTGCTCCTACTCAAACAAGAAACTCTAGTACCAACTAGGTAACCTTCTCTCTGATACCACTTGTTGGTAATAGTGTGTGAACTTTCACCGAGCACACCGCAGTGAAAGTAGTTTAGTGCGGACTCGATTGATGACTTGGGTTGAGTTGACGGTTACTAAGCAAAAAACAAAATTGCAAAATAACAAGAAATAAAATCATAGCACTTGCATGTAACACAACCATAAAAACATCCAAACAATCTCAAATTTTATATGAAAAATTCAAAGATGGGAAAAATCATAGAGCCACGCCACACAAAAATTTTTATTATGTAAAATGAAGGGTACATAGATAACAAGAGCATAACCTCCTCAATGAATGCTAGCTCTTACTCTAGGATGAAGAGGAGAAGTATCAGCCACCAACTGGACTGCCTTCTTCAACATGCAAGAGCTCCCTTGCACAGTAGCTCTCCCTTAAGGTTCCTCCTTGGAATCTCCTCCCACAACAGCCAAAGCCCCACAAACTGAAAATACCAATATTGAAAGCTCCTCCGACTTATTCCCTTAAGTATACTGCTCATTTTTGAACCCCAAATGATCTAAAATACCCCCCAATTTACTTAGGGCAAAACCTGAATTGGAGCAGAATCTCGCAAGGCACTACGGCACTCCGTAGCACCTGGGCTTCAGGAAATCAGGTGCTAGGGCACGTTGTAGCTCTTGTTCTCTATTTGTCTACCGTTGCGGTGCGCTAAAGTGCACACCTCTCGAGTGCCTACCTCTATGGGGTGGTGCGGCGCCTACTTCTCGGGATGACTGCCGCTGGGGCACGCGCAACGCCTGCTTTCGCTACAACGCACTGTAGCGCCCGTGCTATTGCTGAACTTCACACTTTATTCAGAATAGCCTCGAAAACTCCCAAAGTTCACTGAAGCACCATTATCATCTTTATAATGAACTAAATGATCTCCACAACATAACATCCATGAAGAGTTAGAGAAGCATTAGCTATTTTCAGCACTTACTTTCTATTTTTAGTTACTTTTTGTTGTGAGATGAGAGACTCTTAGTGCTCACTTTATTTTAAGCTATGGTTTATAATAATTAAACGTTGGATGAATTTTTCTCTTTCTTTTTTGGGACGAATGCTTTTACTTAGCTTTTGATGAATGTTTTACATGAATGTTATGGTTTCCGCACTCTGTTATCACTGCTACTTATACTTAAAATCGTGATGTGATCCATATAAAAATTATATAAGATACTCATATACATTGGGTAACTATTCATCACCTTCATAAATCAAATGTGTATAAGTACTTCGACTAATACTTAGGATAACTATACTACTCTTATCTTAAGGATTAGCTGTCAGCAGCAAGTCATATTAAGGGAAGTTCAATTTTTCCCGAGTAACGCACCGTTCCGCCGCCAATATTGTTATCATTGTCTTTATGTTGCACGCTGCGACGGGGCGGGGCGTTATAGCCTTGTAATCCTAAGTGAACGCACAAATGATGAATATGTTTTGTAATATTGAATTATGCTGAATGGCTGGAAGTGGAGATCTTTAGTCTACAATTGGCTTTTTACTCTCACATTCATTTTCTTAAATTTCTCAAAATGATCCTGCGGCTCGGAGTGCCTAATGCTGGTTTAGTCCTTGCTAACCTAGTATCCGGTCCTCACATCAGGATCTTATAGTGTGGGGCTTATTGACTACCATCATATTCTCATCAAGTTGTATAATGAGCTTGATTGCATCGGACTATTTGCTAGAGGGGTGTGTTTTTGTGATAATTTCCATATGAAATTGCAAAAATGGATTACATCATTCGACCTTAAATGTGAACCCCCTATTGTGCCAGAGCGAATCAATTTCTCTCTGCCCAAGGTTCATCTGATAATGCATTTCATTCATTTTTTCTTGGGTCTTATTTTGATAAGCCACTTAAAGTATATTATGTTGATAAGCCCTCAGTGGTGCATGCTCTAGGTTAGATTGATCTCACAAAATCCCGAGTTAGAAATATGAATTGTGGATGTAGATGAGTTACTTTGAAGAAGTGATTTTAGAAAACTTGTCGATGTGTTATTTTCTGCAAAGCTATAGGACATGAGATTCTAAATGCTACAAACTCCATCCTCGTCTCAAAGGCGCAGATAAGTTCATGGAGTCATCTAGCTATATGCTAAGCACAAGAAGCAGTCTGCTATTAAAGTGGTTTATGATTAATTTAGAAATACAATATAATATAATGCAATTATAAAAGTACCTGCAAATGAATGCTCTCCTTACAAGAGAAGGAGAGACCAAAAGGATCAGTGGGTTACAAATAATAATAAATAAAATGATCAAACGTACAAAGATGAATAAAAAATCTTTAGAAAAAAGGAAAATTAAGAGAAAGGGATGGAAACTACACGACTGGTGAATATATTAAATTTCATATAGTCACTTAAATGAAGGATATAATATGAAAATAGAGAACTAATCAACCGAGGAACGACTCTTTTATGAAAAATTAAAACGTTGAAATAATTCAGATATAGTTTGGCAATAACTGCACATCAAAAGTGAAACAAAATGATGGCAACCAGTATTTGAATAAAAGAAGTCCTGACTATTATTTTTATTTTTTGAAACTTGTGAGGGCATAAACTTTACACAGAAGATTACAAAAAAACTGAAGTGAGATAATAAAAAAAATTGGAAAAATATAACAATAGACGAGACTCGAGACTCGGTGAGAAGTCGGAACCAAAGACCCGTCGGGAATCTATTTCAGTATATCAGCAAATTTATTTGTTCCGCTAAGATAAAGTTGGAAAGCATTCCAATCGACAATGGGGCCTGTACCGAACATCATAGCCCCCTACTTGTCTCGTTGAACCAATTGAAATTGAATAACTGTTGAAGAACATAAAAAAGTGAACTATTTGAAATGTATCATGATCATTATCAGCTCCATAGAATAGGAGCAAGCTGAATCATAAATTCAAATTGTCAAGCGAGAGCATGAAATACCACACCGCCAAGATACTGATATACCAAGATACTCTCATAAGACTCAACCATGAAACTTCCAAAAGACCAGGCAATCTTACAATTCCATGAACTGCAAAATGATGAGCAAGAATATAAAAAACTAGAAATAATACTTGATGAAATAGAAATTGATCCCTCCACAAAAAGTAGGAATAGAGATTCTCATCAACATCCTTGATCTGTGTCCACCAATTTTTAATTATGTGAGAAATTTTAAGTTTGATCTGACTAATTAATTTAGAACTATCATGAAAATTATTTTCAAAAAGCCTCACATTCCGTTCTTTCCATATAACATCAATTAATGTCCCAAAATAAAGATGAAAAGCACGAGAGACCCATTTATTCAAAGCAGGCAGCACCTCGATAATTTGGGGTGGAGACGGAGGAAAAAGAAGAAAATATAATGGTGTAGTAATCCTCCTCATCAATAAAAACTATAAAAACAGTTAAGAAAAGATGTAAGCGGGATTCCTCTGCCGGATTGCAAAGAAGACAAGTTTTGGAACAATTAACACCCTTTTCTAGCGAGCACATCTTTTGTTTTGAATCCACCACTCAATGCTTTCCATATAATGCATTTGAATTGAAATTTAACATCTTTTCTCCACACAATGTTAGCCCACTCCACAATGGATAAATGGTTAAAAAAAGATTATAAGAATATTGAAAAGTAAAATTTGACTTATTCTGAAACATAATATTGCCATGAGAGTTATGTGAGAAATGTGGTCTGATGATTAGCGTGCAATATTTTCCAAACACTAAGACTTTTTAGTATTAGAATCGGAGCTAGAGAGTAGAAAATCTAGTTTGTTAGACTTCCACCATTCTATATGCAATGAAGTATTACTCAAATAATCCTAACATAAAGAAAGCTTTGCAGCATATTAGAAGTTTGCAAGAGTTAATGAAACCCAATCTCTGCTGTATTGATATGGGACCGCAGCAGTGCCCAAGTTAAAAATTGTAATTTTTTTGCAATTGAATCATGACCTAGAAAGTGAGTGCAGAGAGCGTTAATCAGCTTAAGAATATATAGATGGATAAACACAGCTCTAAAACCAGTGAAGAAGGCCCAAATGAAAAATTATAAGAGTTGTAGACAACCAGCAAAATGTTAATACTTATGAGCCCAACCCACTAACTATGACAAAATTTTATCAACAAAAGGAGAGCAGTGATCATCTTTCGGAGCAGTATATAAAATTGGCAGGCTTAAGTATTTCATGGGGAGCCGGGAGCAGTATTTCTTGGGAGCCGAAGAACATTGAATATTAAAAACCTCAGCCAACAAGGTAGAGTATTGGATATAGCTTTGAAAAACAAAATATCCGAGCCATCATAGGTCATATCTGAGCCATCAAAAAAGGCATCCAAACAGTTTTTTAAAGCCCCTCGATGCTTCACCAAAAATCTGCATATCATCGGCAAATAAAATATGTGAACAAGAATATGAACTATGCCAAAACGGGACAATGCGTTTGTTATGGACTACTTTAAAGTTACAGTGGAGAGTGCAGGGGATGATAGCGAGCCCCCTTGCCGTAATCCCGGAAGAGAAGAATCCATGAGAGCTGCTATTGATATTAATAGATAAATGCACATTATGAATGCATACTTTTATCTAGAGATGAACCAATTTGAAAATTTATACTTCTTCAAGGAGTTGATAAAATAAAATCTCTAATGAGGGAATTGAAGATTTTCCTAAGTTGATTTTCACACAAAATATCTTTAGGAAGTTAGTCACAAATATTCGAAAGATTTCATTAGCCAATATCGCATGATGAGATGACTTCTGCCCTCTTTATGAAAACCGCTTGAGCACTACGAATCAAATCCGGCATATATGGAGATAGACTCGAGCAATGATATTTGATATGTTTTATAAATGGTGTTACATGCGAGATAGGTCTAAATTCTTCAAAATTATTAGCATTTTTAGACTTTGGAAAGTTTTTTGAGAATAAATATGTTTAAATAATGTTAAATAAATAAAAATTAAAATTCATTAATCAAAATAATGATTATATATGAATTATCTAATTGCATAGAAAAATAAAATGTTATGCTACCGAGAGAGGAAACAAAAATATCTTTCAATAAAAAACACTTCTTGCTAATAAAATATAGAGAATTAAATATAATAAAAAAATATTATTAAATTCACTTTTCTCACACATAAAAATACATATTTTTAAGAAATATTTGAGAACCTTTTAGCTTTAGCCTAAGGAAGATGATTTAAAAGCTAATAGTAATCCACCGACAAATATTCCTTGAGCAGCTGGACAAAGAGAAGTAATCATTTGAATACTCTAATAAATATTAGAATATAATTAATTCATTTTAATTGATTTATAATGATAATTTTTGTTTATAAATTTCAATTATAATAAATAAAATATTAAATTAGATATTTTAATGATATTAAGAGAGTAGAAAATTATAGCAACTTCTAGCATGCTTCAAGAAAGAAGTCACTCGCCACTAAGATGTACAAACAAGCTTCATATCAAAGAAGAAGCCCAACAAGACACTTCACTGCGCTTCAATAAAGCTGTCAGAACGCTTGCAACCTAAATTGTTAGGAATTTAAAGCCTCCTAAAAGGTAAGCAGTGAAACAGCATACTCAGACCCTCACAGGCCATCCCCAATCTATCAAGCCTTCCGGATCCAGGGTACGCCGTGCTAACAAACTTGGAATGCAACGAAGGCTTGTTGTGGCCAGCCAAGCCCTGCCCCGAAGCCTCTTGACGGAGCCCGATTTATCGAAATTCGGGCCTCTGTCTGGGAGCGCTCTGCGAGCGGGCCTTCGCCCTCGAAGACTCCGTATTCGCCATGTAGCTAGGTATCCGAGTACTCGCTGAACAGGCTCTTAGAGTAATAATCCCTACGAGAAATCGTCGAGAAGAACCGCGGGCTCATATCGACTGACGAGGACGGGCTTGGGATCGACAGCTGGGCAGTGGTGGAGTCTTTGGAAGGGGAATCGGTTCTCCGTTTTGGATTGGGGGGGGATGGCTTGCCATTGTCTACTTCCGTACTTTGGCATTCTTCTCGTCAGCCCAGCATCGATCCTCCATCCACTGATCAAGCGAGTTCCAGTGTTCGGAATGATTCCTGCTTCTTGTTTTCTTTGAAGATTTCCTCTATATGATTAGAAGAAAATGCGCCTTCTCGTTATCCGATTCATGAAAGAAACAACAGAGAAAACAGAATTGGACGTACCTTTAAAGATCTGGACCGATCCGTGCATGAGGGCGGTGGAGCGCATTGCTGACTCGCATTTCTCTGGAGTTGGAGGGCCCTGAAATGGGAGAAGACATTAAAAAATTAATGTTTTTTTTCTTTTTTTCAAAATCGTACACAAATTGTAGCAGCAAATCAAAATTTGTTGGCCGATTACTTTTCGATGAACAATCGTTCTAAAATTTGACTGTAGAATTACTTGATTATTAGAGCGCGAGCTCTTGCTGGATATGGTGGTTTCTGAGTGAAGCGCTCGGCAAGGGTACGAGCGTGGGCTTGAGCCCTAACAAGTGCTTGCATACATCGGAGAGTCTCCGCAGCCTGTTTTCTCACAATATTTCCTCTAACCAAAGCTTGAAGCTTTACGAGTCCTCTCAGAGCCTTCAGTGCTCTCCTCGCCTGCGACAGTCATCAATTTTTTTTTATCAAAGTTGCATATTTAGCAGTGTGAACGCATCGTGGATCTCGACATTGACAGATGGCGACTTTGAGTCAAATAAACGGGCAGGTGTATAAAAGCTCTGTTTACCTAACACTATCGTTTAAGAAGAAGAACCAGACTTTAGAATTACAACAAAAAATAACGGCCTGAGCCTTCTACTAAATGCTATTCTCCCAGGATTAAATTCGACCCATTTTTGGGAATGTTGTTCTACAAACTAATGAAATAATTAAAAGCACAGAAGACGAAGCGAAAATAGAGCACATGTCCTGTTACTCAATAAAGAGTCCTCTCAAAGCCTTCAGGGCTCTCGCCTACAACAGAGGAAAAGTCATCATTCTTTTCAAAGTTATCATCTTTTAGCAGTGTGAACGCATTATGGATCTCGACATTTACAGATGACTTTGAGTCAAATACAGGGGGCAGGTGTAGAAAAGCGCTGTTACCAAACACTCTCTGTTTATATAGAAGCACCCGTCGGTGAACTTCAGTATTTCAAGCAAAAATAACTAAGTAAAGCTGCAAGTTCTTCTTTTTAATGAAACAATTAAAAGAAGAGAAGACGAAGAGATGAGCAAAACGGGATTTTTTAACCGTGGGATATACCAAATAGCTTCGGAAAGCCGGCTTTGAATCAATTGCAGGGGGGCAGGTCTAGAAAAACTCTGCTACCTTTCTTTAATGAAACAATTAAATGCAGAGAAAACGAAGCGATGAGAAAAGCGGGATTTTCTTAGTGCGGGGCATACCAAATAACCTCGGAAAGCCGACTGGATGATAATGGCAGCAGACTCTTCGGGCTTCATCCTTCCTGAGAGGCCCGCAGGCCTGCCGCGGCTCTTGAGTCTCACCACAGCAGCGGTGGCTGCAGCAACGGCAATGGTGTCGCCCTTTTCGCGATCCGGCGGCTGAGATTTCTCCCTCTCCCTGAAGGATTTGACGAAGCCCCAAAGCCTCCTCTCCTTGGGAGGACCATTTTTAGAGCCGTCGGGGGGCTTTTTTCCGCCAAGGAGCCCAAGAAACCACCTTGTCGCTCGACCCATTGGGGCTCTTCTCTTCCGCGCCAAAAGCTAGCAGGCAAAAGTCACATCTTTTGTTCTGGTTCTCCGAGCCCGGGTTCCGATGAAGGAGAGGGGGAATGAAGAGGTATGCCCTGGTTTATAACTACCCATGTGGTGCTGGTTCTCATTAGAAAGTACAAGTCTGCCCCTGTAAACTGCTTTTTAATTCTCCCGGAAGTCAAATAAAGGACTGGCGCATATCCACACCAATAAATATTAAGGATTTTTAGATGTATCGAACTTTTTATATTTTAGCGTCGAACATTATTATCTTTTTTTCTATTCGTTTATTCGCTGAGGACAAATAAAAAGGCTGATGGAAAATAAAAGGGGTGGTGGTATTGGAGGGAGATGTGTTAGCTCTTAACTCTCATATAGCTTAAAATGTGTTGTTCATATTTAAAATTTATATAATTTAAGAAAAAAATGATCAAATTGCTATTATCTTTATTTTAATTGAGTGCTAATTAGCTTAAATTTGATTCACCTAAATTAGAGCTTAGAAAAAGATATTGTGAATAATTAGAAGTGCTATAATTGGATAGTTTCTATACTTTGATATTGGCTAGGCTTCTTGTGAGCTCTATTATAGTATTTGTTATTATTAACTATACTCTCTGCTCTATGGTTAGACATCATATTTGTGATTTTCCAACGGACTCTTTTCATTTATCTGTATGTATTTTAATTTATTGGTATAAGCATGGGCGTATTTATATTTTCAATTACGATAAGTGGAATTTGTGGGCTCTGATTGTCTTCTGTCTATTCTACTCTACTCTTGGCTTTATGATTTTATTCTAGCTATCTAGTTTATATGCATGCTTGAATGCTATTTATGTGCTGGTATATTGTTACAAGGATTTGTATAGATGGCTTTGTTTATGTTCTTTCAATTCTTCTTATATTAACATGATAGCAGAAAGATCAATGCAAGCCAGATTATATTATCATGGAATTGATATGGTTTTTTATTATACTCCTGCTAGAATACTATCGGGTTTTATCTCCGCAAACTTTTTTGTCTTGGTTGGATTGACTTTTTTTATTTCATGGGTTTAAACATATTCAAATTTCTTTCTGGTTTTGGATTAGTTATTCTGCTACCATTTGTTGCCTTCGCACATAATTATGAATTCAAAGTATTATGAACGAGGAAGAATTACAGCCATCTGGTATGCATGAATAATTGGCTTTTCTGCTTTTGATAATAATACATTGAAAATATTACGTGAGAAAAGCAACTTCATAGATATCTTCTTACAAAAAGTTTGTTAGAATGTAATAAATCATAAAATGTTATATAAATGCTTAAAATATGTATAATCTGAAGACTAACAAGTTATGAGATGAATAGAGAAAGCCTTGTTATACTTATTTATAAGAATATAACTGATGCTCAAGATTGTGCAAATTATAGAAGAATCAAGTTAATTTGTCATGCATTAATATTTTGGGAGAGAATATTTGAGTAGATTATGAAGGGATATGTGTATTTCTCAAAATTAAATTTGCTTTATTCTTGGCAGATCTATTATGAAAGCAATGCATATATTAGAAGTTCGATAGAGAAATTTAAAGAAAGAAAAGAAAATATTCATTTAATTTGTGTTGATCTTGAAAAAGCTTATGATAAAGTACTAAGATAATTTTTTTGGAGAGATTTGAAGAGAAATGGGGTTTGCTTTACATATATTGAAGTTATTAGAGATATGTATAATGGGTTGCAACATGCGAGTAGTCGCAAGTTTGCTTGTCAAATTATTTTCATATTATTACTGGATTATATCAACGCTCAGCTCTTAACACATATCTTTACGCTTTAATTATGGATGTTCTTACTATGCACATTCTAGCAAAGGTTCCTTAGTGCATGTTATTTGCATATGATAATTTATTAATTAATAAGATTAAAGATGAAGTTAAAGAAATACTTGGGATGTAGATGAATACTTTAGAATTTATAAGTTTTTGTCTTGAAGATCAAAAATAAAATATGAGAGTGTAAGTTCAATTGTATTAGAGGCTCAAAATATGAAGGCATTACTATTAAAAGAACTTGGTGATTTAGAAGAGCAACAAGTCAAATACCTCAATTCAATTATTCAAAATAAATTGTGAAATAGAGAGCAATGTGATCAATAAGATCTAAGTTAGATAAATTTAGGAGGACTTCTAGAGTGACGTGCAATTGAAAAAATTTTAATTGAAAGCGAAGAAAATTCTATAAAGTAGTTATAATACCAACCCTATTATATGTGATTGAGTGTTTGTAACATCTCACATTTTTTTAGGCTAAGTAATCGAGCTTAATTAATGGTAATATAGAGATGATATATTTTGAAATAACTCTCAAATAGTTTGGATTAAATTTAATTAATCTTGCCATTAAGTTAAACTTATTGTACTAGACCTATGGCAAATATTTGAGAGTGATTAGGATAATAAAATCCCTAAATAAATTTTGGAAGATTAAAACTTTAAAATGAAAGTAAAATAATTTTAATATCCAAATTTAAAAAGTTGAGTATAGGTTGGTTCCTCGCATTAAATTAATCATTTGCCAAAATTTAATAATTTGGGCTTAAAATAAAGGAATATGCACATAATTTAATTTGTACTAAATTCATTATAATTTTAAGGGGTTAGAATTTCTAAACTTTAATTAACCCCTATCAAAAGGTAGAGGAATTCTTGACTGTTAGATTATCTAAAACTATTCAACAGTAAAACAAAATTAGAATCATCGATGCAATCTGACCCACCAAATTCACGACTCGATGGCAGGGACTGACCCATCTAATAACAAAATTAACATATTTAACAAATTTAATATTGTGGAGCCCTATCCCCGTCGTGGTCATGTTAATACTAATATTAGCATGACGGTGAAGATGGTTACCAACTGAGGTAAATCTCCCAACAAGTCGAGTTAGGAATCAACCCAACCCGCCTTAATTGGAAGACTTGTCACCGGAAGCAGAAAGTCATGCATCAAAATATCAAAGTAGCGAAAGTAAGTAAAAGTATAACATCCACATCCACAACACATAAGGAAAAGTAAAGACACTAACTCAGCTCAATATGAAAATGCAGAAAGTAAATATATTCAGAATATTTAGTTATTACAGACAACATTTAAGTAACAGGAAAATTTTGTCCTCACAAGCAGAAAAAAACTATTGAATGCTCAATAGCAGTGGGAATGTCTTTCTCTTGACTAAGCTCCTCCCCTGAAGCTACCTCCACGAAAATCTCTGAATCTGACATTATCGGTATCACAATGCCAGGGGCCTAGCCAAGAAAAAGAAAAACTTACACATAGACAATTGTCTAAGAATATTTTAAGATATCACATTTTACTAACAAACAATCACTTAAAAGGTGCAACAAGCAACAAGGAACATGAAAATTATAAATAAGGCATTTATAACTAAGCAAAATGAAGTATGCAAAGTAACATACATCAACCAAAAGCTGCAATAAAGTTAGGCAATAAATATGTAATAACTGAAAGAGCTGAAAGTAAACTCATCATAACATGCTTATGATCAAATAAACACGTGCTGATTTACACAAAGGAAATCTGAACTGAAGCATAAAAAGAACTGAAGTAAGAACTAGCATCCTAGTATATGCAAGTGTAACAACCCAACTTATTACCTAAGTTAATTAGGATTAATCCACATCCTAATCTCAATCTTAGTGCTTTAATCAGGTCAATAGGAGTCTTCCACCAAGACTCAGTCCAAATCAGGAGTCAAATGAATCAAATCCTGATTTTGGGAAAATCCAGAAATCATAGAATTTGACCTATCTAAATTGATCTCAAATCAAAAATTAGACTTCGCCAATGCGCTCATTGCCCCCAAATTAGCTTGGGGTGATGTTTTGGTGTCAATCGTAAGTCGTCAAAATTTTGTCAAATATTTTAATAATATTTAATACCCCGAAAACTAGGAGATTAAAATACTCATCGAATTGAAATTCCGACCTCGCCGTTGCGTTCCTCACCCCTCAATTAGCTAGGGGGGGATGTATTGGAAATTTTTGGATGCATTGACAAAAAATTTTGGATGCATTTACTTATTCACTTTTAATTAATAAAGTTTAATTAAAATAATTAAATAAATATCATTTAAATTCCTACTTAATGGCGCCGTCCAAAATTTCCCCGTCAAGAACCTCCAACACTATCTCCTTTCTCGTTAGTTCGATCGAGCGATTCGAGCCGTTCGATCAGATCGAACGGCTCCTGTCTTCTCATCCTCGGCGACTCCATCTCTTCCACACGACGTCCAGCCGCAGCCGAGCCCAATCGGCGACCTCCTCCGCTTCGTCCAGTCCGCCGCCAATCCTATTCGGGCTCCATCTCCCAATCATAGCACTTCTTGCGTGACTTCGGGACTTCTCAAGAACGTTCGATACCCAAACCCTCACTAGTCCAACCGTCGACCAGGTACGCACTTCGATCTCATATTTCATTCGATCAAGTTGCAATCGATTATTTCGTTGGTTTATTTCGTGTTTTAGATTAGGAGATAAGTGGATCTGATCTAGCAATAGGTAGTTTGATCGGTCGCAGTTTGCGACCGAATGGACTCTTCGCATCCCGTCACGATAGACCTAGGGTTAGCCTCCACCGCTGGTATAGGCCATCTCCGGCGTGGGTTCAGCTACCGACGGCAAGCCCTCGGTGTCCCCTACTCAAACCTATGTGTGCCGAACCACTTCACTGACGGTGTAGCCGCTAAAATCCAAGCCTTAGCGTGCCCTCGGGACCCGTGCAAGGAAGGCGAGGGCCTTTGGGTCGGGCGGGGACAGGGACGGATGCGTTGTCCCTCTCTCAGCGGGCCGCGTGTCACGTGGCACCCACGGGCATCTCGTCCGTCCCCGGTGGGGCCCACAGCTCTATCCGCCCACTCGCTGTTTGCCACGTGTCCGCATGGGGACCGCTGCGCTGTCCTATGGCCAATCCGGAGCTGCCATGTGGCAGGGTGGGTCCCGCTGCCATCTTTTTTTCCTACAAAATAAATATGAATAAAATAATAAAATGCATTATATATATAGATATATATTTATAGCTATAAATAGAAACTTTAGGAATGTAAATATATATATTATATATATATATATATATATTATATATATATATAATACCTTTTTAGAAATGTAATTATAGATGTTAGGTGTTAGTTCCTTTAGTACTTAGTGAGTGCTCATTCTCTTTAGTTCGTTACTTTCCTTGTCCTCCTTCGTTAATTCCCTTGTTCCTATTCCTTCCGTTCTTTCTTCATTCCTTCTTTCCTTCCGTTCCTTTCCCTTCCTCTTCGTTACTCTTCCCTGTCGTTCGTACCCTTACTTCGTCTCTTTTCTCCTTTAATTATCTTTTCTTCAAATCTAAATATTCATTTGTATTAATTAATAATTAAAAATTATTAATTTAAATTAAATAAACTTTAAAGCCTCGTAATTTTAAAAATAATGATCCAAACATATCAAATATATGTGTCATTTTACTCAGAAAAATAAAAGGAATCAAATGATATTATTCAAAAATTCAATTCGAAGGATATTTAACCTAGTGCTATTTTAGGATATAAACAAACACTTATAACTTCTTACCTAGTTATCTAAACATAGTCAATATGGGTCTTAAAATAATCAGCAGAATAGCCCTATCGCTATGGTAGTATTAGTTTCCCCATTTGGTGAGTAGTTTGTAAAGTCACCTTTAGGACTCTTTCCCAAAATGACCAAAATGCCCTTTATTTTTAATTGACCATAACTTGGTCAATTGAACTCCAAATCAAGAAATTCAAAGTGCTAACTGGCTTATAATCTTAGTGCCAACTGCAAATTAAGATAATATTTAGGTTTTGAATCCTAGAGAATCATAAATGACCAAAATACCTCTAACCCTAGTTAGGCCATAACTTGACCAATTGAAGTCCAAATTGGGTCTACTCCTAGTTAAAGTATTCACTTTATTATAGGAAAGCTATATACACTGAGTTTGCTAAATTTGGATCTCAAACGAAAAAATTTGGTTTTTGCCCCTTGGCCCTAGGAAATTTCTAAATTGCACTTGAATTTTAAAACATCCATAACTTAGTCATTTAACCTCAGAATTTAGTGTTCTTGGACTCTATAGAATCCTAGAATAACAATCAACAATAAACATCATACAAATTTATATTTCCATTAGGTGAAAATTATTAAATTACCCCTTAGGTCAAAATCCTTAATTTAGACCCACAGGACCAATTTCTTATCCAAATTGAGTGTACTTACTGTCTATTTCATGTTAGACAATAGAGAATCATTTGGTAGTAAGAAATTCTAATTTGGAGCCCTAAATCAAAAGTAACTTTTTAGACCCTTAAGTGGGGCAAAATTATCATTTTGCTGAAATTTTAGGTTAACTGTTTTTAACCCCTAAATTATCTCTTAAAGTAATAAAATCAATAAGAAAATATTAGAATCATTTAAATAAGTAAATCATTTATGTAATCAAATATGGTTAAATTCCATAAAATTCTCTAAGACTTATTTTCTTAGAAATTAACACTTCATATTATGACTATTCCTGAGATTAAGACTAAATCATAGGTTAGATTTTATTCCTTAGATAAAGTGGGTTATTCAATGAATGAAACCTTAATTTTATTAGTTTCTAAAATTTACAGCTTAATTTTGATTATTTTGTCTTTCAACCTTAGAATTTAGGAGAATCATCCTATTGAGCTTGACTTTGTTTAAATAGGATTTGCCCTAAATTATAAATCACATTTAGATTAAAAATCTAGATCTTAAGTTTTACCTTTAGATTATATGATTGAACCCAAGCTCGTGGTGCTTAATCCATAATCTCTAGTTTAGTAGATCTTAATCAGATCTTAGTTTAGAACATCTAAATTCATCAATTAGGACATCGTGATTTATTACTTAATCTATAGTCGTATTTGATTGAGCTAGATTAAAACCTGATCAGTTATAATCCTTTTACCTTATAAGGCCGTGCTTTTAAGTTACATTTGATAGTAGAAATTGGAGATCCTAAATTTGTGTAACTTAGAATAGTTATAATACTTTTATTAGATAATAAATGATATCACTATATTTAGTAGAGTCTCTTGCTCACTATTAAATATTGTTCTTACGTATTTATTGAATTTTGTGCCTTATTATGGTGCCCACCCCTTAATCCACAAGATTAAGCTAAGGGGTGGTGGGTCACTCTGACTAACCCTTCACTTATCATTGGAATAGGATGAAATCCACAATCCACCTAATAAGGGATGGAGTAAGCATAAAATCATATAATCAGTCACTATCTACTAAAAACATACAGAGTGTGGAAGCGATTTACAAATGAGAAATATCCAAGCATCACAGTATAAATAGCAGAAAATAACTCAGAATAAAAGTATAGTAATCTAAACACAGTCAAGGGTACCTGTATTATTATATTAAGTAAAAGTAAAATATGCTCATCCTCACTTATAAATAAGGAACTAAATAGCTGTTTCTTCCAAAGGCTCCTCCTTTGGATAAGGCTCCACTCCTAACTCTTGATCGTCTAAGTGAAGAGGGTCTGCCATTATCAGTTTCACAATGTAGGGCCCCAGCTAAAAAAAGGAAAATCTTATGTTAGACAATTGTCTAAGTACATTTTAAGCTGATATATTATTTATTTTTTGTAATATCACCATTTTACATTCTCTAAGCAACAACTATATCAAAAATAGGGAACAGCTAGCAATATAATAAGAAAGGGAAAAGCTATAAACAATTATTTATAACTTCAGCAAAAATGGAGACTAAGACATGGCTCACATGAAAACTAAACAAGACAAGGTATATATAAATAACTAAACAAGTGCTGAAAGAAAATACTACATCCTAAACATGTTGGTGATCAAAGGAAATATGCAACTTAATAACATAACTCAACAATGATACATATAATAGCAGCAAAGTTCTAACATCCTAATATATATATATATATATATATATATATATATATATATATATATATATATATATATATATATATATATATATATATAAGCAGGACAAAGGAATAGCTGATTGAATAAAAATGCTGAAAAGTAACCAAAACATCAAACTGCATAAATATAAACCTGTGTACTAACTGCCATATAGAAAAGAGCTAATCTAGCCCACTGAATATAAAAAGGATCCTAGTGTCATCAAGGAGACTAGGCATAAACTATATAACCCTAGTGTCATTCAAGGAGACTAGGCAGATATATAGGGTTTTCTCCTAGTGTCATCAAAGAGACTAGACAAAAAAATATAACAAATCTTCTCTTAGTGTCAACAAGGAGACTAAGCAAAGAAGATATAAATAAGGTCTTCTCCTAATGTCAACAAGGAGACTAGGTAAAGAAGACATAATTGAGAGGCAGCTCTAACAAATATAATTATTATCTTTAATCAATCACTTTATATTTTCACAAAGGAGTCTCCATATTTTCCTAACATTTATTTATGCATCAAAAACCTTATATGGTGTGTTCAAGGAATTATGGCACAAATATATAATGAATGCGTAGCAAACAATCATTAAATAGAAGCAAGAGACTCTACTAAACATGGTGATATTATTTGTTTTCTACTTAACCATTCTAACTATTCCAAGTTACACAAGTTCAGGATCAACCATTTTCCTACTATCGAGTGTAACTTAGAAATTCGTCCTTATAAGTTAAAAAAAAAAGATTAGAACTGATCAGGTTCTAATCTAGTTCAATCAGATAGATGACTATGAGTTGATTCAATAAATCATACGTCCTAATTTTTGGTGAATTTAGACGTTCTATCTAAGATCTGATCAAGATCTTCTAAACTATAGATTATGGATTAAACACCACATGATTGGACTTAGTCACATAATCCAAAGGATAAGATATAAGGTCTAAGTTTTTTTCTAAAAGTGATCTACTAATTAAGGCAAATCCTATTAAGTAATCAAACTTAATAGGATGAATCTCCTATCATAAAACTAAGTTAAAAGACAAAATAATCAGAATAAGTTGTAAAATTTTAGAAGCTAATAAAATTAAGGTTTCGTTCATTGATAACCCTATTATTTAATGAATGAAATCTAACCTAGGATCTAGCCTTAATCTTAGGAATAACCCTAATGTGAGGTGTTGAATTATCTAAGGAAAATACCTAGATGAATTTTATGGATTTTAACAAATTTAACATAATAGTTGATTTTACTCACTTAGATGGTTCGAATGTAGGGTTTTAATAGTTTAAAAGGCTAATTAAAGGTTAAGGGCACTAAACCTAAATTTAGGGCAAAAAGACTGTTTATACCCCTACATAAGGGTCCAAAGAGCTACATTTGATTTAGGGCTCTAAATTGAGATTCCTTACTTATCAAATAATTTCTTACTGTCTAACATGAGATAGACAGTAAGTATACCAAATTTGGATAAGAAATGGGTTATATAGGTCCAAACTAAGATTTTTGACCTAATAAGTATTTTGGTAAGTTGCACTTAATGAAATCTAAATTTTTATATAGTTTATTGTTGGTTGATGTTCAAGGACTCCATAGAGTCTAAGACACTAAATTCTGAGATCTAATGAATTATTTATAGCCATTGAATTCCAAAGGGTAGTTTGGTAATTCTTCTAAGTTAAGAGGGGTCAAAGAGGCATAACTCTTTCATTTGGTGTCCAAATTTAGCAAACTTAAGAGCTATAGCTTTCTTACATCACACTAAATATTTTGACTAGTGGTAGGCTCAAATTAGACTTCAATTGACCAAGTTATGACCTAATTATGGTTAAGAGTATTTTGGTCATATAATTTTTCTAGAGTTGAAAATCTAAATTTTTTATAGATTATTGTAGGCACTGAAATTATAAGCTATCTAGCACTTGAAAGTTTTGAAGTTGGAGTCCAGATGACCAAGTTATGGTCGATTTAATTTTCTGGCCGCTACAAACAGCGCACCGTAGCACACCGCAGCGTGCTGTAGCTGCCAAAAACTTCATTTTTTAGTGCCAAGGTGTGCTATAAGCGGTCCCTATTCAAAACGGGGGCGTTGGAGCGTGCTACACAGCGGGTAAAAATGAAATTTTTGGTGTTATGGCGCGCTATAGCAGACTCGGATTCAAAACTTGAGGTGCTGCAGCGCGCTGTAGCAGCTTTTGCACTGCAGCGCACTGTAGCGGACCCAAAATCACAACTCTGGGTGCTGTAGTGCGCTGGAGTGTCAGACGGTGATTTTGCCTGAGCGTAAACAGCGATGGGTCAAATTTTGGGCTCGATTACTCTCAACCTAGAGCACTTCATGTGCGGTGCCATATACCATTGGAAAGCTCTTTCTGAGACCTTTCCATTGCTACCCAAAGCAGCACCAAATAATTAATTTATCAATACAAATGGTGGGGTTAAACGACTGGGTATGTAGAATGGAGGAAAAATAGGATAGCTTTATCTTCCTAAAATCACAACCTTAATGAGCTATAATGACTCCATAGCTTAAATACAAATTTCTAAGGATGCAAACTAAGCATAAGAGTGAAATGGAGTAGCCATTGAATAAATTCAATGGGGGAAAGGAAGTACCTTGGCTTGAAAATGATAGATTTCTCTAAGGAAGGCTTGAGAGCTTGAGAGGTTCCTTCTTCTTCTTCTTCAACTACTAGCAAGGAGAAAAAGGGGGCTTCTTCCAGCAGCAGGTACAACAAGAATGTGAAGTAGTGGGAGAGCTTCAGCTGGGAAAAGGAGGAAGAAGAGGAGCTGAAGTTGCATTTTAAGAAGGAGGAGGGGACAAGGCCACATTATGAGCCTTCCCATCAGCTTAGGTGGGAAGCAATGGCAACAACATTTCACTTGAGCGCAAGCATGGGGAGGAAGCTACTAGGAAGGTAAGGGAGGCTGAGCATAGGGATCAGTAAGAGAAAAGAGGAGGCAAAAATTAAAATGGATTTAATTATTTTGATTTAAGAAATTAATTTTTTTAAGAAAAATTCAGATTTTATAAATGTGCTTCGAAAAATCCCAAAATTTCACCCTTGGCTAATTTGAGGGTGAAGATCGCAACGGTGAAGTTGGATTTTAATTCTGACGAGTATTTAATTTTCTATTTTTCAAGGTATTTAAATATTATTAAAATATTCGTCAAAATTTTGATGACTTCCGATTGTCTTGAAAACATCACCCTTAGCTATTTTTGGGGCAATGAGCGCAATGGCGAAGTTTGATTTTCGACCGGAGGTCAACTTAAATCGGCCAAATTTCAGGGATCCTAGATTTTCCAAAAATCAAGATTTGATCTATTTGACTCCTGATTTGGATTAGAGCTTAGTGGATGGCTCCTAATAACTTGATTAATACTTAGGATCAAGATTAGGATGGAGATTAGTCTTAATTGATAAGGGTAATAACTTGGTTTGTTACACTTATTCCTTAGACATATCATATAAGAATATTGTTGCATCAAAATAAAAACTTAGATTATTTAGGATAACTTTGCATTGGGTTCAATTATTGGTTGATTTTTTGCACATAGTACCCCAATGGGCAGGGGGAAGGTGAGATAAGGATTATTTAACATCACTCATTGGGGAGTGTGTTGTTAAGTTTAGAACCCGAATAGTCTTGTAGACCTGCTTGACTCGTCAGCTACTTCTGAAATTTTCCACAGAAGTAAAGTAAATAACTAAAATATGAATTGCATGTGTTAATACTACCTCTCAGTTCAGTTTTATATATTTTTTACCTTAGCCACTTATGTCGCTAAGAATATTTTTACCCTAGTCTCCTTGTTGACGCTAGGAAATTTTGTCTCCTTAGCCTCTTTGTTGACGCTAAGAATCCTTTTGATTTCAGCAGGCTAGATTTATCCCTTATCTGTATAGTAGTTATTACACAATTTACATTATTTCACTTATATTAATTATACCTTTTCAATTTAATTTTACTTCAGCCAGCCTATCTTTACTTACTTTACTTGTATATTATAGGATGCAAAACTTATTATTTCTACTTACTTATATGTACCACAGTTGGATTGATTCTTTTAAATTTACATAAGTCATATGATCATCAGCATGTTTAGGATATAGTCTTTCTTTTTAGTATTTTATTTACCTATATATGTATGTTTAGCCTTGCTTTTAGCTTTCTTTTGAGGTGTGTCTTTTGCCTCAATCTTGCTTAGTTATAAATGCTTAATTTATAACTTACCACCTTTTCATTATATGCTTGTTGCTCCTAGTTTATTTTCTTCTGCTTAAAGTTTAAGAAAGTGGTGATATTAATAAATCCATAATAAATTTCAGCTTAAAATATACTTAGATAATTATTTAATAAGAATTTTTTTTGTTGGCTGGGGCCCTGGTATTGTGAAACTAACAATGTCAGAATCTGAGCAGTTTGGAGATCTAGTTCTTAAGGAGGAGCCTTTTTTGGAGGAGGCACTTTAGGGTGGAGCTTAAGACCTTTAGCTTCTTTTATATTATTTGTGAGGATGAGTGATGTTTTCTTATATTCATTTTAAACTTTAAGTAAATGTTGTAATAATATATGTACCCCCCTTGTGACTGTGTTTACTTTTCTGTACAATTATTTTTGAGCTACTTTTTCATTATTATCTCTCATTTGATGTATGGTAAAATGGATGCATTATTTACTTTATATGCTCCCGCACTCAGTACTTATATTGATTTAGTGACTGATATTATGTATTCATTCTGTGCACACCCTTCCCTTATTAGTGGATTATGGATCTTACCTAATCTAATAGTAAGTGACAAATTTGCCATAGTGGCACACCACCCCTTAAGTCAAATCTTGTGGATTAGGGGGTGGGGCACCACAACAAGTAACTGAACTGAAAAGCACAAAACTAAAATAACTATACTAAAATGAATTAAAAGTGAGAAAAAAACATTAAGAGATATGCATATATAACATGGCTAAACAAATCTACTAAACTGAAAGAGTCTAACTTATATCATCCCAGCCAACCAAAGAGCTAGGTCTAGTTAGAATAAAGAATCAAAAAAGAGAGATGTGCCTAATTAGTACTGCCATCACAGAAACAGACTAAATGAAGCCACTGAATAAAAATATCTAACATATATCACCCTAGCCAACCACAGAGCTAGGTCTAGTTAAATTATAGAATCAGATATATATCATCCTAACCAACCATAGAGCTAGGTTTAGTTAGACTATAGAATCATATATATATATATATATCATCCTAACTAACCATAGAGCTAAGTCTAGTCTATTCTATTGCATAAGAATTGAACTACATAGGCAGACTAATTAGAACACACTTTATTGAAATGAGCACTGAAGACCTAAATAAATTAAATGAACTGATTTAGAATTTAATGATGTTTATACATTCAAATTTATATGGGATACTCATCAAATCTCTAATGTTCAACTAATATGTTCATGGTATAAAACTCAAATACAAAGTATACAAAGCAATAATATTGAAAATAAGCAAGAGACTCTACTAAATATATGTGATATTTATTATAATCTAATTTAATACATTTTATTTATTCTGAGATAGTACAAGCTTAGGATCTCCAATATCCAACTATCATGTAAAATCTCAGATTCATGACATTAAAGATTAGCACATTAGAACTTAACAAGTTCTAATTCAAGATAAAAAATGATGATTATGAAAGTTAAGTAATTAATAAATGACTTAATTAATGTATTTTGATAACTCATGCCCAAATCTTGATTTAAGCAAGTCAAGTTTGAAGATTTAAGGTTTAAACTCCAAATTGGGGTTTAAACTATAAATTCAAGGTACTAATTATTAAAGGTCTAAGGTTGTTCATTCCCAAAACTTACTCTAAAGATAAAAGAATCTTAAAAGTTGAAGGATTAAGAAAAATATGTTCCTATAAGAAAGGCTGAATCTAAAATTATAAGATAAAATAATCAAATAAGAACTTATGAATCTAAGAACTAAATTCAATCTATAGAATAATTTCATTATTATATAGGTAGAATAAACCTAAACCCACTAAGAGAATTCCAAAGGACCTAAGGATTTCAAGAATGAAATGATATAATTTAAATGAACTTTATGAATGACTACTAAGGATCTTTGATCTAAGACTTAGATCTAAATTACTTAAGATCTCAGCTAAGATTTAAACTTAGGATTTTCATTAAAACATTTACTTAAAGAATAATTATTATGATAAATTTAAATAAGTTAACTAGGACTAATTTCATAGGATTAAATTTCAATAAGCAAATCATAAAGAGGGTCTAAGATTACCCTAAGATCTTAATAATTAATTAAACATATTGTAGGAAGGAATGGATTTAAATGATTAAGATCCATTAACTAATTGCCAAAACTTTTGAAATGATTCTAAAGCATTGCCTTACTGATTTTAAGTATTTTAATGATGTTTTTATGGTTTAAGGGCTCTTAAACTAACTTTTGATCAAAATGACCAAACTGTCCTTCCTAAGGTTAAAATTGGGATTTTAAGATTTAGACATCCAAATTGATTATAATCAGTTCTAATAGGTTAAATATTATTTAATGAGAGAAATGAGACCTTTAAAGTCTAATTTAGACTTAAGGATAGCTTAATTGGCACTAATCACTTTTTAAAGCTAATAAAAGTGATTAAGGAAATTAGGGCTTATTATAGGATTCTAAGCTCGTAGATAGGTTTCATTAAATATAAGAAAGCAATTGACACTAGATCATTAGGCACTAATCAAAGTCTAAGGTAATTAAGAGGTGATTAGCAAGTTTAGAACTCTAAAAATATTTTTAAGGGCATATATGGGTTCTTCTCTATCATATGAACGTTCAAAGACATTATTCATATGATTTGGCCCTAATTGACTTAATTATTCACTAATTAAGATTAGAGATATTAGGCTAAATTAAGAAAGTAAAATTTTATTTTATATTATTATTCCTTGTATTTTTTGATAAAATAGTATATTAGATCATACCATTTGGATCAGTGTAGCTAAAGGTATTTAAGTAATTTAGAATGAATATTTTGGATTAATTAAACTATAGGTTATTTAATATATTCCAATTTCCATTTAATTTCTTTTAGAAGTTTAATTCCATAATTCATTTTAATGACTCGGCCCAATAACCAAAAGGCACGAGTCATATCGGGGCCCGACTAGGTCAGCATTATCGCACTACGCGGGCTTGGGCTAGGTCGGCCCGATGTGATGTGGCGACCCTCGCCCTGATAAGGCAAGTTGGGGTGTCATCACTTGGTAAATCCCTCACTTATCATAAGATAAGGTTATAATCCCCAATCCACTAATAAAGAAAGAATGTGCACTATATAACAACTGAACCATTTACTAAATAGCACACATAATTATCAGAGTGCAGAAGAAGAAAATGATAAGCTTACATCCATTAAAACCATAATGCAAAAATACAAAACATGCAACACAGAATAAAGTATGCAGATTAGGAAATTACGATGAGTACCTGTATTATTACCACATTTTAAATAAGTTCTAAGTAGATATAAAGGACACTCATCCTCACTTAAATAAAATAAGCACCATAAACTAAAGCTGCTTACCTCCAAGATGCTTTTCCTATTGTAACTGCTCCTCCACGGGTGCTAACTCCTCAAAATGCTAAGAAACTGACATTGTCAGGTTCACAATGCCAGGGCCCTGTGGCGGCCGCCCCTTAATCAACTAAGTTTAAGAGGTGGTCATCATTAGTACCACAAACATTAAACCAAAAACATATCCATGATACTAATCAGGAGCTGGGCAAGATCTAATAGAAACATACATATAATATAGTAGTGCAAAATAGGTAAGAAGGAGGCATCTAGACACACTCCACATTAATTCATTCATATACAATACATTAAATGCAGAACAATAAGAAAAAGAAAACTTAGTTATTACACTTTTAATAAATGTAGGCCAAGAAGATTGAAGCATATCTCCTTCAATGAGCAGCACTTTACTTTAACTTGCTAGCAGCTAAATCCTCAAGTGCTGGATCTAACATAAACTCCTAATCTGCCATATGTACATATATGATAGGGCACAACCAAAAAAAGAAAATCTGATTAGACTTTAATAAGTCTAAGTACAATTTAATCTATTAAGGTTTCATGAATTTAAAGATATCATCATTTTTCTTATACTACTAAGCAAGCAAAATAAATAGGTGCAACAAGCTACAAGAAGTAGGAGGAAGTTATAAATAATACATTTATAACTAAGCAACATGTGAGGCAAAAATGCATACCTCAAACCTAAAGCTATAGCAAGGAAAGGCATGTATGTATAAGTAATAAAGGTAATGAAAGAAAAGATTGATTCTTACATGCTTATGATCACAGGAATACATGCTAGTTATAAAGGAAATATGTATTGAAACATATAGAACTGAATATAAGATTAGCATCCTAAATGTACGAATATTGAATAAGTGCTAAACTGAAATAAAATGCATCAACAATATAGAAAATAGTAAGTTGAAACTGAAAGGAACGTATAACTGCCATATCATAAGTATTGGCCAATCTGGCCCAGTATGTTCCCATAGCCTTTATGGGCTAGGGCAGATATAATATAACAACATAGTACAATATGACTGAAGAGGCAGATAATACTATGCAAATATCTTTTAGTTATTTTACTTTTGCTTCTGTGGATAATTATAGAAATAGCTGAGGAGTCAAGCATGTCTACAAGACTGAATGGGTCCCAAGCTTAACACACTCTCCTCAATGAGTGATGTTAAGCATCCTGATCTCTCCTTACCTCTGTCCATTAGAGTAATGTGTACCATAATCCACCATGAACTAAACCCAAATGCAAATATTTTCCTAATATTCTAAGTTTTTATTTTTATGCAACAATATTTTTCTTATATGACATGTTCAAGGGAAAATAATCACAAAATTCAAGGAATGCATAGCACAAAGTCAAACAGTAATCAAGGGACTCTACTAAGCATGGTGATATAATTTGTTCTCTAATTTAACCATTCTAGCTATTCTAAGTTACACAAGCTCAGGATATCCAATTCCTACTATCGAGTGTAACTTAGAAGTACGGCTTTATAAGTTAAAAAGGAATTAGAACTGATCAGGTTCTAATCTAATTCAATCAGGAGCGACTATAAGTTAAATAATAAATCATCACGTTATAATTGATGAATTTAGATATTCTAAGCTAAGATCTGATTAAGATCTATTAAGTTAGGGTTATGAATTAAACACCACAAATTTGGGTTTAACAACATAATCTAAAGGTAAGACTTAAAATCTATGGTTCAATCTAAATGTGAAGTGATGATTAAGGCAAATTCTATTAAGTAAAAATCAAGCTTAATAGAATGAAGCTCCTATTCTTAATATAAAGTTGAAAGATAAAATAATCAAAAGAAAATTATGAAAATCTAGAATTTAATAAAACCAAGGTTTCATTCATTGAATAAACCACTTAATGAATGAATGAAATCATACCTAGTGTTTATTTCTAATCTTAAGGAAAAAATTCTAAGGTGAAGTGAAGTTCCTAAGGAAGTGTTTTAGTTTTGACTCTAGGTTCTAATTTATGTTCGTAGAATTTACAATTTTCAACTAAGGTAATGATTACTACTTAGTTAGCAAGAGTTCTTATACCCTGATGTCATGGTTATCAAATAACAATCAAATTACTAATGATGCTAAGATCTATGCAAGTGTTGTACGCACTGTACATAGAGCTCAAGAAAATAATATAATTAAATGAATATAGAACCGTAACAACCCCAGTTATTACCCTAGCTAAATCTAGATTAATTAAGTAAAACCAAGCTTTCATTTTGATTCCATTAGACTCAATGGATCATTTAAACCTAACCCTAAAAGTTTGGGATCAATCGGAGCTAAATTGAGAATTTTGGAATTTTTGCCTATTTTTGAATCCTATAAAATATCTAAATTAAATTGATCTCCAAATTAAAATCTAATTTCATTTTTGAATTCCTCATACCCCAATTAGCTAAGGGTGAATTTTTGGGAATTTTTGGAGTTCATTTAAGCCTAAATTGGATTTAGAATTAAATAAAAATTATTATATTAATTAATTAATTTTATATTATTTAAATTGAATTATTTAATTAAAATAAAAATCGGCAGGATTTGCTGTCAGGACCGCGACAGATCCGCTGCGGGGTCCCGACAGCCACTCAGCCATGCTAGCCAGGGGTTGCTCTAGCGTGCATTCTGGCGCTCATAATCCAACGGCTCCTAGCATCTGCGCTGCGATTGAATCCTGTCCACTGGATCGACATCTCTCATCCAACGCACAGGATTTCATCCATGCTTCTATTAATTGGAAAACACATTAGGCCGTCCATCATCAATGGATTCGTAATCAGATGGCTGCAGGGATCTCCTCCCTGTTCATCTTCATCCCCGTGAGATCCCGACCCTACAGAGGAAATTTGCCTGTACTTGCCACGTAAACCTTGTCTGCCACTCCCCTGCCAGATCACCTAGGCCGTTAGGGGGTTCCCTTTTTAGCTAAGCCCCTGGGCGACCCTGAGGCTGGGAGTAATCCCCCTTTTAAGGGTGAGCTTCAAAGACAGCTCGGGCCGAACCCGTGCCATGGCTCCTAACCTCGGTAGCCACCTTAGACCCTCTCTAGTCCTATAAATACCCCCATTGATCTTTCAGTGAGCTCCTTTGTTCATTGTGATCCCTTAATTGCTCAGCCGTGTCCCCTGGAGCTCCCCGTCTTCTCATCGAATCCCGTCACCTCAGGAGCTACGAGCTGCTGATAGAGGGCGCGTGTCTGGTGTTCAGACCCCCTATTAGGCCGTTGCGATCCTCTGGAAGCTCCAGCTACTCCCAACTTCCTTTGACCGTACCTACGACCTTGACTTCAGGTACAGCTTCTCCCACTGAACTCAAAGAGTTCAATTTTCCATTTAAGTTTCTAGATGAGCCTCTAATGTTATCTAGATTGCCTTAGACACTTAGGAAACCCAATGTGATTGTCCATATGGTCAAGGTTAGTCAAATTTGATTGTTTGATCATTTGGTTTGTGCCGCGAGTCCGTAGCCGAGCTCGAGTAAGGATTCACCGATCTAGGGCACCCCAAAGCTCGTGGCCAGAGAGCTTCGATCCGCCTCACCACCAGGATGGTGTAGGGATTGAGCTCTGGCCAAATGGTCATCTCTGTGAGGAGAATTTACTCCTCACAGTAAACCCTAGATGCTGTGAGTAGGGCCAAATCCATCGGGTAACCATTCGACGATCTGGTGCGTCCCGGAGAGGGCTTAAGGGTGGGATCAATGCGTCTGAACTTTAGGAACGTGTGGGGATTGAGTTGAGCTGCCATCCTTGTCTAGGTATCGGGAATTTTAGCGCTAAAAATTTCTTAGGTCGGAGCCATCTTAGGGAAGAAGATGAAGTCACGGGTTGGACCGACCCGTGACCCGCACCTTTTGGATTTTGGGTCGACTATCATAATTTAAGGATTTTTGAATTAATTTCCTTAAAAAAATTAATTCAAAAAATCAATCCTATGGTTTTAATTTAAATAAAAATAAACATTAAATTATGTAAATAACTTTGGCTATACTCATCCAAATGGTATGATCCAATATTCTATTTTAATTAAAAAGTGCGAGGAACCTAAATATAAAATAAAATCACAGATCTAAGGGTTATATTTTAAATAATTGACCAATCCTTTTCTATTCTTATTTAAATTATATTAAATTCAATAAATACCCAAACATATTGATTAAGGGCTCTAATTGTTCATGAGACCCTAAAGGACCTATGTAGTCCAATAAAAGTAAATTTGGAACTTTAATTTTATTAATCATCTCTTAATTACCCTAATTAGGAATTAGTGAATTAAACCATAATTGATTCTCTAATTTTGGTGAACTAAGTTTCTAATGCCTTATTAAAGATAATAGAGTCTACAAATGCAATTGGATCACCCTAGGATGCCCTAATCTCACTAACCACATTAATTGGTCTCTTAATGTGCTTAAGGCTAATTAAGCTAATTAGGTCACTAAAACCTAAGATAAGTATATTTCCTACTTCATTATCCATCATGGAACTCACTAAAATAGATTTAAATCAATTTGGATAATTAAATCATAAAATCCCATTCTTAGCCTTAAGATGGGTATTTTGGTAATTTTGACCAAATTGTATTTAAACACCCCCTTAAATCTTGAAAGTTCAGTAAGATATCTCTAGTTAGATTATTAGCACCTAACTGAAGGCTTATGTTAATGATAATTAATATTAACTGAAGAAATCTTAAGATAGTCTTATTTCCTTAAGACTTTAAGTGTTTCTAAAAAAATCACCTTGTCTTAAGATCTAAGTTTAACTACGCCAAAGTACTAGATCCTTAGCTAATAGCTTAATTAAGTTGATCCTTGAGCTTGAATTCTAAAGGAAACACTCTTGTAAGAATCCTAAGTCTAAATCTTAGTTTAAGTCTAAAGTGATCAAACATAAGATCTTAGATCTTAGACTTTAGATCTTCTAATTGAATTAGACTACCTCCATTTGGAATTCCTTAAATAATTTATTGTTTAATTCCCTTGCAGCCTTCCATGTGGGTGTAGGATTGATTCAATCCATAGGATAATATGATTATCCTAAAAGATTGAATATAGATCTTAGATTCTTAGTTCTTATTGATTATTTTATCTTATAACTAGTATAGTAACCTTTCATTAAGATCATAGTTTCTAAATTCTTCAGCTTATAAGATTCTTATCTTTAATTTGGGTTTTAAAGTGTGAACCATAGATCCTTACTAAGGATACTACCTTGGATTCAGGATTTAAACACCAAGTGGGGTTCAGATCTATAATCCTTAATCTTGATTCACTTAATCAAGATTTGGGTTAAGAGAGGAAAATAATAATAATTAAGTCATTGATTCAATTACTTTAAAATATTTATAGTCATCATATGATTATGAATTAGAACTTATTAAGTTCTAATGTTAACATTAATGTCGTAACTCTGAGATCTTACTCGATAGCTGGATATTTGAGATCCTAAACTTGTATCTTCTCAGAATAGTTAGATTTGGATAAAGTAGATAACAATAGATATCACATGAGTCTAGCTTGAGTCTCTTGCTTACTTGACTTGATTGCTTTGTACACCTTGAATATTGAGCCTTGTTCCTTGAGCATAGTAGGTAAACCTAGGATATGGATAATACATCCTATGTTAGTATTTGAAAAGCTTATCATTCATTCAGTTCTTTCAGTACTTTCAGTTAGTAGAGTATATCCTATCATAGTCTGCCTCTTCAATTCTAGTTATGTTATAGAATAGACTCGGAACTAGCTCGAAGAATGTCTAGGATGGATACATGTCTTATTATATAAGTTCAACTCGAACCTAGATTTGTGGATGCCTAGGATGGATACATGTTGAACTTTCAGTTTAGAGGTCCTGTATAGCCTGTTCTATTATGGCAGCACTATATCTTAGGCTTACTGCTACTTTGTGTTAGTTGTCAGTGTTTGTTTTGCTTTGCCACATGCTTCAGTGGCCTTTTTTTTAGTGCTTGACTTGCTTTGCCACATGTCTCAGTGGCTTTACTTTTGCTCATGTATATACTTAGTTACTTTTGCCATATATCTCAATGGCCTTTTTATGTCAATTTACATGCTTGTATATACACTCTCATCGATTACTACTAAAATATTGGCATGTTTAGAATGCTAGAATTGTATGTTTATTTCAGCACTTGTAATCTTTATACACTCAGTATGTCTCTATGAGATCATAAGCATGTTAGGATCAAATTTATTTTAGTAGTTGCAGTTACCTTTGCTTTTAGCCTCACCATATTTAGTTGATATTTTTGTATATTATTTTACATACCTGTTGATTAACTATAAATGATTAGTTTATAGCTACCCCATTCTTATAGCTTATTGTACCTTTATAATGCTTGTATATTTAAAAACATTTAAATGTGATATCTTAAATACTCAGTTCATTTAAATAGCCTAAAATGTACTTAGACAATTGTCTAACTGCAACCTTTTTTTTTTGTTGGCTGGGGCCCTAGCATTTGTGATATCGACAAATGTCAGATTCTGAGTTGTTCATTGGCAGTGCTTCAGGACCGGAGCCGGTGTAGGAGGATCTTCCTACTGTTGCTTAGATAGATTGTTCTCCTTTCTTAGTGAGATTGAGAGATCTTTATTTTTTATTAAATTTAGTTTGTAATAATTAAATTCTGGATGTATTTACTTTTTTGTATTTGATTTGAGTTACTATTTTTTTTACTCTCTTATACTATGTTATGCTTGTGGATGTTATATTGTTCTGTTTCTTGCTTCCACCACTTTGATTTGTATTGATGTATGTTCACAGTTCTCCTACAAAGTGACAAGTCCTTGGCTTAAGGCAAGTTGGGTCCTACCGGACTCCACTTGAGTTAGGGATTTGCCACCACGGAGTGGAGTGATGAATTCATAAATTATGTCTAAAATAAAGGAAACTCATTCATTTCTGACCTTTAAATTGCTCCTAAATCAAAGTTTATCAATCTTTTTCAGGAAAATGGCATCCAAAAGAGTTCTGAGATAATTTTTGCAGAATTCCTAAATTTTTCAAAGGAATCCGCTGCCGCGCGCTGCAGCGGGTAATTTTACAAACGGGGACGCTATAGTGCGCTGCAGCGGGTCCATTTGCGAACCACGGGAGTGGTAGCGCATTGCAGCGGGACCATTTGCGAACCACGGGCGTGATAGCGTGCTGCTGCAGGTCCATTTGCGAACTACGGGAGTGATAGCATGCTACAGCGGGTCCAATTGCGAACCGCGAGCGCGGGTAGCGCTCTGTAGTGGGACATTTTGCAAATTGACCCACTACCATGCGCTGCAGCGGAGCATTTTGCGAAATGCTCATGTTTCAGTGTGCTGCAGCGGAGCATTTTGCGAAATGCTCATACTATAGCGCACTGCAGTGGTACGATTTGCAAAAAGAACCGCTATAACCGCGCTGCAGTGGGTAATTTTGCGAAATGTGGACGCGGTAGAATGCGCCAGTGGGAGACTTAGCATTATTTTGCTTACTCCATTGCGCGCTACAGCGGGTCTAATTGCAAACTGTGGGCGCGGTAGCGCGCTGCCAGCGGGACGTTTGTAAATTGAGTTGCTACCCTGCACGCTGCAGCGGAGCATTTTGCAAAATGCTCGTGCTAGAGTGCACTGCCAGCAGAGCATTTTGTGAAATGCTCCCGCTACAGCGCGCTGTAGCGGTACGATTTGCAAAAAGAGCTGCTATAACGCGCTGTGCAGCAGGTAATTTTGGGAAATGTGGATGTGGGTAGCGCACGGCAGTGGGATACTTAGCATTATTTTGCTTGCTCAATTGCGCGCCACAGCGTGCTGCATCGGCCGTCGCCAGTTTTGCCAGTTAGATGCATTTATTGCAGCTGGGACAAGATCCCCAACCTGCATCTTGTCCCTAGCCATCATTCCCTGCAGTAGCTCTGATTTTCAATGGAAGTTGGCATCTTGATTTGATAAGAAGCATAAATAAAGAAGGATATTGGTCACTTCATCTTTAATTTGGGATTTGCCATCATTAATTTAGATTTTTTATCAAATTGCTAGTTTTGGAGAGGATGAAGGAGTATGCAGCCCCTCTCCTATAAATACACCTCCTCTTGACTAGAGGAGGGTTCACAATTTTGCTCAAGATACTAAGTAAAGAGGAGGAGTACATAAGAAGAAGTGAGGAACTCCCCAAGGGTGGCAAGACAAGCTCTAGCTAAGGAGGAGAAGAAAGAAGGCAGCACTAGCGACCTAAGGGAGGAGCTTGAAGAAGGAGAAGAAGAAATCTAGAAAACTTCCAAAGAATGTTCCTAGTATCTTCTAAACCTTACTCTTGTATTTTCTTTTCTTAGTTAATCATGAAAGGGTCTTTATCCATGTATGTGTTTTTCTTCACTTCCTTTGTAATGAGTAGCTAAATCTCCCTTGGGGAGGTTTGGAGAATTCTCATGTGTATGTGTTATTATTAATGTATGAAGTTTTCCTCAAGCGAAATAAAATTGTAAAGGACTTAATGAAATATGCTTTTTATTATTTAGTCTTGAATGTGAATAAAAGGAAATGAACTAATAATTTTAAGAACTAAATTTTCTTGTACTCCATAGCTCATCTTAGGTTGGATGCTAGGGTTATGAGTGCATGAGAGCTTAGAACTATGTGACAAAGTTCTTGAGCTTAATGCACCTTAATCTGAGCTCAATCAAGGTGTTGATGCATGTGATGCTAAGACCCACTAAATGAGCTCGTTAGCTCAACATAATTGAGGTAAAGGAAGAAATAGTTGAGTGCTCATAAATTAAGTGACATAGTCATTGAGCCCAACATATTAATCCCTATTCTCAACTATGTGGGATGCAAGTGATGCTCGTAGTGAAATCGATGCTTATAAGATATTAAAACAAAAATAATCATAATCTCCTTGATCAAGAGATAAGATGAAAATCTAAAACCAAAAATCTTATAAGAATCTTTGTGCCAAAGTAGAACCAAATATGTGTTCATTTTGTGCACAAGACTTGAACTTGTGAGACTTTGAGACAAAATCTCAAGGTGATCAATGTGCACTTGATAAACTAAATATAAATGAAAGACAAATCTTGAGAAATCAAAAGTACATTAGGAATGCATCATCACATGTGGAATAACCCTAAGTATCCTCTCTCTTTTATCTAACTTATCTTCATTTAGTAGTTACTGTGCTAAGTCTAGGACCAACTCATCAATTAAATCATAGCTTAAACATTAGTGAGAATAGATAGACCTTAGTAACAAAAAAACCAATTCTTTGTGGTTCGATAAATCCCGGAAAGTAACTCTTTCCACTTTTTACTTCAGACCACGTATACTTGCGTGTGAGCGCAGACGTGTATTTACAGTCTGTCAAGTTTTTTGGCACCATTACCGGGGAATTGGTATTTGTTTTGTATTAAGGATAATCTATAAGTAGCTAGTGATTTAAGCATTTTTTGCATATATTTCTAGTTTTTGATTTTTTTTTGTAATTATAGGAACTAATATCTTACATTTTTGTTTATCTTATTTTTGCTAACTTGCTGAACTTTATTGCTAAAATTATTCTTGATAGCTATATTGTTATTTGTATGAGTAGAAGAGTTTGCACTGAATATCTTTTTGATCCAGAAATTGAGAGAACATATTTATAGGCTAGGAGAGAACAAAATCTTTCAAATCAACAATGCCATTATGGACAACTATAATGAAAATATAGGAGAACCTTTAGGAGAGACTAGGGGAAGAGCACTTAGAGACTATGCACTACCCACTGTTAGGGGAATCCCCCATGCTATTATTAGGCCAAATATTGAAGCCAATAATTTTGAGATTAAACCTTTCACACTGAGTATGGTACAAAATAATCAGTTTTGGGGATTAGCCACTGAAGACCCGAACTCACATATTTCAACTTTTCTTGAAATATGTGACACCTTCAGGTTTAACGGCATTTCTGAAGACCTAGTTAAATTGCGGCTTTTCCCATTATCTTTAAGAGATAGAGCCAAGAGTTGGCTTAGCTCTCTACCTTGTGATTCCATCCGGACATGGGATGATTTAGCTAAGAAATTCTTAGCCAAATATTTCCCTCCGGCGAAAACCGTTAGGTTGAGAATTGAGATCACCAACTTCACTCAGTTGGAGGCGAGACTCTATATGATGGGTGGGACCGTTTTAAGGAATACCTCAAGCGTTGCCCACATCATGGGTTCCCTCTATGGATGCAAGTGCAAACCTTTTACAATGGTTTGAATGCTCCTACGAGGACACTCATAGATGCAACCGTCGGTGGTTCCATTAGCAGTAAAACCTAAGAGGAAGCTTATGACCTCTTGGAGGAAATGGCAAATCATGCTTACCAATGGCCTCTACATAGGAATGATCACCCCAATAGAAAGAAATGTAACTCACTAAGAAATTTAGAGCAAATCCATGAACTGCAAAATCAAGTCTCCCAACTCAATAATAAATTAGAATGTGGGTATGTAAACTCTTGTCAGGAGGATGATGGAGGGTCGAGTGACGTTAATATGATCATGAATCATGGAAAGAATAGAGAAAGATTTGAAAATTTACTTATTGAATTTCAAAATTCCACTACTGAATTCATGAATAAAACTGATGTGACTTTAAATAGGCACGAGTACACTCTTCTAAGACAAGAGGAGACAGTTAAAAGAATTGAACAAAAACTAAAAGACATAATGAAGTAGTTAGAGCAACCTTCTTTAGTTGGAGAGATCAGTGAGTATGGAAAAGAGTTGGGAAATGCCATAACCTTGAGAAGTGGGAAGGCCACACAGGAGATTGTGAGAAAAGAGAATAGCGAAAACGTAGCAAAAACAAGAGAGGAAAGGAAAGAGGAAGGAGAAACAGTCAGGGCAGAGAAAGGAGTTGCAAGGGATTTAGAAAAGGGAAAAATAGTGATCAACTTAAGGAATACCCTCATATACCTTATCCTCAGCAGTTGGCTAAGGAGAAACTTGACGTCCAATATAAAAAATTTCTAAAAACCTTTAAAACTCTTCAAATCAATATCCCTTTCACTGAAGCTCTAGAGCAAATGCCTAGCTATGCTAAATTTATGAAAGACATCCTCTCCAAGAAAAGGAAGATTGATGAAAAGGAGACTGTAGCACTAACAGAAGAATGTAGTGCAATCCTTCAAAGAAAGATTCCCATCAAAAAGAAGGACCCATGAAGTTTCACTATCCCTTGCACGATTGGATGTCAATCTTTCCAAAAGGCCCTTTGTAATCTTGGTGCATCTGTTAATTTGATGCCTTTCTACATATTTAAGAAACTATGAATTGATCAATTAAAACCCACCTCTGTTCTACTCCAATTTGCCGATAGATTAGTAAAATCCCCTTTAGGAATTGTGGAAAATATTCTTGTAAAGGTTGACAAATTCATCTTTCCTGCAGATTTCATTATCTTAGATATGGAAGATGAAAATCAAGAAATTCCTATTATACTAGATAGACCTTTCTTAGCCACAGGATGAACCTTAATTGATATAAATAAAGGGAGTTGAAGTTGCGTTATGGGGAGGAGGAGATTAAGTTTCAGGTTAATGACTCTATGAGACACCCTTCTAAACCAAATGAGGAAAGTTGGAAGATTAATTTAATAGAAGAAGCTTGGTTAATGGAAGATGTGAAAAAAGAGGGAATTTTAGCAAGTGAAGAAAATGAAGATCCCATTGGCATAGAAGTTATTGAAGAATTGATAGAGGAAAGAAAGATGATTCAACCTTCAATAATTTGTCCTCCTAAAACTGAATTGAAACCTCTTCCCTCACACTTAAAATACATTTACTTAGGGGAAGATGAATCACTTCCTGTAATAATATCCTCATTGTTGACTCAACATCAAGAGAATCTCTTATGTAAGGTTTTAAAAGAACACAAGAGAGCAATGGGATGGAGTATTGCAGATCTGAAGGGGGTTAGTCCAACTCTGTGTATGCATCGTATCCTATTGGAGGATAACTCCAAACCTTCTATTGAGCCTCAGCGGCGATTAAATCCAAACATCAAAGAAGTAGTTCACAAAGAAATCATCAAACTTATTGATGCTGGAATCATCTTCCCCATCTCTGACAACCTTTGGGTGGCCCTATACACGTGGTTCCCAAAAAGATTGGGATGACTGTTGTTCTCAACAGCAATAATGAACTAATCCCCACTAGAATTGTGACTGGATGGAGAGTGTGCATTGATTATAGGAGATTAAATAAAGCCACTCAAAAAGATCATTATCCCCTCCCCTTTATTGACCAAATGCTTGATATATTGGTAGAATGCCTTTTGGATTGTGCAATGCTCCAGCTACTTTTTAACGCCGTATGATGGTAATTTTCTCTGACATGATAGGAGAGTTCTTAGAAATTTTTATGGATGATTTTTTTGTTGTCGGAACCTCCTTCGATCATTGCTTAATTAATCAGGGAAAGGTTTTAAAAAGATATGAAGATTCAAATTTAATCTTGAATTGGGAAAAATGTCACTTCATGGTTGAAGAGGGTATTGTTCTTGATCATTTAATTTCTAGGAGAGGGATAAAAGTTGATAAAGCAAAGATTGAAGTAATTGAAAAACTTCCCCCTCCCATTAATGTAAAAGGAATTAAAAGTTTCCTTGGGCATGTTGATTTTTATCAAAGATTTATCAAGGATTTCTCAAATATAAGTATGTCTCTTTGTAGACTGCTAGGAAAGGATGTCGGGTTCAACTTTGATGAAAATTGCTTAAAAGAATTCAATGCTATAAAATTTGCCTTAATCTCTGCTCCAATAATTTCTACTCCAATTTGGGATTCACCTTTTAAAATTATGTGTGATGCGAGTGACCTTGCAGTAGGTGCTATCCTTGGGCAGTGAAGAGAGCAAACCTTCTATTCAATCTACTATACTAGTAAACTCCTAGATGATGCTCAAAGAAATTATGCTACCACAGAAAAGGAGCTTCTAGCAGTCATTTTTGCCATCACTAAATTTAGGTCATACCTCATTGGGTCTAAAACTATCATTTACATTGATCATGCTGCTATCAAGTATCTCTTCCAAAAGAAGGAAGCAAAACCATGCTTGATATGTTGTGTGTTGCTCTTGCAAGAATTTGATCTTAAAATTCGGGATAAAAAGGGGAGTGAAAATGTGCTTGCTGATCATTTATCTAGATTGACCCACCTTGATCATGATAAGTTGACCAAAATTATTGAATCTTTCCCCGATGAGAAGCTTTATGGAGTGGCCACAAAATCCTCCCTGGTTTGCTGACATTGCAAACTACCTTGTAGGAGGAATCATATCAAAAGATATGAGTTACCAACAAAGAAAGAAATTTTTCGCTAATATAAAAAATTACTTTTGGTATGATCCCTCTTTGTATAAGTGTTGCAATGATCAGCTCCTAAGGAAATGTGTTCCGGACTCTGACACCAGAAATATTCTCTTTCATTGTCACACATCTCCTTATAGAGGGCTCCATGGTATTGAGCGAATAGCTGCAAATGTGCTTCAATTCGGATTTGTTTGGCCCCATTTGTTCAAGGATGCAACTGATTTTGTTAAAAGCTGTGACAAGTGCCAAAGAACTGGGAACTTAAGCAAAAGGGATGAGCTCCCTTTAAATGGAATTTTTGAAGTAGAACTATTAGATGTGTGGGGAATCGACTTCATGGGACCTTTTTCCTTATCTCAAGCCAATCTGTATATCCTTGTGGCAGTTGAATATGTCTCAAAATGGGTTGAGGCGGTGGCATGTGTAAACAATGATGCTAAAACTGTGATTAAATTTCTCAAGGAAAATGTGCTAGCTAGATTTGGGATGCCCAGATTCTTAATCAGTAATGGGGAAAAACATTTCTGCAATAGGCAACTAAAGAATGTATTAAAAAGTTATGGGGTGAGACATAAGGTGGGTACTCCATACCACCCCCAAACTAGTGGGTAAGTTGAAGTCTCCAACAGAGAATTTAAACAAATCTTAGAGAAAATAGTAAACCAAAATAGAAAGGACTGGACTTCAAAACTTCAGGATGCCCTGTAAGCTTATAAAACTGCTTTCAAAACCCCCTTAGGAATGTCCCCTTATAAACTCATTTATGGAAAATCATGCCACCTTCCGGTAGAACTAGAGCACCGAGCCTTTTGGGCAATAAAAAATTTAAATTTTGATCCCCAAAAGGCAGGAGCACAAAGAATGCTGCAACTGAATGAACTTGATGAATTTTGGTTAAACGCATATGAAAGTGCCAAGTTGTATAAAGAGAAAATAAAAAAATGGCACGACAAGCTGATAAAGCCAAAACATTTTCAACTTGGAATGAAAATACTACTTTTTAACTCTAGATTAAGACTATTTCAAGGAAAACTGAAGTCAAGATGGACATGACCATTTACTATCACGAAGGTTTTTCCTCATGGAGCAGTTGAGGTTGCCTCCTAAGATGGCACTTTTAAGGTAAATGGAAATCATCTTAAGCTCTACTTGAAGGAAGGAATCTTTCAAGAACAGGGAGGATGGACCCTTTAGGACCTCCCCGATGATGGTACCACATGAGGATCTTTCTCAGTCAGGCTGAGATAATAAAACAAGCGCTTATTGGGAGGCAACCCATAAATAAATAGGTTGTATTTTTCTTTTTTGTCTTTTCCCGTGTTTTCCTTAGTATTTTTATTTATTGTGTGTTTTATTTTGAGATTTTAATTTATAAATTTTCATATTCCCTCATTTTATGGTATTCTTAAATGACATATTTTTTCTGAATTTTTCAAGAAAATGAAAATCACAAAAATGTCAAGATGGAACTTAAATATAAGTAAAAAGGTGCAATTCAAAAATAACCAAATATATTATAAGCACTAAAATATTTTAATTAAGGAATGAGTGGAGGATAATCTAATCTCCAAAAAATTCAATTTAAAGCCTTGAACTAAGTGTGGGGGGAGGTATTGGACTTAGATTAGAAATGTGGTGTGTACTCTAAAAAAAAAGGAGTGTGCTAGGCTCTCGTAGGATTTCATGATTACAAAGATGCATATTGGGGATGAGGAAAAATATCTCTCCCTAAGAATAAAAAAAAAAACAAAATATATATTCAAAAAAGGGATGATGAAAAATATCTCTCCTAAATGATCAAATGTGAAAGGATGAAGAAAAATATCCCTCCTTCAAATCTTTTCATTCTTGTGATTCATAAGAAGAAGCACATATGACATAACTTGGAGACTTTAACCACCTTTTCTAGTCTAGGGTCCATAATGAACTATCTCCATCACCTAGTGTCTAGCATGAAAATCAAAATATTTGGAGATTAATTGATTAAACCACCCTTATTTCCAAGGTTAAAACATTAAATGTTGCTAAATGTTTTGTTTCATTTTTGCTATGCACGAACATTAACTTATATTGACTCTAATTGAATTTTTGTGACTATCATCTCTATTGTAACAGAAAAATACCATATCGGGCTTACTCGAGGACGAGCAAGAATTTAAGTGTGGGGTGTGATGAATTCATAAATTATATCTAAAATAAAGGAAAACTTATTCATTTCTGACCTTTAAACTGCTCATAAATTAAATTTTATCTATCTTTTTCAGGAAAATGGCATCCAAAGCAGTTCTGAGACAATTTTTGCAAAATTCCTAAATTTTTCAAAGGAATATGCTGCCACGCGCTGCAACGGGTCATTTTGCAAACAGGGACGCTATAGCGCGCTGCAGCGGGTCCATTTGCGAACTGCGGGCGCGATAGCGCGCTACAGCGGGTCCAATTGCGACCTATGTAGACCATTAAAAGTAAATTTGGAACTTTAATTTTATTAATCATCTCTTAATTACCCAAATTAAGGATTAGTGAATTAAACCATGATTAATCCTTTGATTTTGGTGAACTAAGTTCCTAATGCCTTATTAAAGATAATAGAGTCTACAAATGCAATTGGATCACCCTAGGATGCCCTAATCTCCCTAATCATATTAATTGGCCTCTTAATGTGCTTAAGGTTAATTAAGCTAATTAGGTCACTAAAACCTAAGATAAGTATATTTCTTACTTCATTATCCATCATGTAACTCACTAAACAGATTTAAATCAATTTAGATAATTAAATCCTAAAATCCTATTCTTAGCTTTAAGAGGAGTATTTTGGTCATTTTGACCAAATTATATTTAAGCACCCCCTTAAATCTTGAAAGTTCAGTAAGATATCTCTAGTTAGATTATTAGCACCTAACTAAAGGCTTATGTTAATGATATTAATATTAAGTGAAGAAATCTTAAGATAGTCTTATTAAAACCTTAAGACTTTAAGTGTTTCTAAAAAAATCACCTTGTCTTAAGATCTAAGTTTAACTACACGAAAGTACTAGATCCTTAGCTAATAGCTTAATTAAGTTGATCCTTGAGCTTGAATTCTAAAGGAAACACTCTTGTAAGAATCCTACGTCTAAATCTTAGTTTAAGTCTAAAGCGATCAAGCATCAGATCTTAGATCTTAGACTTTAGATCTTCTAATTGAATTAGACTACCTCCATTTGGAATTCCTTAAGTGATTTATTATTTAATTCCCTTACAGCCTTCCATGTGGGTGTAGGAGTGATTCAATCCATAGGATAATGTAATTATCCTAAAAGATTGAATATAGATCTTAGATTCTTAGTTCTTATTGATTATTTCATCTTATAACTAGTATAGTAACCTTTCATTAAGATCATAGTTTTTAAATTCTTTAGCTTATAAGATTCTTATCTTTAATTTGGGTTTTAAAGTGTGAACCTTAGATCCTTACTAAGGATACTACCTTGGATTCAAGATTTGAACACCAAGTGGGGTTCGGATCCAGAATCCTTAATCTTGATTCACTTAATCAAGATTTAGGTTAAGAAAGAAAAATAATAATAATTAAGACATTGATTCAACTACTTTAAATATTTATAATCATCATATGATTATGAATTAGAACTTATTAAGTTCTAATGTTAACATTAAGGTTGTAAATCTGAGATCTTACTCGATAGCTGGATATTGGAGATCCTAAACTTGTATCTTCTCAGAATAGTTAGATTTGGATAAAGTAGACAACAACGGATATCATATAAGTTTAGATTGAGTCTCTTGCCTACTTGACTTGATTATTCCACACACCTTGAATATTGAGCCTTATTCATTGAGCATAGTATGTAAACCTAGGATATGGATAATACATCCTAAGTTAGTATTTGAAAAGCATATCATTCATTCAGTTCTTTCAGTGCTTTCAATGAGTAGAGTATGTCCTAGCATAGTCTACCTCTTCAGTTCTACTTTTGTTATAGAATAGACCGGACCTAGCTCGACGGATGTCTAGGATGGATACATGTCTTATTTTATAAGTTCAACTTGGACCTAGCTCTGCGGATGCCTAGGATGGATACATATTGAACTTTCAGTTCAGTGGTCCTGTATGGCTTGTTCTATTATGGCAGCACTATGTCTTAGGCTTATTGCTACTTTGGTTTAGTTGTCAGTGTTTGTTTTGCTTTGCCACATACTTTAGTGGCCTTTCTTTTAGTGCTTGACTTACTTTGCCACATGTCTCAGTGGCTTTAGTTTTGCTCATGTATGTACTTAGTTACTTTTGCCACATATCTCAGTGGCCTTTTTATGTCAATCTGCATGCTTGTATATATGCTCTCATTGATTACTCCTAAAATATTAGCATATTTAGGATGCTAGAATTGTATGTCTATTTTAGCACTTGTGTTCTTTATACACTCTGTATGTCTCCATGTGATCATAAGCATGTTAGGATCAGATTTATTTCAGTAGTTGCATTTACTTTTGCTTTTAGCCTTACCATGTTCAGTTGATATTTTTGTATGTTATTTTACATACCGGTTCATTTGCTATAAATGATTAGTTTATAGCTACCCGTTTTTATAGCTTATTGCACCTTTATAATGCTTGTATGTTTAAAAATTTTTAAATGTGATATCTTAAATACTCAGTTCATTTAAATAGCCTAAAATGTACTTAGATAATTATCTAATTGTAATATTTTTCTTTTGTTGGCTGGGGCCCTGACATTTGTGATACCGACAAATGTTAGATTCAGAGTTGTTCATCGGTAGTGCTGCAGGATCGGAGCCGGTGCAGGAGGATCTTCCTACTATTGATTAGATAGATTGTTCTCCTTTTTAGTGAGATTGGGAGATCTTTATTTTCTATTAAATTCAGTTTGTAATAATTAAATTATGGATATATTTACTTTTCTGCATTTGATCTGAGTTACTGTTTCTTTTACTCTCTTATACTATGTTATGCCTGTGGATGTTATATTATTATGTTTCTTACTTTCGCCACTTTGATTTGTATTCATATATGTTCACAGTTCTCCTGCAGGGTGACAATTCCTTGGCTTAAGGCGAGTTGGGTCCTACCGGACTCCACTTGAGTTGGGGATTTGCCACCACGGAGTGGAGCACCGTACTCTCTACGATTATGCTAATATCAGTATTAGCGTAGCCGCGGGAAAGTACGGGGCCCCATAAGAACTCAATAAAGTTCTAAGTACGTAACATACCTTTATAGAGAAGTCTCACGACTTTAGTCCCATAGCAGATGATCCATATTACAATCCCATTATAGTCAACCATGGCATTAGCTGAATTAAAGCAACAACATAAGCCTAAATAATGAAAAATTGATTTATTAATTTCTAAAGAATAAGGGTGTAGCAAACAGTAAAAACTCTAATAAGATCACTTGCAATTATTTATGAATATAAACTTGAAGTCCAACCATTATTTTAGCTATTTCTAATCATGAGAGAACCATGAGCACTATTTTAGGAGCATTAAATAAGTTGATACATATGGATAAACTATAAACCATTCATTTATGAGTGACTTAAGTGATTGATAAAATTAAATTGAGAAAGTGCATGAGTTCTAATGAACTTAGCTACATGCAATGGAGGTAGATAATCAATAAAGAGTGAAATAATCAAAACTATTTTACATTCAAATTCGCTAAAGATGTTTGAACATGCTTTAATAACATTTAATAGAGAAGGAATCAAACTCATTACCATGCTAATTTCTTCACGCAAAATTTAATCAATTTAAGATGAGAAACAACAACTAATAACTTATGTGATGGATTAACAAATCATTCTACTAGATGAATCAAGGTCTATTCAAAAATTAAATAAGAAAATATACAACTCCTTAGATTGCATGAACTAACTTTTGAAAATGATAAACAAGCATATACTAATAACATACTAACTTTTACTTAATTCGCTAAAATGAAAGGAGGGCTGCATGCTTAGATATGACGATAATTAATCCATGGCAAGGAGGATACATGAATATGAACCATTAAAACCACCATTAATATGCAATATTTTGTGTTTACATTAATCATATCTAAATCTCCAACACACACACTAAGAAGAAATAAATCCTTCATTATTAATGTTGAAGAAGAAGTAAGAGATTTGAATTGAATCGTTATGAATATGTTTTCACGTGCAAATCTCTTATTGCACTTTAAATTTTATTATTGAGAGGTTAAAAATTCCTTAAAATCAGTTAAATGGAAAAATTGTGTTTGGCAATTCAGTTAGAATAAGAACAAGAATATGAGCTGTTGTTCGGTTAGAGTGAAATTTGCACTTTCCGGATTTATTTATTTCGCATTATATTTATAAATGATGATACATAAGAGGGATTACACATTGACTCGACATTGCATGGATATATATATATATATATATATATATATATATATATATATATATATATATATATGGATGATGCTGGCATACAAAATATCGTAGCAAACATGCTTTAGGAAAATCTAGGCTTGACTCAGCAATTTATAAAATAAATGACACAACACTATTAGTTTGTTACTTGAAAGAAACATAAATGATAGAAGAACATTACAAGAATTTTCTTTACTTGACTCTCCACAAAAAGAGTTCATATGCTTAAACAAAATTTTGAAACGACTTTAGCAATCACTTATGGAGATGAAGGTACACAGAACATTATTAGAGGTTAAACTTAAAGAATTATTTGATACTCACAAATCCAGTATTATTGGATAGATATAATCTTATTAGGCATAAAAAGAATATATTTCTTATTTTGCTATAGATCAGCCATATATTTTCAATTATAAAATACGTATTTGATTAACTATTAAAAAGGGGTTGAATGCATATGGATCAATAATTTAACATCCAAGATATGAGTTACATGCTAATAGGTTCCGACCAAAAGTGCTAACGATCCACTATTTATACAAACATGCATTTGAAATTAATTGCAAGAGATAATAAGAGATATTGATTGCATTTTTTTTTTCTCTTAAAGAAATTATTACCTCGTCGACATCGATAGGTAGGCTTGCCAAGGACAAGGGTTGTTGTCCCCGACCAATGCAAGGGATCGGCGAGGAGAAGTGCCATTGATTTCGTCCATGAAGGAATAGAGAGTTGTGATCTACTTGATGAAGGGCTGCTGCGGCTGTGGGAAGGAGCAGGTTCGAATCTCCCCGAGGAAGAGGAAGAAGAGGTTCGGCCAACTAAGGGAGAGGAGTTGACGGGTTGGAGAGCTTCTGGCCGACAAGAGTCGAGCCTCTCGGCCTCCTGCTGAGAGGGAAGAAAGAGACGCTTGGCCTAGCAAGCTTCGGCTATGGAGGTCTCGGCCAAGCCATGAAGGTCTCGACCAAGCTATGGAGAAATCATGGATGGGGATGGAGAGGTGCTCGGCCATGGAGAGGAAGAGGAAGGAGGAGATACGAAGGGTTTCGGTTCTCATGGGGGAGAAGGGGAGGCGCACGACTGGAGGAAAAAAAAAAAGGATTTTGGGATCTAGCTACTTTAGGTTAGAGTGCCTTATATTTATGAGGCAAAAACTGATCTCTATCGCAGCCATTAAATCAAAATCCGATGGCTGAAAATTCTCAAGCCTTGATCTATAGCCAATTGAACTCTAAAAATTACAAACTTGGTGTTAAAAAGAGCTCTCGACGAGACGAATGCATGCGTCCAAAAATAATTGAATTTGGATAAGTATTTTATTTTATATTAGTTTTCAGGTGAAAAACTTTAAAAATTCGCTACGTTTAATCTGGAGTTCGAAAATTTGCGAAACTTAATACATAACATTCTCATGTAATGCTTAACTTAAATCTACAAAAATTTATAAAATCCAATTTTTATTTTATCTATCATCAACTCCGGAAGTTTAAACTTTCCGAATTTATTTAGGACGATCCGGGATTCCGATTTTGCTCAAATTTTGGTAGAAGGATCCCCTTGATACGCTTCATATGAAGATATTTTTATTTAATATTTATGCAACTAAAATAAAATATTGAACTTCGTCTTAATCTACTCAGGATTAGGTCTGAACGGCTCAGTAAGACCGTCGGGTTGTTACAGACTCCCCCACTTAAGAATGATGTCGTCATCGACATCACTGCTTAAATAAAATGGGCAAGTCAAATTTGATGACGACAAGCTATAGAAAATGCTAAAATGTTAGAAAGTTTAGCACTAGCAATTGGGTTGAGTGGCATAATAGGGTATGCTACCATTGCCTACACTTGAGAGGAATAATCCTGACGATGAAACAAATATCAGGAAGAATAGGTGCAAGCTAGAAAAGATGACAGCAAGGAGAAAGAGCGGAAGAAATAAAGTAATAATTGAAACCCAATCAATCTCAATCCTTTCAGCTCAATTAATAAAAGAAAATTGATTTGGAAATAAGAGTTAAATCAATACTTTAAACTCAAGTGAAGACACTAAGTGTCACGAGACACAGATATATATATATATATATATTATGATATGAAATTTGATATGAATAGCAAACAGTAAAATACCATGTGCAATTCAAAGTTAACTCATCTTTCCTAGCACTCGCTATATGCATGATCAATTTGATGAAGTAATGACTTTCGTGACATTTCAAATTACCAACATACTCAAGGTATACATATGCAACTAAATTTCCATCATAATTAATTCTCTCGATTAAACTCCCACAATTTCAACAATCAATAACACTTGCTACAATGGAGAATTGAAGATTTTCCAACAAATGCAAATTTTAGATTCAAATAATATTTGATCAATAAAATTTTCTTCCATTCAACCATGCATATGAGAAATTGATAACTTAAGCACCTTGATAAACTTAGCGACACAATTATGACAAATCACAGCCTCATTGATCAAAGATATCAAATTAAATCATTATGAGCAACCAACACCTTCATTTAATTTTCATTCATGTTCAAAAACTTGCGATCATCGATTCGATTTACAACCAACCACAAGGCATCATTCTTTCCATCCTCAATTTACTAAAAATATTAGAATATGAGTTAAATGGAAAGATTGAAATGCAACGTTCTAAATATGCTCGCATATTTCACCAAAATGGTCATAAACATAAAATACTACTTATTATTTGAACTTACATCATCATAGAGTCTAATAATAGTGACAAGATTCGAACAACATGAACTAGTTTGATCAATAATGATTCAACTTCATAAGAAAATCTAGAATGGAATTAGGCCATAGCATATCAAATTAGAGCTTAAAGAAATTGAATACAACTAATACATCAAAATATTTCTTCTTTAGATCAAATCACTCTAAATAATTTAACTCAAAATTTCAAAATGTTTTAGAAGCTGATCCCACTTTATTCATATATAAAATACAAATATGAATGCTTTATAACATCAAAATGAATACTAATCTCTTAGTTATTTAAAACATGACCCTACATTCTGCTTTACCTCAATATCTCATGGTAATGTGTGATCCATATCTCAAATTAAACATAATACTAATCACATTAATTCACATATTTCCTTTACAACAAATTTTACACCAATAAATACAATGGTTTAGAACAAATTTTGAAGTAAAATTTAATTATTACAAGCAAACAATGACAATTTATTTCAATCCGAAGTTCGAGTATATAACGACAAGAAATATCTGAAATTTTTATTTCAGGATAAGCCACTTATTTTAAAGTAGTTTTCAAATGTCCTTTATTCAAAGTGTCCCATGTCCCGAAACTTTGTTTAGAAACATAACAGCTACCAATCAAACCATAAGCTCTAATAATCCTACTTAGTGGCAAATTCATAGCAAAGTAATCAGCCAAAAATATAGATACTTGCTCCTTTTCATAAAAAGAATAAAAGTATTGCAAGCTGTTTTCTAAATGCAGCCCTCCAAGTGCAAGGAACTTGCCATCTGTGAATAGATAAGACATTCGCTGAAATTGATGTCCTGGAATTTTAATATTGCGGCATGGGAAGCTAAGCCTTACTCATATAACCAGTTAATTTGCACTTAATATATTAAGAATTTCAGGTATTTAGGAATATCCATTTATGCTTTAACTATATAATTTGATCGAGCTAATAAAATTCACGATCCTTCGTGCAATGGCAGCAGCGCAGATTTCTGTATATAATAGTATGAGAATATGATTTGGACAGTCTACAAGGAATAAAGCATATGATGGCTTCATCAATCACCGCTGCCATTTTCGTTTCTCAAACAACCAAAAAAAAAAAAAAAAAAAAGGCTGTAAAGTTACAGCAAACAGAAAGCAATTCGCTTTAACTCTAAGCGAACAAATTTATATAAGAGTGAATACATTGCCTACAAGCATGACAAATTATGCATGCATACAAATATAAGCACATTCAAGTATACCTTCGCATAATTCTGCTCATAATTGACTTCTCAAATATATCTAACTTTAAGAATGTTGGTCAATCTCAAGATGGTTGATCAAATTATATGCGCTCTAAACGCAAACAAGGATGAGACAAGACACTAGTGGAGGCTTTTTGGCATGAATCCATCTAAAACGAATCCATCTAAGACTTAAATATTTAAGTGTTGCCCTGCAAGGCTTGTCACTTGTCACGCATAAGGCCGCACTATCATTAATTGTGAATGACAAGTACAAAAACAGAAAGAGTGTGACTGTAGTATAATGAAGGCCAAGGCAGATATAGAGTTCAAGATCTATCAAATTATTAATCAACAAGTGTTTAATCACCAAGTAATTAGTCATCGTCATTTCAAATAAAATTTAAAACTAGCAATGAAACCCCGGCCATGACAAAAAGCATGGAGTGGAGCCGTCCATATACATATATACATATCTAGCATGAAAGTATAGTGGCTTCATCACAACGTTTATACTGCTTGACGCTTGGATCAAATATTTCTCATATATTTTTCTCGTTTTCTTTGTAGGAATGGAGTTAAAATTGAAGAACACTTGGGGCTAGTGCTGCTTTCATCTCAAACACTTGAACTTCATAGTAAAAGAAATCAAATTCATAATTCTAAAAAAAAAAAAAAAAAAATTTATGGAAAGATTATCGGAAAGAAGCAACGGGGAATCCATCAAGAGCAAAATGTTAGAAGAGTATGAAGAGATCTTCAAACAGCAGGTAACAAATCTTCTTGCTTTTCCTTCCTTTATATACATTGATGATTACAAGTCAAGAGTAGTACTTTAGCTAATTTTTTTTTTTTGTTTTTTAAGATACATGGGAAGAATATTAAATGATCATAACAATCATTTTGATCCGTCACTGCCCATCAATGCTAAGCTATGTTAATCGAGAATGAAAACAAAAGTTGAAGCCATAGACAACGAGAGGATATAAATACTAAGATGATTTTGACTGGAAACAAATAGGAGAAATCATCATCAATTATTAAATTTGAGATAAAGTAAGTTAGATACCACCATCAATATACAGATGCAAGGGTAACATAATCATAATGCACTTCATGCTAATCATATCTTACCTTATCTAATTCACTGCCCAAGAATAGCATTCATTACCAATTCATCCATATCGCCAAACCTTAGGATGCAATAAATGATCCACTAGATATCTTCCAAACCTTCGGTAACAAAAATATCCTTAAACACTAAGTGCGCCAAATATTAGAATTCACATTAAACATCAGATTTCACTTCCATAAGTTTGATAAAAAAAAATGGGGTCAATTAGAATTTTCAATCTAGTCTTAAATACCTTAAATTAAATTTGACCAACGATCAAATGCAATGAGGAAGGACGTAGAAAGAAACCAGCACATTGCAAGATTACGCACAGTTGCTGAAAAGTGCAAGTGCAATTGAAGGAAAATGTATGAATGCGAACCGAAACTAATCATAGCATAAGAAGCATAAGGAATTGACCATAACACCTCTAGCAATTAAAATATTTGCAGTTCTAAATCCCTCACACTAGTGGTACCCATCCATACCCCGCCGTAACCAGAGGAACTTGAAGAAGCTTGCAAAAATCTGTTCCCTTCTTTCTTATGAAACCTATGTGAGCTCTAGCAGTGATACTTGCCTTTATTTAAGTCAAATATAAAAAGCAAGCCGCACGATTCTCCCCTCAATCTCCTTATCTCCAAGCCTAGTATACCCACGACTTATTACCATATCGATAACTCAATCTAAAATTGCTTTCGCAAAACTATAAATTGCATTAGTAGTTGCACTTCTCATAATGTGCTCCATCGATTTAACAGCTTATTTTCAGCAGGAGGTGTCAAATTAACTTAAACTTCATGCAAGTGTGCCCTTAAAATAATTTAAATTAGGATTTTCCAAAAGACTTGCAAAAAGACACCAACTATCAAGACCATTAAATCAACCATCCACCTTAAGGTAATTTATTGGATTGCTAATAAAAATATTAATGAAACCTATACAAGTGTAGTTTCCATAAATTCGTCTGCAGCCGAATCTAAAGATTCTGTACTTGTCACATTCCCCTTTATTATTGGTGATATAGGTATTAGCTTAGAGATACTCTTAGGCTTAACTCATAACCCCTTCATCTTATCTCCACAAATGATTAAGTTCTTCACTATGTAAGAACATTCTTACTAAATCCACATGACCTTAAGGAAACCAAAAATACAGATAAATCATATTCTACTAATGCCTTGGCAACTCTACGACAAAGTTGCAAGTCAAATCTAGATGCATAAATCAAAGTTTACTTAACCTGTTTAAGTTAGAATTGAGTTTACTGATAACTTAAAAATGAGTCAACAGAATATCAGAGTGGTTGAGCTTAACTAAGTATGTCATTGCACACATCACTTTATGTTTCTCACATATTATTTTCCTAACATCTTCAACTTGACTCTTTTCTAAGTTCTAGGATTTCTATATTGCTTTTTCTTCATGTTCTCATCATTCTAACATTTCAATTTTGTATTGAATGAACTGTGGATCAAAATGCTGCTATACTAATATTTCCCTAATCATGCTCAATATTAGAACGAACCATTAGGTAGATTGGAATATAAGCCCCTATCTGACACTCTACGGATCGCTCTGATACCAACTATGGTAGCCATTCCTTAATCAACTAAGTTTAAGAGGTGGTCATCATTAGTAACGGACATTAAACAAAAAACATATCCACGATACTAATCAGGAGCTCAGCAAGATCTAATAGAAACATGCACATAGTATAACAGTACAAAATAGGTAAAAAGAAGGCATCCAGACATAGTCCACATTAATTCATGCACATATAATACTTTAATGCAGAACAATAAGAAAAAGAAAACTTAATTATTACAATTTTAATAAATGCAGACCAAAAAGATTAAAGCATATCTCCTTCAATGAGCCGCACTTTACTTTAACCTGCTAGCAGCTAAATTCTCAAGCGCTGGATCTAACCTATACTCCTGATCTGCCATATGTACATATATGACAGGGTATAGCCAAAAAAAAGAAATCTAGTTAGACTTTAATAAGTCTAAGTACAATTTAAGCTATTAAAGTTTCATGAATTTTAAGATATCACCATTTTTCTTATACTAATAAGCAAGCAAAATAAATAGGTGCAACAAGCTACAAGAAGTAGGAGAAAGTTATAAATAATGCATTTATAACTAAGCAGCGTGTGAGGCAAAAAGGCATACCTCAAACCTAAAGCTATAGCAAGGAAAGGCATGTATGTATAAGTAATAAAAGTACTAAAAGAAAAGACTCATTCTTACATGCTTATGATCGCAGGAAGATATGCTAGTTATAAAAGAAATATGTACTGAAACATATAGAGCTGAATATAAGACTAGCATCCTAAATGTATGAATATTGAATAAGTGTTGAACTGAAATAAAATGCATCAACAACATAGAAAACAGTAAGCTGAAACTGAAAGGAACATATAACTGCCATATCAGAAATATTGGCCAATCTGGCCCAGTATATTCCCATAGCCTTTTTAGGCTAGGGCAGACATAATCTAACAACATAGTATAGTATGACTGAAGAAGCAGATAATACTATGCAAATATATTTTAGTTTTTTTACTTTTGTTTCTGTGGACAATTTCATAAATAGCTGAGGAATCAAGCACGCCTGCAAGAGTGAATGGGTCCCAAGCTTAACACACTCTCCTCAATGAGTGAAGTTAAGCATTCTGATCTCTCCTTACCCCTATCAATTGGAGTAATGTGCACCATAATCGACCATGAACTGAACCCAAATACAAATGTTTTCTTAATATTCTAAGTTTTCATTTTCATGCAAAAATATTTTTCTTATATGACATGTTCAAGGGAAAATAATCACAAAATTCAAGGAACGCGTAGCACAAAGTCAAATAGTAAGTAAGGGACTCTACTAAATATGGTGATATCATTTGCTCTCTAATTTAACCATTATAACTATTCTAAGTTACATAAGTTCAGGATCTTTAATTCTTACTATCGAGTGTAATGTAGAAGCACAGTCTTATAAGTTAAAAAGGAATTAGAACTGATCAGGTTCTAATCTAATTTAATCAGGAGTGACTATATATTAAATAATAAATCATCATATTCTAATTGATGAATTTAGACGTTCTAAGCTAAGATCTGATCAAGATCTACTAAGCTAAGTGAATTAAACACTATAAATTTGGGTTCAACCACATAATCTAAAGGTAAACTTAAGATCTATAGTTCAATCTATATGTGGAGTGATGATTAAGGCAAATTCTATTACGTAAAAATCAAGCTTAATAAATGAAGCTCCTATTCTTAATCTAAAGTTGAAAGATAAAATAATTAAAATGAAATTATGAAAATCTAGAAACTAATAAAACCAAGGTTCCATTTATTGAATAAATTACTTATTCAATGAATGAAATCTAACATAGTGTTTCTTTCTAATTTTAAGGAAAAGATCCTAAGGTGAAGTGAAGCTCCTAAGGAAGTGTTTTAGTTTTGACTCTAGGTTCTAGTTCATGTTCGCATAATTTACAATTTTCAACTAAGGTAATAATTACTACTTAGTTAGCTGGAGTTCCTATAACCTGATGTCATGGTTTTCAAATAACAATCAAATCACTAATGATGCTAAAATCTATGCAAGTGTTGTACGCACTGTTCATAGAGCTCAAGAAAATAATATAATTAAATGAATATAGAACTCAATAAAGTTCTAAGTATATAATGTACCTTTATAGAGAAGCCTCACGACTATAGTTCCACAGTAGATGATCCATATTACAATCCCATTATGGTCAACCATGGCATTCGCTGAATTAAAGAAATAACATAAGCCTAAATAATGAATAATTGATCTATTAATTCCTAAAGAAAAAGGGTATAATAAATAATGGAAACTCTAATAAGATCACTTGCAATTATTTACGCATATAAACTTGAAGCCCAATCATTATTTCAGCTATTTCTAATCATGAATAATTTTACTAAGAGAACCATGAGCACTATTTTAGGAGCATTAAATAAGCTGATACATATGGATAAACTTTAAACATTCATTTATGAGTGACATAAGTGATTGATAAAACTAACTTGAGAAAGCGCATGAGTTCTAATGAACTTAGCTACATGCAATGGAGGTAGATAATCAATAAAGAGTGAAATATTTAAAACTATTTTACATTCAAATTCGCTAAAGATGCTTGAACATGCTTTAATAACATTTAATAGAGAAGGAATCAAACTGATTACCAAGCTAACTTTTTCACGCAAAATTTAATCAATTTAAGATGAGAAACTAGAAATAATAACTTATGTGATGGATTAACAAATCATTCTACTGGATGAATCAAGGTCTATTCAAAGATAAAATGAGAAAATATACAACTCCTTAGATTGCATGAACTAACTCTTGAAAATGATGAACGAGCATATGCCAATAACATACTAAGTCTTACTTAATTCGCTAAATTGAAAGGAGGGCTGCATGCTTAGATACGATGATAATTAATCCATGGCAAGGAGGATACATGAATATGAACCATTAAAACCACCATTAATATGCAATATTTTATGTTTACATTAATCATATCTAAATCTCCAACACACACACTAAGAAGAAATAAACCCTTCATTATTAATGTTGAAGAAGAAGTAAGAGATTTGAATTGAATCACTATGAATATGTTTTCATTGTTGCACTTTAAATTTTATTATTGAGAGGTTAAAAATCCCTTAAAATCAGTTAAATGGTAAAATTGTGTTTGGCCATTCAGTTAGAATAAGAACAACAATATGAGATGCTATTTGGTTAGAGTGAAATCTACCCTTTCCTGATTTATTTATTTGTGCAGTATATTTATAAATGATGATACATAAGAAGAGTTAGACCTTGACTTGACATTGCATGGATATATATATATATATAAGGATGATGCTGGCATACAAAATATCATAGCAAACATGCTTTAGAAAAATCAAGGCTTGACTCAACAATTTATAAAATAAATGACACAACACTATTGGTTTGTTACTTGAAAGAAGCATAAACGATCGAACAACATTACAAGAATTTTCTTTACTTGACTCTCCACAAAAAGAGTTCATATGTTTAAACCAAATTTTGAAATGTATTTAGCAATCACTAATCGAGATGAAGATACACAGTACATTATTAGATGTTAAACTTAAAGAATCATTTGACACTCACAAATCCAGTATTATTGGATAGATATAATCTTATTAGGCATAAAAGGATATATTTCTTATTTTGCGATAGATCAGCCATATATTTTCAATTATGAAATACATATTTGATTAACTATTAAAAAGGGGTTGAATGCATATGGATCAATAATTTAACATCCGATATGAGTTACATGCTAATAGATTCTGACCAAAAGTGCTAACGTTCCACTATTTATACAAACATGCATTTGAAATTAATTGCAAGAGATAATAAGGGATACTGATTGCATTTTCTTTTTATTTTAAGGAACTATTACCTCGTCGACATCAATAGGTAGGCTTGCCAAGGACAAGGGCTGTTGTCCCAGGCCAATGCAAGGGATCGGCGAGGAGAAGTGCCACTGATCTCATCCATGAAGGAGTAAAGAGTTGTGATCTACTCAATGAAGGGCTGTTGTGGCTGTGGGAAGGAGCAGATTTGAATCTCCCCAAGGAAGAGGAAGAAGAGGTTCGACCAACTGAGGGAGAGGAATTGACGGGTTGGAGAGGTTCCGGCCGAACGGAGTCGAGCCTCTCGGCCTCCTGCCGAGAGGGAAGAAGGAGACGCTCAGCCCAGCAAGCTTCGGCCATAGAGGTCTTGGCCAAGCCATGGAGGTCTCGACCAAGCAATGGAGAAAGCATGGATGGGAAAGGAGAGGTGCTCGGCCATGGAGAGGAAGAGGAAGGAGGAGATACGATGGGTTTCGGTTCTCATGGGGGAGAAGGGGAGGCGCACAGTTGGAGAAAAAAAAAGGATTTTTGGATCTAGCTACTTTAGGTTAGAGTGCCTTCTATTTATGACGCCAAAAATGAACTCTATCGCAGCCATTGAATCAAAATCCGACGGCTAAAAATTCTCAAGATTGAATCTATAGCTAATTAAACTCCAAAAAGTTACAAACTTTGTATCAAAACGAGCATTTCGATGAGACAAACGCATGCGTCCAAAGATAATTGAATTTGGACAAAAATTTTATTTTATATTAATTTTTAAGTGAAAACTTCAAAAATTCTCTACGTTTAATCCGGAGCTCGAAAACTTGCTAAACATAGAACATAACATCCTCATTTAACGCTTAACTTAAATCTACAAAAATTTCTAAAATTCGACTTTTATTTTATCTATTATCAACTCTGGAATTTTAAACTTCCCAAATTTATTTAGGATGATCCGGGATTCCGATTGCGCTCAAATTTTGGTAGAAGAATCCCCTTGATACGCTTCATTTGAGAATATTTTTATTTAATTTTTATCTAACTGAAATATAATATTGATATTTGTCTTAATCTGCTCAGGATTAGGTCTGAATGACGTAGTAAGAATGTTAGGTTGTTATAAGACCCAACCAAAAAAGAGAAAAATTTTGGTTAGATATATTGTATAAGTACATTTTAGGCTATAAATTTTTATGTATTTAATGATATTACAAACATCTTAATAATTTTAGAAGCAATAAAATAACAAAAGAAAATGATAAAGCTATAATCATTCAATTATAATTTAAAGCAAAATGTGAGGTAAGCACATACCTCAACTCAAAGCTACTGAAAGATTAAGCAATGAATATATATAAAAGAACTACTAAGTACAAGAAGCATCATAAGTAAATATGATCAATTCTACACACACTGAATCTTAAATAAAGAAATATAACCAAAACTGAAGTAATTATAGCATCCTAACATGCTTATATAATACAATAAAATTGAAATACTGAAAATACTGTAAACACAATACATGCTGAAAATACTAAAAATATTGGAAGTACTACATAAATACTGAAAGTGAACATAATTTACTGAAACATTCATTATTGGATATGTGCCTACATTAAAATTGTCATAATAACCAAATTGGCTAAGCTAGCAAATGTATCCAAGACTAAAGTATCTAGAGCATTAATGCCTAGACCTTTAGGTCCATAAATTTCAATCGAATCATCCAGGATACTAATGCCTGGGTACTGAACTGCATTGAACTATAAAACCAAACTATAGAGGCAGTCCAACTAAGATACATTCCACTAACTTTTATCTTTTTAAGTCATCTAATCCTATCTGATATCTTATCATCTTTATATTCATGACTTATGCAATTTCAAAATTATTAGAGAATATTCATCAAATATCTTATGTTTCTCCTGATATGTTATAATGTAAATACTCAATGCCAGGAATCAAAGCATCAAAATAAGGTATAAATAGCACTATACAAAAATTTATAGTATCACTTATTTTCTGATTTAATCTATTCTAACTAATCTGAGAGAATATAAGCTTAGATCTCAAACATCCAGCTATCCAGTATAGACTCAGAACTACACTCCTATAAGGCTTAAAACAATTAGAACTAATCAAGTTATAATATAATTTAATCAATGACACTTATTTAAGTTGAATAATAAATCAAAATGTCCTAGTTAATGAATTTAAATAACTCAAGCCAAATCTTGATTAAGCTAAATCAAGATTGAGGGATTAAGTGAAACTCCAAATATTTGAGTTTAACCTCTTAATCCAATAGGTTCTAAGGACTAAGGGTACAGCATCAATCCTAACTCTCATGTACTATAGTTAGGGTTATCTTATTAAGCAATGTTAAGTATAATAAGATTGATCTAAAAACTTAGATTAGGGTTTAAATATAAAATAATCAAAATAAGGATGAAATCTAAAAACTAAAAAAATTAAGGCTTCATTGATTAAGTAACCCATTTACCTAATGAATAAACTTTAACCTAAATCTACATCTAAATCCTAAGGAAAATTCTTAAGGTTTAAGGAGAATCCTAACCGAGGAAGAATTATGAGTTTTATTGGAAACCTAGTTTATTGAGCTTAAATAAGTTAATAATGATTTCGAATCACTTATATTATTGATTTTTATAACTAATTCAGGTTTCTAAGGGTTAAGAATGCTAAAACATAATTTGGAGCAAAATGACCATTTTGCCCCTACTTAAGGATAAAAAATGCAACTTTTTGATTTAGGATTTCAAACTAAAATTTATTAATGTCAAATAGTTACTATCTAATATGAAGATAGATAGTAAGTACACCTAAATTGGACAAGGATTAAGCCTTTTGAGATTTATTTAGGGTTTTAGCTCATTAGAGGTAGATTAGTAATTTTAACTAGGGAAATATAAAATTTCAGTTATACATATGTTGTTTACTGTCTAAGGATTCTATTGAGTCTAAGATCACTAAATTTTGATATAATTTGGCCAAGTTATGGCCAAAACAATATTGGGGTTCAATTTTATAATTTAGATGTTTTAGGAAAGGTCCAAAACCTAACTTCTCCAAATGAGGTCCAAATTCAGCAAACGTAGTGGCTATAGCTTACCTATAACACACTGTGTGTAATGACTTGGAGTAGATCCAATTTGTATTCTATTTGATTACATTATGTACTAATCAAGTTTTATGGTGATTAAGGCTAAGTAAGTAAACTAATCACAAAATCCTAATTATTTTTGTAGTTTATTGTTCTTTAGGTTCTCCTGATCAAAACAGTATATTGGATGACTTATTTGGAGTTCAAATGATCAAGTTATGGTCAAATGAAGTTTTTAAAGTTTAAGGGTAATTAAGGAATGGACCTAAAAGTCATTAGTCAAATACTACTCCAAACATCAAATTTGACACTACTAAAATATTCTTGGCACTCTCTTGAGCAAAATGAGATATAACTTGCTTATGTTTGGAGCTAAGGGTGCAAAATTATGAGTGTTGGAAAATTAGGGTTAATTAAGTCATCATTGAAGGGTCCTAAATGTCACTATCAAAAATATGCATCAAATAGAATAAATGACACCACCTTGATCAATGACTGACAGGTCTCTGGTTCAATCAAGCTGCAAGGTCAAGACGGCAAGCTTCGGTCCAAGCTTCAGATGGTAGAACCGAGCCTAAGAGAGTGGTGAGGGTCTTAATGGAGCCCGATGGAGGCTCCAAGCTGCAAGCTACATTGGCCGCGGCCCCGGCTTTGCGTGACACGTGCCGTGTGCACAGAGGGGAACAAAGGCAGTGGGCCTGGACCATTCGATTGACATGATCGAACTGTTATATTCTACAGTTCGATCGAACAACAGAGGCTAACGACGTAAGTAGGAGAAGACACGGCTGTTAGAGGGATTTAAATACTAATTATTTAATTAGCATTTTAATTTTTCTTAATTAAAATTAAATAATTAAATGGCTTCTAAAAACTTCCAATAAATTACCCATAGCTAATTGAAGGGTAAGGAACGCAATGACGAAGACATATTTTGATTTCGATGAGTATTTATTTTTTTCTATTTTTTGGGGTATTTTAAATATATAAAAATCTTCGCCAAAAATCTAATGACTTCCAATTTTCTCCAAAATATCACCCTTAGCTAATTTGGGGGTGATGAGCGCAATGGCGAAGTCATATTTTAGATTTGTGGTCAATTTAATAAAGTCATTTTCAAGGGTTCCTGAAATTCTCGAAATCAGAGTTTGATCCATTTGACACCTCATTTAAGAGTTATAAAATCAAAATCAGGATTTGGTTAGTCTTAATTGACTAGGGTAACAACATTAGGTTGTTACAAATTCCTCCACTTAAGAATGATGTCATCCTCAACATCACTTAAGTAGGAAGAACAATGCTTGAATGAAATTAATAAAGCATAAATGAGAAGGTTTGAGGAAGTACCAGGATTCTCGAATAGCTTCGGGTACTTCGACTACATATCAGACTCTTTTTCCCATGTGGCTTTTGTAGGGGAATGATCTTTTCAATGAACCTTTACCATTGGGATAAATTGACTTCTTAATTATTTCTGATCGCAAGCGAGGACTTTGATAGGTTCTTCTACATAGGAAAGATCTGGTTGATAGGACACGGTTAGAAGCTGAATTAAATGGGATGGATCACAAAGATATCTCCGCAAAGATGAGATATGAAATGCATTATGAACTGTAGAGAAATCTTCAGGGAGTCTGAATCTATAGGCCGCAGAGCCCACCTTTTTAGCTACTTCGAAAGGCTGACGTAACGGGAACTAAGCTTCCCTGCCACTCTGAAATGGAAAACACCCTTCATTGGGCTGACCTTGAGATATGAAAAATCTCCAGCACTAAACTCCAACGGACGATGATGTGCATCATAATATTTATTTTGACGGTCCTGAGTGGCACGAATTCTTTGCTGAATATGCTGAATTTTCTTGTTGGTTTTTCTACGAGATCAAATCCAAAAAATTGAACGCTTCCTGTTTGGGACCATGCTAGCGGAGTACTGCATGTTTTACCATACATGGCTTTATAAGGAGCCATGCCAATGCTTGACTAGAAACTATTATTATAAACAAACTTTACTAAAGGAATGTGGTCTTCCTAATAACCTTTGAAATCAAGGATATAAAGGCAAAGGAGATCTTCCAAAATCTGATTAACATGTTCAATCTATCCATCAGTTTGGGGATGGAAATCAGTGCTCATAGCCAATGTGGTCCCCAAGTCTTGGTGCACGGCTTTCCAATACTTGGACGTGAATCTGCTATTATGATACAAAATAATAGATTTTGGAATGCCATGGAGTCTGAGTATTTATTTAATGTAGGTTTTGGCCAATTTCTCTATGGAATCAATTTGACAGATTGAAATGAAATATGCTGATTTGGTCAGTTGATCGACGATGACCCAGATCGAGTTAGCACTAGACCTTGACTTAGGTAAACCCATGACAAAGTCCATGGAAATATCAAACCATTTCCATTCAAAAATGATAGAGGGTGAAGGAGACCTCTATGATTTAGAACTTCAGCCTTAACGAGATTACAAGCATGACATTTCTCAACAAATTCTGCCATGCTCTTTTTCATACCAGGTCACTAGAATGATTTTTTCAAATCCTGGTACATTTTAGAACTTCCTGGATGAATTTGATATCCTGAATCGTGACCTTCGACAAGAATCTCCCAATGCATAAACTTAGGGATGCATAAGCGGTTGCCCTGATAAATGACACTACCACATAGCTGCAAATCATGCTGGCGACCACCCTCAATATTGGCTTTGAACTTGAAATAATCTTCATGTTTAGTCAGTGAGATGGGGACATCTCTATGAAAGGTGGGTTATGCAGTGCTCATAGAGATCATTTCACTAAGCAAATCACCACACATAGTGAAACGCCCTGTCCCGTTGCCACGCACAATTTATTTAATGGGATAACAAGTTGGGGGCGAAACAGCACGTTACTCTGGAAGAAACAAAACACAGCCTCCCCGAATAATTGCAAAACAGCGGCTGAACATAAGGCCTACTAAAAATTCAACCTCAAGAGAAGAGGGATGAGCGCTAATCCTTAAGATAAGTGTGATATCATTATCTTAAGTATTTGGTAAGGTACTCGTGTATATTGGTTTAAGAATACAAATGCAATCCAAGTTACATGAATACTAGTATTTTATGAATATCTAGATCACATCACAATACTAAGTATAAGCAATATAAAGACAGAGTGAGGAAGCTAAGCATACATCTAGAAACATTCATCACTGAAATTGAAATAAGTATTCATCTCAAAAATAGAAAAGAGAAAAATATCCAAAGTTATTACAACGCTTTTATAATAAATACAAAAATAAAGTCTAAGTACTAAACTGAAAAAAATTGAAAATAAAGTAAATGCTGAAGAAGAGTCCACTTCTGCTCTTCAAACTGCTCCTAAATCTCCTGAAAATAAAGTAAATGCTCAACGAACTACTCAGGATCTAACAAATTGTCGAATCCCAAAAGTACCATATGTTAGACAAGAAGTCTAACACAATGAAGCTATGCTAACAACTTACAATTATCTACTATTTAACATGTAAATAACTTAAGAAAAATTATAGGAAAGATAATAAAATATCTAAAACTCAAAATAATATAAATCTAAAGCAAAGTAACTGAAATTGACATCTAAAATTGTAGACTCAAATTATAAACTAAAACTATAAATTGAGCTATAAATTGAAAATAGTAAATAAATTTAAAACTGCAACTAACTACTGAAATATATATAAAATAGTATGAAATTTGAATCTGAGTAAATGATACTGAAAATTGTGTTGTATGCCATTAAATTTATAATTATGCATCTGAATATGCCATAAAATGGTATTCCAATGATATGCTGACTGGGTGTCTCATGGACACACCATTGATTTCCTTGGTGAGTGAACACTCCACTAACAGAGTCCTTAGGTGTGGCGGCTGCCCCCTTTAATCATAAGGATTAGGGTGTGGTCGTCACTAAGCACATACTTTGCTTAATATTAGGTTGGAATTTAGGACTCCAATCCAATCTTAAGAGAAAGATGTGCTTTTCATAATAAAGCAAATGATAACAATCACTTAATGAGTATACTATGAAATCAGAGTGCGGAAGAAAAGTACAAACTGAAGTAATCATCCATTCATCCATATTATAAAGTAAAATATCCAACTCAGAATATACAATGCAGGACAAGTAAAGTACAATTTAATCCTGTATTATTACAAACATTAAAGTTAAAAGAGATATAATAAGAAATAAAGTCTCTCATTCTCTCGAATGCAAAAGTAAGTAAACTAAGAAGTATAATCTACTGGTCTTCATAAATCTGCACTTCTTCTTGGACCTGCTCTTCTAAATGTTCAACCTCCTCAAATAGCTCAGAATCTACCATTATTAGTTTCATAATGGTAGGGCCCCAGCCAACAAAAGAAAAATCTAGTTAAACAATATGTCTAAGTACATTTTAAGGTAATCAATTTTAATGTATTTTAATGATATCACAAACTAGATTTTAGCATGAAATAGCGGTATAGCAACAAAGGAAGAAAGACAAGTTATAATAATGAATTATAACTTAACAAATTGTGGGGTAAAGACATACCTCAGCTCAAGCTGCATAAAAAGGTAAGTAAAGTCCAAATGTAATCTACTAAGTACAAAGAAAAGTCCTAAGTAATATGATCAAACTAAACATGCCAGTTTATAGTATAAGTAAAAGTACTATACTAAAAAGAAAGTTTAACATCCTAACATGCTTTAAATAAAGTAATATGACTAAAATAAAAGAATATTATAGGAAATTCAATAATACAGAAGAACTGCAGAAAATGAAAATATGACAGAAAGCGAACTAAATTGCAAAGTAAAGGTAGGTCAGAACGATAAAGAAACTGCAAAGTGACTGAAAAGTAAAAGTAGTATAATTGTAAAATGCTTGTAAAAATAAAAATAAGGTAAAGTATAAAGTAGACTGTGGAGATACTTCTACTTAGTTCTGCCAAAAAGTAAAGTCCATCTGTGCTTCTAGGAGAAACATCTAGACTAAAGTATACTGTGCTAGGAAAGTGTCCTAGTCACAAGGTAACGTCCATCTATTCATCCAGGAAAGTGTCCTGGGCATAAGTAACATGCTCTAGGAAAGTGTCCTAGGAAAAGGTAACACACACTAGGGGAAATTCCCTAGGCAAAAGTTACAAGCACTAGGAAAGTGTCCTAGGCAAAAGCTATCCAAAAGTAAAGTTATACTAAATGGCAGATTAAGTAAAAGATAACCCACAAGCTGTATTAAAGTTTGTTTTAATTAAGTTTTCTTTTTAAGTTATGCAAATGCTATAAAAATGTAATTCAAAGTATAACATAAAATATTCATCAAGTATTTCGGTTAAGTAAAAATATGTCCCAAAAGTGCAAAAAGGCTCGAAAATAATGAAATCATAGCATTTAAAATTCAAGGAAATAATTAGCACTACACAAACTTCGTGATATCACTTATTTTCTAATTTAATCATTCTAACTACTCTAAGTTACATAAGATTTAGAATCATCAATTCCTATACTGTCTGTAACTTAGAATCACAAACTTATAAGTTGAACATAATTATGATTAGCTACGTCCTAATTATAACTAAATCAATGTCGCCTATAAAGTTAAATAAGTAAATCAATTGTCCTAATTTATTATTTTATATATCCCAAACTAAATCTTGATTAGCTAAATCAAGATTGAAAGGATTAAGAATTAAACTCCAAAGAATGAAGTTTAATTACTAAATCACAAGGTCATCTTAAGTACTAAGATTTAATCCCATCTCACTGATTAAGTGTTAAGGCAAATCTTATTGAATTAAGTCAAATTCAATAGGATAGGTTTTTAAACTTAATTCTAAGATTAAAAGATCAGATAATCATTAAATAAACTATGAAAATCTAATAAACTAGTAAAATCAAGGTTTCACCTTAATGAGTAACCCACTTAACTCATTAGATGAATTCTAACCTAAGATCTATTCCTAATCTTAGGAATTAAAGCTCTTAATTACTAAGGGTAGCACTCAGACACACATACTAACTAAGGTTATACGACCTATTGAAGATTCTAAGAAGTTCAAAAGAATAGAAGGGAACTTACCTTTACTTAAGATTTTTACTTAAGATTAAATTTAGGTTTTTCTTCAAATTTATAATTTGAGACTTTAAAGTATCTAAATCAAGGTCTAAATCATTTTAATTACTATATATTATGATTTAGGGATGAATTTAGGAATTAGAATCATTAAACCCTAAATTTGGGCAAAATGACCATTTTGCCCTACTTAAGGGTTTAAAGTTCATCTTTAAGAATTAGGGCTTAATTCTAAAATTTATTAAAGTGAAGTGATTACTTACTGTCTAATATGAGTTTAGATAGTGAATTCACAAATTTTGGTTAAGTATTAAGCCTTATAAGGTCAAATTAAGGAATTTGACCTATAAGGGCAAATTTGTAATTTTACCTAATGAAATCTAAATTTTCTGTCAGTTTATTAAGGGTTAAGTCATAAGGTTTCTATAGAACAAAAATCATTAAATTCTGATATGTATTGGCTAAGATATAGCCAATACAAGTTCTAGGGTTTTAATGATAATTAAGGGTTCTTAATTAAGATCAAATTTTCTAACTTCTCTAATTGATGCCCAAATTAAATAAAATTAGTGGCTATGATTCACAAATATCTCATTGATCACATTGACTAGTGATAGGCTCAATTTGGACTCTAATTGGCTAAGTTATGGCCTAATTAGTATGATTAGTGAGTGATTAGTGAAACTAATCACAAAATCACTAAACCAATCACATAGCTAAATTTTAATTTACTTTAGGAGCTCTATGAAACTTAAATTATTCAATTTGGATTATTAGATATAATAATCTTCACTAATCAAATTTTAGGGTAATTAGGGTTGATTAAGAAATCTAATTGTTGGATCCTAAATATTTTTATAGATAACTATAAATTAGGTTTTTCTGATCTAAATTGACATTTGGATCACCTAATTTGGCATTTAATTGACCAACTTATGGTCAATTGAAGATCTAGGGTTAAATGGCTTAATTAGGGTTAAGTCCTAAATGGGATTAGTCTAAATTTAATCCAAACAACAAAGTTAACACTACTAAAATATATCTTAGGGTTTTCTGAGTATTTTGAGACCCATATTAGGTATGTTTGGGTTAGTGAGCATAAAGTTATAGTTAGTTGAACATTTGTACATAATTTGAAATTATTTAATAACTTAAAATGTCACTATGCAAAATATTACTCCTACTAAAATTTGGCTAGCATTAAAATTTTCTTTGATTTTTTTTGATTAAAATAGTATATTTATTTGCATAATTTGGTTGTGTATTTTATGAGTTGTGAATGATTTAAGTTTTTGATATTAATTTGATTAACTTAATTATATTGATAATCATAATTTATACATGTCTTAATGTTATTGTATAGTAATTATTAATTATCTGTTAGTTAATGTTTTCAGGTTTCCTAATATATTAATATACTTATTAATTATTTATACTTATTTTTCTATTTATATATATATATATATATACATATATATCATATAAGTACATATATACATACCTATAGGTATATACGTTAATTAGTAGTATATATATATTCTAATTATCTGTAATTATTATTATTATGATTAAATATTTTATTCTGCAGGTGGGGTCCACCCTGGCCATCGAACGCAGAGGCGGGACCCGCAGGTGCTACGCGGCAAGTAGCTATTGGGCGAGGACTGACTGGCGGGCCCCACGAGTACCCACTGTGAAAGACAGCGGGGCCCGCTCTGACCATGCAGATGACGCGTGGCCGAATTCAGGCCCGACAGCAAAGCGGGTGGGACCCGCTACCGGGCTACATGGCATCCAGAAAATGCGACCGGTCCATACTCGAAATGAACCGATCGCACAGACCGGTTCGAGCTGAACCGGTGCCCCTTTGCATTCCTTCTTTGTGACACCAGATGATTAGGGTTACGGGCACTGATCGATCGATCTATCGTACCCAAAAGAACCAAACTTAGCAATAATAAGAACGCGCAAGGAATAATCTAGGAGAAGAGCGGGTACCAGAAACTCGACAGTGGATGATTAGGGTTCTTTAGGATCAGCGAGATTGACGGCACGAGCTCCCCAAAGTCATGAGTTTTGACTCCTAGCCTGAAAAACTTGAATTTAGAGTTAGGATAGGGACTTTAGGACCTGGGAGAAGCTTAAAGCGGCGGGGAGCGCGTGGAGGAAGCTTATATACATACATTTTTTTTTATTGATTTAAACAAATTCATTAATTAGGATTATACGATTAAAGGAGTTCAAATAATTTTCAATAAATCACCCTTAACTAAATGAGGGGTGAGGAATGCAATGGCATGATTGGATTTTTGATCAAATGAGTATTTAATTATTTAAATTTTCAGGATATTTAAATAATATTATTTTATTCGTCAAAAATCTAACAACTTCCAAATGCCTCCAAAACTTCACCCTTAGCTAATTTGGGGGTGGTGAACGCAATGGCGAAGTCAGATTTTCGATTTGAGGTCAAAATAAAAAGTCAATTTCTAAGGTTTTGGGATTTTCCAGAAATCAGGATTTGCTCTATTTGATCCCTGATTTGATCCAGATCTTAGGGATAGGTTCTAAATGACTTAATTACGATACTAAAATCATAATTAAGACTTAATTAGTCTTAATTAACCTAAGTAATAATCTGGATTGTTACATTAAGTGAGCTCAATCGCTCTGCTAATGCTAACATGACTTATGCATTATGATATGCTAAGGTTTTAATGCCAATATTCTCTAAATCATCAACAAATCCTAAAATCAATTCAATATCAAGTAGTGATTCCATTTATCTCCATTATGCTGAATTCATCAAAGTGAATTCTAACTCCTGAGTCTAATTTATTTAGTTATTTAGATTAAGATCAATAAAACTATCAGTGAAAAGGATTGAATGCACATAGTTGGTATGTTTTTAAGAAAGGGGGATTTAACACTTAGTTTGTTTAACTACACTTATTCAAGAGTACAATGATAAGAGGCATGACCCGATTACAGTTTATTCTCTCAAACTAAGCTGTTAAATACCTTAATTAAAATCATATGGTGTGCTCTAAAAGGATAACTTAAGATATTTAGTTTGTATAACTGCACTTATCGAATCGCATGATGATAAGAGGCATGATCTAGTTACAGTTTATTCTCTCAAACTAAGCATCCAAATTTACCCAATTATGAAACACCTAGGCTTGAAAAATTTTAATCAAAGATGGATTATACTTATCCAATCGCATAGGATAAGACTAAGACTCTATGATCTCACTTTGAGTGACTTATCTACTCCCAGAATTTTAAGGAAATGATTCAGTACTATGGATATGCAATTTCACCTTCTACTGATAATATACTAATTTTCCCACAAGTCTATTTAAACAACAAGGATTATCAGACTAATAAATCTATCCTTACTCCATTGGAATGGTACTACACATGGTTCCAAGGATGCAACCCTAAGGTCACTCAAATTTAGGTTACTACCACATGGTAGAATCTTATACTAAGTTCTTAGGAAATCTCACCACAAGGATCTAAGATCAAACTACTAAAGCTAGTAAGAAGCATCTAAGTTCCTACCTCAAAATGTAGACAATATGCTCTTCCTACCTCAATAGATCAACCAATAATGGCTTACATCTATTGATTTATTCATGCTAAGGCAAGATCATAATGAACTTACACACCTAACATAAAAAAAATCTAAGTCCTAAGCTTTGCACTAATTTCACAGTTCTAATTTCCTTAATGTTTGATTTGATTAGATCAGATGGGAAAACCCATCTGATCAATACCTATGCTAAAATTATGAGATTTAATCTCATAAATTATTAAGGAATGATTGGTTTGTAAATCTATTCCATTTTATATGTTTCATTATGCTGGTAGTCTTACTTAAGTGAAAATCAAGGATCTAAAGGTAAGTGTTCAGATTGACCAATCACATAACTTATTAAATATCTTAATAGGTATAAGTTATTAAGTTAAGGTCAATGTCAAATCAGGGTACATTATTGGAATTATGCAAATTGATTTATCTTTCAATCAAACCATTTTAGTTAATGTGATTAAGGGTTTCAGACCCTAATCCAGGCAAGCAAGGATTTAATCCCCAACTTAACCAAGACAAAATCTTTTGTTTAATTAATAATCAATGAAAAATCAGTGAGTTATTGGTGTATTATTGATGTTTAAATTTAGGATTTAAGACTAAGCATTAATTGCTTAATCACTTCTTAAGATCTTTAGGCTAGATATTTAATTATGCCAATTTCAATCCATTAAGGTGTTTAAGTTCACTTAATGGTTTCTTAACATTCAATGTATTGATATGAAAGCATAAGAACCCAATTTATATAAAATAGAAAGGTAATTAAGCATAATCAAACCCTAAATCAAGAAATATGGATTAGCACATATTTAATGATCTAGCCATTGAAATTTCATGAAACTTGGCCATAATATTCTAGTAAAAAATATAAGAAATCAGAGACTATAATTGAAAGTTTTGGCTAAGTAGAAACCCTAATCTTCACTAATCATACTTTTACAAGTTTAGGGCATAATTTAGAAAATATAAATCAAAAAAGTTATTCACCTAGTACATGCATTCTACAAGGCAATTGAAACATAATCGCACCTAAATCATTCAATTTGGCTAAGTACACATTCTAGTCAACCCTAATTAGGTTTTGTAATAATTAGGCTAAATCAAAAAATCAAACCATTAAAAATACAATATTATTTTATATTCTTGTTCCCTATGATTTTCTGAACAATTTGATATATAATTTCACAAGGTTTGGATCAGTGGATCAAAAGTTATTCAATTAATTTATTATATATTTTTTCAATTAAATTTCACTGTGATTTAACTAATTAGATTATTTTTCTTAAGGAAAATAAATCCAATTAATATTCCTAATAAACCATAGGCTCAGCCCATTTCCAGATCACGTGGGTCGACCGGGTCCCTAGAGACCCAGGACTATCGCACAGCATAGGTCATTGGTCGGCCTGACCAGCACAGTGTCATTGTCCCTGCTCCCTCAACCCTACCTTAGGCTAATTAGGAAAACCCTAATTGCCAAATTCCTGAGCATCTAGGCCATGTCATAACCAACTGAAGGTCACTACACCTTCACCATGGCTAGACGTGTCTGTAGATACTTAAAGCCCTAAGTGAGGTGGTTTGAATCGCTCGGGCCTTACTCACCCAAGAACCTTCATTATGGGGCTACTGTGGGGAGTCAATTCTTCCTACAAAGGGCACATTTTGCCATGGGTTCAATTCCTACACCTTCAGAGTGGTGAGACAGATCGAATATTTATGGTGGCTGGGTTTGGAGTTGTCTAGATCACTGGGTCCTTACTCGAATCCAACCCTCCTACGAGACTTAGCCTGATTGATTGATTTTGATCGATTGGAGCTAGCTTAAGGCATAATTATGGTTAAAATGAGTTTGTTTTTATAGTACTATCCATCATAAATCTAATAGAGGGAAGCTTGAGCCTCATTGGCTCAGAGCTTGCAAACTGAGGCACCTGGTGTGATGAAGGGGTTCAAATGGGCTAGCTGGGAAGTAATTGAAGCTGGGATAAGTTGCAGAGAGGAGCTAGGGGTCTTAAACACTAGGACTCACCCACTATCAGTGGTACACAAACACTGGAGTGCCTGGAGGATGCTTGGCAGACTAGTAATGGCGGAGGGGCAATTCAACTTCAAATGATTAGCAAGCCATTCAAGGAAGGATTTTGAGGCTATTTATAACCTTGGGGATGGGTTAAGGTATCCTAGAGGTGAGGGTTCGGGCCGGGGAGGCCCGAGAGATTAGGCCAAGGCCGAGCTCTCAATTTTCCAAATTGAGCTTGGCTGGGTTACGGGGCCCGATTGAGGTTTCATACCGAGATGGGGGAGGACCTAATGACCTTGCTGAGTTGGAGATGCAAGTGGGGGACAGGGAGAGCACCTGGCATATGGGAGATCCCCCCAATTGGGGATGGGCATGATTGTGAGAAAGGTTCACAGTGTCAGGACCTTCGGATGTCGTCTGATCAATCGAGGGAGAAGGCGCTATGGTCACGATCTTCCGGATTATAATGGCCGGATCCGATTTGATCCGATCCATGGGATCCAAAGGATGGATCAGGCGACGAATCCGTGATCCCATGGGATTAGATCCCAACACCAGGATAAAATAGCGCGATGGTTAGATGCCACATAGCTCCACTGTTGCGAGACCCGGGCTCCACGGTGGATCGCCCGCGGTTTGCACAGCAGATCCGGACGGGTAAATCTGTTTTAAGGGTAGGTTTGCATTTATAAAAGTTGGGATCCCTTATGTGCAATTATCCCAACTTAAATTAAATATAATTAATGCCTAAATGACCTCCAAAACTTATCAAACTTTCACCCCTAGCTAATTTGGGGGTGAGGAATTAAAAAATGCAATAAGATTTTAATTTTGATATCAAAATATTTTAGGTCTAAATTAAGGCATCTAGACTGATCAAATGACAAAATTGCCCTAGAGAGGTCCGATTGACCTCAAAGTTTCGATGTTAACTTAAAATGGTGCTTTGAATGAAATGGAATTATAATTAAGGCATGATTAAACTTAGATTAAGATAGGTAATAACCTAGGGCTGTTACACATAGGGACTATGCCTAACTTGCAAAATTCTTCTTCTATTAGACATTTTGAGATCATGGAATTGAGAGTAGCACGATGACTGAGTGCCTCTGCTACAACATTAACCTTGCTCTGATGATTTTGGATAATCAGATCATAATCACTTATCAATTATGGCCATCTTCTCTAGTAGAAATTAAGTTCAAATTGAATGAAAATTGGACACAAAAGGAACTGTCTTCTGAGTTAGCTTTGTTAAAAGAGAGGCAATCTGAGAAAAGACTTTCACAAACTTTCTATAATGGCTATCTAAACCCAGAAAACTTTGAATATCGATCACAAACTTTGGTTGCGCCCAATTTTGGATATCACTGATCTTCTTCTGATCTACCCTTATACCTTGGTAATCCACAACATGACCTAGAAAAGCGACTAAATCAAGCTAGATTTTGCACTTCGAATATTTGACATAGAGTTAATGGCTACGCAACTCTTCTAGTACTCCCCTTAATTTGATCTAGTGCTTCTTCTCATTCTTGGAATAGATTAAGATATCGTCAATAAAGACGATGACAAATTTCTTCTGAAAAGATTTGAGCACACGTTGCATCAAATTCATGAAAATTGACAGCACATTTGTGAGACTAAATGACATTATGAGGAATTCATAATGTCCATATCGTGTTCGGAATGCGGTCTTCTAAATGTCGAATTCCTTACCTCGTAGCTGATGATATCCTGATTGTAAGTCAATATTCAAGAAAACCTTAGCTCAGGATAACTGATCGAAGAGATCATCGATGGTAACAGATACTTATTCTTGATCGTCACCTTATCGAGTTCTCTATAGTCTATGCACATACACATAGACCTATCATTCTTCTTGATAAAAAGAACTGGCACTCCCCAAGGAGATGGGCTTGGCCTTATGAGCTCAAGAAGCTCTTGAAGTTGACTATTCAGCTCCTGCAACTCCTTGGGTGCCATGCGGATATAGGTTGAGTTTCTGGGATAACTTCTATTGAAATCACCATCTTCTTGTTTGGTGGAAGACCATGTAAGTCTTCAGGGAAAACATCAGGAAACTCACAAATGATATGATTCTCACTTATAGGCACTACCTTTTTTTTTCACCTAATATTATTACCAAGTAGGCATCACAACATTTAATTACTAACCTCTCTACCTCCAAAGCATTGATTAAAGATGCATGAGTACTAAATTTACCAACAAATAACTTAGCCTAATTACCACAACCCAATGTGATCTTCTTCTTCTGATAGTTGATTGTGACATTGTGTTGACTTAGCCAATTCATTCCCAGGATTACATCAAAGTTTGCGATAGGATGGACAACGAGTTTAGCTTCAATTTCTGGCTCATCAATTGTTATTATACAAAATTAGCGAGCTGGCATGTGGGCTCCAGATGGTAACCCAACACTTAATGAGCTAGCTAGATGATAGAATGGCAAATTGAGAGATTTGGCCCAGCTTTTCGACACGAAGGAGTGGCTGGCATCAATGTCAAATAGCACGATGCAAGGTTTGTTATTCAAACATAAGGTTATTATTTACACATGGAATAAATTACTATTTGCAAAATTATATCGAGCGAGTATTAAATATGTTTTGCAAAGAGAGATTGGTTTAGAATTGCACACCTGAAACAACATTGTTGTCTTTGGCAGCTTCTAGTAGTGTGAGGGCGTAGACCCTAGCAAGTATAGCATGCTTGTTGTGGTATACTTGCTTTTGAGGAGGTCTTACTGTATTTGGCCAAGGTGTGCTAGACAGTTCTCTCTTTTGAACATGAGCCATAGCATGAGGTGGAGGCATTATTGATGACAAAATTTGGGTTGAATACCTGTCAATGCTTGGAGTGATCGATTCAAAGACCAATGATTGTTCCTTCATAATTGCAATGGTAGAAGAAATGGCCCAGCCTTCCACAAGTGTAGCAAGTGCGATTTGCATGATAACATATTCCATAAGGGTGAGGCTTCGTACAATTATTAAATGAATTAGTGGGGGTGGTTGCTGCTTCAATCTGATAGACTTTCCCCACTGGGTGCCGAGCCTTTTTGGAGTTATCATTCCTATAGGAGGATGAGCCAAAGCTATTCTTAGAATCCCTCTGGGACTAATGTTGTTCCACCACTCTGGCCGTATCTATGATTTCTGTGAAATTGGATGGCCTTAGGGGTATCACGTGATCTTTAATTGAATAACGCTACCCGCTTTGGAACAAATGACAGTGTGTAATAGCCCAAGTTGTTACCCAATATGATTAGGGCTAATCTAAGTCCTAATCTCAATCTTAGTACTTTAATTAGGTTATTAGGAGTCTTCCACCAAGACCTAGCCCAAATTAGGAGTCTAATAGATCAAATCCTGATTTTAGGAAAATCCAAAAATCCTAGAATTTGACCTATCTAAATTAACCTCAAATCAAAAATTGGACTTCGCCATTACGCTCATTGCCCCCGAATTAGCTGGGGGGGGGGTGTTTTCATCTCAATCGGAATTCGGTGAAGTTTCGTCGAATATTTTTATAATATTTAAATACCCCAGAAATTAGGAAAATAAAATACTCGTCGAATCAAAAATCCGACACCGTCGTTGCGTTCCTCACCCCTCAGTTAGCTAGAAGTGGATATTTGAGAATTTTTGAAAATTGATTAATTAATTAGAATTAATTATTAAAATTAGGATTTAAATTCATAAATTAATCAAATTATTTAAATTTTTCTTTTTTATATTTCTGCAGCTGTTAAGTAGCCAACGTCGTCTGCCCTTATTTGCGCGCACCGTTATGGAACCTATCAGGATCCGACAGTTGATCTTGACAATCTGATCGAAGATCAGACGGCTCGGACTTATCGTCCTTGATCACTTCGTCACCGCGTGTTGAACGAGGACATGCGGTGTTCCGCCGTCGGGCTCGCCAACCAGGGCCTCCCCGCACTCCGTAGGCTCCGTCCAAGGGTCCATAAGGACCCTCCCGATGCTCGGGACCCTTCGTTTTGGCGATTGGAGTCCGGATCTACCCTCGGTCGAACCCTTGATCATCAGCCGTTCAGCTTTCAGGTACTCCTAACTCTCCCTATTTACATTCATTCGTTGTGTTTAGTTCCGTATAGCTATTTGCTGTGCTTGATTGTCGTGTGGACGGATCCGATCTATCAATCAATGCTTCGATCGGCCAGATTTTACACGAAGTCCTCTATATACCGTTAAGGTATAGCCTCGCCGAACCCTGACTGCTAGGGTTAGGGTTACCTCGCAACCCCGGGCCTCTCCGGTGTCGATCCAGGTACCCGCAGGTAGGTCTCGACGAGACCTACCGTCGGCCGTGCGGGCTGAGCCCCGTTGGGACCGGGAAGGCCGGATAAAGTCGTGCCCTAGCTCAGTCGGCGCGGTTCATGGGGATGGGGAAGGGGTTCGTGGGTCTGGCTGGGTCAACCCGGGCCCGACCCGTTATCGCATCGGGCGCAATGCGTATCGCCTGAGGCTGTGGGCCCCACTGACGCGGTTAGCTGACCATGTGGGTCCCGCATGCTTTCGGCACCCGCTCATGAGCTGCCACGCGGGCTCTCTGTGGGTCCCACCCGTAACGCTGTGGTCAGCTAGGTTGTGCCGCATGTGGGTTTGGGACCCGCCCCCTCTGGTTCAGCCAACCAGAGGGCGCCGCGTGGCCGTGGGACCCGCCGCCATGATCATCCTGCAGAATATATATATATATATATATATTATTAATAGAATGATTATATTAATTTAAATATAATTAGTGATTAAATACTTAGATTAATTATTCACAGTAGATTAATTAGGACTATTAATTGTGATTAATATTTAATTAAAGAGTGATTAAAAGTAGATTAATTGATATTAATTAATTTAATTCATTAAATAATAGATTTAAATAATAATAATTAGATTAATTAATTAACAGTAGTTATGATTAGCTTAGTTAAATTAATTAACTATTATCTCATTTATTTAATTAAAATAGTAAATAAATTTAATTTGTATAAATGAATAGTAAAATTATTTAAATTGAACTTAATTAACACAAAATTTTAAAGTCTTATTACCTTAAAAATAATAATTAAAATATATCAAATATAGAACTCATTTTACTCAGAAAAGTAAAATGAATCAAATGTCATAATTCAAAAATTCTATTTGAGGATTATTTAACTAAGTGATATTTTGGTCCTAAATACACCAACATAAATTTTTACCTAGTTATCCAAATATAGGTAATATGGGTCTTAAAATACTCAGTAAAATAATCTCATCACTGTAGTAGTATTAGTTTTCTCATTTGGAGCTTAGTTTATTAAGTGACATTTAGGACCCTCACCCAAAAATGACTAAAATGCCCTTGGAATTCAATTGACCATAACTTGATAAATTCAACTCCAAACCAAGAAATTCAAAGTGCTAACTAGGTTAGAATTTTAGTGCCAACAGTAATCTAAAATAATATTTATGATCAGAATCCTAAAAAATAAAAAATAACCAAATTATCCCTAACCATAGTTAGGCCATAACTTAACCAATTGAAGTCCAAACTGGGTATACTCCCAATTAAAGTACTCAGTGCATTATAGGGAAGCTATAGATACTGAATTTATTAAATTTAGACCTCAAATGGAAAATGTCAGTTTTTGCCCCCTTTGATCCTTAGAAAATTACCGAATTGCTCATGAATTTTTAGAACCTCTATAACTTAACCAATTCACCTTAAAATTCAGTGCTCTTTGACTCTATGGGTTCCTTGTACAACAACCAACAGTAAACTAACTAAAAATCTAGATTCTATTAAGTGTAAATTACTAAATTACCCCTTAGGTTAAAATTCTTTGTTTAAACTTATAGGACCCGTTTATTTTCCAAATAAAGTGTACTTACTGTCTATCTTCTTATTAGATAGTAAGGAATGAATTGGCAGTAAAAATTATAATTTGGAACCCTAAATCAAGAAGTAACTTTTTGAACCTTAAGTAGGGGCAAAATAATCATTTTGCCCAAAATTTAGGTTAAGCGCTCTTAAGCCCTAATTTATCTTTTAAATCACTAAAATCAATATTAGAAGTATAATAGAATCATTTAAGTGAATAAAATCAGTTATTAAATTAACTTAGTTAAATTCTTTGAAAATTTCTCTAAGTCTTTTTCCTTAGAATTTTACACTTCACTTTAAGACTATTATTAAGACTAGGGCTAGATCATAGGATATATTTCATTTATTGAATAATAGAATTTTTCAATGAATGAATCTTTTTTTTTATTAATTTCTAAATTTTACAACTAAGTTTTGATTATTTTGTCTTTCAATCTTAGATTCAGGATAGAAGAATCATCCTATTAAATTTGACTTTGCTTAATAGAGTTTGCATTAATTATTATATCACATTTAGATTGAAACATAGATCTTAAGTTTTACCCTTTGTATTATGTGATTAAGCCCAAGCTCGTGGTGTTTGATGCATAATCTGTAGCTTAGTAGATCTTGATATGTGAAGACCCACTTAAGTAGTAATAAGTGAAACTCTTAAACATCGAGGTGCCTTTTCAGATAACGGTGGAGTTCCTGATATGAACTCCAAAGTTCAACGTGCTCATGTGGGAGCACTCCCAAGATAGGTGACCTACTGGGAAGTTATATTCTGAGAGCAAAACCGTGGGGCCTTTCATGCCAAAGTTGATAATACTTTGGTGCTTAAGAGTTTGGGCTATTACAAATAGTATCAGAGCAAACCATAAGGTATCAGATAGGAGCTAAGTGTCATATAGGGCAAAGTACCACTTAATGTGAGCAGTCTCTTGAACCCTTGATGGTTAAGGTGCTACATGGTTGTGGGTACCTCTTGAGCATGTAGTGCTCACCTCTAGTTTTATCTACCCAATGAATGGTTCTTGGATCTGTGTATGGATACTGACGAGGATGTCAGTTACTTAAGTTGGGGAGATTGTGAAGACTCACTTAAGTAGTAATAAGTGAAACTCTTAAACATCAAGGCACATTTTCAGATAACAGTGGAGTTCCTAATAAGAACTCTAAAGTTAAGCATATTTATGTGAGAGCACTCCCAGAATGGGTGACATACTGGGAAGTCATCTTCTAAGGGCAAAACTGTGAGGCCTTTTAGGCTAAAAAGGACAATACCTTAGTATTTAAGAGTTTGAGCTATTACAAATGGTATTAGAGCAGGTCATAGGGTGTCAGATAGGAGCTAAGTGCCATAGAGGGTAAAGTACCACTTCATGTGAGCAGCCTCTTGAACCATGATGGTTAAGGTGCTACATAGTTGTGGGTACCTCTTGAGCTTGTAGGGGTCGCCTCTAGTCTTATCTACCCAATGGATGGTTCTTGGATCTGTGTGTGGATACTGATGACAACGCCAGTTACTTAAGTTGGGGAGATTGTGAAGACCCACTTAAGTAGTAATAAGTGAAACTCTTAAACATCGAGGTGCCATTTCAGATAATGGTGGAGTTCCTGATAAAAAACTCCAAAGTTAAGCATGCTCATGTGGGAGCACTCCTAGGATGGGTGACCTACTGGAAAGTTATCTTCTGAGGGCAAAACCATAAGGCCTTTCATGCCAAAGCCGACAATTCCTTGGTACTTAAGAGTTTGGGCTGTTAAATGATTAAATCTTAGTATAAAACATCTAAATTCATCAAATTAGGATGTTGTGATTTATTTCTTAGATCTGTAGCTGTACTTGATTGAATTAGATTAAAACCTAATTAATTCTAATCATTTTAACTCATAAGGATGTACTTCTAAATTACACCTGGTCGTAAGAATTGGAGATCCTAAACTTGTGTAACTTAGAATAGTTAGAACGATTTAATTAGATAATAAATGATATCACCATATTTTAGTAGAGTCCCTTGCTTACTACTTGATTTTGTGCTACACATTTCTTGAACTTTGTGCTTCATTTTCATAGACATATCATATAAGAATACATTGTTGCATAAAAATGAAAATATAGAATATTAGGATAACATTTGCATTGGGTTCAGTTACTAGTTGACATGATGTATATTACCCTACTAGAAAGGGGTAAGGAGAAATAAGGATACTTAACATTACTCATTAAGGAATATGTATTAAGCTTGGAACTCGTTTAGTCTTGCAGACTGTGCTTGACTCCTCAGCTATTTTTGGATATGTCCACAGAAACAAAAGTAAAATAATTAAGAGATTATGCATTTGTATTTAATATATCTTCAACTCTTCTATTCTACTCTATATGCCCTAGCCTAGAAAGGCTATGGGAATTTTTGTTTTCTCTAGTTTAGAAAGGCTTTGGGGATTATACTAGGCCAGATTCACCAATTCTTTTTGATATGGTAGTTATACGTACTTGTTTTAGATTCAATTTATTATTTACTATAATATTGATGCATGTTATTTCAATCAGTTATATTTCTTTTCATAATTGCTCACTTATACATAATTATAGGGTACTAGGTTTTACTGCTTACTATATCTACCACTTTTAGATTACTATTTTAAATCAGTATATATCATGTGATTATCAGCATGTTTAGGAATGGACTTTCCTTTCAGTACTTTTACTTACTGTATTATATATGTATGCCTATTCCTTGCCTAGTTTACTTGAGGTGTGCTTTTACCTCAATTCCTGCTTAGTTTTAATATTGTATTTATACCTTATCTTGTTCCTTATATGCATACTGCTCCTATGCTAGTTAGGATTTTGGTTTTGATAAGTAAAATGGTGATATTAATAATTCATATAAAATATTCAGCATAAAATGTACTTAGACAATTACCTAATAAGAATTTTCTTTTTTTGGTTGGGACCCTGGCATTGTGAAACTGACAATGTCAGATTTTGAGCAGCTTGAAGATCCAGTGCCTGAGGAGGAGCCTTACTTAGAGAAGGCGCAGCAGATTGGAGCAGAAGACCTTTAGCTCCTTTTATTTTCATTGTGAGGATAAGAGTTGCTTTTAATTCATTTACTTTAAGTAAAATTTTGTAATAAAATAGGTACACTTGTGACTGTGTTTACTTTCTGTGCTATTATTTTTGAGCTACTTTTTATTCTTATTTCTCATATGTTGTATGGTGAAATGGATGTAATGTTTACTTTGTATGCTTTTGCACTCTGTTCTTGTACTGATTTAGTGACTAATAGTACATTTTCATTATGTGCAAACACTTCCTTTATTAGTGGATTGTGAATCTTACCTATTCCAATAATGTGGGGCCCCCGTACTTTCCCGCAGCTATGCTAATACTAATATTAGCATAATCGCGGGGAGTACGGTGCTCCAACTATGGCAAATCCCCAACTTAAGTAAAGTCAGGTAGGACCCAACCTGCCTTAAGCCAAGGACTTGTCACTAGAATTGTGAATATACATCAATACGAATCAAAGTGGTGGAAGCAAGAAACAGTGTAATATAACATCCACATCACAACATAGTATAAGAGAGTAAAAGAAATAGTAACTCAGATCAAATGCAAAAAAGTAAATATATCCAGAGTTTAATTATTACAAACTGAATTAATGAAAGAAAATATCTCTCAAACTCACTGCAAGAAAATGAAAATCTATCTAAGCAGCAGTAGGAAGATCCTCCTCATGCACCGGCTCCTCTCCTGAAGCACTGCCAACGAACAACTCTGAATTTGATATTTGTCGGTATCACAAATGCTAGGGCCCCAGCCAACAAAAGAAAAATGTTACAATTAGACAATTTTCTAAGTGCATTTTAGGCTATTGAAGTGAACTGAATATTTAAGATATCACATTTAAAAGTTTTAAATATGCAAGCATTATAAGATGTTACAAGCTACAAAGAATGAGATAGATATAAACTAATCATTTATAGCTAATCAACAAGTATGTAAGAATAACATACAAAGCAGCAATTAAATAAGGCGGGGCTAAAAGCAAAATAACTGCAACTACTGAAATAAATATGATCCTAACGTGCTTATGATCACATGGATACATGCTGAGTATATAAAGAACACAAGTGCTAAAATAAACATATAATTCTAGCATCCTAAATATGCCAATATTTAATACTAAACAATAAGTGCATTTATACAAGCATGCAGATTAATATGAAAAAGGCCACCGACGCATGTGGCAAAGGTAAACTAAGTACATGAATGAGCAAAAGTAAAGCCATTAAGCTATGTGGCAAAGCAAGACAAATACTGAAAGAAAGGCCACTGAAGCATGTGGCAAAACAAAACAAATACTGAAAACTGAACTAAAGTAGAAGTAAGCCTAAGACATTGTACTGCCATAACAGAAACAGGCCATACAGGACCTCTGAACTGAAAGTTCAACATGTATCCATCCTAGGCATCCGCAGAGCTACGTCCAAGTTGAACTTATAGAATAAGACATGTATCCATCCTAGACATCTGTAGAGCTAGGTCCGAGTCTATTCTATAGTAAAATTAAAAGTGAAGAGGCAAACTAAGCTAAGACATACTATACTAATTGAAAATACTAAAAGAATTGAATGAATATTATGCTTTTCAAATACTAACTTAGGATGTATCTTCCATATCCTAAGTTTAACTATTATGCTCAAGGAACAAGGCTCAATATTCAAGGTGTGCAAAGCAATCAAAGTCAAAGTAAGTAAGAGACTCAATCTAGACTTATGTGATATTTGTTATCGTCTAATTTGTCTAACTAACTATTCTAAGAAGATACAAGTTTAAGATCTCCAATATCCAGCTATCGACTATAATCCCAGATTCACGACCTTAATAATAGAACTTAGCAAGTTCTAATTCATAATCATATGACGACTATAAAGATTAAAGTAAATGAATAAATGACCTAATTATTATTATGATTCTCACTTAACCCAAATCTTGATTAAGTAAATCAAGATTAAGGATTCTGGATCTAAACTCCACTTTGGTATTCAAATCCTGAATCCAAGGTAGTATACTAATAGGGAACTAGGGTTCACACTTAAAACCTAAATTAAAGATAAAGAATCTTACAAACTGAAGTATTCAGAAACTAAGATCTTAATTGAAAAGTCACTCTACTAGTTATTAGATAAAATAATCAATTAAAAACTAAGAATCTAAGATTAATATTTAATCTTTAGGATAATTACATTATTCTATAGATTGAATCAATCCTACACTCACAAAGAAGGTTTCAAAAGGATTAAATAGTGAATTAAGTAAGGAATTCCAAATGAAGGTAATTCAATTCAATTAGATGATCTAAAGTCTAAGATCTAAGGTTTAAGATTTGATCACTTGTAGACTTAAGCTAAGATTTAGGCTTAAGGATTTTACAAGAGTATTTCTCTTAGGATTAAAGCTTAAGGATCAACTTAACTAAGCCATTAGACTAAGGGTCTAGTTGTTAAAGGTAATTAGGACTAACTCTTAAGAAAGAGGGTTTTGAGGACACTTAAGTTCTTAAGATCTTATCAAGACTAACTTGAGATTTCTTCACTTAACATCAATATTATTAACATAAGATTTCAAAAAGGTGCTAATAATCTAACTAGAGATGTTTTATTGAATTTTCAAAGTTTAAGGGGTGCTTAAACACATCTTGGTCAAAATGACCAAAATACCCCTTTTAAGGCTAAAAATGGGAATATAGGATTTAATTATCCAAATTGATTCAAATCTATTTTAATGAGTTCCATCTTGGTTAATGAAGTAGGATACACACTTATCTTAGGTTTTGATAACATAATTAGCCTTATTAGCACTAATCACATTTTTAAGCCAATTAAGCTGATTAAGAAAATTTGGACATATTAGAATGATCCAAATATATTTAAAGGCTCTACTATACTTAATAAAGCATTAAAAGCTAGATTTACCAAAATCAAAAGTTAATCTAAGGCTTAATTCACTAATCTTAAAATAGGGTAATTAAGAAGTGATTAATAAAATTAAGTTTCTTAAATTACTTTTAATGGTCTACATAAGTTCTCTATGGTCTCATGAGCAATCAGAGACCTTAATCAATATTTTTAGACATTAATTGAATTTATTATGAATTGAATAAAAATAGAGAAAGCTTAGGCAATTATTTAAAATCAACCATTAGATAGTTGATTTTATTTTATATTATTATTCCTTGTATTTTTCTGATTAAAATGGCATATTAGATCGTACTATTTGGATAAGTATATCCAAAGTTATTTAAATTAAAACTATAGGGAATGCATTTATCAAGTATTTAACTTAAGAAATATAATTCCAATATTTCTTAATTAATTGTGGCCCAAAATTGAAACCACGCGGGTCAGGAGAGGCCTGACCCGATGCGCTAGTCATCGTCCCCGATACCCCCCTTACGTAGATAGCTACGGGGAGGGCACCTTGCATTGCCAAATTCTTCACTGATAGGCCACGCCATGACTAGCATTCAATCACCACACCTTAGGAGGTCAAGGCACGTCAATTGAACCTGGAAGCCGTAACAGAGACATACCAAAACGTCGAAAGATTACTCCACCAAAGCATCCCTTTACAGATGATTAGGGTTTACTGTGAGGGGATAATTCTCCTCATAGAAGCCACTAAATGGGCGGGGTTCGATGTAACAATCCAAGTTGTTACCTAGGTTAATTAAGAGTAATATGAGTGCTCTAACTAAGTCATTTAGAACTCATCTTTAAAATTTAGATCAAATCAAGAATCAAATAGATCAAATCATGATTTTTGGAAAATTTTGAAACTTTAGAAATTGACTTTTTATTTTGGCCTTGTATCGAAAATTTGACTTCGCCAGCTTTCACCGCCCCCAAACTAGCTAGGGGTGAAATTTTGAAGTCATTTGGACATCATTGAATTTTCGACAAATATTTAATATTATTTGAGTCTCCCAAAAAATTAAGTTATTAAATACTCGTCGAAACAGAAATCCAATCACACCATTATATTCCTCACCCCTCAATTATCTAGGGGCGATTTATTGGAAATTTTTGGGGTACAATTATTTGTTCAAATTTAATTAATAAAATCAAAAGGAATTAATATAAAATTAAAATTAATTATAAGTAGCTAACGGCGTCGTTCCTATAATCATGATGCCATTCCATTCTTAGTTGCCAAGCCGTTTGATTTGACGGACTCCTGAACCGTCCGATCGCAAGATCGGACGGCTCTGGAGTCGTCATCCCTGCGCGACTCACACGTGTTGCAGAAGGCAACACGTAGCACGCAGAGGCCTTCGTGCGTCGATCCCCAGCTCCTCCGACCGCTTTAGACCCCATTTAAATCCCTCAATCTACCCATCTTCTTAGTTTATGCAAATCAAATTAGTAAAGAAGTCGAGCGATTGTGAAATCGTACCCTAGATCTGTCTGCATCCATTCAGTTAAGGTACTATCTAATCTATATGTTCTATCAAGTTCATTATTGATGTTTCAATTATTGCATCTCTATTGATCAAACCTATTGATCGAACATAAAGATTGCCATTTTTCTTTGCAAAACCTAAGATCGCAAACATTGAGGAAGACGAAGAGTCTTCCTCGAACGCTCGAATCGGTCAGTCGCGACTGGTTCATTTTTCGAGCAACCCGGTCCGGTTCAAAGGCGCTGATTGGATTCTCGTGGGGCCTGGCACACTGAGTTGTCCTCCTCCGTGCTTGAAGCGTGTGTTGTGGTGGGTCCCACTGTCGTCTTATCGGCTGTTGAAAGTGGGCCCGTCGTTACATCGGCTGGCATGATGTGGGCCCGCCTCCGCCTTTCGCAGCCAATGATAAGGCGACACGCAAGGCCGTGGGCCCCGCTGTTGTCAGTGCTGCTAGCCGCATGGGTCCCACCTGCAAAATTAAATATAATAAAATATAATTAAATATACACATATATTTATATGTTAAGTATATTTAACATCTATAGTCTGCATATATCTGTATTTTATTAAATATATATTCTGATAGAAATTGGATATTATTAATCAATAACATAAATATAATAACAATAATAAATCAAACAGATAAATAAATTAAACAACAATTGTAATACTTATGAAATTAAATATACTCAATTAATCTTCAAATTTTAAGCATTCATATTTTATAAAATATAAATCTAATTATAGTAAAATTATATACCCTTGAAATCAAAAAAATATAAGGAATTTAATGATGCCATTTATTTTACTGTAGGTCCAATAATTCACTTTGTGACATTTTAGGATATTCAAATTATTACAAAAATGCCACAACACTTCATTTAGCCTTAACTTTGCAAACATTAATACAAATATACCCAATATGGGTCTCAAAGTAATCAGTAAATCTTAAGGATTAATTTTGTAGTGTTCATTTTATTGTTTGGATTAATTTGAGCTTAATCATATTTAGGACCTAATCCTAATTAAGTCAATTAACCCTAGAACTTTAAGTAACCATACATTGGTCAATTTAAGTCCAAATTAAGTGATCCATATACCCATTTTGATCAGAAAAACTTAATTAACAGTAAACTGCAAAAATATTTAAGATCCAACAGTTAAATTTCTTAATCAACCCTAATTACTCTAAAACTTGATTAGTAAAGATTAGCAAATTTAATGATCCAAATTGAATAATTTAAGTTGTAGATAACTCTTAAAGTATAATAGAACCTAATGGTGTAGTTGGTTTAGTGATTGGGTGATTAATTTTACTAATCACTCACTAATCACTCTATACCCTAATTAGGCCATAACTTAGCCAATTAAAGTCCAAATTGAGCTTACAACTAGTCAATGTAATCAATGGATTATTTCTGAAACATAGCTACTGATTTTACTCAATTTGGATACCAATTGAAGAAGTTAGGATTTTGACCCTTAATTAAGAAATCCTAAATTTCCATTTTTACCCTTAGCTTGTATTAGCTTTAACTTAGCCAATAGTTATCAGAATTTAGTAATTTTAGGTTCTATGAAAACCTTAGATTTTAAGCAGCAATAAACTGATAGAAAATTTAGATTTTATTTGGCCAAATTACCAAAATACTCCTATAAATTAAACTCATTAATTTGATCTCATTAAGCTTAATAATTACCCAAAATTAGAGTAATTACTGTCTAAGCTTATATTAGATAGTAAGAAACATTTTGCCACTAAAAAATTCAGATTTGGAATCCTAGATCAAAGTTGAGATTTTAAACCCTTAATAAGGGCAAAATGGTCATTTTGCCCAAATTTAAGGTTTAGCATTTTAAAGCCCTAGAATCATATCCTAAATATTATAGATAGTAAGAATAGTGATTTAGATCCTAATTTATATGATTATAAGGCTTAGTATGAACTTTGATTAAAATCTCACTTTAAGTCCTTAAGAAAATCCTAAGTAAAATTTTGAGTCCTTTTTCTTCCTTAACCTTCTTGGATATTTCCATAGGTCTTAATAACATTAGTTAGAATGTGTGTCTGAGAGATACTCTTAGTAATTAAGAGCCTTAATTTATAAGGATTACGAATAGATCTTAGGTTAGAGTTCATCTATTAAGTAAATTAGGTTACTCAATAGGTGAAGCCTTGAGTTTATTAGTTTATAGATTTTCCTAGTTTATTTAATGATTATTTGATATTTAAATCTTTGATCAAAGGATAGAGATCTATCCTAATATGTTGATTACTCATTAGAATTTACCTTAACCTAATCTGTGAGACTTGGGTTCTAAACCTTAGACCCTTAGATATACCTTTGGATTGAGCGATTAAACCCAATATTTGGAGTTTAATCCTTAATCCTTTCATCTTGATTTGGTTAATCAAGATGGCTTGGGATTCTTAAAATTATCAATATAGGTCGATTAATTTATTATTTAACTTTTATAGTTGACATGATTTATTTATAATTAGGACCTAGCTAGTCCTAATTATTTTCAACTTATAAGGTCGTGAATCTGAGTTACACTCAATAGTAGGACTTGGAGATCCTGAAATTATGTAACTTAGAGTAGATAAAATGAATAAATTAGACAAAAAAATGGATATCACCAGTGTCCTAGTTGAGTCTCTTGCTTATGTTGACTTTGATGCTTTGCTTATCTTGTAATTGAGCGATTACCTTGAATAAATATTATGTACATAGGATATTTGATGAGTATCCCAATGTGAACTTTGAAAATGCATAAGTAACATTTGCTCTTTTACTCATATTTTTAGTAGAATGTAAGTTAATTAGTATACCTCTTCACTTCTTCCTTTTGGGATCGGCTAGACCTTCGAGTTAGTCCGATAATCTATGCCATGCCTAGTCCGCAGGATAGGATGGATTGTAGTAGACTCTTGCCATACTGATTGATTAGTTGGGATTTGACATGGTAATACTAGTTTAAGTACACTTCTAATTGATGTTTCTGTTTAGCCTATCAAGCTAAGTGATTCTAGAAATTTTCAGTTCAGTATTTATGCCTTAGCCCATCAGGTTAAGTGATTTCTGTACATATAGTTCATAGATTATGTCTTAGCCCATCAGGCTAAGTGAGACTATGTTTACTTTCAGTTGGAGTGGCTTGAGTAGCCAAGATAGCTTTAAGATTTGGATTTATTATCTTATTTTACACTTTTTTTACATTTGGCACCATTTTTACTTACAGTCTTTACTACATTTTCTAGCTTTATTTACATATAGGGTGCTAGTCTTACTTACTGCTTATACACCTGTAGGATGTTAGTCTTACTTATTGTTAACATATGCATAAGATGTTAGCTTTGCTTTCAATTTTATAATATTTTATATGTTCATTTACTTTTATGTCAATTTACATAATTCTATATTGATCATAAGCATGTCTAGGATGTATTTTCTTTATAATCACTTGCTTTAGTCTTTCCTTACTTACTTGACCTTGTTACAGTTGTTGTGGAGGAGGTATGTGCTTACTTCCTAGTTGATTAAGTTATAAACTAATTGTTTATAGATTTACCCTATTTCTTTCTTACGCATTCTGCTCCTACTTATATGCTTTTGCATTTAATGTTAACTGTGATATCTAACAAACATAATAAATTGATTACCCTAAAATGTACCTAGATATTTTGTCTAATTAAGATTTTTCATATGTTGGCTGGGGCTTTATCATTATGAAACTGATAATGATAGGTTCAGAGTTGTTTAAAGCAGTTGATCCAGTAGAAGACTTACCATTGGAAGAGGAGCGAGTTCCTGAAGATTCTTAGCATTAGCTTCTTTTATTCCCTGCATTGTGAGGATGGGTGTTATTTTAAGTTCTTATAAACTGCTTTAATGTTGTAATAATGCAGGTTAAACTTTATTTTCTACACTTTACTTATTCTGAGATGTTGTATTTATATATGATGGATGGATGTTTGTATTTATACTTCCACACTCTGTTCTTTTTGTATTTACATTTTATGATGATTTTTTTGGATATTGACAAAGTCTATGATTATAATAGGTTAGTATTAGTCACTATTTGGTGACCACCTCACCGTAATCATGTTAACTTAAGAGTTAACAGGACCATGGTGGGGAGCGAGACGTCACATTCGATCCCTACACCATCAGTGAGGTGAGGCGAGTCGAACCCCCAAGGTTTTATAACATGGGGTGTAGTTGATTCTTGGGTCCTTACTCAGACTCAGCCATGGCTTGGCCGCTAGCTCAATCGATCAGAGCTAGCTCAAACACTGGCGACAATCACAACTGGTTTCCTAAGTGGCTAAGGCTAGTTAGATGACATCCAGAGGCTCAATCCAGAGGTAAGAATGGAAACTGAACTTATGAAATTCAGTTGAAAAGTTGTACCTCAATCTGGCATTGCAAGCATGACCGAGAGGATTTGAGATGTTCAGGAGCATGCTAAGCGGTCACCGAACCTTTCCAGGGGGTCTGAACGCCAGACCGCACCCACTATCAGTGGTTTGTAGAAGCAGAAATTGCTGGGAATGCCGAGAGCTCCAAGGACTCTAGCTGGACAGTTCAGGGTTCACAGTGAGCAAAGGGGCTAACTGTGATAACCCAGGGGTATTTATAGGCTGAGGGAAGGTCTGGGGATGGATTCCAGAGCTCGGGCATGGAGAAAGGCTCGGGCTGAAGGGGAGGCTTGGTTCCAACAGTCATGGGCTACTATTGACATATGATCGTGCTGAGGGCAGAAGAGGAAGATTGGGTCAATTCCCATACTGCCACAGGGGGCTTAAGGTTACCTGGTTGTCAGGGGGGACCAGACGCGGACGGGCAAGGCGAGGGAGATGATCCACAGTGCTCGGACTCATGCCCACCATCTGATGGATCGACTGTTGCGATTGGAAGGCTCTAATGGATTACTTAAGTGGGACTGATGATAGCCATCAGATGAGTGCGATGGATCTGACGCCTAGGATTAGATCCTAATATGGAGGAGATCCTGCCATTGGATGGATTGCGCTAGGATGCGTGCTGACGCATCCATTGGTTGGATTACATGCGCTGCTGTCGGGACCCCGCAGCGGATCTGCCGTAGTTCCGACAGCAAATCCCATATATTAAAATTATATATATATATATTTAATATAATTAATATTAAATCATTTAATAATTAACTTAAATCCTTATTAATTCTATAAATCCAATCTAGAGTTAAATGATCTCCAAAAATTCCAAAAAATTCACCCTTAGCTAATTAGGCATGAGGAATTCAAAAAGAAAATCAAATTTTAATTTGGAAATCAAATTAATTTAGGTATTTTCTTGGGTTCAAAAATAAGAAAAAATACCAAAATTCTCAGTTTAGCTCTGATTGATCTCAAACCTCTAGAGTTAGGTTTAATTGATCCATTGAGTATAATGGAATCAAAATTAGGACTTGGTTTAGCTTAATTAGTCTGAATTTAGCTAGGGTAACAACTAGGGTTGTTATAAATGATAAGTGAGGGATTTGCTAGAGTGGCACACCACCCCTTAAGTCTAATCCTATGGATTAGGGGGTGGGGCGCCACATAGCGAGAGGCATCAATACCATGTTGGGAGCATATTGGGCTAGAAGTTGAAACTCTAATTCGTATTTAGCCACAGGACGACTGCCTTGCTTGAATCTAAGGAACATATCTTCAAGCTTATTTTGGGCGGAAGGAGGGATATATTCTGTTCTATTTGCCTTGATGAATGATTCCCAAGAGATATCTTCTATCGCATAATCCATGAACATCGTGCTGCGAGTGTTTTCCCACCAGTATTCTGCTTCATCCTGGAACATGTGCACTGTCAATCTGATTGCTTCAGAATTAAGGCACTTGAGACTTGTCAGATTCTCTTCCACCAGTTTCAGCCAGCTGGTAGTGTCTATAGTCGATAGATTTTCACTAATTATAGGGGTCCTCAAATGAATAAAACTATGTAAGAATCCATCAGCGGATTGATAGTGTGGTTGAGGAAGAAAATATGGTGTGGGGCTACAGATAGAGGGGAGGAATTTTGGTTAGTTTGAGCAGCAATCATCTCTCGATTATTTCGGCTTGTCTTACATGTGCATCCACCAATGTTTACACTCTTTTGAGAATTGTATTGATTTTGGAAGAAGAGCTGCCACATGCAGCAAAGGTAGAAGAGGACTATCCATGATTCATGTTTTATCTGAGTTTATAAAATAATACTCTTTTAGTATTTAAGAAGAGCCAGAATAGACTGGTTTATTTTTTTTATGATTTCAGATAAAACATATAATAATAAAGGTATAATATGAAACATAGAACATTTTATTAAAACATTTATTTAATGTATTTCGTTGAGAAGGCGAGACGAAAGTCTTCAAAAGTGACTTCACAATGATCTCTCCTTTACTTCTCTGCAAGCTCCCAGAAAGTAATGACCCACCATTCTTCAGCTTGGTCTTGGAGGAGGTAGGTCATAAGTGAGACTCATATATTATCGGTGCATTCCATAGCTTCAAGAATGGAACTCGCATGCTTTAACCACTCCTTAACAAAGATAAAAAAGTGTAGTCCTCTGAAGATAACATGTTGAAGCATCTTATCTAGCACTAGTACTTCTTGCTCGGATACTCCATCGATGTGCCTCCCATATCTTTGGCGTATTTAGAAGTCAAACTCCCATAGGGATTCAAACTTATTGAAGTATTCCAAGATCCTATAGGTTCAATCAATTTTATTAGTTAAATTGGGTTGTTTATCATTCTTAAGGTTATTAATATAGGAGTTTTATGTTTGATCATTTTATCTTACTTATATAAGTATTTTCATTCTATGCCTTTTATTCTGAGCATATGATTATGGTACTATGGATGTAATTCAAGTATTTATTTAGTGTTTGTATGGTAGAAGAACAATCCATTAGATAGATAGGAATACAAATTCCAATCTGACAACTTATGGTGTTCTATGATACCAACTATGGCGCCCGCGCCCCGACAAGGCAAGTAGGGGTGGTCGGCACTTGGAAAATCCCTTACTTATCATTAGATTAAGTTATAATCCCCAATCCACTAATATGGAAAGGATGTGCACTATATAATAGTTGAACCATTCACTAAATAACACACATAATTATCAGGGTGCGGTAGAAGGAAATGACAAGTTTACATTTATTAAAACAATAATGCAAAAATAGAAAACATGCAACTCAGAATAAAGTATGTAGAAAAAGAAATACAATGACTATATGTATTATTACAATATTTTAAATAAGATATAAGTAGAATTAAAGGACACTCATCCTATCTTAAATAAAATAAGCAACCTAAACTAAGGCACCTCAGCTTCAAGTGCTCCTCCTCCTGGAACTGCTCCTCCATGGGTGCTAACTCCTCAAAATGCTTAGAAAATGATATTGTTGATTTCATAATTCCAGGACCCCAGCCAAAAAAGAGAAAAGTACTAGTTAGATATATTTTCTAATTACATTTTAGGTTATGAATTTTCTTGTATTTAATGATATCACAAACATCCTAAGTATTCTAGGAGCAATAAAGAAATAAAAGAAAATGGAAAAGCTATAATCATTCAATTATAATTTAAAGCAAAATGTGAGGTAAGCACATACCTCAACCCAAAGTAGCTGAAAGGTTAAACAATGAATATGTATAAAAGAACTACTAAGTACAATAAACATTCTAAGTAAATATGATCATTTCTATGCATGCCGAAGCTTAAACAAAAGCAATATAACCAAAATTGAAGTAACTTCAGCATCATAACAAGCTTACATATACACTAAAATTGAAATACTAAAAATACTGTAAACATAATACATGCTGAAAATACTAATAATACTAAAAATACTAAAAGTACTGCATAGATACTAAAAGTGAGTTGAATTGACTGAAACATTCATTATTGGACATGTGCCTGCATTATAACTGCTATAAAATCCAAATTGGCTAAGCTAGCCACTGTATCCAAGACTATAGTATCTAGCGTACTAATGCCTAGACCTTCAGGTCCACAAATTTTAATTGAATCATCCAGGATACTAATGCCAAGGCACAGAACTGCATTGCACTGTAAAACCAAACTATAGAGGCAGTCAAACTAGAACACATTCCACTTGCTATTATCTTTCTAAGTTATCTAGATTCTATTTGATATCTTATCCTCTTTATATTCATGACTTATGCAATTTCAAAACTTACAGAGAATATTCATTAGATATCCTATGTTTCTCCTGATATGTCACAATGTAAATACTCAATGCAAGGAAGCAAAGCATCAAAATAAGGTATAAATAGCACTATACAAAAAATTGTGATATCACTTGTTTTTTGATTTAATCCATTTTAATTAATCTGCTAAAATATAAGCTTAGGATCTCTAATATCCAACTATCCAGTATAAACTCAGAAATACGGTCCTATTAGATTTAAAATAATTAGAACTAATCAAGTTTTAATGTTATTTAATCAAAATCAAAATGTCATAGTTAATGAATTTAAATAGCCCAAGCCAAATCTTGATTAAGTTAAATCAAGATTGAGGGATTAAGAGTTAAACTCCAAATATTGGGGTTTAACCTCTCAATCCAATAAGTTTTAAAGACTAAGGTAAGGGTAAAGGATCAATCCCAACTCTCACGTACTATAGTTAGGGTTATCTTATTAAGTAAAGTCAAGCTTAATAAGATTGATCTAAAAGCTTATACTAGGGTTTAAATATAAAATAATCAAAATAAGGATGAAATCTAGAAATTAATAAAACTAATGTTTCATCCAATGAGTAACTCATTTACCCAATGAATGAACTCTAGCTTAAATCTACATCAATATCTTAAGGAAAGTTCTGAAGGCTTAAGGAAGAATCCTAACCCAAAGTTTTATTCGAAACCTAGTTTAATGAGCTTAAATAAGTTAATAATTATTCCAAATATCTTATATTATTGATTTTATTAACTAATTCAGGTTTCTAAGGGTTATGAATGCTAAAACCTAATTTTGGGCAAAATGATCATTTTGCTCTTACTTAAGGGTCAAAAATGCAACTTTTTGATTTAGGGTTCCAAGCTAAAATTTATTAAGGTAAAATGGTTACTTACTATCTAATATGAAGAAAGGTAATAAGTACACCTAAATTGGACAAGGATTAAGCCTTATGAGTTTAATTTAGGGTTGTAACTCATTAGAGGTAGTTTAGTAATTTTACCTTGGGAAATTCAAAATTTCTATTATACATATGTTATTTACTATCTAAGGATTATATATTGTCTAAGGTCACTTAATTCTGATATCTTCTTGCCAAGTTATGGCCAAAACAATATTTGGGTCAAATTTTGTAATTTAGGAGTTTTAGGAAAGGTCCAACAACCTAGCTTCTCCCAACAGTGTCCAAATTTAGTAAACTCAGTGACTATAGCTTTCCTATAACACACTGAGTGCAATGACTAAGAGTAGACCCAATTTGAACCCCATTTGAATAAGTTATGTGCTAATCAACTTTTAGGGAGATTATGGCTAACTAAGAAAACTCATCACCAAATACTAATTATTTTGGCAATTTATTATTTCTTAGGTTCTCTTGATCAAAATAGCATATTGGAAGGCCTAATTTGGAGTTTAAATGATCAATTTATAGTCAAATAAAGTTTCTAGAGTTTAAGGGTAATTAAAGAAGGAATCTAAAAGTCATTAGTCATATCCTACTCCAAATAGCAAATTTAACACTACCATAATGTTCTTGGCACTCTCCTGAGCAAAATGAGATATAACTTGCCTATTTTTATAGCTAAGGGTGCAAAGTTATGAGTGTTGGAAGATTAGGATTAATTAGGTCATCATTAAAGGTTCATAAATGTCACTATTAAAAATATGCAACAAACAGAATAAATGACACCACCATAATATTTATCATAAATTTCTGGTTAAAATGAGATATATATTTGATGTTTTTGGACTTATGGTTTAAAAGATATGAGTGTTTTAATTTCTGTAATTAATTATTTAATTAAACTAAATTAATTTAAATTATTCTTTGATTTAAACAGAGCTAATGGCTTGCACAGGCGGAGGAACCCACTACATAGCTGAGAAGTCATGTGGGTACCACAGCACTGCACGACAAATGAGAAGCAGTGGGTCCCTTCCAAGCTGTGCAATCGTAACATGCCACTTGTCGGCCCGAACGATCGACATCGTTGCATGGCGGGTCCCCCACCTTGGAGGCAGTGCTGGCCTGAAGCATCAACATGCAAGTTGGGTCCAGCCTGAATCGACTCATGGCAGGATCTACCTTACTCCTTGTCACGTACCCGAGGCACACGACTAGGGCACAACCTGCAGGGGATCTCCTGGTGTCGACAAGGTCAAAATGCCCATTGTAGGAAAGGTTTCAGAGAGACCTTATGAATAGCAGCTGGAAATTCACAGAAGGATGATTGTTTTGTCGATGAAGGCGAACCCTAGAAGACTATATACGAATGTAATCAGGATATCACTATGTGGCACTGTAGATTATCAGCAAAATTTGATCAATCTAACTCGTTAGAGTTCGATCAGACACAATCATTTAATAATCTTAGATATGAAATAGGCATGCAAAACAAGGCGATTAGGATTGCGTGAAAGGATGAGGATCGAGCATACCTTGATCGACAGTTGAGAGGTTTGTAGTTTGATCAAGATGCAAGGTCGAGATAGTGAGCTTTGGTTCAAGCTTTAGACGGTGGAACCGAGGCCAGAAGAGTGGTGAGGGTCTTAATGGAGCCCGATGGAGGCTCCAAGGGTCCCTGCACTCGCCATTGGTTGCGGCCGCGGCTCTGCGCGACATGCGCAGCGTGCGCAGAGTGGAACAAGGACGATATGCATGAACCATTTGATCGACCTGATCGAACGGTCAGATTCTTCCATTCGATCGAACGAGAGAGGTTGATGGTGCAAGTAGGAGAAGACGGGGCCATTAGAGGGATTTAAATAATAATTATATAACTAGCATTTTTATTTTTTCTTAATTCAAATTAAATATTTAATAGGCTTCTAAAAATTTCCAATTTATTTTTTCTATTTTTCAGGATATTTTAAATATATAAAAATACTTGCCAAAAATCCAATGACTTCCAATTACCTTGAAAATATCACCCATAGCTAATTTGGGGGTGATGAGCGTAATGGCGAAGTCAGATTTTTGATTCAAGGTCAATTTAAATAAGTCAATTTCTATAGTTTATGAAATTCTTGAAATCAGAGTTTGATGAATTTGACACCTGATTTGAATCAAAACTTCAAGGTGTGATCCTAATAACTATTTAAGAGTGATAGAATCAATATCAGGACTTGGTTAGTCCTAATTAACTAGGGTAAAAACTTTGGGTTATTACACGTGACATTGTTGCATCCTCAATACTCCTTCACAGACAGACGCTAAAGGTTATCTTGGACTGCCAAATTCACCGCTGATACACCATGCCATGGCCAGCATTCTTTTGCCACACCATCAGGGAGTCAAAACACTTAGATTGGATGTAGAAGCGATTACAGGGAGGCACAAGATTTCCATAAGGCTACTCCATGGAATTAGTCTAAGGCAGATGTTTAAGGATTATTGTGAGGAGTCAATTTTCCTCACAGAGTCCACCAAATGGATGGGGTTCGATTCCTACACCATCAATGTGGTGAGGTAAGTCAAACCCACAAGCTTACGAGGCTTAGAGTGCAGCCGATAGTTGGGTCCTTACTCAGACTCGGCTCTTGAATCAGCCACTAGCTCGATCGATCGATATGATCGTATGGAGCTAGCTCGGACCATGGTGACAATCAAAATAGGTTCAATTGGCCATGAGAAGAAGGATTGCATTAGATTTGGGTTGAATTGGTCCCTAGTGTTCAGTGAGGTAACTTTAACCTCACTGAGCACTAGTGTAGTCCAGACAGCAAGCAATTGTTATCTAGACTGAGTTTATTCAATCTCAAACACCTGTGCCGACATCCTATAGTACTAATGGAAGCTAGACAATATCTAGATACTATCCTAGAGTGATCAATTAATATTGAGTCCACATAACTCAATGAGAATAGGATAGTACCTAGAACTAGATTGCGCACACGGCTAAGAAAAATTGAAGCAAGCTGGAGCTTCTAGCGACTCAAGGAGTAGCATAGGGAGTCTGAACATTAGACTTAGCCCACTATTAGAGGTACACAACAGCTGGGATTGTCGGGAGTGCCGAGAGCTTCAGAGAATTGAATTGGAAGATTATGGGATGATAATGTGTAAAGGGGCTCACTGTGATTCTAAGGAGGTATTTATAGGTAGGGGGAGGTCTATGGATAATTTCAGGCTTAGAAGCAGAGCTGGGGATCAGGCAGAAGGTAAGGCAAGGTTCCAATAGCTGATGGCATCTTGTGAAGAAGGCAACCGACAAGCCATTTAACTTGAGGGTAGAAGAGGAAGCTTGAGATGTCTCCGTACTGCCATGATGCCTATAGAGGTTGAGTTATCAGGGGAAACCAGGTGCACGGGCAAACAAACTGGTGATGATGATTCACAGTGTGGGATTGTTTGGGACTATATGATGGATCGACCATTGGCTCTGGATGGTCCAGATACGCTCTGGCTATTTACTTAAGGGGATTAATGATTAGCCATTGGATCGAGGGAGTGATCTTACAGTTGATGATGGATCTTAGCGAGGGGGTGAGATCATCCGTCAGATCTGATCAAAGGATCTAACGGATGATCGGGGCAACTTACGGCAAAGGATAGATGCAGTTGGATTGCATCTCAGAACTGCGAAACAGTCTAGATGGATCAAATATGATTAAAGGCACAGGCTTTTTAATCAGATCCATTGGATCAACGATCCGGATGGTGCCCGCAGTTTGGAAGGCAAACCATTAGGATAGGATTGATTTGCAAATAAGTAATGTTAGGAACCATAATATGCAATTGAATAATACCTTGACCCCTTGGCCAAGGAAAATCCTAGAAATTAAAGAGCCAAAAGCTAAAGCTACGCAGGGCTCAGTCAAGGCATGCCAAAGGTGCTCAAGAATGACCCCAGAGATATGGATATTTTTGAGTCATTTGATTGCATAAATCAACATTGCCCTTGACCGGGTCACCTCACTTAAATGTCAATATGGGATTATTTTGCTGAAGATGAGAACATGCGATGCATTGTATGAGCACTTAAGGAGGGATCGTGGAATGTTGGCAAGATTCCCTCTCCAATTAGCATCGTGTAAGGTGAGGTGTTCGCAATAGCTGAGGCTTCAAATCAGCGTTCAAGTAGGCTTGGTAGGAACATCCTTCTACTAGTCCGAGTCCATAAAAAGGCTCAATCTGCTCAAGCTTGAAGTTTACTTCCTTCCCACGTACAAAAGTTTTTTGCCCTTTCGCATTGATTGCTTTGGTGAAAATTTCTTGTATGATGGTTGAGTAAGAATTGGTCAGTGAGCTGACCAAGCTTTTCCACCCTCGGTGAGCCACATCATTATGGCTCATAGCGTAAGCGAGGTTAAACCCCCTCTCCGGGATGAGTTTTCTTTTAGACGTTATCTGGATGAAACATTGTTCTACCTCGACTGAGGAGAATCTCTTAATGTTGAAATTGCCTCCAGAAGTTGAGGCTACTGCTCCCTTGCTCGCCACACTCTTTTTTTTGGGATGCCATTAGTATAGAAGATGTGTAGAATGCTCTAAATTTGAAGGCAAAATTTTTGTTAAGGTAAAGGTGTGTGATGATGCTCTCCACTCCTTTCAATTTATAAATACCTAAAATTTTGTTCTTCTTCTTTAATGATAATATAAACACACTTAAATGGCTGGTCAAAAGTCTTTAATGCATTCCAAAAGTGTGAGCAACAAACAGTCCTTAGGAAGGTAATAATATGATTCTTTTCAACCAATTTTTGTAGGTTTTAGCTTCCAAGGCATGTTGTAGCAACTTTGACCACATGGGAATTCCCTCCCAATCATTAAAGCCTACAATTGAGAAATTTTGCATTACATGTTATAGCTCACTATGGTGCATTGCAGTACCTGATAGTGCCTAGGTTTATGGATCAGAGGTGCTACGGTGCGCTACAGCATCGAATTCTGCTGCAGCGTGTGACAGACGGAAATACACATCTCCGTTTGCATGCAAGTATACGTGGTCTGAAGTAATAAGTGGAAAGTTTAATTTCCAGGATTTATTGATCCTCAGGGAACAAGTGTTCTGATACCAAGTTGTATTTTCTTTCACTAATATTTAGATGAAAATTTTGGTTAATTTTGTTGGTTCTAATTAGCGATACAAAAGACCTTAAGTAAAGTTACTAGTTTGATTAAAAGGAGAGAGTTGCGATTTCATTGTAATAGCTACAAGGGTTGGTGAGATGACATTATTATTGAGTGTATACCTTCGATTAATTTGCTTTATCAAATCAAGTGAACACCATTGGAATCGGAGTACCATCCAATTTCATTAGGTTCAATTTAGTGCTTAAGGAGAACTCTTTTGGGTTCTTCCTTAGCACATAAACTCTCATGAGATCAAGTTTCATTAATTAGAATTTTGACTTCCTATGTCTAGGTTACCAAAAGATATATTATATTTTAGATGATCTCTTAAGCAAGATTTCCATTTACCATGCATCATGCACTTCACACGCAGTTTAGCTAAATGGGAGGATGCATTGGGTCAATGGATTATGTCACATTATCCATTGAAGTTCCCAATGTCCTCTCATCCCTTCTACTTTGCTGAGCAGCAGAGCAAGGTTAATGGAGAACTTGGTTCTCAAGCGTCAATCTCTTGGGAGAGCTATTAAGGAAGGGTGCAAGTGAGCTTTAAGAATTTTGTCACATAATTCTCCGCTCTACTTGCACTACTTCCTTGTTCTTACCCAATAGATGAGTATTGGAACACAAGTTCTTTTAAACAATATAATTTAGAATTATGTTCATATAAGCATTCATTCAAACATTAAATAAAAATGATAAAAATGATTTTTTTATTATATTTAAACAATGTTATCACACATCATTTATCCCTTACATATTCTTACAACTACATCTCAACCCTCTCCAAGGGTTCTTAACCTTCCATTACTAAGTAAGAAAGAGCATACATACAAGGAAAAGTGAACATCGCCATCAGTTCACGGCAAGAAATAAATCAAGGGAGTTTAGGAGAAATACAAGGAATCACCCAGAGATTTTTTGAAGTTCTCTTGACTCTTCCTATACTGTCCTCTTGAAGCTCCACTATTCATTCTTTGCTGTCTTCAATTTCATCCTGTTCTTAGTCCTCTTTTCCCCTTGGAAAGTTCTCCCTCTTTGTCCTCATGCAACCTTTCTTTTTGGCCTTTGAATAACAAAAGTTGGAACCCTTTTAAGGTCTGAGATTGACCCTTAAATAGGGATGCACTCAGCGTCAAAGCTTTAAATATGTGACTCTTCCTTTTCCTTGACTTTAATCCAATCCCTTTTAATGTTGTTATTTATTTAAACTTATTAGGATTTAGTAGAGATTAAGTCATCTATTTTCAAGAGGCTGTGGAAGGCCAAAGGTCACATTTTTGTGGCCTTCCAAATGCAGCGATAATTGCTGTTCTAGAATTTCTGGACGTCCGTTGCGGTGCGCTGTGGCGCGCTGCGGCAGCAGTGTTCCAAACACTATTTCGTTGTGGCGCGCTGCAGCAACCACGTTCCAAATCCTGTTCCACTGCGGCGCGCTGTGCAGTAGTGCTCCAAACGTTGTTCATGAATGTAAGTTAGTATCTTCTTGGTTCGGTCACTACAGCGTCCATTGTGGCGCACTACAGCAGATAAACTTTCGGATTCACTATTCAATTAGTTTGTCTATAGTTTTATAAAATGAAAATTTACCCATTGCGGCGCGCTGCAGTGGATAAACTTTTCGATTCACTGTACAATTAGTTCATCTATAGTCTTATAAAATGAAAATTTATCCACTGCGGCGCGCGGCAGCGAAGAAGGTTTCGTAATACTGTTCAATTTCTCGTTTATAAAGTTTTAATAATTCATCGATAAATGACGTTGTGGCACGCTGCGGCACGCTATGGCTTGCTGCAGCCTACAGACTTTTGAACTACTGTTCAATTATTCATCTGTATAATTTTAATTTATCTTTAGTGACATGACACTGTGGCGCACTGTAGCGGTTTTCATTCCAAGTCTGCAATTCAGTTTCCAGGTAAAGTTTTTTTAATGTGCCGCCATGGGGCGCGCCATGGCGCGTTGTGGCAGTTTTGCCCCTGATTTTGGAAATTCAGCCTAGCAATCTCTTTTCTTCATTTTCCTAAAACAGCACCATTTTCTACTCAAAGTATAGGAATATATATGATAATATGAATATTTAAGCAATATATTTTTGCTATCAATTACGGATATATCACACCCCCATACTTAGTTTCTTGCTCGTCCTCGAGTAAGCTCAAAAATGTGATTTTCTAAATTTTGTTTTTGTCTATGGATTCAAAGTAATAAGCTAATGTATAATGCTTTTAGCTATCATGTATGCTCTAGTTAAGATTACTTCATGTCTCTAAGTTTCTACTACCCCTTCAGTCAAGTTCATATTTCTACACTTCATTTAGTTTCAAATCAAAATGTCATGCTTAATGTTTTAATATGGGGATGTGAGCCTAAAATTCGACCCTTAATGATGCAATTGGTGAGTCTTTGAGTGTCATGCCATGTGTGCCCCTTCTTATGATTCACAAGGAACATTTTAATAATTTAGGAGAGATATTTTTCTTCATCCTAAATGTTCAATTATTTTAGCTTGGGAGAGATATTTTTCATCATCCCTAGATTATTTTATTTTTCTCTTTTTGAAATTTCAGTATTAAAGGGAGAGCCATTTTTTTTCATCCCTTAATTTAGTTCCTTGTGATCATGAAGTCCAACTGTATCCTAGCACCTCAATTTCTCACTCACCTCTTGCCACCTTGGTTTTAGTTCTCAAATTTTCTCCCCCCACACCTAAATTTCAGCACATTTTGTTTTAAGTTCTTGATACCAAGCTTAATAGAGTCATAAACTGAATAAGGGGTGTATAACTTAAGTTCATTTTCCTCTTAATTTCAAGTATACCTGAATCCTAAGTTCCACCCTATTGATTTTGACATTGAACCTAGAAATATTTCTCATTTAGAAAATATTTTTCAAGTTTAGTTTTAGCAAAAATGAGGGTGTGCTAGATACGAAATTCACTTTATTAATAGAAATTAAAATCACATAAACAGAAAACATATAGAAAAAAAAAGCACAACCTTATTACACATCAGGCTCATCTTCCTCCCACTCATTGTGGTACATATAATCTGCCGGCTAGTCATCGTCCGGAAGTGGTTCTCCTGCAGGAGGGCACGACAACCTTGACCCATCCGGTCCTCCATGCAAATTCCACTCTTGGAACATTGTTCCAAGAATTTTATGGAATTCCATTTGGAATTCGAATTGCCAAGTCACTTCTCCCTTGAGGTAATGCATGTCATGCGCTAAGGAGATGCCCAAATTCTCACCATGCACCTGAGAGAAATTTGATATTTCATTCCTCAAGCTAGCTGTCTTGGCAGGTGGGAAATACTTTGCTAGGAATTTCCTTGCCAAGTTGTCCCAAGTCCTGATAGACTCACCGGGTAGAGAGCTGAGCAAAATCTTAGCTCTATCTCTCAGCAAGAATGGGAATAATCTCAATCTCAAAGCATCATCGGATACCCCGTTAAATCGAAAGGTATCACATATATCCTAAAAGTTTGAAATATACACATTTGGGTCATCCGATGCTAGCTCACTAAATTGATTATTTTGAATCATATTTAATGTGGATGGTTTAATTTCAAAATTATTAGACTGAATAAGGAGTCTAACAATGGGATTGGGAACTCCTTCTACTGTGGGAAGTGCATATTCTCTAAGAAGTCTGCTCCTAGCATTTCCTATTAGTTCTACAGGGCTTACTTCAAAATCTTCCATTTGTGTGTTTTGTTGATTAAGAATACTTGTGCTCTCCTAGCCCTAAGAATAGTCCTATCAATTTCAGGATTGCAAAAAAATTTAGCAAGATTTCTCTTACTCATGTAATTAAAGATCAACTAGCTAGAGCAAGTTATAAAAAAATTTCACCCAAAAATGGCCAGCATATAAAAAATTTTCAGCAATAATAATAAGCAATGAGAAATACTTTCAGCATTGTATCTTTTTAGAAATTTTTCTAATTTTTCTCACAAGGAAATAAATAAAGAAATTAATTAAACTATAGAAGAAAATATGCACAAATTAATTAGTTCCAAATCACTAGTTACTCAAAAATTATACTTGATACAAAATAAAACTGTTCCCCGGCAACAATGCTAAATACTTGACAGATGGAAATAAATGTTTGTGTTTGCATGCAAGTGTACGTGGTCTGAAGTAATAAGAGGAAAGTTTAATTTCTGGGATTTATCGATTCTCAGGGAATGGGTGTTCTGATACCAAGTTGTATTTTCTTTCACTAATGTTTAGATGACAAATTTGGTTGATTTTGTTGGTTCCTAATTAGTGATATAAAAGACCTTAAGTAAAGATACTAGTTTGATTAAAAGGAGAGAGTTGAGATTTCATTGTAATAGTTGCAAGGGTTAGTGAGATGACTTTATTATTGAGTGTATACCTTTGATTTATTTTCTTTGTTAAATCAAGTGAACACTATTGGAATCGGAATACCCTCCAATTTAATTAGGTTCAAGATTAGTGCTTAAGGAAAACTCTTTTGGGTTCTTCCTTAGCACATAAACTCTCATGAGATCAAGTTTTATTAATTTGAATTTTGACTTCCTACATCTGGGTTACCAAAAGATATATCATATTTTAGATGATCTCTAAAGCAAGATTTCCATTTACCATGGATCACGCGCTTAACACGTAGTTTAGCTAGATGGGAGGATGCATTGGGTCAATGGATTATGTCACATCATCCATTGAAGTTCCCAATGTCCTCTCGTCCCTTCTACTTTGTTGAGCAGCAGAGCAAGGTTAACGAAAAACTTGGTTCTAAAGCATCAATCTCTTGGGAGAGCTATTATGGAAGGGTGCAAGTGAGCTTTGAGAATTTTGTCACATAATTCTTCGCTCTACTTGCACTACTTTCCTTGCTCTTACCCAATAAATGAGCATTGGAACACAAGTTCTTTTAAAAAATATAATTTAGAATTTTTTTCATCCAAGCATTCATTCAAACATTAAATAAAAATGATAAAAATGGTTTTTTTATTACATTCAAACAATGTCATCACACACCATTTATCTCTTACATATTCTTATAAGTATATCTCAACCCTTTCTAAGTAGTTTTTAGCCTTCTATTACTAAGTAAGAAAGAGCATACATACAAAGAAAAGTGAACATCGCCATCAATTCACGGTAAGAAATAAATCAAGGGAGTTTAGGAGAAATACAAGAAATCACCTAGAGGTTTTATGAGAATCTCTTGACTCTTCCTGCGCTGTCCTCTAGAAGCTCCACCCTTCACCCTTTATTGTCTTCTCTTTCTTCTTGTTCTTGGTCCTCTTTTCCCCTTGGAGAGTTCTCCCTCTTTCTCGTCCTGCAGCTTCTCTTTTTGGCCTTTGAATAACAAAAGTTGGATCTATTTCAAGGTCTTGGATTGGCCCTTAAATAGGGATGCACTCAGTTTCAAAGCTTTAAATGTGTGACCCTTCTTCTTCCTTGACTTTAATCCAATCCCTTTTAATGTTATTATTTACTTAAACATGTTGGGATTCAACAGAGATTAAGATATCTATTTTCAAGAGGCTGGGGAAGGCCAAAGGTAACATTTTTGTGGCCTTCCCAATACAGCCATAATTTATGTTCTAGAATTTCTGGACCATCCACTGTGGCGCGCTGCAGCATAGTGTGGCGCGCTACGGCAGCAGTGTTCCAAACACTGTTCTGCGGCGGCGCACTGCGGCAACTGCGCTCCAACTCCTGTTCTGCTGCGGCGCGCTGTAGAAGCAGTGCTCCAAGTGCTGTTCTCGCATGTAAGTTAGTATCTTTTTCATTCAATTGCTATAGCGTCCACGGTGGTGTGCTGCGGCGCGCTACAGTGGATAAACTTTCAGACTCACTATTCAATTAGTTCGTCTATAGTTTTATAAAATGAAAATTTACAAGCTGCAATGCACTGCAGTGGATAAACTTTCGGATTCACTGTTCAATTAGTTCGTATATAGTTTTATAAAATGAAAATTTACCCGCTGCGGAATGCTGTAGCAGAGAAAGTTTCATAATACTGTTCAATTTCTTGTTTATAAAGTCTTAATAATTCCTCGAGAAATGACACTGTGGCGCGGTATGGCACGCTACAGCGTACAAACTTTCGAACTACTGCTCAATTTTTCATCTGTATGATTTTAATTATTCTTCAACAACATGATGCAGTAGTTTTCATTTTAGGTCTGCAGTTTAGTTTACAGGTATTGAATTTTTCAATGTGCCGCCATAGCGCGCCATGGCGCGCTGTAGCGGTTTTGCCCCAGATTTCGGTAATTCTGCCCAACAATCTCTTTTCTTCATTTTCCTGAAAAAGCACCATTTTCTACTCAAACTATAGGGATATATATGATGATATGAATGCTTAAGCACTATAATTTTGCTATAAATTCTAGATATATTAGCACGCTACAACGTCAAATTTTGCTATAGCGCGTTATAGCGTCAGACGCGCTAAGGTTTTGAGATGTGGCCGTAGTGTCTACTAAAAAGTTATTTCCTGTATTAACATTTTTTCAATTCTTCTAATTCATTGAATCAGGTTGCTAGTTTTTTAAATTCTAAATAAACAAATTACAACCTACAAACAACAAAAGTAAAACTTAAAATGGATTAGGTTGCCTCCCATAAGTGCTTGGTTTAAAATTATCAGCCCAACCAAACTAAGAGCTTAAACAACTAACTATTCGGGGGTCTCTTTTTTTAGATTTTTGAAGTGTGTTAGTGAGCACTAACAAGAGTTGTGCTCAAATCCATAACATCAAATTTCTCATTCTCTATTTCTCTCTTCTCATATTGGGATTCGAGGATGCCCTTTTTTTTTTTGCTTCCCCCTTCTAGTTTTTATTTTATTTTTATTAGCTCCTTAACACATCCTCTAGATGAGGTGTTCTTACTACTCTCAGAATTGTGTTCAATCAATTTTAGATTTTCTAGTTCAATTTTGCTTTGAGGTAATTCCTACCTAAGTTTCCTTCTCCAATTTAATTCAATATTCTTAAACACTGTGTGCATAAGGTCTATGTCTTCAGTTCTCCTATTTATTCTAATGGTCATTATTTCCCTTGATACATCTATAATTGCTTGGGTGGTTGCAAGGAAGGGTCTTCCAAATATGATAGTGGAATTCTCATTCCATCTATCCTATTCATAGATTATGAAGTCAATGGAAACTATAAAGCTTCCCAAAAACCCAACAACATTCTTAACCACACCTAACGGGGTTAATAAGTCTAAGTTAGCAAATTCTAATATTATAAGGGTGTCTTCCATTCCCCTAATTCCTAGCCATTTATAAATATAATAGGGCATCATGTTGACAAGGCTCCTAGATCACATAAGAGATCTATAAGAACCTCACATTTGATGAAATAGGGAATGTTCATCCATCCTGGGTCTTCACATTTTTTTGTAATTATGTTTTTATTTAAATGCCTAGCACTAGTTGTCCTAGCTTCCCATTCCTTAGTTTCTTCTCTCAATCTATCTCCCATGTATTCATTTTTTATATTATCAGAGTTAATAACACTTACCATTTCCCTGGGATTCACTTTTGTAGAGCTAGGAAGAGTTCCCTATCGATGAGTGGATAGCTATTGGGAAATTTGTCATAGCTAGACTTGAATGTTTCTAAGGGACACCTCAATCCCTTGGATTGAGGCATCATGACGGTCTATCATTGATAGACCTAAAATACGTCTGCGCTTGCATGCAAGTGTACGTGGTCTGAAGTAATAATTGGAAAGTTTGAGTTTCTGGGATTTATCGAACCTCAAGGAATTGAGTGTTTTGTTACTAACGTATATCTATGATCACTAATGTTTAAGCTATATGTGTATTGTTGAAATTGGTTCCTGAACAAGCACGACAACTCTTAGTAGAAAATAAATCTAATAAAAGGAAGAGGAGAGTTGGGTTTCTCCTACATGATATGATAGATAAATTATGTATGACAATTCCTCAAGCATTCATCATTTCTTTACTTAGTTTTAAATCAAGTGAACATTGTCCTTCTTAGAGTTTTAACTCAAAGACTTACAAGTTTAATTCTCGTGCATGAAATGATCATACAGTCGGTTCTATTTCAGCATAAATACCCTTATAAGATTTTAGATTTTTAGTTTTCCTCTCATCTCTTGATCATGGAGATGAGGGTTACGTAGTTAAGATCTTACAAGCATTGATTTCACTAAGGGCGTCACACGCATCATGCATAGTTTAGATGAGGGAATGATTTCATTGGGCTCAATGACTATGTCACCTCATTTATGAGCACTCAATCAATCCATTCCCTCCCTTTAGTATGCTGAGCAACGGAGCTCAATTAGTGGGTCTTAGCATCACACGCTTCAACTCTTTAGTTGATCATAGATCAAGGTGCACTAAGCTCAAGAACTTTCTCACATATTTTTAAGCTCACATGCACTCGTGAATCCATCATCAATAACAAAGGTGAGCTATGGAGCAAAAGACTTTTTAGTCCTTGAATTCATTTAGTCCCTTGTCCTTTGGTCATTATTCAAGTCCACAATAGTCCTTCATATTTCTTTAACAAGTCATTGAGTTCACAATTTTTATTAAAGCTTGAGGAAAATTTCATACATTATAGTATCTTTCATTACATGTGGGATTGCCCCAACCCTCCCCAAGGGAGGTTTAGCTCTCCATTACAAAAGAGATGAAGAAGAACACATACATGGATAAAGACCCTTTCATGATCAATTAAGAAAAATACAAGTCAAGAGTTTAGAAAATACTAGGAACATTCCTTTGGGAAGTTCTTCGGACTTCTCCTCTTCTTGCTTGTGGTTGCTTCTCCTAGGTTCGTAGTGCTGCCTTTCTCCTTCATCTCCTAGCAAGTGGAGTTCTTCTACCCTTGGAGAGTTCTCCTTCTCTTTTATGCAGCCCTCTCGTTACTTAAGATGTAGTGAGCCAAGTTGGGAACCCTCCTTAAGTCAAGAAGGGTGGTACTTATAGAGGTGGGCTACACTCTTCATCTCCACATTCAAATTCTACATTTACTTTTAAAATTCTACTGTCATGATAGCTAATCCAATTTGAGGGGTGAAGTGATTTCCACTTTTCCATTGTTTAATCTCCACACAGTCTCAAAATGTCAATTTTCCCTTTAAAAACGAATATGCTTCCAATGGAATGATGGCTGGAGACAAGGAACTAGTTGGGGGTCTTGTCCCAGCCGCATTTAATGCTCTGCTCAAACAAAAATTTAGCACGCTGTAGCAGAAAGTTTTTGCAAAATGGTCCACAGTGGCACACTGTGACATTCTGGTTTGTAAATTGATGATTCGCTATAGTGCACCGTAGAGCACTGTAGCGCGCTACAACGCTAGTGTTTTGCATATTGCCCTGCTGCAGCACTCTGTAGCGCCAGCATTTTGCAAAATGCTCCACTGTAGCGCGCAGTAGTGCCAGCATTTAGCAAAATGCTCCGCTGCAGCACGCTCTAGCGCCAGCATTTCGCAAAATGCTCCACTGCAGCGCGCTGTAGCGCCAGCGCTTCGCAAAATGCTCCGCTGCGACGCACTGTAGCGCCAGCGCTTTGCAAGTTAGACTGCTGCAATGTGCTATAGCAGATTTTTTTTGGAAAATTTGGAAAATTGTCCAGAATTGTTTAGATATGTTGGATAAGCATTTTTCCTGAAAAAATAGGCAAAATTGGATTAAGTAAGCAGTTTTAATATGAAAAATGAATAAAACTTTCCTTTATTTAAGATACGAATGATGGATTTATCAGTCGTCATTTCAGTTCTTTTCATATATTGAATGGTATCTACCTTGAAAGTGTTGAAGGTTCCTTCTAGGCTTGAATCTTGGATTTGCTAGTTATTATTGTAATTTTGCCCTTGTTTTGGTTGTGAAGTATTACCGTTGAAATTTCTAGTTATGCTATTGCTACTCAAGGAGAAATTTAGATGATTTCTCCATCCTGGGTTGTAGGTGTTGGAGTAGGGGCTATTTTGCCCATGGTTTTAATTTGCATTATTATTTCTTAGGTAATTTACTTGCTCCATGCTAAAAGGTGCGAAGGGGTTATTCAAGTTATAGTTGTCACTACTATGTTTCTGCCACATAAATTGCAGTAAAGTTTATGGGCATTATTTATGTTCATGCTCCCAATTTTCTGATTTAGCGCGTTTAGCTCATGTTGGAGAGCTAAATTTGATTAGCTCGTCAACATTATTAATTAATTTTATTCGAGTTAACACTTTTAGTAGGCCATCGGTGAGCATTGTTAGCCATTTCTTCTAATAGGTCGTAGGCTTCTTCATGGGTTTTGCTACTTAGAGAGCCTCCTATAGTTGCATCAATTAGGGTCCTAGTGGGTGCATTCAGACCATTATAGAATATTTGCACTTGCATCCACTGAGAAAGCTCATGATGAGGACAATACCTTTAGCACTCCTTGAAGTGTTTCCAACTATCATATAAGGTTTCTCCATCATGTTGGCAAAAGTCGGCTATCTCAATCCTTAACCTAGCTGTCTTTGCAGTAGGGAAATATTTGGCTAAGAATTTCCTAACCAAAACATCCAAGTGTGAATAAAGTCACTAGGTAGAGAACTAAGCTAACTTTTTGCTCTGTCTCTTAGTGATAAGAGGAATAGCCTATGTCTGATAGCATCTTCAATGACACCATTGTACCGAAATGTATAACAAGTCTCAAAAAAGTTGGAGATGTGTGAGTTGGGATTCTTTGTGGCTAACCTGCTAAATTGACTATTTTGTACCATATATAGAGTTGATGATTTGATTTCAAAGTTGTCTGCCTCTACATTTGGCCTAACTATTGCATGAGGGATTTCCCTTACAGTCAGTAAAGCATAATATCTTAAAGCTCTACCCCTTTGTTCTCTTAATCTTTCCATTAAATTTCCATTCAAATTATCCATCTCTTATTGTGCTTGATTTATAATTAATTGTTTTCTCTATTTTGGGGTCAAATAGAATGTTTGAACAATCTCTTCTACTCATGCAACCTAGATTTCTGCTTAAGAGATTGCAAATCACAACAAATGAAAAAAAATAGAACTAAAGGTATAAACAAATGTAATTATAGAAATAGGAAAACATATACAGTAAAAAATAAATAAATCTTTAAGTCACTAGTTACTATCTAGTTATCTTTAATACGAAACCATTAAATCATTTCTTGGCAACGGCGCCAAAACTTGATAGACTATTTTTGTTCATCTGCACTCACACGCAAGGGCACGTGGTCTGAAGTAATATTGGAATGATGATATCCGAAGATTTATCATCCTTTGGAAACGATAATGGTTTTGTTACTAAAGTTTACTAGAATTCACTAATATTTGAATGATGATTTGAGTTTGTTGATAAGTTGGTTCTAATCTTAATAAGCAAGAGTTTCTTTTATTGGAAACTACTTTTAGAGAAACTAAGGAGAGTTAGGTTTCAGTATGCAATTTCTTAAGAATTCATATAAGTACTCTTCTATATTAATTTAGTGTCGAATGAGATGAACGAACTATTATTATCAAGAGACATAATCTTCTCCGAGGTGTCCCCCAAATGCACTATGGTTAGCCTAGTGCTCAGAGATGAACATGTTAATGTTCAATCTCGGCACATAGGCTTTCATGGATCGTTGGTGAACAAAATCAATGCTTACGTCTGATAAGTCCAAAATCTATAACAAAATAAAGGAGAAATACATACAATTTCGTGTTAGAATAGCCTGCTTTGATGAGTTTTTCAACATTTTTCAAGCAAAAGAATAAGAAAAGAAAATCTAGGAAAACATAAAATTCTAGAACAAAACCATCGTAGCGTGCCTCAGCTCGCCATGGAGCGCCCTAGCTGCAAAAGAATAGATGGAGAAAATCAGAAGCGTTTCTGAACATCTGAAACACTACTACTGAAACGCGCCACAGCGTGCCGCTGCATGCCAAGTCGATATTCATGGAACTTAGCTGGAAAATTAAATTTTGATTTATCTGTCACAGCACACTGCCGCGGGCTTAACTCAAAACTTAATTGCTACAGCGCATCGCAGTAGAATGAATATTTAATGAAATTTAATTAATTCGCTGTAGTGGAGCTGATTCAAAACTCAATCGCTACAGTGTACCGCGGCAGATTGAAAATTTAATGAAATTTAATTGATCCGCCATAGCACGCTGCAGCAGGGGGCTGATTCAAAATTGAAGTGATACAGCGCGCCACAGTGGGGAAATGCTGAAACTGAGATGCTACAGTGCTGACCGCATTTTCTGCCAAAAAGTGAGCATTGATGACAAGGAAGGTTGAAAATTCAAACCAGTTGCCCTCCCCAGCTGTTTGGAACTCCAAATTATTAAAGTCCTGCTATGTCTCAAGGGAATATTGGAATAATCATAATGGAAACCCATTAAAATTTGGAGTTGGAAAGGGTGAGTAGAATTAATGGAAATGGTGCTGGAGCCTCATCTATATGAGCTACCATGAAAGACTTAGAGAGGGCTCCTCTCTTTGACATTCATTGATCATAATTCTAAGTTTGCTGTAATAGAAGAGAAGGACGCCCTCACCAAGGAAGGAAGAATAGATCCACTCAAGGAAGGAAAAGGAGGATTACCACCAAAGAAATAAAGGGAAAGAAGATAAAAAGGCTAAGGGTAAAGATCTAGTGAACGCCATGAAAGGGCAGTTCCTAGTATTCTCCTGAATTTTTCTCTTGATTTTCTCTTAGATTGAACCATGAATAAGTTCTGTTTCTTGTACATTTCTTTCTTATTTTCTATTATAATGGAGAGCTAAACCCTCATTGGGGAGGGTTGGGCTGTAGTCATGTGAAATGTATGGGACAATGGTGCTGTATATATTTTCTTGAAATGAAATAAAATATGCTTTAAATGTTCATCTAGATTTGTCCTTGTGAATGCATGTGGTGGAATGATTGAAAATCTATGTTTTATTAAAAAATGTTTCTAATAGAAATAATGCTAAGCCAACTAAACACTTCAAGCCTAGAGGGAATTCACATAAAGGTTCGCGCAGTGAACAGATGTTCGCTGAGCGAGGATTCTCGGTGTAAAACACCTCAGTAATGAAATGGAAAGTTGATTATGCAACATTAATAATCTTGTGCTCCATATCTCACCAATCAGCGTAAAGCTAGATATATGTGCGCTAGTGCTTAGAGCATTGTGACAAGCTCATGAGCCTAATTGCACCATTCCTTGAGCTCAGTCGAGAGGTTGAGGCATGTGAGCCAAGAGCCACTAATAGAGCTCTGCGGCTCAACAGACATGAAAGTCGGAAGAGGACTCATTGAGTGCTCATGGATGATGTGAGATAGTCCATATAGCTGTTTAAATTCACTTCCTTAACTGAACTGCGCGTGTAGCACGTGATGCTAGTCAGTGGAAAGCAATGCTTGTGTGATCTCCGAATTAAAAGACTATTTTTGTATCTTAGATGTAGGAGTTCTTAATATTTTTAAATACGATCTCATGAGTGTCTATGTGTTGAGATATAACCATAGTGTGTTCATCTCGTGCACTGGATTTGAACTTATCAGAATTAGAGGACCAATCTAAGGAAAATAATGTTCACTTGATAAATTGGTATGAAAACAAGTACATTATAAATTCAAGAATTGAATATGACACCGGCCCCTAACAACTAGAATGATGAAAACCCAACACTTACTTCTTTATCAAACAGTATCTTTAATTAAGATCATTGCATGGTTGAATTAGGAACCATCAAATCGAAACTCATTTTCTAAACATTATTAAGAACCAATATAACTTAGTATCTAAACCACCCGTTCCTTGAGGTAGATAAAATCCGGAACTTACCTTCCATTATTACTTCGGGACACGTACACTTGCGTGCGAGCGTAGATGAGTATTTTTTGGTATGTCAAGTTTTTGGCGCTGTTATTTAGACTGTAATTTAGTTGCTTCTATTAGTACAACTGAATCGCTGAATTAAATTGCTATAATTGCTCTCTTAGTTACTTAATTGAATTGCCAAACTTTGAACTGTATGAATCAGAGATATAACATTGGCATATTATTTGATCCCAAAATTGAGAGAACCTATTTTATAAATAAGCACGAGCAAATCCATTTAATAAGAAATCAGGTTGAAATGGAAAATATAAAAGCTAACCCGTTATGAGAACAAATGGAAAGAGCATTAAGAGATTATGCCTTGCCGAGTAGTAGAGGCATAACCCATGCGATTGTTAGACCAAACATAGAAGCTAATAACTTTAAAATCAAACCCTCATTACTTAGCATGGTTCAAAATAACCAATTCGGTGGATTAGCCATAAAGGATCCTAATTCATACATCTCAAACATTCTTGAGATTTGTGACACATTCAGTTTAATGGCATTTATGAAAACACTGATAAACTCTGACTTTTCCCATTTCCACTTAGAAATAGAGCCAAGAGTACGCTCAGTTCACTTCCTGGTGATTCTATTCGCACTTGGGGCGATTTGGCTAGGAAATTTGTAGCTAAATATTTCACTCCTGCAAAAATAGTCCGGTTGATAATTTAGATAACCAATTTTAACCAATTTGAGGGGGAGATTGTGGGGCCCCACACCCTCTGCGGCCATGCTAATACTGATATTAACATAATCATGAGGAGTTCAGTGCTCCAACTATGGCAAATCCCCAACTTAAGTAGAGTCAGGTATAATCTAACCCGCCTTAAGCAGAAGACTTATTACCTGAAATTGAGAACATACATCAACATATCAAAGTAGTGGAAGCATAGAAGCAGTATAACATAACATCCATCTCACAGCATAGTATAGAAAGGTAAATGCAATAGTAACTCAGCTCGAAGTGCAGAAAATAAATATATCCAGATTAAGAATTTATTATAGACTAAATATTTAAATCAATAGAAAAGAGCTATTATCCTCACTGTAGAAAATGAAAACTAACTAAGCAGCAATTGGAAGGTCCTCCTTCTGTCCAAGCTCCTCTCATGCAGAACCACTAACAAACAGCTCCAAATCTGACATTTGTCGGTATCACAAATGCCAGAGCCCCAACCAACAAAATAAAAAGGTTATAGTTAGACAAATTATCTAAGTATATTTTAGGCTTATTAAGTGAACTTAACATTTAAAGATCTCATATTATTACTTTAAACATACAAGTAGTTTAAGGTGGAACAAGCAACAAGGAACAGGATAATGATAAATAACATATTTATAACTAAACAATAAAGTATGCAAAATACATACTAAACATGAAGTTGAACAAGGTAAGGCTAAAATGTATAAATAATTGCAAGGTACTGAAAGTAAAATACATCCTAACATACTTATGATCACATGAATACATGCTGATTTTAATAAAAGAAAGCTATACTAAAATATGCTGAAATAAGTATACAAACTAGCATCCTAAACATACTTATGCTAAATAAATACTGAACCAAATCAAATATAAAAGTATGCAGAATTAATAAGTACAAGCTACTAAAGCATGTGGCAAAGCAAGCCGAAGTACTAAAACTAAACTGAAGTAAAAGCATGCCTAAATATAGTACTACCATGATAAAAATAGGCCATACAATATCTCTAAGCAAAAAGTTCAACATGTATCCATCCTAGACATCATCAGAGCTAGGTCAAAATTGAACTTATAGAATAAGATATGTATCCATCCTAGCTAAGTATAGAGCTAGGTCTGAGTCTATTCTATAACAAAACTGAAACTTTGGAGGCAAACTAAGCTAGGACACACCCTACTAAAATTAATGCACTGAATAAACTAAATGAATATTTTATGCTTTTCAAATACTAACTTATGATACATTATCAATATCCTGAGTTCACCTATTATGTCCAAGGAAAAAGGCTCAATATATAAATTGTGCAGAGTAGCAATAGTCAAAGTAAGCAAGAGACTCAACTAGACTTATGTAATATCCGTTGTTGTCTAATTTAATTTAGTCTAACTATTCTAAGAAAAATACAAGTTTAAGTTCTCCAATATTCAGCTATCGAGTATAATCTCAAATTCACGACCTTAATGTTAGCATTAGAACTTAACAAGTTCTAATACAAAATCAGATGACGACTATAAAAGATTAAATTAAATATATCAACGACTTAGTTGGTATATTTTATTCACTCTACCCAAATCTTGATTATGAAATTCTAGATTTAATGATTTTAAACTTAAATTCTTAATTGGGATTCAAATCTTGAATCCAAGGTGTTACCTTATCAAGGATCTAAGGTTCACACATAACCTTAATCTAAGGATAAAAAATCTTATAAGCTTAAGGATTTAGAAGCTAAGATCTTAATGAAAGGTTATTCTAATGTTATAAGATAAAATAATCAATCAATTAATATAAGAATCTACAATCTACTTTCAATCCACAGAATGATCATATTATGTTATAGATTGAATCAATCCTACGCCCACAAGGAGGTTTTAAAAAGGATTAGACAATTAATCAAATAGGGAATTCCAAATGAGATGATATAATTCAATTAGATGATTAAGGATCGAAGATCTAAGATATAAGGTTTTGATCACTTTAGATCTAAGGCTAAGAAGTCTAAGCTTAGGGTTCCTTATAAGGCACTTTCTTCTAGACTATAATTCATGAATAATCCTTAATAAAATAATTAGAACTAGAAACTCTAGCATTAATATTGATTAAGTTAATTTTTTGGAGGGTCTTAAGATCACTTAAGATCTTAAGAGTTACTTAAGGATTTTTAAGACTTAAGCACTAGGATTCAAGCATGAGGTAATAAAGCTTAATAATTGATGTTAATACATTTCATCACTAATTACAATCTCTCCACTGAAGTTTCTAGAGTTTAAGGATGCTGAAACAATATTTTGTCAAAAATGACCAAAATACCCTTGTTAAGACTAAAATTGGAAATTTAGGATTTAAACATTCAATTTGATTCAAATCAATTCTAATGAACCTGATATTGATTGACTAATGAAGTAAATAAAATACTTAGCTCAAGATTTGACATCAATATTAGTCTAATTTGTGCTAATTATATTTTAAGATTAATTAAGGTGATTAAGAAAATTATGGTACATTAAGATGATCTAAGCACATAGGAGAGTTCTAATACTCTTAAGAAATCATTATGAACTTGGTTCATCAAATCAGAGGTTTAATTAATGCTTAATTCACTAATTAAGGTTTAGGGTAATTAAGAGGTGATTAATAAATTCAGGACTCTTAAATTATTTCTAATATCTTAATCAGGTTCTCAATGGTCTCATGAAAAATCAGAGACCTTAAATATAATTTTTGAACATTAATTGAATTAATTATGAATTTATCAAAAATAGAAAGAGATTAGAAAATTAATTAAAATTTAACCATGGATCATCTATTTTATTTCATATTATTATTACTTGAATTTTTTTGATTAAAATAGTATATAGGATCATACCATTTGGATAAGTATTGACTAAATTATTTCATTAATTCATTTTGAATGTTTATTTAAATTAAACCATAGGGTATTTGATTTAATTCTATTTATCCATTAATTTATAGATGGAAAAATAATTCCATAATTCAGATTATTAGCCCGCCCTGAAATTAGAAAGGTGCGGGTCGGACCGGGACCCGGTTGGGCCGGCATTGTCGCACCGCGTGGGCCTGGGCTCGCCCGGCCTGAAGCGACAGCATCATCGCCCTCGCTCACCGCACGCGACGATGTAAAATTTGGAACCCTCAATTAGTGAAGAAAGGTTGTACTTATATAGGAGTCCTCCTCAATTCAAATTCTGCTCACCATCCTCCCTTTCTCTGTAATGAGTGAATACTCCACTTGAATCCTATCTTATTGTATGTAATAATCACTTATTTTGTCCATTTTTAATTTTTATAATCATTCCAAATCCCTTCTTTTCTCTTTAAGGATCTAAGTGGCAAGGGATATGTCAGCTATGAGACAAATTGCTTGCTAGAAGTCTTGTCCAAACTGCAATAAATGCTCTGAAAAGAAAGAATTTTGGTGCCCGCTGTTGTAGGCTGTAGTGCTTGAGTTTTGAATTATGATCCATTGTAGTGCATTTGAGTTTTGAACTCAATCCACTGTAGCGCATTGCAGCACGCTATTGCGCTTTATAGCGGTTGAGTTTCTAAGTTTCAATCTGCTGTAAACCGTTGCAACGCACTGTGGCGCGCTACAGCGGTTGAGTTTCAAATTTTCAACCGCTATAGTGCACTATAGAGAAATTGTTCTAGGCTCCAAAATTGCCACTTGGTTATTGTTGTCTGCTCTCCAGTCGCCGGAGCGCGTTGTGGCGCGCTGCAGCGATTTTCTCCCAGAATTGCAGAATTGCTGCAGATCTTGTTGAGCTTCTTATTTTTCAAAAAAATATAAAGAGTTGATCAAAGTAGGTTGTTCCCAATATAAAAGTGTATGAATTATTTTTTTATTTTAGCTATAAATTATGAACTCATCACACCCCCACACTTAGATTGTTGCTCGTCCTCATGTAAGATAAAAATAAAATTTCTTATTTCAAAGTATGAGAGTCAGAATTTTAATATCATTGTGAAGTTTATTGTTGTCCAAATGTTGTTTAACTGTAGTGATTCACAAGTCTTCAGCCACTAAATTGTTCTAAACTCAAGTTACATTCCTTGGTTGCTTGTCTAGTCTCTAATTTTAAGTTCGTAATGCTTGTTACTTTATTATGGAGAGGTTTTTTGGAATTCCTTAAACTAGTGAGGCTATGAGTGACAAAAAGTTTTGTGCCATATGTTCCCCTACTTATAAATCACAAAGACACACAATTTTCAGGAGATATATTTTTCATCATCCTGCTTCACTTTTTTCTTGAGAGAGATATTTCTTCATACCGATTTTTGTTTTCTTTCCTTTTTCAGCTTTAGGGAGAGGCATTTTTCTTCATCCCTTTTTCCAGTTCTTTGTGATTATGAATTCCTATAGGAGCCTTGCACACTCATTAGTTTACTCAATTATTTCTAATCACTAGTTTTGGTTTCTCAGTTCACCCCCTGACGCTTCGATCTTAGTATTGATCTTGTTAAATATTTGGAGACTTGATACAACCTAGGACCATCCCATTGTTTGGATGATTTGGTGGTGTCAATTAGTTTTGTCACTTTTTGTTAAGCAGATTTTGGTTGACATTTAATCTTCACATTGATTTTTTCATTACATTCATGGCATTGAAAAGTTCAGAAAATTATTCTTTGCAAACCATAAGAAATTGAGAGAATATGAAAGTCCATAATTTAGTTATTCAAAAAGGGCAAACCATAAAAAGGGAAAATAATAAAAATGAAAATAAAGAAAAGAAACAACCTATTTACTCATCATCTTCTCCTTCTTCCTCCTCTTCATCGCCCATGTTCTGGTAAGTGTAGTTCGAAGGACATTGGGCGTTTGGAATAGGGTCACCAATAGGGGGTTGTGGTAGCACCGATCCATCTGGTCCTCCATGCAAGCTCCAGTCTTGGAACATCATTCCAAGGGCTTCATAGAATTTTGGTTAGAATTCACACTGCCGGACAATTTATGCCTTGTAGAACTGCAAGTAAGTTGCCATAGCCTTCCCCAAATTGGTCTGTCGGGCGTATATCTACATTAACATTTTCTCAGAAAAAGAACAACATATGGACACTGAGGCATCCCTTTCTTCTCTCCTCCTCTTCTTGGACTACTTCTGTTCGTGGGAACTGTCATTCAAATTTGTACGCTCAAGAGGGGCACTATGGAGGACAATGACATCAGAGAAAAGTACTTTGACCCCTTGGGCCAAACAAATACCATAAACTATTGACCCAAAAGCAAGTGCAGCACAAGATCCATTCAGGGCGTTCCAGAGCTACTCAAGAATAATGCCGAAGATACGAATTTCTCCCGACCTTTGGATAGCACACATGAGAAACACCCTAGAATGAGTCACCTCGCTAAGATGCCCCGAAGGAATGATGAAGCTGGAGATAAAGACAAGCCAAGCACTGCTCGAGCCCGTGAGGAGGGCTTGAGGAATGTTAGCTAGATTTCCTCTCCAACCTGCATCATTGAGGACGAGCTCACTAGCAAGAGCTACCGGGTCATAGCAGCTATTCAATGACGGACAAGTAGGAACAATCCTCTACCTCCCTCAACCCATAAAATTACTAGATTTGCTCGAGCCCAAAATGCACTCCCCTTCCCCGTACAAAAACTTTACACCCTACCGAGTTGATAGCGTTGGCGTAAACTTCTTGGATGATGATGGGTAAGAGTTGGATTGGGAGCAAACCAGCTGCCTACATCCTCGGGGTAGAACTTGCTCATATTTTACAAGAAAGACCATCCCAAAACTTTTCTCTGGGATCAACTTCCGCCAAGAAGTAATATGGTTTGATCTGTGTTCAGCCTTGGAGAAAGAGAATCTTTTCCTATTAAAGGCCCCACTAGATGTGGAGGCCTCAGCTTTCTTGCATGGAATAGATTTCTTTCCGGATGACATGGTTGAAAGAATTCTAGAGAAAGGGCTAGAGTTGTTTGAGCAAAGAGGAGAATGAGAGTAAAAGGTGTAGAAGAAATCAGATTGGTGGAAGCCTTGCATCCCGTCCTCAAGGCCCTTGATAGCAAATCAGCATTAGGGCAAAGAAAATTCAAGTAAAAGATGCTCCTCTCATGCCATTAATGTAACTACATTTTAATTATGAAGGGAAGAGGAATGCAACTTTTTCAGCACTTTTTTTTGACTGCTTTGGATTCCCAAGGCAGTTAAGCAAAATTTCTACTACTTAATGCCATGTGCTTCCAGCTGGATGCCTTTCGCTACAACGCGCTGTGGCACGCTACAACATCTACAACTTGCAAAATTCAAAACGTATCAACACACGCTATAGTGCTCTACTGAGCGGCAAAATCCGCTGTAGCGCGCTGTGATGCTCTCTGGCGCACTGTAGTAATAGAGCTTCGAATATAATCCACTACTGTGTGCTGTAGCAATTGAGATTGATTTTAGTTCTCTGTAGCACGCGGCAGTGTGCTATAGTGCGCAGTGGTGGATCTTTCTCTAATTTTTTTTTTTTTTTTTAACATGGGTTGCCTCCAAAGAAGCACTTTGTTTTACGTCGTTAGCCCGACTCGTTTAGGAATATTATTATATTGAATAATTTGGAGGTCTCACTTTCCAGATTTTTGAGGTAACAGGGTGAGCACTGACATAAAGTGTGCTCAAACCCTTGGCCTCATCCTTCTCCTTCGGGATTACAACTTCCTCACACATAGGTCTCGAGGCTTCTTTCTTTATCCTCTGCCCTTTTCTAGTTTCCTCTTTTTAACAATCTCCTTATCTTCACCTCCAGATGAGGTGCCAAGACTAGCTTCAGAATTCTTTACACTTAGAGTAAAATTTTGAAGATCAAGCATTTTACATATATCCTTCTCCCGAGCTTTCCATCTCAGTTCTAATTCCATCACTTCTTGTTTGAAGAGGTTTGGCTTAAGATCTATCACCTTAGACCTACTCAGGACCTTGATGCTCATTAGGCTCTAACACACATAAATTATAACTTTAGTGCTCATTAGGAAAGGTCGTCCAAAGATGATGGTGGAGTTTTTGTTCCACCTATCCCATTTACACACCACAAAATCTATTGGGACTATAAAGCTTCCTAACCCACAGGCACATTTTGTACAATTCTCAATGGAGTTAAAGATTCTGGATTAGCAAATTCTAGTATTACAAAAGTGTACTCCATCCTTCCTATCTCAAGATGCTCTTAAATATAATAGGGCATGATTATTACTAAGGCACCAGGATCACACAAGGGATCTAAGGGTACCTCATTCCTTATCACACAAGGAATGCACAACCTCCCTGGATCTTCGCACTCAGGAGCGGTAAGCTTCTCATAGTCAGAATTTTTATCTCCTTCCCTAGCCATTAACTCTTTTTCAACTGTGTTACTATTTTTATTTAGGTCATCAGCCTCATTCCCTTTAGAATGGATAACACTTACCAATTCTCTTAGATTCACTTCCATAGAACTAGGCAAGGCTCCTTGCTAACGAGTGGTCAGCTGTTTTGAAATTCTCCAAATTTGTACTTCTATGTTTCTGAGGGATGCCTCTATTCCTTGGATTGAGGCATCGTGACGAGTGATTGTTTCTTCTGTCCTATGCATGAATTGGATGGTTTCAACCTTAAAAGCATTGAAAGGCTCCTTCTATATTTAAGTGTTGATGACTGAAATTATTCCCATTATAAAAACCTTATTTATTTGATGAACTTCCTCCATTGAGATTTCCATTGTCATTGTTGTTACTTTAATAAAAATTAGGGTGATTTTTCCACCCAGGGTTATAAGTGTTGGAGTAAGGGTTGTTCATGGAATTGTTGTTCCTCAAATAATTCACCTGCTCGGTGGTTGTGGGTGCAAAAGGGTTATTCAAATTGCAGTTTTCACTTGTGTGCTTACCCCCACACAACTCACAATAGGCTTCTTGAATATAATTCACATTCGTATTTTCAATTCTCTGATTTAAAGCAAGTATTTCATTTTGTAGAGCTGTTATTTGGTTGGTTTTCGTTACCTGATTTGCTTCCTTCTTTCCTTGATTAAGCTGTTCAGAAGGCCATTGATAGGTGTTGTTAGCCATTTCTTTTAAGAGGTCATAAGCCTTCTCTTGGGTTTTACTACTGATAGAGCCTCCAGCGGCTGCATCAATGAGTGTCATTGTAAGTGCGTTCAAACCACTGTAGAAGGTTTGAACCTAAATCCACAGGGGGAACCCATGATGCGGTCACTACCTTAAGTATTCCTTGAAGTGATCCCAGCTATCATACAAAGTTTCACTCTCCAACTGGTTGAAGTTAGTTATCTCAACCGAGCAGTTTTCACTGGAGGTAAATATTTGGCTAGGAACTTCCTTGCCAAATCATCCCAAGTACGAATTGAGTTGCTCGAAAGAGAGCTGAGCCAACTTTTGGCTCTATTTCTAAGAGAAAAAGGGAAAAGCCTTGGTTTAATTGCATCTTCAAAAATGCCGTAAAATCTGAAGGTGTCACAAATTTCTAGAAAGTTTGATATGTGTGAGTTAGGGGTCCTCCGTGGCTAATCCCCCAAATTATTTATTTTGAACCATGCTTAGAGTTGAGGGTTTGATTACAAAATTGTTACCTTTTATGTTAGGTCTAATAATAGCATGGAGAATGCCTCTAATAGTAGGCAAAATTCTAATCTCTTAATGCTCTGCCCCTTTATTCTCCTAACGGCTCTCTAGGATTTTCTTCAAAATTCTCCATAATAACTTGTCGTTGACTTAAAATTGCTTGTTCTCTTCTAGCTTCCAAATAAGTTCTTTCAACTTCAAGATCAAATAGGAATTCAGTATAGTTTCTTCTACTCAAAAAAAAAAATGCTATCATGAACAATTATAACGATTAAGTCTAACAGTTCAGCAAATTATAGGAAAGTAAACTAACAGTCTAAGCTACAATTAGTGAAGATATAATTACAAAAAAATAAAACTATACACAAAGGGAGATTTGCTTAAATCACTATTTACTAATAGATTGTCCTTAATACAAAACAGTTCACCATTCCCCGGCAACGATGCCAAGAACTAGACAGACGACGATTACACGTTTGCGCTTGCACGCAATTGTACGTGGTCTAAAGTAATAATTAGAAGTTAAGTTCTGAGATTTATCGCCCTCAGAGACCGATGTGTTTTGGTACAAAGGTGTATTTACGTTTAATAATGTTTAAACTATATGTTTTCAGTTTTGGATTCGTTCCTACTTAACAATGCAAAATTCTAAATCTGAGATACTATTAGATTAAGAATGGGAGAGTTAGGTTTCCTCCATATGAATTGATAGGGACTCATGTTGAAGAAGTATTGCTTTAAGCAACTTTTCACTTTCTTGTTGTCATGCCCAATAATCAAGTGAACATTGTATTCTTTAGATTGGTTCTCCAATTCCTACAAGTTCAAATCTTGTGCATGAAATGAACATACTAGGGTTCTATCTCAGCACAAAGATTCTCATGAGACCGCAATTAAAGTATCTTAGTTTTCCACGTCTAGGTTGTCAAGATGGTCATTTTAATTAGGTGATCTCATAAATATTGATTCCACTAACGAGCGTCACACGCTTCACGCGCAGTTCAGATAAGGAAGTGAATTCATCGGGATTCATGGCCTATGTCATATCATCAATGAGCTCTCGATGAGTCATCTTCCTCCTTTCACGTATGCTGAGCAACGGAGCTCCGTTAGTGGTTCTTAGCTCACACGCATCAACTCTTGACCTAGCTCAGGGTATAGTGCAGTTAAGCTCAAGAACTTCTCACATAGTTATAAGCGTTGACACACACATGTCTAGCTCTAATCCAATCGTGAGCTGTGGAGCACAAGACATTTATTGAAATGTTTCATTTTCAATATTTTTTTTTTCTTTAGCATATTTTCAATCATTCCTCAACATGTATTCTTAAGAAATTTCAGAGAGTTAATTGAATGCAAACTTTTATTCATTGCATAGGAAGTTCATCAACACTTTTTGTCCCTTACATTTCACATTGTTGTAGCCCAACCCTCCCCAAAGAGGCTCTAGCCTCCCATTATAACAGAGAAGCATAAAAAGATGAGGACCCTTTCATGATCTGACTAAAATAAATTCAAGAAGAAAGATTAGGAGTGTACTAGCAACAACCCTTACTGGGGTTCTCTGGATCTTCATTGCCCTTAAACCTTTCTTTCCTTCTAGCTCTTTAGTGCAATCTTTCCTTCTTCTTCTTCTTTTAGCAAAGGACTCTTCAAGCCACCTTAGAGAGGTCTCCTTCCTTTCTATAGTAGCCTCTAAATTCTGGAGATTTTCAAGTTAAATTTGGGAACCCTCATTTAGTAAAGAAAGGCTGTACTTATAGAGGAGTCCTCCTCAATTCAAGTTCTGCTCACCATCCCCCCTTTCTCTGTAATGAGTGAATACTCTACTTGAATCCTATCCTACTGTATGTAATGATCATTTATTTTGTCTATTTTTAATTTTTGTAATCATTCCAAATCCCTTATTTTCTCTTCAAGGATCTAAGTGGCAGAGTCTTATCCAAACTGCAATAAATGCTCTAAAAAGAAAGAATTTTCGGCTCTCGCTGCAGCGCATTGTGGCACGATGCAGTGCTTGAGTTTCAAATTATGATCCACTGTAGTGCTTTTAAGTTTTGAACTCAATTAGCTGTAGCGTGCTGCAGCGCGCTGTGGCGTGCTATAGCGAATAAGTTTTGACGTTTCAACCCACTGTAGCGCATTGCAGCGCACTGTGTCGCGTTATAGCAGTTGAGTTTCTAAGTTTTAATCAGCTGTAAACCACTGCATCTCGTTGTGGCGCACTGCAGCGATTGAGTTTCAAAATTTTGACTGCTATAACGAAATTGTTCCATGCTCCAGAATTTCCCCTTGGTTATTGATCTTTGCTCTCCAGTCGCCGGAGCGCTATGCATCGCGCTGTAGTGGCTTTCTCCTAGAATTGCAGAATTGCTGCAGATATTGCTGAGCTTCTTATTTATCTTGAAGCATATAAAGAATTGATTAAAGTAGGTTGTTCCCAATATGGAAGTGTATGAATTTTCCTTTATTTTAGCTATAAATTATGGACTCATCACACCCCCACACTTAGATTCTTACTTGTCCTTGAGTAAGCAAAAAATAAAATTTTTGATTTCAAAGTATGAGAGTCAAAATTTTAATATCAATGTGAAGTTTATTGTCATTCAAATGTTGTTTAACTGAAGTGACTCACAAGTCTTCAACCAATAAATGATTCTAAACTCAAGTTACATTCCTTGGTTGCTTATCTAATCTCCAATTTTAAGTTTATAATGGTTGTTACTTCATTATGGAGAGGTTTCTTGGAATTCCCTAAACTAGTGAGGCTATGAGTGACCAAGAGTTTTGTGCCATATGTGCTCCTTCTTATAAATCACAAAGATACACAATTTTTAGGAGAGATATTATTCACCATCTTGTTTCACTTTTTCTTGGGAGAGATATTTTTTCTTCATCCCAGTTTTTGTTTTCTTTCCTATTTTAGCTTTAGGGAGAGACATTTTTCTTCATTCTCTTTTTCCAATTATTTGTGACCATGAAGTCCTACAGGAGCCTTACACACTCATTAGTTTACTCAATTATTTCCAATCACTAGTTTTGGTTTCTTAGTTCACCCCCCACACTTAGATCTTCATATTGATCTTGTTAAATATTTGGAGACTTGATACAGCCCAGGACCATCCCATTGTTTGGATGATTTAGTGCTGTCAATTAGTTTTGTCACTTTTTGTTAAGCAGATTTTGATTGACATTTAATCTTCATATTGATATTTTCATTACATTCATGGCATTGAAAAGTTCAGAAAAATTATTCCTTGCAAACCACAAAAAATTGAGTGAATATGAAAGTCCATAATTTATTTATTCAAAAAGGGCAAACCACAAAAAGGGAAAATAAAAGAAACAAAAATAAAGAAAAATAAACAACCTATTTACCCCTCATCTTCTCCTTCTTCCTCCTCTTAATCGCCCACATCCCTGTAAGTGTAGTCCGAAGGCCATCAGGTGTTTGGAATAGGGTCGTTGATAGGTGTTGCGGTAGCACCGATCCATTTCGTCCTCCATGCAAGCTCCAGCCTTGGAATATCATTCCATGGGCTTCATGGAATTTTGATTGGAATTCGCACTGCCAGGCAATTTCTGCTTTGCAAAATCACATGCCAGTTGCCATAGACTTCCCCAAATGGGTTTGTTGGTGTAAATCCGCATCAACATTTTCTTTGAAAAATAACGGCCGGTGGACACTGAGGCTTCTCTTTCATCTCCCCTCGTCTTCTTGGACAGCTTCCGTTCGTGGGAACAGTCATTCAAATTTGTACGCTCAAGAGGGGTGCTAGGGAGGACAGTGACACTGGAGGAAAGTACTTTGACCCCTTGGGCCAGACAAATACCATAAATTAATGACCCAAAAGCAAGTACAACACAAGATCCATTCAGGGCATTCTAGAGTTGCTCAAAAATAAAGCCAGATATATGAATTTCTCCTGGCCTTTGGATAGCACACATGAGCAGCATCTTAGAATGAGACACCTCACTAAGATACCCTGAAGGCATGATGGAGCTGGAGATAAAGACAAGCCAAGCACTGCCCAAACTCATGAGCAGGCCTTGAGGAATGTTAGCTAGATTTCCTCTCCAACCTACATTATCGCGGACGAGCTCACTAATAAGAGCTATCGGGTCATAGCACGATTCAAAGAGGGCCAAGTAGGAACAACTCTCTACCTCTCTCAACCCATAAAACTACTCGATTTGCCCGAGCCCAAAATTCACTCCCCTTCATTGTACAAAAATTTTACACCCTACTGAGTTGATAGTGTTGGTGTAAGCTTCTTGGATGATGACAGGTAAGAGTTGGATTGGGAGCAAACTAGCTGCCTCCATCCTCAAGGTAGAACTTGCTCAGAATTTAAGGGCAAGACCATCCTGAAACTTTTCTCTAGGTATAACTTCAACCGAGAAGTAATCTTATTGAATTTTTGGTTAGCCTCGGTGGAAGAGAATCTCTTCCTATTGAAGGCCCCACCAGATGTGGAAGCCTCAGCTTCCTTGCGTGGAATAGATTTCTTTCTGGACAACATAGTTGAAAGATATCCGGAGAAAAGGCTGGAGTTGTTTTAGCAAAGAGGAGAATGAGAGTTAAAGGTGTAGAAGAAATCAGGTTGGTGCAAGCCTTGCATCCCTCCTCTAGGCCATTAAATACCAAATCAGCATTAGGGCAAGGAAAATTTAGATAAGTAATGCTCCTCTCATGACACTAATGCGACTACATTTTAATTATGAAGGGAAGAGGAATGCAGCTTTTACAGCACTTTTTTTATTGCTGTGGATTCCCAAGGCAGTCAAACAAAATTACTATTGCTGAATGCCAAGTTCTTACAGCTGGATACCTTTCGCTACAGCGCGCTGTGGCACGCTACATCGTCCATAGTTTGCAAAATTCGAAAGGTGTCAACACACGCTATAGCGCTCTGCGGAGCGGCAAAATCTGTAGCAACTGCATTGTGGCGCGCTTTGGCGCACTGTAGCAATTAAGCCTTGGATTTAATCTGCTGTAGCGTGCTGCAGTGGTTGAGCTCGATTTCAATCCTCTGTAGAGCGTTGTGGCGGATCTTTCTCAATTTTTTCTTTACTTGCGTTGCGTCCGAAGAAGCGCTTTGTTTTACGTCGTTAGCCCGACTCATTTAGGAATATTATTGGCTTGAATAATTTGGAGGTCTCTATTTCCAAAAATTTTAGGTAATAGGGTGAGCACTGACATAAAGTGTGCTCAAACCCTTAACCTGATCCTTCTCCTTAAGGATTACAACTTCCTCACACTTAGGTATGGAGACTTCTTTCTTTTTCCATCACCCTCTCCTAGTTTTTCTCTTTTTAACAATCTCCTTATCTACACCTCCAGATGAGGTTCCAAGACTAGCTTCAGAATTCTTTTCAGTTAGAGTAAAACTTTGAAGATCAAGCATTTCACATATATCCTTCTTCCGAGCTTTCCAACTCAGTTCTAATTCCATCGCTTCTTATTTGAAGAGGGTTGGCTTAAGATCTATCACTTCAGACCTACTCAGGACCTTGATGCTCATTAGGCTTCGACACACATCAATTATAGCTTTAGAGCTCAATAGGAAGGATCGTCCAAAGATGATGGTGGAATTTTTGTTCCACCTATTATAACAACCTTAGGTTGGTACCTTGCTAATCTATAGTCTTAGTAAATATTTATTTTGATCCCATTGCTTTTAGAACATCAAATAAAACCTATCCTGAAAATTTGAAGTCCATTGGACTTCTCTAAGTCCAAAAATAATATTTTGATCAGTCTAGATGCTCTAGTCTAGACCCAAAATATTTTGATCTCAAAATTAAATTTTGATTATATTTTTGAATTCCTCACCCCCAAATTAGGTAAAGGTGAAAATTTGGTGCAATTTAGAAATAATTTAGGCCATAATTTACATTTAATTAAAATGGTCTAATTGCATAGAAGGGTTTCCAGCAATTTGATTTTGCAAATTTACCCTTATACCCGAGTGAACGGTCGGGATCCGCCGTGCGGACCGCAGGTGATCCGCTGCGGATCCCGGGTCACGCGATAGCGGTATCCCACAAATCTAGCCATCACGCTCTTTCAATCAACGGTTGAGATGTAATCCTGCGGAACCACGGATCGATCTACCCAACTGATCCTACAGCCCGGATCACTACGGCGATCGGCCATTAGGATCTGAGTGATTCGAGCCATTCTGCCATCTGATCGATAGATCATAAGGCATCCGAGGGTCCCTGCACTGTGAGCCTTCGTGCCCACTCCCTCGCGCCCCCGAAAGGAGGTTTCCCCCATACTGCCAGCTGCCGGCCTTGTCCCCCACTCGTGCCTCCAGCTCAGCAAGTCGTTGCTGATCCTCCCGTAATGGCTAGGTAACCCAATTGGGCCTCGTGGCCCGGCTGAGCTCGAAATGGAATTTTGAGAGCTCGAGCATGGCCCGACCTCTCGGGTCTCCCCAGCCCGAGCCAATGGCTCTAGAAGCTTCCCCATTCAATGCTGAGGCCATAAATAGCCTCAGTATTCCACCCTTTGATCCTTTACTGATCAATTGGAGTCGAGTTATCTTCCGCCATTTGCAAGCTTCCATTGTTGTCTGTCCAAGCTCCCCATGTGTCCAGGCATGTGTACTGCTGATAGAAGAGTCTCCTGGTGCTCAGGAACTCTTAGAGAAACTTCAGAAAGCTCAACTAGCCCGGCATTGCCCCCCATGATGTTTGCAAGTCCCTCAGTAAAACCAGGTACCCCAGCTTGCTGGTTTCGAGCCAATGAGGCTCGAACCTCCTTCCATTCGATTTGTATCCTCATGTATTGTCAATTTGAACCTAATGTGATCATAGCTAGGACTTAAGTTAACCCCGATCAATCGATACGATCGATCTGGATAAGCCCCTTAAGGATCACCTCGGTCAAGTAAGGACCTGGCAATCCAAGCCATCCCAGGCCCTCAGACCAGAGGGCTTCACTCCGTCTCACCTTCCTAAAGGTGTAAGGATCGAGCCCTGGGTTTGGCGAGGTCTATGTAGAAGAATTGTCTCCCCACGGTAGCTCTATGGCAAAGCCTCTCGGGTGACTAAGGTCTGGGCTAACCTGACCACCTCATAAGGGGTAAGGGGTTCAATCGAAGCGTCTTGCCCCACTGATGGTGTGAGGATTTATTTGTGGTCACGGAGTGGCCGCAGCGCTCAAAATTTCATTGTGGAAGCCAACCCTAACTCCTAGGGCATCCGGGAAGAAGGGTTGGGGATGATGGCACTGTACGGGCCGGGTCAGCCCATGACCCACGTTGCGCGACAGTGCCGGGTATCTTGGGCCCCGGTCGTCACGTGCGGTTTGGCTAATGGGCCGAGCCCATTTATATTAAATTTGATTAATTGGAATTATTATCCTTAAGGAAAATAATCCAATTAAACTAATAATAGGAAAATTAAATTAGAAAAATACAGAATGTTTTATTTGAATAACTTTTAATCCACTGGTCCAAATCCTTTGATATCGTATATGAAAATGATCAAAAAATCCTCAGGAATCTGAATATAAAATAAAATTGCACATCTATTTGTTAGATTTTAAATTGTTGCCTAATTATTGTAGATCTTAATTATGGTGAATTAGCAATTATACTTAACTAAATTGCATGTTAGGGTGTCATTAGCTTGCTTATGATGAGTAGAGTGCATGTGCTAAGTGAATTATTTCTCTAATATCTGTATTTCAAATTATGCCCTAATTTTGTTAAACCATGGTTAGTGAATATCAGGGTTTGTAATCAGTGGATCTTAGCAGACTTAATCTCTAATTGATTGTATGGTAATGTAGAACTTGTATGCCAAGTTATATGGAATTCTAATGGTTAGATCTAAACTTATGTGCTAATCCCTTTTAGATTGAATCAGGGTTTAATTAACACTAAGTGTTCTCTGTTCTCTGAAAATTTCCTATTAATTTGATGCATAACAGTAAGCTAGATGTATTGAAATCATTTATGCAAAATTATGATGTGCAAATTGAACAAATCAAAGAAATGGGAACTTAACCCTCTTAATTAATCTTAAGAAATCTTAAGACTTTGATCAAGCTCTTAAGACTTGATCTAGGTCTGAGATTTCCACCAATAACACACTCTTAACTCATTGATTTGACATTGATCATTAATCAAACACATGATCTTAATTGAATAAGAATAGGGGTCAAACCTAAATCTACTTAATTAAGGTCCAAACCCTTAAAAACCTTAACTAAAGTGATTTGATTATAAGATAGTTAACTTGACAATTCTCCAATAATACATCTGATTTTATATTGACCTTAAACATTTGAATTAGATGTGATAAGGTTATTAATAAGGCCATATGATTGCTTAGTTTGAATCTAACCTTTAGATCCTTGATTTTTCTCCTAAATAAGACCATTAGCATTAGAAGATTAAGATAATCATATTGATTGAATAAGTGATCTAAAACTTTAATAACATTCTTGATTTAAATCCCATAATCTTTGATTAAGTTGTGATCAGATGACTTAATCATCTGATCTAATCGTTCTAAACCTAACTATGAAATATGACCTAAAATATTAATATCAGAATTTAGAATGGGAGATCTTAAGCATCTCTTCATAAGATCGCTTTGAAATATTTAAAAGACTTAAATTACATATATTTTGAGGTAGGGGAACTTGTATGACTCATTGAGGTAGAAGCTTAGATGATCCCTAAACCTTAGAATTGATCTTAATCTCTCGTGGTAGAAACCACTTAAGACCTTAGAATGATACTTCTCCTTGTGGTATAATCCATGTTGAGTGTCCTTGATCATATTTTAATGAAACCTTGTATAGGACTTACCTATTTAGTATAGGCCTTTATAGTCTTGATCATTCCTTGATTTATTAAGTAGACTTATTTGAACCTGATTATTGGAAGGTGTAGTATAGTATACCCATATTACTGGTTCTCCAGTAGTATTTGGGATTGGTTGATTCACTCTAATAGGGACTTATGAGCAGGTGCTATCCTGCGAGATTAGACGAATACAGTCCGTTAAAATAAATGATTCAAACCTAAGAGTGTTTTAAATGGGTATTCATTTCTTAGTTTGATTGAAATACAAATTGACGATGGGCAATGCCTCCTAGCGAAGACCACTTCAATAGGTGTGGCTCAAACAAACTAAGTAATGAGACTCACCTTATTTAAGAAACTAAGTATGGTGGTGAGTAAGTGATGAGAATCACTTTTCTTGCAAATGTGCTGAATATGTGTATACGATCATCCCATCTAGTGATCTTTAATTAAATCTACAACTTTAACCAATTATCGTTCTAGAAGCTAGGAGACAGAATCCTTTTAGCAAGATTCAGCATAGTGGAGACTTAGAATTCATTACCTGCATTCCAAGTTTTCATGGATTTCTAGATTTTATCCATATAGCATAGAAGCATGGGCATAAGCATAAGCAAGAGCTTGAAGCATCATCTCAGTAGTGACACATGAGTATCAGTGAAACATTATGGGTTACAGAATGTTACATACATAGATTAGGGAATTTTAGGGTGCATTAGCATCACCGTACTGTCTTCCCAACTGGGTGTATGTGTACATTGGATTGTACTACTCATAACCTTTCAGTGATAGTTCTGTTACATATCCGTGATATACCATACTCTGGCATATTTGGTACATCTTTTCAGTGACATATAGTACATCATTTGAGATTCCTTTCATATTGATTTTTGAGCATTTAATGCTTTTGTTTACTTTCAGTATTTTGCTTTTGATGCAGTTTAACTCTGTTTAGTCTTTACAGTTACAGTTACTTAGCGTTTTTCTCAGCTTTTCTTCAATTTTCTTTACTTTACTGTCTACTGCATTTACTTTCTTGCTATATAGTTAGTTGCGATGTGTTAGACTTCTTGTCTAACACGGGGTACTTTTAGGATCCAGCAATTTTCTAGATCCCGAGCAGCTTGTGGAGACAGGACAGGAGGACTTGTAGGAGATCCAGGAGTAGTAGGCGGAGCCCTAGAGGATCTGTCTGCCTCCTTTTACTTCTTGCCCCATTTCTGTAGACTTTACATTTCACATGCTAAATCAATTTGTAATAACTCTGGATGTACTTTTTCTTTTTTTTCTGAGATGAATATTTACATACTGCTCTGTGGTGAATGTATTCTGGATGATATGCTTTTAGCTTTCACACTCTATTATACTACTATACTTAGTATTGTGATGTGATCAGTATACTAGAAATGCTAATATATATTCATAACATATATTAGATCCTTACTTGTTTCTTTAAATCCAATATGCGGATTAGCCTACTACTCAAGATAAGTATTCTACTCTTATCTTAAGTATTGGCTCTTGATCCTACTCTTAAGTTCGAGTCAGCAGCCTTCAGTATGACTCAATCTTTTAGCCTATTCGGGAAGATGAGTTTTGCTTGTTCTCATCCTCCCGAGTAGCGCACCGCTTCGCCGCTGATTTTACTATTTGTAAACCTTTTTTGTGTGCGCGGCGATGGGGCGGAGCGCTACACCTATCCCATTCACACACCACAAAATTAGTTGGGACTATAAAGTTTCCTAACCCCACAGGCACATTTCGTACAATTCCCACCGGAGTTAAAGATTCCAGATTAGCAAATTCTAGAATTATAGAAGTGCACTCAATCCATCCTACCTTAAGATGCTCATAAATATTATAGGGCATGATATTTATTGAGGCACCAAGGTCACACAAGGGATCTAAAAGTACCTCATTCCTTATAACACAAGGAATGCACAACCTCCCAGGATTTTTGCACTTAGTAGTGGTTAGCTTCTCGTAGTCAAAATTTCTATCTCCTTCCCTAGCCACTAACTCTTTTTCAACTGTGTTACTATTTTAATTTTGGTCATCAGCCTCAATCCCTTCAAATTGGATAACACTCACTAATTTTCTTGGATTCACTTTCATAGAACTAGGCAAGGCTCCTTGCTGATGAGTGGTCAGATGTTCTGAAATATTCCTAAGTTGTATTTCTATGTTTCTGAGGGATGCCTCTATTCCTTGGATTGAGGCATAATGATGGGTGATTGTTGCTTCTGTTCTATGCATGAATTGGATGGTTTCAGCCTTAAGAGCATTGAAGGCTCCTTCTATGTTTGAGGGTTGATGACTGAAATTATTCCCATTGTTAAAACCTTGTTTATTTGATGAACTTCCTCCATTGAGATTTCTATTGTTATTGTTCTTACTCCAAGAAAAATTAGGGTGATTTTTCCACCCAAGGTTATAAGTGTTGGAGTAAGAGTTGTTCATAGAATTATTATTCCTCAAATAATTCACCTGCTCTGTGGTTGAGGGTACAAAAGGGTTATTCAGATTGTAGTTTTCACTTGTGTACTTACCCCCACAACTCACAATAGGCTTCTTGAACATAATTCACATTCATATTTTCAATTCTTTGATTTAATGCAAGGATTTCATTTTGTAGAGCTGTTATTTGGTTGGTTTCCGTTACCTGATTTGCTTCCTTCTTTCCTTGATTAGGCTGTTCAGAAGGCCATTGATAGGCATTGTTAGCTATTTTTTCTAAGAGTTCATAATCCTTCTCTTGGGTTTTACTACTGATAGAGCCTCCAGCTGCTGCATCAATGAGTGTCATTGTAAGTGCGTTCAAACCATTGTAGAAGGTTTGAACCTAAATCCACAGGGGGAACCCATGATGCGGTCACTACCTTAAGCATTCTTTAAAGTGATCCCAACCATCATATAAAGTTTCACCCTCTAACTGGTTAAAGTTAGTTATCTTAATTCTCAACTGAGCAGTTTTCACTAGAGGTAAATATTTGGCTAGGAACTTCCTTGCCAAATCATCCCAAGTACGAATTGAGTCGCTTGGAAGAGAGCTGAGCCAACTTTTGGCTCTATTTCTAAGAGAAAAAGGGAAAAGCCTGAGTTTAATAGCATCTTCAAAAAGGTCATAAAATTTGAACGTGTCACAAATGTCTAGAAAGTTTGATATGTGAGTTAGGGTCCTCCATGGCTAATCCGCCAAATTGGATATTGTGAACCATGCTTAAAGTTGAGGGTTTAATTTCAAAATTATTAGCTTCTATGTTAGGTATAACAATAGCATGGGGAATGCCACTAACAATTGGCAATGCATAATCTCTTAATGCTCTACCCCTTTGTTCTCTCGAAATTCTCCATAATAGCTTGTTATTAACTTAAAATTGCTTATTCTCTTGCAAATAAGTTCTTTCAATTTCAGGATAAAAAAGGAATTCAGTACAGTTTCTTCTTCTCATACCAAAAAAAAAAGCTATCAAGAACAATTATAGCAATAAAGTCTAACAGTTCAGCAAATTAAAGGAAAGTAAATTAACAATCTAAGCTACAATTAGTGCATTTATAATTACAAAAAAATAAAACTATACTCAAAGGGAGATTTGTCTAAATCACTATTTACTAATATATTGTCCTTTGATTAATCCATAAATTATATATAAATAAAGAGGAAAGCTCATATATGTAAGATCTTTATGCTGTTACTAAAATCAATTTTTTTTATCTTTTTCAGGGAAATGGAATCCAAAGGAGTTCTAAGGCATTTCTGCAGGCTTTTAAAATTTACTAAAGGAAAACCACTGCAGCGCGCGACCGCGCGCCGCAGCGGGTTGCAGCGGAAATATCTAAACTTTATGAAAATTAATTGAACAGTGTTTTTCGCGGAATTCACTGCTACAGCGCGCGGTCGCGCACTGCAGTGGTTTATAGCGGAAATGCTTGACTTTATAAATCGGGCTGCCCAACTAATTGAACAGTGTTTTTTTGCGGAATTCACCGCTACAACGCGCGGTCGCGCGCTCCAGCGGTTTATAGCGGAAATACTTGACTATATAAATCGTGCCGCCCAACTAATTTAAAAGTATTTTTTGCGGAATTCACCGCTACAGCGCGCGGTCACGTGCTGCAGCTGTCTGCAGCAGAAATACTTGACTTTGTAAATTGGGAAACTAATTAATTGAATAGTGTTTTTCGAGGAATTCACCGCTACAGCGCGCGGTCGCGCGCTGCAGCAGTCTGCCGCGGAAATATTTCTAACTTTATAAAACTAGGAAAAAGAACTAATTGAATAGTGTTTGCGGAATCGACCGCTCCAGCGCGCGATCGCGCGCTGCAGCGGTCTACAGTGGGGGACTTAGCTAAGATACTAGGGACCAGGGTATGCTAAAGCATACCGCAGCGCGCTACAGCGTGCTACCACGCGCTGCAGTGACTTGCCGAATTTTTTCTCAGACACTGCATTTAATGCGGCTGGAGACAAGACCTCTATCCTGAATTTGGTCTCCAGCCGCCATTTCCTGCAGCAGCCATTTTTTGTTTAAAAGGGAAGCTTTGAGGTGATGTTTTGGGTAAAGAAATGAGATTATTGTCACCTCACCATTAATGGAAAAATATTGTAATGATGAATTCAGAATTATTTATGGAAAATTTGGTTGCAAATGAAGAGGAGAATTCAACCTCCCCCCTCCTATAAATACGCCTCCTCTTGACTAGAGGAGGGTTCACAATTTTAGAAAAAATCTACTAAGTAAGGAGGAGAGCCAAAGGAAGAGAGTACTCCCCAAGGGTGGCTAGGCAAGCTTTTGCAAAGGGAGAAGAGGAAGAAGACATCACTAACAACCTAAGGAGAGGATAATTAGAAGGAGAAGAAGAATTCTGGAGAACTTTTACGGAGCATTCCTAGTATCTTCTAAACTCAATCTTGTATTTTCTCTTTCGTTGACCATGAAATGATCTTTATTCATGTATGTGTCATCCTTATTTTCTTGTGTAATGAGTAGCTAAACTCTCCTTGGGGAGGGTTGGGATGAAGTCCCATTTTGCATGATGTAATATTGATGTATGAATATTTTCCCTCAAGCATAATATATTTGTGATTTTAATGCCTTACTTAGAAATTTTCAACTAATTAGTCTTGATGTATATATGAGAAAAGAACTAAGAAATCCAAGATCTAATTGTCTTGTGCTCCTTAGCTCACCTTAGGTTGGATGCTAGATTTTGAGTGCATGAAAGCTTAGAACCATGTGAGAAGGTTCTTGAGTGTGGGGCCCCCGTACTGACAACAAGGAAGTACGGTGCTCCAACTGTAGCAAACCCCCAACTTAAGTAAAGTTAGGTAAACCCAACCTGCCTTAAGCCAAGGACTTGTCACCAAGTACTATAACATTCATCAATATATATATGTAAATATCAAAGTGGCGGAAGCAATAGGCGAGTAGTAACATCCACAAGCATACATAGTAGAAAGAGGGAAAACAATATAGTAACTCATCGAAATGCAGAAAAGAAACACATCCAGAATTAATTATTACAAACTGAATTTTAAAGAGGATGGAAATGTCTCTCAATCTCACTGAAATAAAATACAAGATCTATCTAAACAGCAGCAGCATGATCCTCCTCCTGAACCTGCTCCTTTTCTTCGACACTCTGCCCACGAACACGTCCGAATTTGACATTTGTCAGTATCACAAATGCAGGGCCCCAGCCAACAAAACAAAAATGTTACTGTTAGACAATTATCCCTAAGTACATTTTAGGCTATTTTAATGAATTGAATATTTTAAAAATATTATATTTAAATTAGCTAAACATGCAGATAGTAATAGGTGCAACAAGCTATGAAGAGATGGTAACTATAAACTATCCATTTATAGCCAGCAACTAGTATGAAGAATGATATACAATGCACAATAAATAAGGTGAGGCTAAAAGCTAAAAAGAACAGCAACTACATTACAATTCTGAACCTAACATGCTTATGATCATATTAACCCATGTTGGGTATATAAAGGAAATACGAGTACTGAAAGCATGCAATTCTAGCATCCTAAACATGTCAATATATATAAGTAAACCATATGAGTATACATACAACATACCAATTAAGAAAAGGAAAAGGAAAGGCCACTGAGACATGTGGCAAAAGCAAAGCAATCTATGTAAAGCCACTGAGACATGTGGCAAGCGAGCTAGTACTGAAAATAAGGCCACTGAAGCATGTGGCAAAGGAAAATAGAAAATAACATTGAATAATCCAACTAAAGTAGCAATCAGCCTAAGACATAGTACTGCCATACCAGCCAATAGGCCATATAGGGCCTCTAATATCAATCAATCAATCCCCAACCTAGCCATCCAAATATGCTAGGTCTGAGTCTAGTCTATACAATACTACTACTGAAGAGGCAGACTAAGCTAGGACATATTCTACTAACTACAACAAGGCAAAATTAAATGATATGCAATTCAAATACTAACTTAGGATGTATCATACATATCATAAGTTTTCCTATTATACTCAAGGAATAAGGCTCAATAACCAAGGTATGCTAAGCAAATGAAATCAAAGTAAGTAAGGGACTCAATCTAAACTCATGTGATATCTAATGTTATCTAATTACCAAATCTAGCTACTCTGAGAAGGTACAAGTTTAGGATCTCCAATATACATCTATCGAGTAGAATCTCAGATTTACCTCCTTAAAGTTAATATTAGAACTTAACAAGTTCTAATCCAAAATCATGTGATGACTATATAGTTTAAGTAATTAAATCAATGACCTAGTTTATTAATATTTTACTCTCTTACCCAAATCTTGATCAAGTAAATCAAGATTTAGGGATTCAGGACTTGAACTCCACTTTGGTGTTCAAAACCTAAACCCAGGGGATGTCCTAATAAAGATCTAGGGTTCACACCTTATTCCAAAGTTAAGGATAAAGGATCCTATAAGCTGAAAGATCCAAGAACTATGAACTTAGTGAAATTGTTATTCTACTAATTATAAGATACAATAATCAATTAAGAACTTGAGAATCTAAGATCTATATTCAACCTTTAAGATAATCTCATTATCTTTAGAGATTAAATCATCTTATACCCACATGGAAGGTTTCAAAGGGTTAAACAATCAATCATTTGAAGAATTTCAATTGGAGATGGTTCAGTTCAAATTGAAGATCTAAGTCTAAGATCTAAGATCTAAGGATCTAATGTTTGATCACTTTATACTTTGAACTAAATTTTTACTTAGGAGTTTCCATTTGTATTTCTTTTAGAATTTAGGTTTATAATCTAACTATATTGAACTCATTAAGGTGATAATTGACAATCTTAGATATTTGGTTTAAGCATTAAACTAGGTGACCTCTTTTAGGCTACTTAAGATCTAAGTGTCTTAATTAGGGCTTAAGTGAAGATTTCTTAAGTTTAAGGATCACATTAACATTAATATTGGTATGAGAATTCAGAGAACATTTCTAATCTATGTTATGGTAGATTACTAAAATTTTCAAGGTTTATAGGGCATTTAAGCATATTTGATCAAAATAACCAAAATGCCCCTCTTAAGGCCAAAATTGGAATTATAGGGTTTAATTGTCCAAATTACTCCTAATCTATTTTAATGTGTACCATACTGATAAATAAGGTGGGACTTGGATTTTGACCACTTAATTAAGCTAATTAGCACTAATCACTTATTTAGGCCAAATTTTGGGGATTAGTATATTTAGGGCATCTTAGGATAATCTAACCTTTCGAAATGGTTCTAGAATACATAGGATAATATTAGGAACCATCTCTATCAAGATCAGAGGCTTAACTATGTTTAATTTTAATAATCCCTAATTAGGGTGATTAAGGAGTGACTAAGAGAAATTGATATCCAAAATTGGTTTTAAGGGTCTAAAATTGATCTCTAGGGTTCAGGGTGCAATCAGAGCCTTTAATCTCCTCATTTGGATATATATTCAATTTAATATGATTTAAACAAGGACAACAAAGAGTTGGGCAAATATTTTTAAATCCAACCATTGGATCTGTGATTTTATTTTATATTTAGATTCCTTGTATTTTTCTAATTCAAATGGTATATTGGATCATATCATTTGGATCAGTATAGCCAAAGTTATTTAAATAATTTATTTTGTATTTTTATTTAAATTAAAACAATAGGGTTTGATTCATTTAATTCACAACTATTAAAAATGTCTTCCGATAATTATTATATAGAGGCGGCCCAAAATCAGAACTGCACTGGTCACGGGTTGGCCCGACCCAAGATTCGCGACTTCGTCTTCCTCTCGACGGGTCCGATCCATCCGAGCTTCAAGTGCTGAAATTCTCGGCGCTCCGACGACGACAGCGGCTCAACTCAATCCATACACGTTCAGGGAGTCGAGACGCATCGACTGGACCAAGAACCCCCATCTGAATCCTTCTGGATCGATGGGGTGCTACTCAACCGAGACGCCTTCAATAAGGGCGTTTCAGGCCAACTGTGAGGGGACAATTCTCCTCATAGAGGCCTCGAATCGGCCGGGGTTTGATCCCTACACGTTCAGGGAAGTGAGGCTGGTCAAACCCCCATAATTTCTTATCCCAGGGTGCAACCAATCGCTGGGTTCTTACTCAGACTCAGCCATGGCTCAGCCGCTAGCTCAATCGATCGATACGAACTATTTGAGCTAGCTTAGCCCCAGGCAACAATCACCACAATTTCTTTAAGTGGCTAAGGTACTCTAGACGACAACCAGGGCTCATCTAGAGGACAGGAACGAAATCGAGCTTAAGGAAATTTTAATGGGGAAAGCTGTACCTGAGGACCGGGTTGCAGGTCTGACTGAGGAGAATTGAAGTGTACCTAAGCTTCCTGAAGGTTAGACGAAGGCGCACAGGGGGTCTGAACACCAGACGAGCCCTCTATCAGCGGTTCGCACTTCGGGAAAAGCCGAGAAAAATTACCGAGAAAGACAAGAGCTCTAAGGGTTTCTAGCCACCAAATGAGGGTTCACAGTGAGCAAAGGGACTCACTATGATTCTCCCAAGGTATTTATAGGCCAAGGGGGCTATGGGGGTGGCTTCGGGGGAGAGGCTCGGGCCAACGGCCTTCGGTAATTTGGAAAGATGGCAGCCAGCAAGACGAATGCACCGAGCGCAGCAGAGGAATTTCGAAGCTTTTCCCATACTACCACGCGACTGAGAGGATCCTGGCCGTCGGGGGGGGGGGGCGGGCAGACGCAGACTGGTCGAGAGGTGGATGATGATCCACAGTGGTTGGGGGTCTCAGAGCCGTCGGATGGATCGACCGTTGGCTTTGGATGATCCTGATGGATTACTTAAATGGGTTAACCGGTAGCCATTGGATGCGAGCGACGAATCCAACACGTAGGATTAGATCCTACCGCGGAGGAGATCCCGCCGTTCGAAGGCGTGCGCTGAAACGCGTGCTCAAGCATCGGGTGGCTTGAATGCATGCGCCGCTATCGGGACCCCACAGCGGATCTGCCGCGGTCCCGACAACAAATCCTGGCAATTTAATTTTTAATTAAAATTGAAATTAAATATAAATAAAATTAATTAAATAATATATAATTATTCTAAATATCCCAAATCCAATTTAGGACCAAATGAGCTCCAAAAATTCCCAAAATTTCACCCTTAGCTATTTAGGGTATGAGGAATTCAAAAATGAAATGAGATTTTAATTTGGAGATCAAATTAATTTAGGTATTTTTCACAGCTTAAAAATAGCCAAAACAACCAAATTTGCCATTTTAGGTCCGATTGGTTCCAAACTTCTAGGGTTAGGTTTAAATGACCCACTAAGTTCAATAGAATTAAAATCAAAGGTTGGTTTGGCTTAAATAATCCCAATTTAGCTATGGTAATAACTAGGGTTATTACATTGAGCTCAATGCACCTCAATCTAAGCTCAACCAAAGAGTTAATGCAAGTGATGCTAAGACCCACTAAATGAGCTCCTTAGCTCAACATAATTGAGATTGAGTAATAAAATGTTGAGTGCTCATGAACTAAGTGACATACTCGTTGAGCCCAACCTGTGATTCCCTCATCTCAACTATGTGAGATGCGAGTGATGCTAGTAGTGGAATTCAATGCTTGTGAGATCTTAAGATTTAAGAAAATTTAAACTCTCATTGAATAAAGAGAAAACAAATTAAAAAACTGAAGAATCTTACAAGAATATTTGTGCTAAAGTAGAATCAAATGTGAGTTCATTTTGTGCACGAGATTTGAACTTGTAAACCTTTGAGCTAGACTAAAGGACAACAATGTGCACTTAATTTCAATTATATTAAATGATAAAACTTGAGAAACAAATCTACACGTGTATTATATCATTGCATGTGGGATGGTCCCAACTCTCCTCTTTCTTTAATCTTGCTATTTTACTTAGTGAATATTTGTGCTAATTTTAGACCAACCAACCAATACATACTATAGCTTAAACACTAGTGAGAATAGATATACTTCAGTGCCAAATCAACCAATTCTCTGTGATTCGATAAATTCCCAGAAAGTCACACTTTCCACTTATTAGTTCAGACCACGTACACTTGTGTGCAAGCGCAGACATGTATTTACAGTCTGTCAAGTTTTTGGCACTGTTGCCGGGGAATTGTTTTTTTTTATTTGAACTAAGGAGAATCTATAAGTAGCTAGCGATTTAAGCATTTGATTTTTTTTTTATTAGTAGTTTTACATTTTCTTTTATAATTATCAACCTAACATTTTATATTTCTTTTTTGTTTATTTTCATTTTTGAAAAAAATCTGTTTGATCTTTATTGCTAAATCGTTCTTGATAAGCCTCATTGAAACTTGTATAAGTAAAAGAGTCTGTACTGAATATCTATTTGATCATTTAATAGAACGAACATACTTACAAGCTAGGCGAGAACGAAATTTATCAAACCAATAAGCTGTGATGGAGACTTTCACAGAAAACTTAGAAGAGCCTAGGGGTAAAGCACTTAGAGATTATACATTGCCCACTGTTAGGGGCATTCCCCATGCAATTGTAAGGCCAAATATAGAAGCCCGTAATTTTGAAATCAAACCCTCTACACTGAGTATGGTACAAAATAATCAGTTTGGAGGATTAGCCACTGAAGATCCAAATTCACATATTTGAACATTCCTTGAAATATGTGATACCTTCAAGTTTAACGGCATCTCCGAAGACGCAATTAAATTGAGGCTATTTTCTTTCTCACTGAGAGATAGAGCCAAGAGTTGGCTCAACTCTTTACCGAGTGATTCTATCCGTACTTGGGATGATTTGGCTAAGAAATTCTTAGCCAAATACTTCCCTCTGGCTAAAATAGCATGATTGAGAATTGAGATCACCAACTTTACACAGATGGAAGTGAGACTCTCTATGATGGGTAAGAATGCCTTAAGGAGTATCTCAGACATTGCCCACATCATGGGTTCCCTCTATGGATGCAAGTGCAAACCTTTTATAAGGGTTTGAAAGCTCCAACGAGAACACTCATTGATGCGGCCGCCGGGGGATCTATTAGTGGGAAAACCCAAGAGGAAGCCAATGACCTCTTGGAAGAAATGGCAAACAACGCTTACCAATGGCCTTCTGAAAGGCTTAAAAAAGAATCCATTAAAGTGAATGAGTCAAATCAAATAACAGCTTTGCAACAATAAATTCATGCCTTGAATGAAAAGATAGAAAGGATGAATGTACACGTGGTTTCTGAGGGACAATGTGAATGGTGCAGAAGGAGATATAATAGTGAGAGCTTTAACTTGAACAACCCTTTTATACAAGATAACACTGAATAAGTCAACTACTTGAGAAACAACAACCAAACAAATAACCCCTACTCCTACACATACAATCCAGGGTGGAAGAACCACCCAAATTTCTCATGGAGTAATAATAACAACAATGCAAATTAATATGGGGGGAATTCATCCAACCAACAAGGCATGAATTATATCAACAATAGCCACAACTACCAGCACAATCTAAAAGGGGCATTCAACGAATTTAAGGCCGAAACAACCCAATTCATACGTCGCACTGAGGCAACTATCACACGTCACGAGACTTTTATCAAGGGAATAGAAGCCTCCCTTAGAAATATTGAAACTCAATTGGGGCAAATCTCCAAGCAGCTGATCTCTCGGCAGCATGGGGCTTTACCTAGTTCTACTGAAATAAATCCAAGGGAATTAGTGAGTGTGATCTATTCTGAAGTTGTATCAGGAGGAATAAATAATGAAAAAGAGAGAGCAATAAATTTTGGATTAGAGGTAGAGGAAAAAATAAAAGGGAATGATAATGAAAAGCTAACCGCACCCAAATGTGATGATCCAAGGAGGTTATGCATTCCATGCGTAATAAGAAATGAAGTATTTGTAGATCGCTTGTGTGATCTAGGTGCCTCAGTTAATGTTAAGCCCTACCATATATATGAGCAATTAAAGGTAGGAGGGATGGAATACACCTCAATGATTCTAGAGTTTGCTAATTTGGAGTCCCTTACTCCTCTGGGAATGATAAAAAATGTTACTGTGGAACTAGGAAATTTCATTGTACCAACTGATTTTGTGGTGTGCGAATGGGACAGATGAAATAAAAATTCAATAATTATTTTTGGAAGACCCTTTCTGATGAGTATTGAGGCTGTTATAGATGTAAGTCGCGGTATAATGAGCATCAGTGTTAAGGAAAAAACAGAAGTGAATAATTTAAAACCCACTCTCTTTAAAAAGAAAAAAATGGAGGAAGAAATCAGGAAAAGAATTAGAGAAGATAGATTATGGGTAGATAATGTTCTAGGAGACCTAACGATAGAAGAAAAAAATTCTGATGGCTATATCTACTCCTTCCTCTGAAAAGGGGAGCAAGGAAGGAGTGAAGAAGAGAAAAAAGCGACGGGAAAAAAGAAAGAAAAAGACTCCCACAAATCATGAAATCGAAAATAAGGATCCTTTACTTGAGGTTGAAGATAAACAGGGTTCGAGCCACCAAGAGGGGTGTGCTCACTCGTACATCCTTAGCCTATAGAAAATGAAACCGCCGAATCCAACTTATTAATCTTAAGAGAGTTTAACTTAGGACGTTAAACGGAGCACTTATTGGGAGGCAACGCAAACAAAACAAAAAAAAAAAAATTTGCGCTACAGCCCGGGCGCACCCAAACCCGCGATTGCACGCTACAGCGGTTTGCCCAGATTTTCTGCCTTGGGAATATACAGTCAACAAGTCATGACCTTGGGTTCCCAAGGCAGTCAAAAGTTGCTGAAAAAGCTACCCCCCCCTTCAGATGGATCACCACATTAATGGCATGAGGAAGACCATTTGACCATCTTCTATTGCCTTGAATATTTGGGCTATAAATAAGGAGGGAATAGGGGGGTTATCCTTGCACCATCTCTTTATCTTCTTAGAGCTCTTGATCATCCTAAAACTCTCATCGAAAGCAATGTATTTCGGGAAGAAAGAAATTGCTAGGAAGGATGTTGAAGCTTCCTCATCCGGAGGAACTTTCAACAAGAAGAGGTTCTCCTTGGCAGAGGCCGAGCACCGTTACACCTCCATCACTTCCCAACGGAAGTTGATCCCGGAGAGAAGCTTCAGCATTGCCTACCCCGTCCCACATACACGGCAATCGTCCAGGAAGTGTATGCCAATGCAATTGACGCATCCGGGCAGCGGATCTTCTATCGGGGAAAGGGTGTCACTCTAGGAATTACTAAAATAGAAATTTTATGAGTTGGAGGAGGTAAGCTCTTGTTCGTACTATGATCTCTTGGACTCTCATTTTGACCCCCGCGCTCTTGTTGCGGAAATTGTCAATGATGACACCGAGTGGGAAGGCGGACTCGCCAACATTCCTCGCTCCGAATTAACGGAGACAAGTAGTGCATGGCTAGTCTTCATTTCTAGCTATGTCATGCTCACGAGTCACTTAACTAAAGTGACCCGTGCCCGAGCACTCCTTTTGTGCTCGTTGGTTAGGGTGAGCGAAATCCGCATTTCAAGCATAATCTTTGAGCAGCTTTGGAAAGCTCTCAAAGGTTCATGCGCGGCATTGGCCTTCGGGTCTTTGATTGCTGGGTTATGCGAAGCCCGAGGGGTAAAAATCCTCTCCTCCAACGCCATTGTTCCCCCCAGCATTGCCCTGCACCCCTCGAACCTTAACCTCCGGGAAAGTGAACGTAAAATGCCCAAGAAAAGAAGGGGCCCTAAGGGGGAAGCGTATGCACCTTCTGACTCGCGTCTCACAAACCAACTCTTGATCCGCCTCCATAATTAAAACGTGGAGCTTAGTAAGGCTCTAGCTACCGATATGGGGTTTTTCAAACAAGAATACGTCCAACAGTGCCCGTTCTAATCTGAATTTTATGAAGCCCTCGGGATGTTGTTTGATGATTGGAATTTGCACGGCGGACCAGATGCCTCCATATTGCCAAGGCCTCCCATCGGTGCACCCATACCGGAGATGCGTTATCCTACCGAGAAGGCGTATGTGTCGGAGGAAGACGATGATGGGGACGAGGATAACTAATTAGGTTGTATTTGTTCTTTTTCAATTTTTCTTTTTATCCTTATTTTATTTGTTTTCATTTTGAGATTTCAATTTATGAATTTTTATATTCCCACATTTATGAGTTGTTCTTAATTGATATAATTTTTTTGAATTTTTCAAAAGCAATGAAAATCACAAAAATGTAAAAATTCAAAGATAATATAAGTAAAAGAATGCTTAGCAAAAATGATTAAATGAATTATAAGCAATAAAATGTTGATATTGAGGAATGAATAGAAGAAAATCTAAATCTCTGAAAATTTTAAATAAGTGCTTGAGCTAAGTGTGGGGGAAGGCTTATGACTTAAAATTAAAAAACTATGGAATGGATTCTAAATGGAGTGTGCCAGGCTCCCGTAGGACTTTATGATCACAAAGATGTTAGGGATGAAGAAAAATATCTCTCCCTAAAAAAGTTGAAAAGAATAAAATATTAATGAAAAAAAAAAAGAATGATGAAAAATATCTCTTTCAAATGAGCAAAATGAGAAAGGATGGAGAAAAATATCTCTCCTTTAATCTTTTCATTTTTGTAATTTATAAGAATGAGCACATATGGCACAACTCTAAGAGTTTCTAAACCATGTCTTTAGTCTAAAAGTCCAAATATATTGAACCCATCACCTATTATCAAGCATTAAAAATTCAAATATTTGGAGATTTAGTGACTCAACCACCTTAGTGACTCAATTAAAAATATTATTATTGCTATAATGCTCATTTCATTTCTGCCATTGCACACCTTTTTTACTTATACATATTTTATATTACATTATTGTGACTTTCATCCCTCCAAAAATAGAAAAAGTTTATCATTTTGAGTTTACTGAGGATGAGCAAGAATTTAAGTGTGGGAGTGTGATGAATCCATCAATTATATTTAAATAAAGGGGAAAATTCATCTATTTAAGATTTTTATGCTGTTCATAAAATCAATTTTTTATATCTTTTTCAGGGAATAGGAATCTGAAGGAGTTATAAGGCATTCCTGCAGGTTTTTAAAATTTACTAAAGGAAAGCCACTGCAGCGCGCGACCGCGCGCCGCAGCGGGTTGCAGCGGAAATATCTAAACTTTATGAAAATTAATTGAATAGTTTTTTCGCAGAATTTACCGCTACACTGCGTGGTCGCGCGCTGCAGCAGTCTATAGCGGAAATGCTTGACTTTATAAATCGGGCCGCCCAACTAATTAAACAGTGTTTTTCGCAGAATTCACCGCTATAGGGTGTGTCGTGCGCTGCAGCGGTTTATAGCAGAAATACTTGACTATATAAATCGGGCCGCCCAACTAATTTAACAGTATTTTTTGCGGAATTCCCCGCTACAGCGTGCGGTCGCGCGCTGCAGCTGTCTGTAGCGAAAATACTTGACTTTATAAAATGGGAAGCTAAATTAATTGAACAGTGTTTTCGTGGAATTCACCGCTCCAGTGCGTGGCGTGCGCTGCAGCGGTCTGCCGTGGAAATATTTCTAACTCTATAAAAGCAGAAAAAAGAACTAATTGAATAGTGTTTGCGGAATCGACCGCTACAACGCGCGGTCGCGCACTGCAGTGGTCTACAGCGGGGGACTTAGCTAATATGCTAGGGACCAGGGTATGCTAAAGCACACCGCAGCTGGCTACAGCGCACTACCGCAGCCCACCGAATTTATTTTCAAACACTACATTTAATGCGGCTAGAGACATGACCTCTATCCTGAATTTTGTCTCCAGCCACCATTTCCTCCAGCAACCATTTTTTGTTAAAAAGGGAAGCTTTAAGGTGATGTTTTGTGTAAAAAAATGAGATTATTGTCACCTTACCATTAATGGAAAAATATTGCAATAATGAATTTAGAATTCTTTATGAAAAATTTGGTTACAAATGAAGCGGAGAATTCAACCTCCCCCCTCCTATAAATACCCCTCCTCTTGACTAGAGGAGGGTTCACAATTTTAGCAAAAATCCACTAAATAAGGAGGAGAGCTAAAGGAAGAGAGTACTCCCCAAGGGGGGCAAGGCAAGCTTTTGCAAAGGGAGAAGAGGAAGAAGGAAGCACTAGCAACCTAAGGAGAGGATAATTAGAAGGAGAAGAAGAATTCCGGAGAACTTCTACGGAGCGTTCCTAGTATCTTCTAAACTCAATCTTATATTTTCTCTTTAGTTGACCATGAAAGGGTCTTTATCCATGTATGTGTCCTCCTTATTTTTTTATGTAATGAGTAGCTAAACTCCCATTGTGGAGGGTTGGGATGAAGTACCATTTTGCATGATGTAATATATATGTATGAATGTTTTCCCTCAAGCATAATATATTTGTGATTTTAATGCCTTACTAAGAAATTTTCATCTAATTAGTCTTGATGTGTTTATGAGAAAAGAACTAAAAAGTCCAAGATCTAATTATCTTGTGCTCCTTAGCTCACCTTAAGCTGGATGCTAGATTTTGAGTGCATGAAAGCTTAGAACCATGTGAGAAGGTTCTTGAGCTCAATGCACCTCAATCTATGCTCAACCAAAGAGTTAATGCAAGTGATGCTAAGACCCACTAAATGAGCTCCTTAGCTCAACATAATTGAGATTGAGTAATGAAGTGTTGAGTGCTCATGAACTAAGTTACATAGTCGTTGAGCCCAACTTGTGATTCCCTCATCTCAACTATGTGAGATGCGAGTGATGCTCGTAGTGGAAATCAATGTTTATGAGATCTTAAGATTTAAAAAAATTTAAACTCTCCTTGAATAAAGAGAAAATGAATTAACTTTAAATCTCATGAATCTTACAAGAATCTTTGTGCTAAAGTAGAACCGAATGTGAGTTCATTTTGTGCACAAGATTTGAACTTGTAAGCCTTTGAGTAGACTAAAGGACAACAATGTGCACTTGATTTCAATTAAATTAAATAATAAAGCTTGAGAAATAAATCTATATGAGTATTATATCATTGCATGTGGGATGGTCCTAACTCTTCTCTTTCTTTAATCTTGCTATTTTACTTAGTGAATATTTGTGCAAATTTTAGACCAACCAACCAATACATACTATAGCTTAAACATTAGTGAGAATAGATATACTTTAGTGCCAAATCAACTAATTCTCTGTGGTTCGATAAATTCTCGAAAAGTCACACTTTCCACTTGTTACTTCAGACCACGTACATTTGAATGCAAGCGCAGACGTGTATTTATAGTCTGTCATCCTTAATTCAAAATAGTTAAGCATTCCCCGGCAGCGACCCCAAAAACATGAGAGACAGAGATTACACATCGTACGTGGTCTGAAGTAATAATTGGAATGTAAGTTTTAAGATTTATCGTCCTCATGGAACAATGTGTTTTGGTACTAAGGTGTATCTATGTTTAATAATATTTAAATTATATATTTTTAGTTTTGAATTGGTTCCTAGTTAATAATACAAAATTCTAAAATTGAGATACTATTTGATTAAAAATAGGAGAGTTGGGTTTCCTCTATATAAATTGATTGGGACTCATGTTAAAGTACTACTTTAAGTAACTTTTCACTTTCTTGCTGTCATGCCCAATAATCAAATGAACATCGCATTCCTTAGATTGGTCCTCTAATTCCTGCAAGTTCAAATCTTGTGCATGAAATGAACACACTAGGATTCTATTTCAGCACAAAGATTCTCATGAGACTGCAATTAGAGTACCTTATTTTTCCTATGTCTAGGTTGTCAAGAAGGTCATTTTAATTAGGCGATTTCATAATCATTGATTCCACTAACGAGCGTCACATACTTCATGCACAGTTTGGATAAGGAAGTAAATTTATCGGGCTTCATGGATCATGTCACATCATCCATGAGCTCTCGATGAGTCCTCTTCCTCCTTTCACGTATGCTGAGCAACGGTGCTCCGTTAGTGGGTCCTGGCTCACATGCATCGACCTCTTGGTTGAGCTCAGGGTATGGTGCAGTTATGCTCAAGAACTTCTCACATTGTTCTAATCGTTAACACACACATGTTCAGCTCTAAGCCAATCATGAGCTATGGAGCACAAGACATTTTATTTAATTGTTTCATTTCAATATTTATATTTTTTTCCTTAGCACATTTTCAATCATTCCTCAGCATGTATTCTTAAGAAAGTTCAGAGAGACAATTGAATGCAAACTTTTATTCATTGCTTAGGAAATTCGTCAACACTTTTTGTCCCTTACATTTCACATGGTTGCAGCCCAACCCTCCCTAAGGTGGGTTTCACCTTCCATTTTAGTAGAAATATAAAGAGAATCATACAAAGATGAGGACCCTTTCATGATCTGACTAACACTAATTCAAGAAGATATATTAGGAGTGTACTTGGAATAGCTCTTACTAGGGTTCTCTAGATCTTCCTTGCCCTTCATTTCTTCTTTCCTTCTAGCTCTCTAGTGCAGTCTTTCCTTCTTCTTCTTCTAGCAAAGGACTCTTCAACCCACCTTGGAGAGGTCTCCTTCCTTTCTAAAGTAGCCTCTAAATTATAGAGATTTTCAAGTAAAAATTGGGAACCCTCATTTAGTAAAGAAAGGCTATACTTATAGAGGAGTCCTCCTCAATTCAAATTCTGCTCACCATCCTCCATTTCTCTGTAATGAGTGAATACTCTGCTTAAATTCTATCCTATTGTAAGTAATGATCACTTATTTTGTTCATTTTTAATTTTTGTAATCATTGCAAATCCCTTCTTTTCTGTTCAAGGATCTAAGTGGCAGGGGATATGTCAGCTAGGAAACAAACTGCTAGCTGGATATCTTGTCCAAATTGCAATAAATGCTCTAAAAAGAAAGAATTTTCGGTGCTCGCTGTAGTGATTGAGTTTTGAATTATGATCCGCTGCAATCCTTTTTAGTTTCAAACTCAATCCACTGTAGCGCTATAGCGCGCTGTGGCGCTAAAGTGGTTAAGTTTTGACATTTCAACTCGCTGTAGTACACTGCAGTGTGCTGTGGTGTGTTATAGAGGTTGAGTTTTTAAGTTTCAATCAACTGTAAATCGCTGTAGCGCGCTATGACGCCCTGTAGCTGTTGAGTTTCAAATTTTCAACCGCTAGAGCGCGCTGTAGCAGAATTAGTTTTAGCTATCTGCTCTCCAGTCGTCGGAGTGCACTGTGGCGTACTGTAGCAGTTTTCTCCCAGAATTGTAGAATTGTAGCAGATCTTCCTGAGCTTCTTGTTTATCCTCAAAAATATAAAGAATTGATTAAAGTAGGTTGTTCCCAATATGAAAGTGTATGAATTCTTCCTTTGTTTTAGATATAAATTATAAACTCATCATGAGTCATGATATAAAATTATTAAGAACTCCTACATCTAGGTTACCAAAATAGTCTTTTAATTCGGTGATCACACAAGCAATGATTTCCACTAACTAGCATCACGCGCTACACCCATAGTTCAGATAAGGAAGTTGATTTATTGGGCTACATGGACTATCTACCATCATCCATGAGCACTCAATGAGTCCTCTTCCTCCTTTCACGTCTGCTGAGCCGCGAAGCTATATAGTGGTTTTAGCTCACATGCGTTGACCTCTCAACTGAGCTCAGGGAATGTTACAATTAGGATCAAGAGCTTGTCACATAGCTCTAAGCTCTAGCACACACATACCTAGCTTTAGGTCGATTGGTGAGCTATGCAGCACAAGAATATTAATGTTGCTCAATCAATAAAATGCGATCTCATGAGAGTCTATGTACTGAGAAAGAACCATACTGCATTCATCTTGTGCACTAGATTTCAACTTGTTGGAATTAGAGGATGAATCTAAGGAAAAGAATGTTCACTTGATAAATTTGTATGAAAAGAAGTACATTATAAATTGCATGAATTGAATATGACACCAATCCCTAACAACTGGCATGATGAAAACCCAACTCTTCCTTCTTTATCAAATAGTATCTTTAATTAAGATCATTGCATGGCTGAATTAGGAACCATCAAACTGAAACTCATTTAACTAAACATTATTAAAAGTCAGTATAACATAGTATCAAAACCATCAGTTCCCTGAGGACGATAAAATCTGGAACTTACCTTCCATTACTACTTCGAACCACGTACACTTGCGTGCGAGCAGAGACATTTATCTTTAGGTCTGTCAACATCTAAGTTTTAAAATCTATAATTTAAGTCTTGCTTCACACGAACTTGGTCCTACTAATGGTTAACATGCATCAATTTTAGGTTTAGCTAAGGAGATGACCCATTAGGCTAGACGAGATATGTCACAACACCCTTATCACATAATGCATCTAACTCATTACATAAACCTAAAATGGGCTCTGGAGCTCAACTAGTGGCTCACGGCATCACATGCATCAACTTCTTAGCTCAAAATAGAGTTATGCAATGACTATTATCATGCACAAACTCTCGCATAAAATGATGGTGAGCAATGGAGCTCAAATATCATTGAATATTTAGTGGCTCTATTAATCTACTTTGATATCAGGGGTTGCATTGGTCATTATTGCATAATGAATATTGTCACTAACATTCATGATAAGGAAACTCAACATGCAAACCCTTGGTTCTTAGTGATCAAAGAGCTATACGGTTTATATAATTTTTAAATTCAGACATTTACTAAGATATCTTCATGTTAACATTTACTTATCCATTTCATTCTTCACTGCATTTAAATCTAAGATAAGATAAAAATATATTCATTGATATTCGAAGAGTACAAACACTTTTATTTCTTGATTCTTCACATGCTTACGCCCATCCCTCCCCAAGGAGGGTTTAGGCCGCCATTATAAAGAAAACATAAAAAATATTACAAGCAATAAGAAGCTTTTGCACAGTCCTTTCTCCTTCAAGGTATAACCTTCTCCTTCCTTGGGCAGGGGGAACTCTCTTTCTCTATCTCTTACAGGAGCTGTGGATATAAGATCTCCTTACTTGTCAAAATCTGGAACCCTCACATAATCTTGAATTCTTCTTTTTATAGACTTTTTCCCAACTACTTCAGAATTTATTCAGCCATTAACTCTCCATTTTGAAAGTTGTGTTTACCTTAAATGTTTATTCTTTTATTCCCTTGGTAATAAAGAGTTTTAGCTATTAGCAATTAAGTCCTACTGTTGGAAGATGAAAAAAATAAGACTTTTGGCCTTCCTTATGTTACTTTGAATGCTGTTGCTAGGGTAATTTCACGGTGGGTGCTATGGTGCGCAATAGAGCCAGGCTTTCTGTCTTGAGAGCACTATGGAGCACGTTAGCATTTGGCTTTTTGTTGTGAGGGCGCTATGGTGTGCGATAGTGCAAAAATTTCAGGTTGAGTATTGCTGCAGTGATAGCGTTGAACTTTTAGTTTTTGGTCCGCCACAACGTTTGGTAGCGCCAGCAATTCGGTCATTGGACTGCTACGACACACGGTAGCACAATACTTTGAATAATTAAATCCTAGAAATTATTATACATTTCTACGGTGCACGGCAGTGCCAGAGTCTCAGTTGAAGGTCCGCTACGGTGTGCGATAGCATGGTAGCCTTGGATTTTGGTCCGATGTGGTGCAAGACAGCGTGTCTGTCTCGGGTTGATATTTTCCACAATGTGTTGTGCTGCACCATAACGTATTTCTCGCAAGTTTTTTGATTTCATCTAGGATTCAATTTAGCTCTTCTTTTGTTTTGAAAAGCAGTGAAAGCATATCAAAGCAACAAGTTCTGATAAAAACTATTCATTTTTATTATCTTAAATTACTAGAAATCTTAAATTTATTAGCAATCTGAGAGAAGCCTTTAACAAACTTTCTATAATATCCAGCTAATCTCAAAAAGCCTCTGATATTTGTAACTGACTTGGGCTATACCCATTCTTGGATTGTGCTTACTTTCTTCTGATTTACTCAAAAACCTTGAGAATCAACTACAAGACCCAAGAAAGCTATAGATTTCATCCAAAATTTGCATTTGGAGAATTTGGCATACTGCTGGTGCTCACGCAAGGTTTCTAATCTAGCTCTTAAATGATCTTCGTGATCCTTCTGGTTCGAGAATAGATAAGAATATCTTCAATAAAGATGATAATGAATTTGCCTAAATATGGCTTAAGGACTCGTTGCATTATGTCCATGAATATTGATGGTGCATTAGTGAGCCCAAAAGACATCACAAGAAGTTTGTATTGACCATAACATGTACAGATAGTCATTTTCTCAACATCATCATCTCTTGCTTGCAATTGATGATATCTAGATCTCAAATCAATTTTGAAAATATGATAGCACCAGATAGCTGATCAAATAAATTGTCGATTCTGGGCAATGGATAATTATTCTTGATAGTGACTTAATTTAATTCACGATAATGTATACACATTAGCATAGATCCATCTTTATTTTTTATAAACAAAACTGGTGCTTCCCAAGGTGACATACTAGGCTTGATGAAGCCTTTGTTTTAAAGCTCTTGCAACTGTTCATTAAGCTCTTGCAGTTCCTTAGGTGCTATTCGATAAGGAGCTTTAGATATAGGTTGAGTTCTATGAACTAATTCAATAGAGAATTCTACTTATATAAATGGAGGTATTCCTAGAAGATCTTCAAGAAATACATTGGTGAAATCTTTTACTATCTTATAGTCGGATAGAGGATTGTTCACTTTAGCTTTACCCATTATGGTGACAAGAAAAGTGTCACATCCCTTATTGATTATTTCTTGGCTTTAATAACATTTATTAATGATAGTTGAGTACTAATCTTCCCTACAAAAGTTTCAAGCTTGCCATGAGAATGAAGACTAACTTTCATATTTAGGCAATTTATTATTGCATTATGAATGCTAAGCCAATTCATTTTGAGAATAATATCAAAATTGGCTAGAGGCAAAACAATTAACTTGGAATCGAACGCTTGATTATTTAACAAGATTTTAATGTCACAAAACTTATGAGCACTGAGTTGGGCTCCGGATGGAAGTCCAACATTTAGCGACTTAGCTAATTTGTACATGGGCAGAGTAAGAATGTTGACAAAATGTTTAGATCTTAAATAATGACTAGCCTCGGTGTCGAATAACACATTGCAGGATTTGTCATTAAAATTTAGTGTTCCTAAAGTTAAGAAAATAGACTGCATTACTAATTGCCATATTAACAAGAAAAAAAATATGAATTAAGGAAGGGGCTTAGAATGTGTACCCAAAACCACATTATTATATTCTGCAGCTTCCAGGGGTGTTAAAGCATATACTTGCACAGGACCAGTAGGATGATTATTAACCTGCTTCTTAAAGTTATTTTGGAACTTTGGAGTGACCGCTTGCTCTATTGTTGGTTCACTTGTAGGATTTGGTATTATTTCCATCCATGGAACTCATTTATTCAAAGGTGTAGCTTGGAATGCCTTGTTCTGCTGTGAATAGTTTATATGGACACCATCCACATTTTTTGATTGCGTGCAGTTATAGAACATGTGGCCTTGAGTGCCGCAATTGAAGCATTTATGGCCGAAGTGATAACACTTGCCATATGGGTGAGGCATGTTACAACCTGGAATGGGTTTAGCAGATGGAGCCACTTTAAGTTGATAGACCTTGGCAGATTGAGGCCTGTGCCTCTTGAAAGCTTTGTGACGACTCGGGCTGCATAGATCATTCGCTTTAGATCTCGTTCTGACTAGTAGTGCTCCACCACTTGACAAGTTGAGAGAACACTATGAGAAGGAGTGGGATGACGTGATCTTTAAGAGAGTTGCATAATCTGATCTAAAAATGGTGAGATTTTGCAAATTCAAATCGAATGAGCTCCGGGGAAAACTGCGTAAGCCTAATTAGAACACACTCCACTGAACTGAGAATTGAAGAACTGAATAAACTAAATGAACTGAATGAATTGATTTATAATTTGATGATGTTTATGCATTCAAATTTAAATGGGATATCAAATATACAATGTTCAACTAATATGTTCAAGGTATAAAACTCAAATGCAAGGTATGTGACACAACAATATTCAAATTAAGTAAGAGACTCTACTAAACTTATGTGATATCTATTATTATCTAATATATATTATGAGATAGTACAAGGTTAGGAACTCCAATATCTAATTATCATTTAAAATCCCAAATTCACGAGCTTAAAGATAACACATTAGAACTTAACAAGTTCAAATTCAAAATCAGAAATGACGACTATGAAAGTTAAGTAATTAATCAAGGACTTAATTAATGTATTTTAATAACTCAGGCCTAAATCTTGATTTAAGCAAGTCAAGATTTGAAGATTTAGAGATTAAACTTCAAATTGGGGTTTAAACTCTAAATCCAAGGTACTAATTGCTAAGGGTCTAAGGTTCACTCCCAAAACTTACTCTAAAGATAGAGAATCTTAAAAGCTAAAATATTAAGGAAAATATGATCCTGTAACAAAAGCTGAATCTAAAATTAAAAGATAAATTATTATATAGGTTGAACAAACCTAAACCCACTAATAAAATTTCTATGGACTTAAGTATTTTAAGAATGAAATGATATAATTAAAATGAAATTTATGAATGGCTACTAAGGATCTACAATCTAAGACTTAGATCTAAATTACTCAAGATCTCGACTAAGATTTAAATTTAGGATTTTCATCAAGACATTTACTTTAAGAATAATTATTATAATAAATTTAGATAAGTTAACAAGGTCTGATTTCATAGGATTAAATTTGAATATGCAGATCTTAAGGAGGGTCTAAGATCACCTTAAGATCTTAATGATTAATTAAACATATTTTAGGAAAGATTGGATTTAAATTATTAGGATTCATTAACAAATTGCCAAAGCTTATGAAATGATTCTAAAGAATTGCCTTATTGATTTTAAGCATTTTAATGATATTTTCAAGGTGTAAGGGCTCTTAAACCAATTTTTGGTCAAAATGACTAAAATGCTATTCCTAAGGTTAAAATTGGGATTTTAAAATTTAGACATCCAAATTGATTCCAATTAGTTATAATAGGAATATTATTGTCTTATCAGAGAAATGAGACCTTAAAAGTCTAATTTATACTATATGCCAGCTTAATTAGCACTAATCACTTTTTAAGGCTAAGAAAAGTGATTAAGGAAATTAGGGTTTATTATGGGATTCTAAGCTCATATATAGGTTCCATTAAACATAAAAAAGTAATTGACAAATTAGGCTTGCAAAAATTAGAGATTAAAGTAGGTCATTAGGCACTAATCTAGATCTAGAGTAATTATTAGGTGATTAGCCAGTTTATAACTCAAAAAATATTCTTAAAGGCATACATGGGTTCTTCTTTGTCATTTGAATATTCAGAAACATGAATCATGTAATATGGCCATTAATTGACTTAATTATTCACCACTTTATATTATAGAGAGATCAGGCTAATTTAGAAATTATAATTATAGAAAGTGAAATTTTATTTTATAGTATTGTTCATTGCATTTTTTTGATCAAAATGGTATATTAGATTATACAGTTTGGATCAGTGTAGCTAAAGTTATTTAATTAATTTAAATTAAATATTTTGGATTAATTAAATCATACACTATTTAATAAATTCCAATTTTCATTTAATTTCCTTTAGGATTTTAATTTCATTATTCATTTTAATGACTTAGCCCAATAACCAAAAGGCACGGGTCGTAATGGGGCCTGACTGGGTTGGCTCTATCACACCGCGTGGGCTTAGGCTGGCCCAGCCCAATGCGACAGTGTCATCGTCCTCAATACTCCTTCACAGACATACGCTAGAGGTTTTCTTGGACCACCAACTTCGCCAGCGATACACCATGCCATGGCTAGCATTCACTCGCCACATGATCAGGGAGTCGAGATACTATGATTGAACCTATAAGCTCGCACTGAGAGGCACCGGATGGCCAAAAGGCTACTCCATGGAATTTGCTTAAGTGCAGATGCTTGGGATTTATTGTGAGGAGTCAATTCTCTTCACAGAGACCATCAAATAGATGGGGTTTGATCCCTACACCATAGGTGAGGTCAGGCGAGTCGAACCCCCAAGGTTATGAGGCTTGGAGTGCAGCCGATAGCTGGGTCCTTACTCGAACTTAGCTCCTGAATTGATTGCTTGATTGATCGATCAATAAGATCGATCAGAGCTAGCTCAGACCCTAGCGATACTTAGAATAGGTTTGATTGGCCACGAGGAGAAGAATTGCAATGGATTTGGGTTGAATTTAACCCTATTGTTCAGTGGGGTAACTTAAACCTCATTGAGTACTGCGCCATCCATTCAACAAGCAATGGATGTCTGGACTGAGTCCATTCAATCAGAAACAAAAGCGCAAATGTCCTAGGGTGCTAATGGAAGCTAGAAAACATCTAGATGCTATCCTTTAGTGATCAATTGAACACCGAGTCCACACGACTCGACGGAAATAGGCTAGTACCTAGAACTAGATTACAAGCACGATAGAGAGAAATTGAAGTGAGCTGGAGCTTCCAAACTACTCGAGTAACATAGGGAGTCTGAACACCAGACATAACCCACTATTTGTGGTACATAGCAGCTGGATCACCGAGAGTGTCGAGAGCTTTAGAGAATTGAATTGGGAGATTGAGGGATCCTAGTGAGCAAAGAGGCTCACTGTGATTCTAAAGAGGTATTTGGATGGTTTCCAGGCTCTAAGATAGACCTGGGGCTCAGGTCGAAGCTATGGCAAGGTTCCAATCACTGAGGGAATCTTGGTAAGAAGGTAGCTGTCAAGTCATTGGGCTCAAAGGTAAAAGAGGAAGATCAAGATGTCTCTGTACTGCCACGATGCCTAAGGTTGAGCTATCGGGTGAAACCAGGCACGTGGGCGGACAAACTAAGGAAGATGATCCATAGTGCAGGATTGCTCAAGACTGTCTGATTGATCAACCGTTGTCCTGATACGCCCAGGTTATTTTCTTAACGGGATTAATGATCAGCCGTTGGATCAAGGGAGCAATCCTATGACTGATGAGGGATATTAGCATGGGGCTGAGGGCATCAGTCAGATTAGATCAAAGGATCTAACGGACGGTCGAGGCTACCTACGGTGAAGGATAGGTGTAGTTGGATCGTATCTCAGAACCCTGGAACGGTTGAGATGGATCAGATCCGATCGAAGGCACAAGCCGTTCGATCAAATCCACAGGATCAACGGTCCATATGGCGTCTGCGATTGGATGGTAGTGGACCGTTAGGATAGGATAGATTAGCAAATAAGGAATGTTAGGAACCATAATATGCAATTGAACCAAGTTAATTTAAATCCAAAATAGGCCTAAACGATCTCAAAAAAAATTCCCAAAATTTTAACCTTAGCTAATTTGGGGGGGGGGGGGGGGGAGAAATTTAAAAATGTAATTAAATTTTAATTTGGAAATCAAAATATTTTATCTAATTTTCAGGAACCTATAATAGGCAAAATAACTATATTGCTTAAATAAGCTCTGATTGATTCCAAACTTCTATGAATAAGTTTAAATGACCATTTTGAGTCAAATAAAATGCTAATTAGCAATTGATTAAGCTTAGATTAGCAAGGGTAATAACTTGGGTTGTTACAATTATCCACTATAAGACCAGGAACCTTGATCCATTAATGATTCAGTAATAACTAAATACCATTAAAAATGCAGGATGTTGGACCTAAATACCATTAAAAATAAATTTGCATTTGTAGCATTCACTTACAAATTAATGGAAATCATGTGCATTAAATCATTATATTAACACTTTCTAGAACCTAAGATAATAATGTTAATTCAAATTGGTGCTTAAGTGAACCTTAAAATATTATGCATTAAGTGATTAAATAATGATAGATTCAACCTTAATAGTGAGATAAAGAACTTAGACTATTGAACATTAGATTTGAGAACTTGTGATTAAATTCAAAATTATTATAATTAGAATATGGAAATAAACTTTGTTTAAATTATATTAAATTCAATGATATAGATGCTTGAGGCTTTAGGCAATCAACCTATTAGATCAAATCTACCTTTTTGATGTAAAGAATAAGCTCTCTTAGCCATATGAAATATTTTTACATAACATTTGAATGGAGAACTTTAGAACTTAATCATGATTTAACCATGAGATTCCCAAATTGTTTGATTGAAAGATTATTATTTAGCAAACTCCTCAAATAAGAGATCTTCATTAGAATCATTAGTGTATGGATAGTAATAAGGAATATCTAAACCTTAAGATTATACTAATATAATTGTAGATAATGTAAAACCTTAAATAATGCCTAAATATAGACCTAAGTTATTGAGAAGAATGTTAGAAGATATTCAATTTATTTGAATAAACTAAGCCTTTGAATATGATTCAAAGGTATCATAACTTGGATTTATGATAACTTAGAGCTAGCAATAATGAGATAGTACTTAGCATATATAATTGAATTATAGATAAGCTGGATTATGAAGCACTCAATTTGATAAATCCCTAAACTTACTTATAGTAATGGAAAATTGAATCATTGTTAACCCTAAGTATATAAAATTACTCAATAATATAGATTTTAACTCTCATTAAGCATATATAGAAATATAATATTTTGTCATTCTATAAAGCTTAATTAAATTATTATTTTTCAAAATTCACCTTATGATTATATTATGTATTAAATTAACTTAGAAATCTATCTTATCTTAGTTAATTTAGGGATTTAATTAATCCCAATCCTTATACTAGATAATTAAAAATAGAAAATAATGGATATCACGTGCTTTACAAAAATTTGCTAATCCTTGAAATACTGTAATGCATTGAAACTAATTCCTTGAAATCATGCATTAAAGACATTGTGCATAATAATAAACATTTAAAATATACTTCATAGGGGTTTTTTTAGTGGATTATAATATATAGCTGTAATTAAGCCTGGGAAAACTATTAGAGTATCTAGAGACCACATAATTCCTTTAAGGGAGAATGTGCGTATTTGCAGTTGACTCCACTTTCAGATAAGTTGAGTAGACGTACTTAACTCCTCGCTTGTTCTGCGCCAACATAACAAAATGTAAGACAAATAAATTATAAATTGCATATCTCACAATATTTATTGATTGTGAGTGATTATTATAATCTTATGATTATATTTATTCAGTCTTTTTAGACTGAGATTGCTTTACTTACTTCATTACAACAATTTATTTTATTAGTCTTATTTACAGCCTTTGCGATGTAGTTTATTTTATAAATTATGCAAAATGAACTACACTGTCTCTTTACTTTGTATATGAATCATTTGGACATATTCATGTTTCACTTATTTAAATGTATATCTTATATTTATCTTGCTAATCTATTTGATGCAGGATTAAATAATTAAATTGAGTATTATGAACCTCTGTTACTTTGTAACTTTTAGATGTTATTTACCTTTTTATTCATTCCATGCAAAATGCTCCGCTTATATTAAAATTATAAATGACTAATGTGATATCTGAACAAAAATAATGTACCCTTAAATTATACTTATACTTTTTAAAGTCTAAAACCTTGTTTCTTTTTATTGGGTTATGCCTTACCGTATTATAAACCTACTACGGTAGATCAGATGATTGGATCAGACTTGGTTCCTAAAGGAGATTTTTAACTATAGATGTGTGCTGAAGACTCTCATTTAATCATAATTATATTTTTACTTATGTGAGGATGAGTGATTACATTATCAAACTTGTAAATTAAATGTTTTTGTGATGTTTTAAACTTTTCTACTCATAGATCAGCATATTATAAAGGTAGTACTCAATATTGGATTAGAAATCCCTAATCCAGTATTAAGCACTACCATAACACCCATTGTTGCGTTAATATACGAAATCTAAGAGCATGGTGTTACACCTCCTCTCTAGCTACCCAAAAGCTTTCCCTGACATCTAGGGATTCTGTGGAAACCTCAAAATCATTGGTAAGGCTCCATTGTCGTTGATCTCTTCTCAATTTTCCTTGAACTCGAAGGGACCCAATTGTGCCCTTATGTTAGCCCAAGTGAACTTGGGTACATCTGAGTCTCAACCAAGCCACAAACTCTAATATTCGCTAATCATGCAATTATCGAATTAGGGCATAATTAGCAAAATACAAATCAAACAATTATCTTACTTAACTCATGCATTCTACAATACCTAAGGAACCAAATGAAACTAAAATCACAAGATTTGGTTAAATATAAGTGCTAATTTCACTAATCAGGCTACTAACATAATTAGGCAAAAATAAAAATTATATCCACAGAAACTAAAATATTTTTGTATATTCTTTTTTTGAACAAAATGGTATAAAATTTTATATGATTTAAATAAGTAATTAAAAATTTATTATATTAATTTATTCTGAATATTTTTAATTAAATTTCTATTTCCCGATTTATTTTTCTTAAGAAAAATAATTCTAAAAATTCATTTATTATTAAACGGTAACGTCCCAATAACAATAGATGCAGGTCAGCCGAGCCTGATGGCCCGTGACTTAGCACTGCGCAGGTCATGGGTCGGCTCGACCCGCACAGTACATTGTCCCCCTCCCTTCTTCCCCGACGCTATGGGAATTAGGGTTAGGGTTCGAGCCAATTTGTCGAGTGCCCCGACCATGCTACGACTCTATTTCAATCGCTACATAAGTAGTGAATTGTGACACATCGAACACTCCACTAATCTCTCTGTGAGAAGGCTGGAGTCTACTTGACCTTACTCACCCGAGACTCCAATTGGAGGTTACTGTGTGAATTTAATTCTCCCCACTGAGGCTATGGATTCACCAGGGCTTGATCCCTACATCTTCAGGGAGGTAAGGCGGATCAAACCCCTATGGCCATTGAGCCTGGGGGGCATCCAGTCGCTGGGTCCTTACTTAGACCGAACCACTTGAAGAGGACTCAACCTGATTAATGGATTTGATTGATCAGGGCTTGCACATACCTCAGAAACAATTGGAATGGGTTTGCCTAGCCTAATAATGCAATCATTAATTGAATGGGCATGAATGCTAAGCCTACTCGACTCGGCAGGGAAGAACAGATACCTAGTTCAATCGAGAAGGGTTACTGTTGAGCTGCAGGAAGATGCTAGAGATGCTGACACCATGAATTATCCTCTAATTGCAGCTGGTTGGGGTTGAGGATCATCGGGAAGCACAAAATTAGCATGCTATGGAGAATTGTGGAAAGTGTAAATCCAATGCAATTTAGTGAGCAAATGGCCCACTAGTGCTAGATGAGGCTATTTATGGCCTCAGGAGGAACCATTGGAGCTTCTAGAAATATGGCCTAAACCATAAGCATGGGTCACGATTGAGCTCTCTAAATTTCCCAGAGAGGAAGCTCAGGTCAAAGAGGCTCAAATTTGCTCGCTTGGCCACCTAAGGAGGGCTATAATGCCACAGTGAGGTGGATGCGCGAGTGGGGAACAAGGTTGGATGTCGGGGAAAGGGAGAATCCTTCCTGTCAAAAATACGAGCGAGTGGGGACGAAGATCCTTAGTGGCGAGTCCTTTGGCATTCGTCTAGTCGATCTATCAAAACCGCAGGATGGTTCTAATATTTTTGGACCCATAGTGATCTGGGCTGTGGGATCTGTGGGGTGGTTCCAACGCTCAATCATGGGCTGCCCGTGGTTAGATCTAAGCCGTAGGATGTGATGGAGCGATGGATGAATGTGCTTTGGATGCGCTACTGTGAGACCTGGGCTCTGCAGTGGATCACCTGTGGTTTACATAGTGAATCCCATATGGTTAAAGCCATTAGGGTAATATATGCAATTAAGAAAAGTTGGAATCCCCTTTATTCAATTATTCCAATTTTATTTAAATTTAATTATGGCCTAAATGACCTCTCAAAATTCTCAAACTTATACCTTTAGCTAATTTGGGGGTGAAGAATTCAAAAATGCATTCATATTTTAGTTTGAAGATCAAAATATCTTGGTTATTAATAAAAGTTTCTAATTTGATGAAATTGCCAATTTGACCTAATGAGATTTGATTGACCCCAAATGTTTAGGGTTAGGTTTTAATGATTAAATAAATACAATAGAATCAAAATTAATGTGTGGTTAAGCTTAAGTTTTAGCAAGTAACAACCTAGGGTTGTTGCAACTAAGTAGTTAATTACTCTCTGAAATACTTTATTTACTTATTGCAATCAATTTTAAGGCGATTGCTATTTGTCGAACGGGTTGGATTAAACTCGATCGATAGAAGATTGGATTAGGCCTTTGGGGTACAGTGCCTAAGCCTTAATAAGGTCTAGTTACTTCAGGCAATCTCCCATTCTATCAACAAATTCTTTGAGTCAACCTTGACCCAAAGAACATGAAGGTAGCTAGGTAGAGCGAATGGCTAATTACAGAGGGAGAATAGTAATGACCCCAATATTAGATCGGGAACCCAATCCAATAGTGGAACACAACTACAACACTTAAGACCATGTTGGAAGGAAACCTACCCAACTATTGAATGATGTGTGGACAAGTATCTTTGTGCGGGTGTTAAGTTAAGATTGTTTAAATTTTAATTAAAGTTTATATGGATATCACATATGTTAATTTACAACTAAAAACTACAGTGGAGCAAGTAAAGCATCAAAGTAAGGGAAGAAAGTATAACTGTAAAGAAGTACAATAGAAAGGGAAAAAGGAGTAAAAACTCACAAGTAGATTTGCTCTAGCCTGCAGCAACAAGTAAAGGAAAAAGCTTCCTAATAAGGCTAAAAACTACTAATTGCATATGAAAATATGAAATGAAAACATGTATATGTCCAATAAAATAATTCTAAGTAAATTAAAATAAAAGTAGTGAAGCATAAAGTGGAATTAAAGCAACATACACTGCATAAGTAAGAAACTGTAAGTAAGTAAAGCACACTACATTAAATGAAAGTGCAAAGTAAAGTAGGAAGAACTTTAGCCTTTTGGGCTAAGAAGGCATAGTTAAAGACTATGTAAGTAATCATTGCTTGGATGCTATGATGAGTTCTCACAATCAATAAGATTGTAATGACTCATAAGTTTATTATTTGAAGTTATTTTATGTTTTTCTATTTTGCGGGAAAATTTATAGAATGAGTGAGGATTTAAGCACATTTGCCTAACTAGTAAGGAAAGCGATGTCTCATAAAAAATAAACACTCACACTCCTCCTCTAAGGTATGTGAGATCTCCTTATATTCCCTCTAAGCACGCTCTTGTATACCACCAACTATAATATTTTATGAATGTCTTATTTATGCACAAAATCTTGTATGTATGTTCAAAAGTATAGTCTCAAAGCAAAGCAAGCATTCAAGGATTTCAAGTTATTGTAAATTATGTGATATCCAAAGTTGTCTAATTTTAATGATCTAACTTAATAATTAGAGCTAATTAAGCTCTCAATTGACTTAGAGATATTATCTCTAAGTCAATTATAAGTAAAAATGTAAATGAATTAAGATTTGGAGATTAGTAATTTGATTTAATTTATGAAGTGACAAAATAATTTATAAGAATATTTATTCAAATTAGGGCTTACCCTACACTAATTCTAAGCTAACTAAATCAAATATGCTATAAGATTTAAGGTTTAGGAAACTAGTAGGGAAAGGTAAGATTAATGGAATCCTAAATCAAAGAAAATTGGAGGATAATAAGGTAATCACTAACTTCATCTAACTAACTTATAATTAATAGGCTTTTATCTAAATCAATCACTAACCTAGCTAGGATCAAGTAATAGAAGGCATCTAAGTGTATTGGAGAGGTAAAATTAGAAGCCAAAAGTTATTATTTACTATAGGTTGTAAGTTTGATGAAGTTTATTAGGTATTTAAAACCCAATGGGAGAGTTAAGGAACTCCTAATTCAATCATTAAAGAGTTTAAAAAAGAACTAAAAGCTAAAGGGAATGTGTATAAGATTCATTCTATTTGCTGGGTACTAGATATATTGAGTATACAAAATGACATAAAGACATACTAATAGTATACTACAACTATGGAATAGGTTAGCTAAGATTATGATGGTAAATCAATAAGCTAAGGTTACTTGATTCCATAAGATCAATATAAGTAATGAAAGTTAAATTCTAGAAGTGTGATAAGTAACAAGCACTTAATTCAACATAATTGAAGTTTAGAAACTACAATTGAAGTGATATGAAAATAAAATAAAGTGAAACAAATTTGCTGTCCTAAGGTTTAAAAGCCTAAAACATGTAATATATGAAACTTAGATTATAAAATTACACTAATTAAAGAGCCAAATACCTAAAACACCCAATTGTTATCCAAATGAAATAATGTAAGTAAATATGGAATCCTTATAGTGTAAGGAGAAGAATGACACTAACTAGGTCAAAATCGAACAACGATTCTTAAGATTTTAGAGACTCCTAATTAAGGTTAAAAGTGATTAAGAAATTTAGAGTTCAAAACCTAAATCTATTTCTATATTATTGTCCTACACATTTTTGTGATTGAAATGGACTATTGGAATATCAACTTTGGATATGAATTGCTTAAATTATGGAGTAAACAATATTTAGTTAATTAATTATTTAATTAATCAATTGAAATAATGATTAATAAATTTAATTATCAAAGCGCAATTCTAATGCCATATTACTATTCTATGAAAATTGACGATCAAAGTTATACAACATTTGCAGGTTTGATGTTTTATTAATGGAATTATCAATTAAATTGTGAGTAATAATTTCATTAAATGTTAATGTAATATCAATAGAATAATTAAAACTGAAATTCAATAACCTTCAATTTCTCTGTGGCCTGCCAAGCCTGAACACGCATTGCACGCATGCAAAGAGCCATGGACTTGAACATGGGCTACTGTTACGGGCCCAAGAATTTGGCTTCTCCTCTGCATCTCATGCAGACATGATCGACAGAGGATGGAACCCTAGAAATCTAGGGCTCGCAAGAAAGTTGTAAGTAGAAGGTTTTGAGGCGAACGAAGAGTGATTAACAAATGAAGATGGGGCTTGATTCTTATGAAAGGCATAAATGGTTTATTTACATGATGCCAGAAAAACACAAAACTTAAAGAGAAGCAGAGGACAAGGAAAAGAAAATTTCCTCTAAAGCTTCTTGAGCTCGATCGAGCTCTATCGAGCCCGATCAGCTCAAAAAAAAAAAAAATTCAAAGCAACAATAAATCAAATGCATTTAATAAGTAAGTTTCTGAATGGAAATAATTGAGAGGTCATACCTTATGCTATGTCACATATCCTTTAGGGTTAGGTTAGGAAGAAGGTATGATTACTCGAGCGCTTCCTCAAAACTTCCTAAGCCCAAGAATTAGTAGAAGGACAAAAATGCCGATTGAAAGGGCTCTCAGGGAGGACTAGAGGCTACTGGTGCTGATCGTGGGGTAAGGAACATGCGCCTCACATAGGCCACGATTGAAAAGGCATATAGTGGAACACTATAGCCCCTGATCAAAGCTGTTCGATCCAATCAGATCGAACGAATGACTTGATTGTGGAGAACCCATCAAAGTGCGATGGAGGATCTGATGGACTGACGAGATTTGTCTGATTTATAAAGCTAGCGCCTTAAGGAAAAGAAGCTAGCACCATTAGGTCATAAATCAATTAATAAAATAATTTAATTATTTAGAAATTAATATGCATTTATTTAATCAAAATTAAATAACTAAACGGGCTCCGAAAAATCCCAAAACTTCACCCTAACCAAATTGAGGGGTGAGAAACTCAAAAATGCAATCGGATTTTTGATCGCAGGTCAATTTAATTATCTTAATTTTCTTAGTATTTAAATACTAATAAAATAATCGAGAAAAATTTGATGACTTCCAAATATTACCAAAATTTTGCCCCTAGCTAATCTGGGGGTAACGAGTCCAATGATAGGCTCTGATTTTGATCCCGAGGTCAAAATAAATTATGTATTCTCTAAATTATCAAAAAAATTAGGAATGTTGGAAAATCTCAAATGATCCCCAAATTGCACTGAAGCTTAGTGTGGAGGCTCTTAACATTAATATAAGAGCATTATGAGAGAAAAGAAGTTGATTAAGCTACTAAATAATGGGTAACAACACTTGAGTTGTTACAAGAATTCCCCTCTCCATAATAAAACCCTAGGATTCAAGAAATAGAATTAAGTATAGCCATTAGAGTGCATCCCAAATTGGGCTTCATGTTCCATCAAGTAGAGCTCCATCATAGATTTGATTTAAGTCATTGTATGAATAATATGGCACACTTTATATTATGTATTTAGGGTTCTCTGAAACCATAAATCCATAATTTTGTTCTCTATTCGAACGACGAAGAAGAACAATAAGGGTTGGGTTGCCCGTGACTGGCACTACTCGACAGTAGTAGTTGTCAAGTTCTAACTGACCCACGTTATCTCCGGAGAGAAAAGCCATTGAGTCCCGGCCAATGAATGTGAATAATGAGAATAAATTTTATGTTTCATAAAGTTTTAACTTCGGATGGATTGATGAAAACTAGGGTTTGCTTTATTTTAGTCAATATACATCCAAATCTATGATCTTATATACCATTATAATCAAAAAAATGTGTAGAAGAATAAATTGCAATAATATTTTAATTTATGCGAGTAGATTTTATAATTATTCCTTAATTATTTCAATGTATGTTTAGTGAATATTAGGATGATTACTTAGCCAAAATGCATGACTAGGGTCTCTTTTTCTTCCTTATACAGAGGAGAATCTAATTATGAAAGTAGAACTATTTTCTATAATTAATTTTGTTAATCATTCAATAATTATCTTAAACCTTAATTAGTGAATATTAACTTAATTTGAAAAAAACATGTTCAATTTAATAATCTTTGATATCTTTGAATGGCGGTGGCATCCAACAAATTAGGCAATGCAGTTCTTTGGCTAACCTTAAAGCACATTAGTAGAGGAAAGAAATTTTTTTGTGTTCATTTTTTATAGAAGTATTGCATAGTATAATTTAAATAATAGCATTGAACTGAAGATGCACTGACAACTTAAATATCATTGTGAATGGTATTGTGACTTAATGATTGGAGCCCTAGAACTTTAACTCTTAGCATGTCAAGAGTACAAATTTGACCGACCACACTTATTGGCCTTATTGATGCTCAACTTCTTAAAAAAACATGCTCACTATAAGATAAGTCTTCAAATTGGGTATACAATGAGCTCCAAAAAATCCCAAAAATTCACTCCTAGCTAATTTGAGGGTGAGGAACTCAAAAGTGAAGTCAAATTTTTAATAAAAGGTCAATTTATTAATCTTATTTTTTGATTAAATAAATGCATTAAGATAATCAAGAAATTCAAATGAGCACCAAATCGCTCAAAATTTTCAGGAATTGCTCCAAACATCTTTTGAAGACTAATGAAGAGGTTGTTAAATTGATTAGATTAATAAATAATATTAACAAACTTAGGTTGTCACAATACAAAACTCAATAAAGCTACACACAAGGACCATTATCCCCTTATATTCATAGATCATATGCTAAATCGCTTAGCTAGAAACCCATTTATTGCTTTTTGGATGGATATTTTATGCATAATTAGATTTTGATAGCTCTCGAGGATTAAGAAAAGACAAGTTTTACTTTCCCCTATGGTACATTTGCATTTGGAAGAATTCTATTTGGTTTGTGTAACACTCTTGCAACCTTCCTATTGGAGATGTTTTAAATCTTAGAACCACTGAGCAAACTCTTAACAGCGGAAGCAATTTTATCATGAGCACTCGATTGAGGACCAAGGTTAGGTTGACAATTACCAATCAGATCTAAAATCACAAAACCACAAGTAGAAAACCACACAGCACATGCATGCAAGATAAACACAAAGATGCAAACATCTAGACATTAAAAATTACGTTGAAAAGTAAAGAACGGAAAAAACTACAAAGCCACACCACAAAAATTTCATTATGAGAACTTGAGGATTACTAAGTTACAAAGAGCTTTTCATTGACTAGAAATACATAAGTTCTTACTCTAATATGGAGAAGAGAAAAAGCAACCACCACCAGAAGTGTCTTCACCAATATACAAGAGGTTTCTTGCACTGCAGCTTCTTTAGGGCTTCATCTTCGGATCTCCTCCGCACAACAAGCACAAAGCCTCTAACTGAAATATCAACAGATTGTAAACTCCTCCCAACTTATTTGCTTAAGTACTCAGCTCAATTTTGAACTCTGAAAGGCTCAAAATGCCCTCTAGTTTACTTAGGGCGTAACCTGAGCTGGAGCAGAACTCTTTTGGGCGCTACGGCGCATCGGAGTGCCCGCATTTCGAATGGCCTCCCGCTGTGGCGTGCGATAGAGCGCATGTCTCGGTATGGAACCCACTATGGTGTGCGGTAGCATCTACCTTTGGGATGGAACCCACTATGGTGTATAGTAGCGTCTGCTTTAGAATAACCTGCTCCTTGGGATGGATTCATTGAGGTGTGCTGCAGTGCTGATTTCCGCTATGGCGCGCTGCGATGTCAATTTCTGCTACGGCGCACTGAGGCACTTGCTTCTCTGTCTGCTGACCATTGAGGCGTGGGATAGTGCCTCCATCATGGGTGAGGGATCGTCAGGGCATGCTGCAGCTCCTGTGTTGTTCCTGGACTTCATACATGATTATGAATCCTCTCAAAATCTCCTAAAAGCTCACCAGAGCACCATTAACTTCTCCATGACTGAATAAATAGCCTCCACAACATAACAATCTCTAACTTGGAGAACTTTAGGAAATCACCCCTCTTCCTTCTTTAACTCTTCATTATCTTCTTCTATTCTTCTTAAGAATGTGGCGTGGCACACCCCCGCTCTCTCTTCACGTACTGATGCCAACTCAAGCTGCACATAGCTTTAGTTTCTTCACTATAACTGTTTTTGTAAGCATATCAGTTAAATTCTTAGAAGTGTGAATCTTCTCCAATCCAAGCTATCCATCATCCAACTATGTCTAGATGAAATAGTAAGGGAGTTAAATGTGATTTGTAGTAGCATGAAATGCTGCATTCTTCGCTAGATGAATACACTCATACTATCACTGTAGATGATGAGTCCAAGATTTATTGCATAATAAATAAGAAAAACATACAATTCTATGATAATAATAGCCCACTTTAATTAGTTTATATACATTTTTAGGGAAAAGGATAGGCTCAGAAAAATCTAGAGAAATTATGCTATTCTGGGACAAAATTGCCGTGGCGCGCCACAACTCGCCAAGGCATACCTTAGCGGCTAGAGTAACCTGAAGCATTTCTGGAGACCTGGAGCAATACCGCTGTGCATGCCACAGCGCACCACAGCGTGCCAAGGTGACATTTACAAAACTTAATTGATCTGCCACTGCGCGCCGCGGTGAAATGAATAACAAAAGGAAAAATTAATTAATCCGCTACAGTGCGCTGCAGCGTGCTTCACCCAAAACTCAAGCGCTACAGCGCGCCGTGGCAGAATAATAATTCAAGTGCAATTTAATTGTTCCGCCATAGTGCACCACGGTAGGGGAAATGCCAAAACAATGTCGCTACAATGGGCCGCATTGCACTGTTGCGGGGCCCGATTTGAAACTGGGATGCTACAGCGCGTCGCATCACACTAAGCGCGCTGCCGAATCTACCACAAATTTTGCCAAGAACATGCAATAATGACAGTATAGGGAAGGCCAAAAATTTAAACCATTTGCCTTACCCAGTTGTTTAGAAATACCAAATTAATTAATTCATGCTATTTTCAAAGGAATATTGGAATAATCTTAATGGCAAGCAATTAAACCTAGGAATTGGTAAGGGTGAAGAGATTTAAATAAAAATAGGTGAAGGATTTCCTATATAATCTACATTTCAGAACTAATAAAGGGTTCCCAAATTTGTCTCTCTCAGATCTAAACTGAAGGACAGCCGTAAGAAAAAAGAAGAACTCTCCAAGGAAAGAAGGAGAGTTCCATTGCTTGGGTAAGAAGAAGGGCATTGCCAAGGAGCTAGAAGGGAAGAAGAGAAAGGAAAAAGCAAAATCTAGAGAACCCCAACAATGAGCTGTTCCTAGTATTCTCCTCAACTTTAATCTTTATTTCTTTTAAGTCGAACGATGAAAGGGTTCTTGCCTTTGTATGTTTCTCTTTTTATTTCTTTTATAATGGAAAGTTAAATCCCCTTGGGAAGGTTGGGCTGTGGTCATGTGAATCTGAGGGACAATTTGTGTTGTGAGCACCTTCTTGCAATGAAATAAGAATCTATTTGATTGTTTATTTAGATCATTCTTGTAATTGCATGCTGTGAATGAATGAAAAACTGTGTATTTAAAATGCTCATAACTGATATAATGCTAAGTGAACCAACGCTTCAAGCCTAGAGGGAATGCACGTAAAGGTCCTCGCCACGAACAATGTTCATCGAGCAAGGATTCTCGGGGTAAAACACCTCTGGATTGAAGCGAATAGTTTATTTAGAAACTTAACTATCTTGCACTCAATAGCTCACTAAATTAGCGTAAAGCTAGGTATGTGTGCATTAGTGCTTAGAACTATGTGACAAGTTCTTGAGCTGACCTGCACCATACCTTGAGCTCAGTTAAGTGGTAGACGCATGTAAGCCAAGAACCACTAATGGAGCTCCATGGCTCAGCAGATGTGAAAGGAGGAAGAGGACTCATTGAGTGCTCATAGATGATGTGACATAGTCCATGAAGCCTGATGAATCCACATCCTTATCTGAACTACGCTTGATACTAGTCAGTGGAAATCAATGCTTTTTGTGATCGCTTAACTAAATGATTATTTTGATATCATAGATGTAGGAATTCTTAATAAATTAAAATGCGATCTTATAAGAGTCTATGTGCTGAGATAGAATCCTAATGTGTTCATCTTATGCACTAGATTTAAACTTGTAAAAATTAGAAGACCAGTTTAAGAAACATAATGCTCACTTAATTGATTGCATGACAGGAACATTATAAATTGCATGAATGAAATACAACACCAATCCTTAACAGTTCATATGATGAAAACCCAACTCTTCTTTCTTAATCAGATAGTATCTTAAGAGAAGCTCTTGCATTATTGAATTAGGAACCACCAAACTGAAAACATATTTTTTGAATAATATTAAATGTAAATATAACTTAGTATCAAAACCATCCGTTCCCTCAGGACGATAAAATCAGGAACTTACCTTTCATTATTACTTCGGACCACGTACACTTGCATGCGAATGCAGATGAGTATTTGAGGTTTTTCAATATAGCTTTACATCCTCTTTCTCCTTGCCCAATTCTACCATGAAACTCCTCAATTAGATCATCTCCTTACTTGCCTCTGTGATAGCAACATATTCTGCCTTCGTGGTAGATAATGACATAATATTTTGTTGCCTAGACATTCATCTCACTGTTACACTTACTAATGTATACCCATAACCTGTAATGCTTCTCCTACTATCAACATATCTTGCAAAATTTGATTCTACATATCCTTATAAAACAATGTCAGATCTTCTAAAGCATAAAGCTTTGTCCACTATACCTTTCAGATACTTTAGGATCCACTGGACTGCATCCCAATGGTGCTTCCTTAAGTTTCTCATGAATCTGCTAACCACTCCCACTACATAGGCAATATCCAATATCATGCAGATCATCACCTACAACAAGCTCCTAACTGCTGAAGCATAAGGAACCCTCAGCATATGCTCCTTCTCTTCTTCAGACATTGGCATCTGTTCCTTTGATAAGCTGAAGAGGCTTACTAGGGGAGTGCTCACTGGCTTTGCTTTACTCATGTTGAAACTTTTCAGCACCTTTTCAACATATTCCTTCTGCGATAGCTTCAGAATTCCTACACTCCTCATTCCAAGAATATTCTTGACCGACCCCTAGTCCTTCATGTTAAACTCCTTTGACATAAGCTATTTCAGCATTCTTATCTTCTCCATGTTTGATCCTGCGATCAAAATATCATCCACATACATCAACATAATGATATAGGAGGACTTACATTATTTTATATAGCTACAGTGATCCGCCTGGCATCTCTTGTACCTTGATTCTAACATGAGCATGTCAAATCTCTTATACCACTACCTTAGCACTTGCTTCGAGCCATAGAGTCTTTTCTTGAGCTTACATATTAGCTCAAATTTTTCTTTCTCTTGGGCCTTTTACCCTTCAGGCTGTTGCATGTACAACTTCTTCTCCAGCTCTCCGTAAAGGGATGCATGTAATGACCCCAATATTGGATAGAAGATATAATCCAAGGTTGGGATGTTACCTTAGCATCTAATACATAATTAGAAGAAAGCTAATTAAATAATAGATGCTAAGTGGCCAAGTCTCTTTATGAGTAGTTGTCAAGTAAAAATAATAAGTAATAGAAAATCAATTAAGGAGATATTTAACATAACATTATAAGTATAAACAATATAAGCAATTAATATCATCCACTCATTGAACCCATACAAGTACAAATAAAGAACACAACACAAATATGAAGATGGATAGGTAAAAATAACTCAAGAAGTTTTAAGTTTAATTATTACAAGCTTTTTAAAAAATGAAAGAGCAAAAGTAAAATGAATGTAATTACTCTCCCTCACTTTAATAAAAGTGCAAGTAAACATTTCTAATAAGTAGAAGCAAATTTCTTTTTAAGCTCTTCATGCACTTGGACTTGCATTACGTGAATCAAAGAGCTCTTGATCAATCATATTTTGGTATTTAAATATGATAGGATAAAGCTAATTAAAAAAAAGTATAGTTAGGCTAAATAGTCTAAGAACATTTAAAGATTGGCTACATTTTAAGTTAATAGGATATCACTAGCATAATTTATAATTTAATCTAAGTTGCAGAGCCATAAAAGCTAACAAGGGAAAGAAAGTAGACATAACTGTAAAGAAGATAGTATGAAATAAGCTGAGTAAGAATGCTCACTTATATATAAGTCCTAGCCTGCATCCAAAAATAGTAAGAGAAAAGCATCCTAAAAAGCTAGAAATTACTATGTGCATTTAAAGTGAATGAAATGAAAGTAATACATGCTTAATGAAATTTATGCTAAGTAAGCAAAAGAAAATACAGTGAAGCACTTAGTTGAAATTAAGGAACATACACTGTATTCTAAATAAACTGTAAGTAAGCAAAACATAATACTGAAAATCGAGAGTATAAAGCGTAGAAGGTAAAAAAAGTATCTAAGACTCTTTTTCTAAGATAAATATAGCCTAGGATTATGAAAAGTAATCATAACTAAATAGTTATGTAGAGATCTTACAATCAATACAATTGTAAAAGAACTCTTATATTAATAGTTGAAGTTATGTTAAGAAACTATCTCATTTTGTGGGAGTATTCAACAGAATGGGATGAGGAGTTAAGTACGTCTGCCTAACTCGTTCTGTGAGATTTTAAACATTCATATTTACCCTCTCTAAAATGTGAAGTCCTTTAATAGGTGCTTTCATCCTTGTCCCGTTTACCATAAGGCATTCCCCTTAAAATTTTATGAAACTTTTATTTATGCAAAACAATCTTGTATGATAGTTCAAGGAAATTGAGCTCAAAGCTAAGCATCATTCAAGGAATTTCAATAATTGTAAACTATGTGATATCCTTTTTGTTAAATGATGAGTCCACAAATTATAACAAAACAAGGAAGAATTTATACAATTCCATATTGAGAATAGCCTAATTTGATAAATTTTTATATATTCTTAGGAAAAATGACAAGCTCAGCTGGATCTGGAGTAATTTTGCAAATCTAGGAGAAAACTAGCCCAGCACGCCATGGTGCGCCCCAGTGACAAGAAAGTAGACAACAATAACCAGTGATCATTTCTGGAACCTGGAATAATTCCCCTGTAGCGTGCCATGATGCATCATAGCACACCAAGAAACATCTTGGAACTTGAGTAGAAGGAACATAAATTTTAAGTGACCCGCCACAACGCGCTACAACGAATTGAATTTGAAACTCAATTGCTACAGCGTGCCACAACGGATTGAATATCAAAAAGAAAATTTAAAGGACCCGCTACAGCGGATTGAATTCGAAACTCAATCGCTACAGTGCACCACTGCTGATTGAATATTAAAAAAAAATTAAAGGATCCACCACAGCGCACTACAGCGGATTAAAATTCAAAACTCAATCGCTGCAGCGCGCCACAGCGGGCACAAAAAATTCTATTTATTCAGAGCATTTAATGCCAGCTTGGACAAGACCTCAAACCAGCAATTTGTCTCGCCAGCTAACGAATTCCTTTCCAATTAAATCCATTAAGAGAAAAAGAAGAATTTGGAATGATGACAGCAATTAATTTCTATTGGACAAAAGAGTACTCATTACATGCAAGAAGACAGAATTCAAAAGACAATATTCCACTCATTATAGAGATATGGGTGGATGTTTAAGCAGAATTTGAATTGAGGAGAAAAGTGAGGGCTCCTCTATAAATAATGCCATTCTTGACTAAAGAAGGGTTCCCATTTTAATGTAAAAATTTCTAGATCTTGAGGGCTGCTGTAGAAAATAGGAAAGAGATCTCTCCAAAGTGGGTTAAAGAGTCCAATGCTAGAAGAAGAAGAAGAAGGAAAGACTGCACTAGAGAGCTAGAAGGGAAGAAGACAGGAAGGTCAAGGAAAATCCAGAGAAACCCAAAAAGGGTTGTTCCTAGTACTGTCCTAACCTTTACTCTTGATATCATTTTAGTCAGATCATGAAAGGGTTCTTATTTTTGTACGCTTCTCTTTGTATTTCTGCTGTAATGGAAGGCTAAACCCCTCCTTGGAGTGGGTTGGGCTAAAGTCATATGAAATGTAAGGCACAAATAGTGTTGTATGTCTTCCTTCTGCAATGAATAAAAATCTGCATTAAAATTTCTATATAGAATTTCTTGAGAATACATGTCGTGGAATGATTGAAAATCTGCAATAATTAAAATATTGAGAATGAAATAATGCTAAGTAACCTAACACTTCAAGCCTAGAAAGAATGCACATTAAGGTCCTCTTCAGGAATAATTTTCTCCAAGCATAGATTCTCAGTGTAAAATACCTCAGGATTGAAGTTGAATGATTATTTATTAGCATAACTAGCTTGCGCTCCATAGCTCACTAATTGGTGTAAGGCTGGATTTGTGGGAATCAGTGCTTAGAACTATGTGAGAAGTTCTTAAGCTTAACTACACCATACCTTGAGCTCAGTCAAGAGGTCGATGCGTGTGAGCCAAGACCCACTAATGGAGCTCCGTAGCTCAGCAGACGTGAAATGAGGATGAGGATTCATTAAGAGATCAAGGATGATGTGACTTAATCCATGAATCCAAATGAATTCACTTCCTTATCTGAACTGCACATGAAGCACGTGACTCTCATTAGTGAATCAATGCTTATGTGATCGCCTAATTAAAATACTATTTTGATAACCTAAATGTAGGAAGACTAAAATACTTTAAATGCAACCTCATGAGAATCTATGTGCTGGGATAGAACCCTTATGTGTTCATTTCATGCACGAGATTTGAACTCATTGGAATTAGTGTACCAATCTAAGGAATACAATGTTTACTTGATTATTTGGCATGATACTAAGAGAATGAAAAGTTACAAAAGCAAGATTTCAACACCAGTCCCTAACAATTCACATGGAGGAGACCCGACTATCCTTTCTTAATCAAATTATATCTTAAATTTAGATTTTTTCATTTATTAAATAGGAGCCAATAGAAAACCAAAAAACATCTAGTTTAAATATTATTTAACGTAGATACACCTTAGTAGCAAAACACACCATTTCCTGGGACGATAAATCTCAGAACTTACCTTCCAATTATTATTTCAGATCACGTACACATGCATGTAAGTGCAGACGTGTAATTGTCATCTGCCATTAACTAAATTTTAATGATCTACTTAATGATTGGAGCTAACTGAACTCCCAATTGACTTATATATATCAATCTTTAAGTTAATTGTAATTAATAGTAGAGGAAAGAAAAGTTTGGACAATAGTATTTTCAAGTAATTGAAATTCATCCTATACTAGTCCTAAACTAATCAAATCAAATAGATTAATGATTAAAGTTTAAGAAAACTAGTAAAGGAGAGTAAGATTTATAGTTTGCTAAACTAAAGTAAGTATTAGCTAAAGGAAATGTTATTATCTTCATCTAGTTAACTTACAAACTCGAAAGTATCAAATCAATTTAATCATAAACTCATCTATGATTAGTTGATGTTGGGTATTTAGATGTAAGGAAGAAATATATTATTTCCTACAAATACAAATTCATTTATAGTTATAGGCTAATGGAAATCTATTAGCTTATTAAAGCATGAAAGGAAACTATTGTTCTCTAGTTTAATCAATTGAGAACTAATTCGGAAGGTTAAAGACTATGGAGATATGTGCTAATCATCTAGTAATTGATTGGGCACTAGTCTAACCATGAGTTCTTTTAATGAACTTTAACTTACAAATTGAAAGTGTTAAGTTGATTATAATATAAAGGAGTTGAAGAATTCTCAAGTTAATCTAACATGCATTTAAAGGAGAAGTAGAAAACATGTAGAAGCATAAGAATCTAATTCCAATTCTAATAATTTTGACATGAAGTCTATTATATTTACAAATAGCAAGTTAACATACAAGTCTTCTATTATGTAGAAGATTAGATGGAAAGATCAATATTAAAGAGCTAACTATAAGTTAATTCATTACATAGAACACTTATTCTAATTTAAGTCTAGCATGATATAAGTAATTGAAACTACATTCTAAAATCATGAATTCAGTATTTTCCAAATGAAATAAGATATTGGATACTCATATCATTTCTCAACCTACTAGAAGATAGAATGAAAGAACAATTCATTAAAGAACTATCATTATCTAAATTGGAAGCATATGACACTAGCTTCTAATTAAGTTCCATCATAAACAATTTACATGTAGCTTTACATTCTAGATACATGAATTATGACAATACATTCAAGTCAATTATTCTTATTCCATATGTAGAGTATTTAAAATAGAAGAAAATTTAGCATATATTATGCAATATATTCTATTCAAATCATTCATGAAGTGATTCTACATATGGAAATGATCAATTATAGAAGTTCTAAACATTTCTAATTCACAAATAACAGTGATATAAGAACTAGCAAAAAGGTTTTGAATAATCTAGTTTGAAAAGATACATGCATTTCCTTCAATTAAATTTATTCCTAAGTAATTCTACAATGGAAGAAATTCAACTTAAATGAGCATTAAATATTTCCAATCATCACATCCATATAAATGTAATATTTAAACATACAACTTAAAACTATATGTGAGATAATAAAATGAAACATATTTGTTATCCTTAGGTTCATACATTCTAAAATAAGCATATTTGAAAAATTAATAAATTAACATTTTTACCTAAATTAAGGAGCTAAGGATCTAAAATGTCCAAACATTGTCCAAATTATATGATATACATATTAATGTGATCCTTATATCCTAACAAGTAAAATAACACTAACTAGGTTGAATTTGGAGAACATTGAATTTTCTAGGGTTTGGAGGGGTCCTAATTGGGGTTAAAATATCATTAAGAGGTCTAGTATTTAAAACCTAAGTTTGATATCACATTATTGTTCCTCATATTTTTAGTAGTGAAATGGACTATTTAAATGTCCAATTTGGACATCATATGATCAAATTATGTATCTAATGAATTTGGAATTTAATTGGAAATAATTTAATTAATTATAAAATAACGACTAAATAATTTAATTGCCAATTAAAAAAATGACATATTATTATTCTAGACATTTTTGTGATCAAAATAGTATATTATATCGCATATTTTGGTTAAGTATTATTAAGATTATAGAGAAATAAAATTCTTATCCTTTAACTTCTTTAATATTTTAAATTAATTAAAAGGTTATTATTTAAAATCAGTTTATCCATTCATATTCTAAATTTGGCGTAGATGATTAGTACCCTATCCTTGCATGCCACGTCACCTAAAGATAGGCACGGTTCGAAAGGATCGAATTAGCTAGTTTAGAAGGCAGAGGTTGACAAACCTCTCCTTCTTCTTTACTGAGCTCACAGGCAGAGGAAATTAGGGTATCATCATGCTTGCGATTTCAATCGAATCGAGAGGAATAAATCATTGGGAGTAAGGTCCTTACAAGGATCTTCTACCTAGACTCAGAAGTTTCTTTCGAGAGTGACTCTAACTATTTAGGAATGATGCCCTAATTCTTAGTAGTTGAATTAGGTTGTGTGCGAAACTCGCAGGAGAGATAAGGTCGACTAATAAGTTTTGGATTTCAGACGAGTTCATCAAAAGCTTATTTAGATAGTTCTATTATCATTATGAGGTTATTAATAAGATAACTATTAATAGATTAAGATGTGTACATACTCCTAAACATTGAAATGACTAATGCAAAAGAATTAAAAAGAGATGAATTTTGCTCTAACTAATAACATAAATGATCTCACTGAGAGTTATTAAAATTCATTCGCATAACTCAATAAAATGAACTAACATAGAGAAAGAAACTGCCATTAATGCCAGTTTGAATTTAATTAGATTTTAAGTTGTCCGATCAAGTTAAATCGGCTATGATACAATTAACAACAATGAGATTTATATGAAAGAGATTAAGTATATTGACAAAAGGAAACCAAATGGGAGGTCATACCTTTAGGTTCTCATTTCCTAATTTCAAGGTTGCTTGTAAGACAAGTAAAAAAAGTTTGATACACTTCTCAGCTCATTGTTCTCCTACTCTTCACCAAATGACATCCAAAAAAGGGTCTCGTAACTTCAGTGAAACCTAATGAGAAGGAAGAGGGCAGCTGGCGGGGCAAGGATCGTCCTCACCTATCACGGGCAATCCTGGCTGAGGTGCCTCTGAAAGACGTACAATATTCATATTTGAGCCGTCGGATCAAACCTTTGATCCGACAGTTAGATTTTATCAATTTAAGGATGAGCGTTAGGTCGCATCAATTTTATACGGACAGCCTCAATCAATCCTATATGCTGCACCGTGTTTTATGGTTTGCAGCAGATCCTCGTTGTCTTATGAATAGCCATTGGAAGTATTTTTAAATATATAATATTCATTAATTTATTCAAATACTATATTATATTATTTAATTTATTTAATTATTTACTTAATTTTAAATATCTAAACATACTCTGAAAATTTTCAAAATTTACCCTTATCTAATTGAGTGGTGAGGAACTCAAAAATGAAATCGGATTTTTGATGAGAGGTATATTTAATTTACCTAATTTTCTATGTATTTAAATATTATTAAAATATTTTTGATGACTTCCAAAATACCACCCCTAGCTAATTTTGGTGCGGTGAGTTCAACGGTGGACTCCTTTTCCAATTATGAGGTCTAAATAATCTAGGTATTTTCAGAATTATCAGAAAACTAAGAAATACTAGAAATTATCAAACAGTCTCCAAATCACATGAAATTTGAGATGGAGACTCTTAATACTCTTATAAGAGTAATGGAAGAGGTGTAGAGTCAATTAGGTCACTAATTGACAAGTAACAAATTTAGGGTTGTTATAATGCAGTTTTGACATCCATTTGCTCCAGATGCAAATCCTCAAGTGCAATAATGTTCAACACAACCCTGATGGTTGTCATCTTCATAACAGGGGCAAATATCTCACTATAGTTGACCCCATGCCTTTGCTGGAAGCCCTTTACTATAAGTCTTGCCTTAGCGCTTGCTCTTATTCAATTTTTTCTTCACTCAGTAAACCTACTTATTTTGAAGGGCATTCTTTCCAACTAGTAGAGGTGCCAACTCCCATGTCCCATTTGACATGAGTGATGCCATTTCATCATTTATGGTAGCCTCCTGCTTGATTGAATCTTATTATGAAGGGAATTTTGCATTATAGTTTATGTTTTATTAGGATTAGTTGTGCTTAAGTGTGATTCTATAGCATTTCAGGTAAGAAGAGATCAAATTGAAATGAAAAGGAAAATTGAATGAAAATGGGCTACAACGTGCTACGGTACTTGATAGACGTAAAATATATATATGCGCTTGCATGCAAGTGTACATGGTTTGAAGTAATAAATGGAAGTTAATTCAGAGATTTATCATCCTCTGGGAACAGTGGTTTTGATACTAAGTTATATCTTCTTTCATAATATTTAAGAGATTGATTTTTAGTTTGATTTGATTCCTAAATTATCATGGCAAATGATCTAAAGATAAGATAAGATTTATTCAAAGAGAGAGAGTTAGGGTTTCATTGTAATACTTGTAAGGACTTAGTGTTGTCACTTATTTATTTAAATGTATAAATTGATTTATTTATGCCTAATTAAATCATGTGATTACTGTTAGAATTAGAGCAATCCTCTAATTATAACAGGTTTAGATTTAGTGCAACAAGGAGAACTCCCTTTGGGGTTCTACCTCAACACTTAAGCCATTATGAGAATGTGGTTTGATTTACCTTTGATTTCATACGTCTATGTTACCAAATATCTTCTTTTACTTGTTAGATCTTGCAAACATGATTTTCATCAACAATGCATCATGCACTTGTACACATGGTTTAGCTAAATGAGAGGGTGCACTGGATCTAATGGACTATGTCACATCATCCATTGGGTTCCCAACGTCCACTCATCCCTTTTACTTTGCTGAGATGTAGAGCATGAGTTGATGAGAACTTAATTCACAAGCGTTAAATCTCTTAGTAAATCTCTTAAGGAAAAGGTGCAAGCGAGCTTTGAGAACTTGTCACATAATTCTCAGCTCTACCTGAACTACCATCCTTGCTCTTGTCCAATTGATGAGCTCAGAACTCAAATTCTTTAATTAATAATTTTTTTAAGCGTTATTTTTAGCAAAATGGTTTGACAAAAGTTCATATAGGCATTCCCATCACAATAATAAATATAGATAGTTAAATGGAAATAATTTTCATTAGTTAAAACATTTTCATTACAACACCATATTATCCTTACATCTTCATACAACTACATCCCAACCCTCTCCAAGAAAATTTAGCTTTCCATTAAAGAATAAATATGAGCATAAATGCTAAAGGAAGTAAACCTTGACATCAGTTTACAGAAGAAAATAATCAAAAGAAGGTTTTGGAAAAATACTAGGAAGCACCCAAAGGTTTTCTAGGGCTCTCTTGAATTTCTTCCTACACTTTTGTTTGACTTCTCCTCCTTTTCCCTTGCTGTCTTCTTCTCTTCACTTTTCACGGATCACTGCTAGCCCCTTGGAGAGTTCTTCTCCTTTTCCTTGTTGCAGCATTTCTTTTAGACTTTTGAATATCAGAATTTTGGAACCCTTGTTTAGCATGAAATTGGCCTTTAAATAGAGGAATTTTTTAGCCCAGGCATTAATCACATATAACTCTTCATATTCTTCCACTTCAATGCAAGCCCTTTAATTTATTCTGCTTAGTCTCCTTAGTTTTCTCAGATTTAATGTTCATTATATTTTCAAGAGGCAGGGGAGAAATCAAAGGTTTTATTTTGTGGCCTTTTCCATGCTGCAATTAATGAAGATTCTGGAATTTTCTATAGTGGGTGCTACGGTGCGCCACAGCGCGCTGCAGCGTGCTGTAGCCGTCATGATCCAAGCACTGTTCTGTCATCGCGTGCTGTAGTAACTGAAGTTCAAATACTGTTACGCTATATATTTTGATGGTTACCTTAAGGCCACTACCCATCCGCTGTGGCGCGCAATTGGTGTGCTGCAACAATCAAACTTTCAAAAAAGTAGAATAGTAACTGTTCCATTAAATTATCGATGGTTGGCATAAATAATCAAAAATTATGTCGTGGCGCGCTGCAGTAGTTATACTTTCTTGAATGCAGAATAGTGATTGTTCAACTGTTCACATAAATTCTGTCATGGCACGCAGCGGCGGGTTGCAGCGGTTTTGTCCCAGGTTAGTGAAAATCCTTATGGGGCATAGCAAGCTGTGGCGCACTTGGAGCGTGCTGCGGTGGATAAACTTTCAGGAAAGAGGATTGGCACTATTCAATTATTCCATATAAGGTTCTGATTTTCCTCCCGGGAAATGACTCTGTGGCCCACTGTGGCGCACTGCAGCGGTCTTCCTTTTAGGTCCTCAGGTACACTTTCAGGTGAGGGAATTTGATGGACCTCCATGGCATGCTGTGGCGCACTGCGGCTTGCCACAACTGTTTTCTCCCATAATTTAGCGATTCATCTCATGTTTCTCATTTCCTTCATTTTTTCTTGAAAAAGTATAATTTCCACTCAAAGTATATGGGTATATATGATGATTTGAAAAGCTTAACACAACATTTTTGCTATAAATTTTGGATATATTACACCCCCACACTTAAATTATTGCTCGTCCTCGAGTAAGCTCACAAATAATTTTTTGAATTTCTTAGTTTAATGGATTCAATGTGGGATGTCAGTGTGAAATACTTAAGTCACTAAGTGTTGCTATAGGTTAAGGTGACTTTAAATTTCTAACCTCTACTACCTTCCTCAATCAAGCTCCAAATTCTAGTTACCATCTAGTTCCAATCTCAAATGTTCATGCTTATGTTTTCATTATGGGGGTAATTACATTAGGAAATTTAAACCTTGGTTAACCATTTGGTGAGTGACCAGAGTGTTGTGCCATATGTGCCCCTTCTCATGATTCACGAGGAACATTTTTATATTTTTAGGAGAGCATTTTTCTTCATCCTATGTTCTCAATTTTTAAACATGGAAGAGATATTTTTATCCTCCTTATTTTTCTCTTTTTGAATTCAGCTCAAGGGATAGACATTTTTCATCATCCCTTAATTTAGTACCTTGTGGTCATTAAGTCCTGCAGGAGCCTAGCACACTCATTTATTCACTCACACTTTATCATCTTGGTTTTAATTCCTTAAGTTTCCTCACCCCCATACTTAAATATAAGCACATATTCATTTCAATTTGTTGGAAACAAAATCTCACTAGAGCCTTGAACTTAATCCAGAGGTGTAGGATTTGAAATGTTGATTTATCATCTTGATTTCAAGCATATCAGTGTCTTTATTATTACACATTTGAGTTTCGTATTGAATCCAGGAAATAATTATTTTCAGAAAATTTTAACTCTTTAACGTAATCATAGCAATGATCAGGGTGCCAATGATCCAAATTTTATTTTATTGAATTAAATTCAAAATAAAAGAACATTAATAAAAATGAAAACTAAAACAAAAAACTGTAAAACAAAAGAATACAACTTTATTAATTATTATTCTCATCTTCCTTGTCCACGTCCTAAAAAGTATAATCTGCTGGCCAGTCATCATTCAGGACGGGTTCACATATAGGAGGGCATGGCAGCCTAGGCCCGTCTGGTCCTCCATGCAAGCCCACTCTTAGAATAGTGTTCCGAGAGCATCGTGGAATTCCGTTTGAAACTCGCATTGCCTGGCGACTTCTCCCTTGATGAAGCACATGTCGCGTGCTAGGGAGTTTCCCAAGTCCCGTTGATGCGCGTACATCTGCAACATCAATTTGTTCACAGTGGTTTGGCTAGTGGAAGTTAAAGCTTCGCCTTCTTCTCCTCTCCTCTTCTTAGCTCGCACCCCCTCTTGAGTGTGGGTGCTCAAGTTTGTCAGTTCAAGAGGAGCACAGAATCATGATGTGGAAGAGAGGATCCTTACCCCTTGATCCTCGCATATACCTGAAATGAGTGACCCAAAAGCAAGAGCGGTGCAAGGCCCAGTCAGGGCATTCCAGAGATGCTCCCTTATAATGCTGGAGATATGAATATCTCCATCTCCTTGCAATGCACAAAGGAGCAGCACCTGTGACTGGGTCAACTTGCTTAGATTCCCAGAGGGCATGAAAAAACTAGAGACAAACACATGCTAGGCATTGCTCAACTCCATTAGGAGTGCTCAAGGAATGTATGCCAGGTTTCCTCTCCATCCTGCATCAGTGCGGATGATCTCGCTCGCAATTGTTGCTGGGTCATATTGGGAGCTTAATAGTTGGAGGTAGGAGTAGTCTTGTACCTCTCTTAACAAATAAAATGTTTCAATTTCCCTGCTCCCAAACTCCACACCCCTTCCCTTCATAAAAATTTTATGCCCAACCATGTTTAAAATGTTGGCATAAACTTCCTGCACAATAGAGAGGTAAGTTGGGCCTATGGGATGTATCGAGTGCTCCCAACCCCTGTTCATGATTTGTTCTGGGTTCACAGGGTATGGGAGATCAAATCCCCATTCTAGGATCAATTTTCTTTTGATTATTACTTGGTTGAAGCATTGTTCAGCTTCAACTGAAGTAAATCTTTTCTTGTTGAAAGCCCCACTAGCTATGGGGGCAGAAGTTCCCCTACTCATTGTGGATTTCTTCCTCGAAGACAATTCTATCTCAATGTTTAGAATAAAGAGAATGAGAGAAATGATGGATTGCTAGCAGTTGGAAGAGTTGAGAGCTGAGGTGCTTGAGTCCTCAAGGAGGTGCAGCCTCATACAATCTTATAATAGCATTTTATAGTAATGGGAAGAGAAGATTATGGACATTTAGATTAATCACACTTATTATACTTTAATTCATGGTTAAAACTAGTCTTAACTCATGCCATAAGTGTGATTCAAATTTTGGCCAAAAAGATGGAAAAACACAGCTTTTTGAGCACCTAATTTTCAGATTTAAGGTCCCAAGGTGCACCGTAGCATCCCAAGGTGTAGCTAATTTTCAGTAAATTTTGGCTTCAGTTGGACACATTGCGCTGCAGTGCGCCGCGGCGCGCTGTAGCGCCTTGAACATTTTATGCCATGATCCATCCTCTATAATGCGTGATAGCAAAAAGATCCGCTATAGCGCGCCGTGGCTGAAAAATCCGGTGTGGCGCGCTGCGGCGGACGAATCTGCTGTGGCGTGCTGCGGCAGCTTCTAAGCAGATATTTTTCTAAAATGTAAAATTAGTCTAGAATTTTAAGGTTTCTTGGTTGTTTATTAATTTAAAACTACTCCTAAGCGCAATATCAAACAAAACAAAATCAAACAAACAAAAATTTTGGGTTGCCTCACAAAAATGCTTGGTTTAATGTCGTCAGCCTGACACATTCAGGATCATTCTAAAGGGCTTCTTTGATTGGGGGTTTTCTTTTCCACACTTTAGAATTATAAGAGTGAGCATTTGGTGTGCTCCAACCCATAGACTCACTAGTTTCCTTCCCATCTCACCTATTCTCAGCATTTTTATTAGGAATTCCCTTCTTTCTTTTCTTTCCTCTCCTAGTCTTTTTTTTTTTTATCACTGTTTCCTCAGCCTCCCCTCCAGATGGGGAACTCATATCACTCTTAGAATACTTTTCACTCAGAACCATGCTCTTAAGATGTAACACCTTGCACATGTCTTCTTCACTTATAATTCCTTCTCCAAGCAAATCAATCATTTTCCTTTTAAACAGGGTGGGTTTTAAATCGATGACAGCAGCCTTACCCTTGACTTTGATGCTCATTACACCCTTGACTACATCTATTATGGCATTGTTGCTAGCTTGGAAAGGTCGCCCAAATATGATAGTGGATATTTCATTCCATGTACCCCATTCGCAAATAGTAAAATAAGTGGGAATAATGAACTTTCCTAAACTAACAGGTACATTTCTAATTATTCCTAAAGGAGTTCTTAAATCAAGGTTTGCAAATTCTAAGATCATTGAGGTAGTCTACATCCCTCCTAAATTCAATTCCTTGTATACATGGTATGACATGATATTGACCGAGGCTCCAAGATCACATAAAGGATCTAAAAGAACCTCGTCCCCTATTGTGCAAGGGATATTCAACATTCCCGGATCCTCCTTTTCTACCACTAATCTATCAATTGTACTATTTCCCAGTTAACTTTCTAAGCCTCACTTTGATCTATTTATTTCTATTTTGACATTAAGGCGGTCCTCTTTAGTTTTATCTAAATGAATGACACTCACAGCTTCCCTTGGATTAATTTCAGTCGAGCTGGGCAAAGTTCCTTGCTGCCAGGTGGACAGCTACTAGGAAATTTGTCATAGCTGGACTTCAATATTCCTGAGGGATGCCTCTATTCCTTGGATAGAGGCCTTATGCCTATTGAGTGTTACTTCAGTTCTTCTCATGAACTTAATGGTTTCTGCCTTAAACTAATTAAACACTCCCTCAAGGTTGGAGTGTTGGGTTGGATTGTTGTTAACTTGATTATACCCCTATTTATTTGTATTATTTTTTGCATTAAAATTTCTATTACTATTATTATTGTTACTCCAAGAAAAATTTGGATGTTGCTTTCATCCAGGGTTGTAGGTATTGGAGTATGGATTGTGCACATTATACTGCCCAGCATTATTATTTCTTAAGTAATTTACTTATTCAGTGTTAGAGGGTGCAAACGGGTTATTCAAGTTGCAGTTTTGGCTCATGTGTTTCCATCCGCACAGCTCACAGTAAGCTTCTTGAACATAGTTGACATTCATACTCTCTATCTTGTTATTCAGGGCACTGATCACATTTTGAAGGGCAAGGATTTCATTAGTTTCATTAAATTGGTTCACTTCCCTCTTGTTAGTGTTGATTCTCTCAGTGGGCCATTGGTAAGCATTGCTGGCCATCTCTTCTAATATATCAAAGGCTTCTTCCTGGGTCTTGCTACTGAGTGACCCTTCGGCAGCTGCATCAATGATTGTGCTTGTTGGAGCATTCAAACCATTGTAAAAGGTTTGAACCTGCATCGATTTAAGAAACCCATGATGTGGGCATCGCCTTAGACACTCCTTAAATCTTTCCCAGCTGTCATACAAAGTCTCCCCCTCAGATTGGTTGAAATTAGTTATCTCATTTCTCAATCGGGCCGTTTTAGCAGGTGGGAAATATTTGGCTAGGAATTTCGTAGTCAAATCATCCCAAGTGCAAATAGAATCTTTCGAAAGTGAACTGAGCCAACTCTTGGCTCTATCTCTAAGTGAAAATGAGAAAAGCCAGAGTTTAACAGCATCTTTAGAAACACCGTTACATCAGAATGTCTCACAAATTTCAAGGAAGTTTAAAATGTGAGAGTTAGGATCCTCTGTGGCTAGTTCACCAAATTAGCTATTTTGAACCATGCTAAGCATTGATGGTTTAATTTTAAAGTTATTTTCTCTTATATTCGATCTAACAATCGCATGAGGGATGCCTTTAATAGTAGGAAACATATAATCTCTTAATGCTCTACCCCTAAGTTCTCCTAAGAATTCTCTGGGATTGTCTTCTATGTTTACTTTTTGTGCCTTGCCCTAGTGTTCTCCCAAGTGATTAGCTTTTAGATTATCCATTTCAAAGTGATCTTGGTTAAGGATTGCTCGTTCTCTTCTAGCTCTCAAGTTCATTCGCTCAATTTCAGGATCAAATAAAATATCAATGTTTTCTCTACTATTCATGTTGTTCTTAAATTCAGCTAGACAAGACGATTACAACAATCACAATGAATAATTTAGCAATTCAATCACTCTAAGAAAGTGAATAAGCACTACAATTCCAGTTCAAACAAACACTACAAATAAACTAAATTAAAGATCTAAGTTAAACTACAGTTAGCACAATGTGATATGATTACAGAAAATGAAAATATATGCAAATAAGTAAAAAGTCTAAATCATTATTTACTTGAAGATTTACATAATACAAAACAAAACCACTCCCCGGCAACTGCGCCAAAAACTTGACAGACGTAAAATATACTTTTGTGCTTGCACGCAAGTGTACGTTGTCTGAAGTAATAAGTGGAAGTTAATTCCAAGATTTATCATCCTCGAGGAACTGTGGTTTTGATACTAAGTTATATCTTCTTTCCATAATGTTTAGAAGATTGATTTTTTGTTTGATTTGGTTTCTAAATTATCAATGCAAATGAACTTAAGATAATATATAATTTGTTCAAAGAGAGAGAGTTGACGTTTCATTGTAGTACTTGTAAGGACTTGGTATCATCACTTCTTTGTTAAATTGTATAAATTGATTTATTTATGTCTAATTAAATCATGTGATCACTATTAGAATTGGAGCAATACTCCAATTACAATAGGTTTATATTTAGTGCAACAAGGAGAACTCCCTTTGGGGTTCTACCTCGGCACTTAAACCTTTATGAGATCGTGATTTGATTTACCTTTGATTTTCTACGTCTAGGTTACCAAATATCCTCTTTTACTTGCTAGAACTCACAAATATGATTTTGATCAGCAATGCATCATGCACTTACACACGTGATTTAGCTATATGAGAGGATGCATTGGATCATCATCCATTAGTTATGAACGTCCTCTCATCCCTTTTACTTTGTTGAGCTACAGAGCATGAGTTGATGGGAACTTAGTTCACAAGCATCAAATCTCTTGGCAGAGCTCTTAAGGAAAAAGTGCAAGTGAGCTTTGAGAATTTGTCACATAGTTCTCAGCTCTACCTACACTACCTTCCTTGCTCTTGTCCAATTGATGAGCTCAAAACTCAAGTTCTTTATTTAATAATTCTTTTTAGTTTTATTTTTAAAAAAATGGTTTGACAAAAGTTCATCCAAGCATTCCATCACAATAATAAATATAGATAGTTAAATAGAAATCATTTTAATTAACATTTCCATTACAACACTATATTATCCTTATATCTTCCTATAACTACATCCCAACCCTCTCCAAGAGGATTTAGCTTTCCATTAAAGAATAAATATGATCATACATACCAAAGGAAGTAACCCTTGCCATCAGTTTACAACAAAAAATAATCAAAAGAAAGTTTTAGAAAAATATTAGGAAGCACCCAGAGGTTTTCTAGGGTTCGCTTGAATTTCTTCCTGCATTTTTGTTTGACTTCTCCTCCTTTTCCCTTGCTGTCTTCTTCTCTTTACTCTTCACAGATAGTTGCTAGCCCCTTGGAGAGTTGTCCTCCTTTTCCTTGCTACAGCCTTTCTTTTAGACTTTTGAATATCCGAATTTTGGAACCCTTGTTTAGCCTGAAATTGGCCTTTAAATAGAAGAATTTTTCAGCCCCATGCATTAATCACATATAACTCTTCATATTTTTCTACTCAATGTAAGCCCTTAAATTTATCCTGCCTAGTTTCCTTGGTTTCCTCAGATTTAATGTTCATTCTGTTTTAAAGAGGCAGGGGGAACCAAAGGTTTTATTTTGTGGCCTTTCCCATGCTGCAGTTAATGGAGATTCTGGAATTTTCTGTAGCAGGCGCTGCGGCGCGCCACAGTGCGATGTGGCACGCTATAGCGGTCATGATACAAACACTACTCCGTCATGGCCCGCTGTAGCAGATGAAGTTCAAATATTATTCCATTGTATATTTTGATGGTTACCTTAAGGCCACTGCCCATCCGTCGTGGCGCGCGGCAGCTGCGCTGCAGGCGCGCTACGGCGGTCAAACTTTCAAAAAAGCGGAATAGTAATTGTTCCATAAAATTTCATATTGTTTGCATACAATAAAAAATTATGCCATGGCGCACTGCGGCGGTTAAACTTTCGTGAACGCCGAATAGCGACTGTTGAATTAGTTCACATAAAGTTTTTAATGATTAATTATATATGCCACTGTGGCACGCTATGGGGTGCTGCGGCGGGCTACAGCAGTTTTTGTCCCAGTCAGTGTAAAGCCTTATGGGGTATAGCGCACTGTGGTGCACTGCGGTGGATAAACTTTCGGGAAAGTGGATGGGCACTATTCAATTATTCCATATAAGGTTCTGATTTTGCTTTCGGGAAATGACGCTGCGGCCCACTGTGGCGCACTGCAGCGGTCTTCCTTCCAGGTCTTTAGGTACACAGCAGTTTTCACCCAAAATTCAGTGATTCAGCTCATGCTTCCCATTTTCTTCATATTTTCCAGAAAGTGTATAATTTTCACTCAAATTATATGGGTATATATGATGATTTGAAAATTTAACACTACATTTTTGTTATAAATTTTGGATATATCAGTACACCACAATGCACTTATTCATGAGTGCAAGGTGCTACAGTGTGCCATAGTGCCAAAATCCTAGAGAACAAGGTGCTACAGCATGCCATGCACCCAACTTTCTGAGAGTAAGGTGCTACAACATGCCACAGCACCCAAATTTTTTAGAACAAGGTGCTACAATGCGTTACAGTGCCTATCATCTTAAGAGAAAGGTGCTACAACACACTATAGCTCCCAACTTCTCTTAATACTCGGGCGCTGCAACGCACTACAACACCCAACTTCCTGAGACTCAAACTTTACAACACGCCACAATGCCCAACTTCTTGAGAGTAAGGCACTATAGCGTGCCATAGTGCCAAACTTCCCAAGACTCAAGTGCTATAATGCTCCGCAATGCTAATTCTACAAAGACTAAGGCACTAGAGAGAGCCATAGCGCCAGAATTCCAGAGACTCTGGTGCTACAGCGTGTCGTAGCACCCGATGAATAGATGCGCAAGGTTCTACATCACATCGTTGCACCAAATGAACAAAAATCGAGGTGCTATGGTGCACTGTAGAGCCCAATGAACTGAAAGTAAGGCTCTATAGCGCGTCGTAGTGAGCGACGTCCAACTATCTTGGAAACCTGCTCCAAGACAGCATTTGGACTCTCCATATTTTCACAACCTAAATTAATGTAAAGCATTAACCTCTTTGTTTCCAAGAGAATAAGAAATATAATTTAATGTAATTCCAAGTTTCAAGAGAAAGAAATATAGCACCTTAAAGAGTGGAAAGCTGGATATAGAATTATAAAAGGAGAGATCAAAGAATTAGTAAGGGTTCTGAACTTTTGGTTTAGAAAAGAAGATTTTCAGAAGGACTTCCCAACCCCAATAAGGAAAAGGAGGCTGCAGCTTGAGAAGAAAGAAAGGCACAGAGAGCATGGAGAAGAGAAGGAGACTGAGAAGAGAAGAAGAAAGAGAACATTTTGAGTTGTTCCTGATTATCATATTCTTAATTTATTTCCTTGATATTTCTTTGTAAGAGCAATAAAAATGCTCAACATCCCTTATAGCTTTCTTTATTTATTATTTTTAATGGCAGCTTAAATCCCCCTTTAGGGAGAATTGGGCAAGAGCATGCAAAAATTATGGTGTAATGTGTGTAACTCTTCTAATCAATGAAATGTTATTTAGACTTAAAAATATTTGATTATTTTATTAAATGAATAGGTTGAAGAATGATAAATATTTCTAAATACAAGTTTTTTATTATATATTTAAATGAAACCCTTATTTGAGCTTGATGATCACTTTTGCCCAAAAAATTGTGCACTCTCAAATGTTAATGCCACGAATGGTTGTGACAACGTTCACTATGCGAAAATAGCCCGTGCAAAACTTAGGACTAAAGCTTGATCATTTGAGCCATGAGAGAATATAACATAATATTCTATGAGCTCCGTAGCTCAGTTCATACCATTTGAGACATGAACTTGATGCATGTGAGCCAAAAACCACCTTTAGAGCTCCATAGCTCATTCTTAGCTTATGTGAGGCAATTGAGTACGTCAAACTATGAGCGATGTGATATAAGCTCATCAAGCTTTGTAGCGCATTTCCTTAGCTAAATTAAGTGTCAATGCATACAAGCCTTTAATGGAATCAATATCATGTGATACTTAACTAAAATTGAGTACTTTATCGCTTAGACGTGTGAGAAATTTTCATTTACTAAGAGATCACATGGCTATTTATGTGCTGAAGTTGAACCTCATTGAGTTCATCTCAAAGCACTAGATAAAATTTAGTACATTTAATGTATGCATTTGTGAAAATTAAATCACTTGATGATGAATTTGAAATAAGCTCCACTTACTTGACATATAATTGAGAAGAAGAGTAACTTGCATGAACCAAGATAACTACATGTTTAACCTCAACTCTTCCTAATTTTCCAAAACTGTTTCAAAACTAAATTAATTTAGGAATCCTAAATTATAAATTCAAAAAAACTAGATTGATTTCTAAAACATTGTTGAAACAAGATACACTCTAGTAACAAATATAATCATTATTCTGAGTGGACGATAAATCACGGAATCTTACCATCATATATTACTTCGAACCACGTATACTTACGTGCAAATGCAAACATACGTAATTTTGGTCTATCACCTTATAAGGAACTGTAGAGTTACATTCTTATCTTAAGCATTTAGATAAGTATAAATCCTATTAGAACAAACTTCCCAATGCTTTGGTGTGTGATGAGTTAGGATTTGGATACCTTAGTTTGGGTGAACAAATTGAGAAAGGATTATGTCTTCGATCCCTGTGCGCAGAGATAAGTGTAGTTAAATAACCTAAGTCTCCAATTTTACCTTACTTAGAACATACAAATTATATATATGTGTTCTTATCATATGATGAATTTGGTTAACATCATTTTATGACTTCAAAGCTAGTTGAATTAAGAGTAAGTCTAAGTCTGAGTAAAGAGAATATCCATGTGAATTAGATCTTGAAATAAAATAACATCTTAAGGCATATAATAGGTGATGATATGTTAATAAAATAGACAATAAGAGGGATATAATTTCTATTTTTCTTATTTGATTATTTAATCATTTCAATATTTTGCATAACATGAATTGCATAAAGCATATCATATCAGTATCAGTTCAATACATTGCACACCTAAGATCTATTAGCAGGGCATTTCTATTGAGCCCCAGCCCTTTCGTGGTCATGCTAACATGTATATTAACATAATTACGGTAGAGTGGTCACTGTGACAGATCTTCAATTATAGCCTGATTAGGTAGTCTCCAAAATTTGTTGATAACTACAATATAGTCCACCTATTTCTATAATTCAATCATCAAATATGTGTACATAAATAATAGAGTGTGGAAGCAATTTAAATAACATCCATTTTCATAATGCATAATTAAATAAATATAATTCAACTCAGATTAAATGTACAAAAAAGTAAATATATCTAGATCCTGAATTATTGCAACATTTGAATAAATTTTAACTAAAAGGAAACACTAATCCTCACAAATATTTGATTAGTCACGTATTTATTTAGATTCATGTTAAAATCATCGAATGGTAAAATAAATCATTGTGGGATCTTGAGCAGATTGCCATATGTAAATAGTCAAAAGTTATCTAAGCAATAGCAACAGTAGAAAGATCCTTCTCTTGGTTAAGCTCCTCACCTAGAACTATCTCCACAAAAAGCTTCGAATTTGACATGTTGGTTCTTATATGCCATGGCCCTAGCAAAGAAAAAAAAATTCTTGAGTTGGATAATTGTCTAAGTACATTTTAGGCTAATTTAATAAATTATATATTTTTAAGATATCACATTTAAATTTAACAACATCAACAACTAAAGTACCGACAAGCTACAAAGGAAATGGAAAGCTATAAATCAGTCTTTTATAACATATCAAATGAAGTATATAGTACATACCTCAAGCCAAAAGCTACAGCATGGTTAGGCTATATATATATTGTAATGTAATTACAACTACTGAAAATAAAGCACCATAATGTGCATATGATCATTTGAAAGTATGTTAATTTAATAAAAAATAAAATTGAGCTAAGATACATATAAGTAGACTAAGGAAACATTCAATCAAGACTAGCATCCTAACAGGTATATAAGTAAAAGTAAAGGTTGTACAAAAGCTAAAATAGAAGTAAAGGAAAGTAAAAATATAAAGTAAACATGTAAAACTACCATATCATAAACCTAGCTAACTAAGCCATTATAATTGTATTGTAACTGTCATGTCATGCAAGTTATTTGGCTTCTCAAAGCTAAAATAGAAAAATTAAACTGAACTGAAGAGACAGAAATACATATGCAGATAATTTTACTTATTTTACTTTACTTTTGTAGATACTTCTAGAAGTACCTGAGGAGTCAAGCACGTCTACAAGTCTGAGGTGAGTTTCTAAACAAGACACAACTCTCCCTAATGATTATGTGTCAAGTATTCTTATTTCTCTTTACCGCCTATCCATTGGTAATAATGTGTATACACAATCACCCATCCTAATAATGAACTCGATGCAATTGTTATCCTAATTTTTTATGTTATCATTCCATCCATCTTAAATGATATGTTCAAGGAAAGAGGCTCAAAAACTAGGAGTGTAAGGCAACAAAGACAAAAGTAAGTAAGATTCTACTAAAATATATATGATATAGGTTATTATCCAATTTATCTATTCTATCTATTCTAAGAGAATACAAGTTCAGGATCTCCAATACTCTACTATTGAGTAAAATCTCAGATTCACTGCCTTATAAAGTTAAACATTAGAACTTAACTAGTTCAAATTCAAAATTAGAAAGTGTCATCTATAAGGATTAAAATAAATAATCAATCATTCTAATTGATATATTTGTTGTGTTGTGGAGACATGTTAGTATTCTAAAACAGCAGAGGCACTACAGCGCACCGTGGCGCGCCCAGGCAGTCCCAACCCATGGTAGAGGCGCTATAGCACGCCTTAGCAGTCAACAACTAAGAAGCAGATACTGCAGCGCATCATAGCGAAAATCATCACTACAATGTGCCATAGTAGAAACTGATGTCATAGCGCTACTCAGCAGGTCCATCCCAAGATGCTGGAGATGCGGGCGCTACATCGCACCGCAGCGGGTCTCAACCTGAGATGCGGGCGTTGCAGCGCACCGCAGTGGGTCTCAACCCGAGACACGGGCACTACAGCGCATCGCAGCGGGTCTCAACTCGAGAGTCGGGCACTACGGTGCACCGTAGCACCTGGCAAAAATCTGCTTAGTCCAGGTTACTCCCTAAGCAAATTATAGGGCCTTTTGGACATTTTTGGGTCCATTTTTCTGTTGGGTACTTAAGCTGATATTGTAATGCCCCTTTCCATCACCACGGCAATTATTTAAGAGATAAAAAATTGGCTGTGAAGTGGTGCGTTACTCAAGAAGGAAACACGACCTCCCCGAATAAACTTGCTGTTGCTGAGCATAAGACCTGCTAAAACTTAATCTCAAGAGAAGAGGGATGAGCACTAATCTTTAAGACAAGTATAATATCCTTATCTTAAGTATTAGGTAAGGTACTCATGTATATTGGATTAAGAATATAATCTGATCCAAGTTACACAAATACTAGCATTTTATGAATATCCAAATTACATCACAATACTAAGTATAAGTGATATAAAGACAGAGTGCGGAAGCTAAGCATACATCCAAAAACATATATCATAAGAATTGAATAAAACACTTATATCAAAAAAAGAAAATAGAAACATTTAGAGTTATTACAACACTTTTATAACGAATACAGAAATAAAGTCTAAATATGGAACTAAAAAACTAAATAGAAAGTAAAATCCATTAAAGTTCCCAGTGTCCTCTCATCCCTTCTACTTTGCTGAGCAGCAGAGCAAGATTAATGGAGAACTTGGTTCTCAAGTGTCAATCTCTTGGGAGAGCTATTAAGGAAGGGTGCAAGTGAGCTTTGAGAATTTTCTCATATAATTCTCTACTCTATTTGCACTATCTTCATTGCTCTTATCAAATAGATGAGCATTGGAACACAAGTTCTTTAAAACAATATAAGTTAGAATTTTGTTCATCCAAGCATTCATTCAAATGTTAAATAAAAATTATAAAAATGATTTTTTATTACATTCAAACATTATCATCACACACTATTTATCCCTTACATATTCTTATAACTACAGCTTAACCCTCTCCAAGGGGTTTTTATCCTTCCATTACTAAGTAAGAAAGAGCATACATACAAAGAAAAGTGAACATCGCCATCAATTCACGGTAAGAAATAAATCAAGGGAGTTTAGGAGAAATATAAGGAATCACCCGGAGGTTTTCTGAGGTTCTCTTGACTCTTCCTGCACTATCCTCTTGAAGCTCCACCCTTCGTTCTTTGTTGTCTTCCCTTTCTTCCTATTCTTGATCCATTTTCCTCTTGGAGAGTTCTCCCTTTTTCTCCTCCTGCAGCCTTTCTTTTTGGTCTTCGAATAACAAAAGTTGGAACTCTTTCAAGGTCTGAGATTGGCCCTTAAATAGGGATGCACTTAGCCTCAAAGCCTTAAATGTGCGACTCTTCCTTTTCCTTGACTTTAATCCAATCCCTTTTAATGTTCTTATTTATTTGAACCTGTTGGGATTCAACAGAGATTAAGTCATTTGTTTTCAAGAGGTTGGGGAAGGCCAAATGTCACATTTTTGTGGCCTTCCCCATGCTGCCTTAATGGCTGTTCTGGAATTTTTGGAACGTCCGCTGCGGCGCAATGTTGCGCATTGTGGCAACAGCGTTCCAAACACTGTTCCGCTATGGCGCACAGCAGCAACCACGTTCCAAATTTTGTTTCGCTGAGGCATGCTGTAGTAGCAGTGCTCCAAACACTGTTCTTGCATAAGTTAATATCTTTTTCGTTCGGTCACTGCAGCGTCCGCTATAGCGCGCTGCAACTACAGCAGATAAACTTTCAGATTCACTATTCAATTAGTTCATTGATAGTTTTATAAAATGAAAATTTACCCGTTGCGGTGCGGTACAACAGATAAACTTTTGGATTTGCTATTCAATTAGTTAATATATAGTTTTATAAAATAAAAATTTACCCGCTGTGTTGCGCTATAGCGGAGATTGTTTCGTAAGAGTGTTCAATTTCTTGTTTATAAGGTTTTAATATTTGTACGAGAAATAATGCTCTGGCGTGCTGCGACGTACAAACTTTCGTACTGGTGTTCAATTACTCATTTATATGATTTTAATTTATCTTTAGCGACATGACGTTGTGGCGCACTACAGCAGTCTTTCTCCAGGTTTGTAGTTCTGCTTCCAGGTAAAGAATATTTAAAAAAGCCGCCATGGCACGCTGTGGCGGTTTTGTCCCAGAGATTGGTATTCCAGCCATGTAGTCAAGTTTCTTCTTTTTTCTTGTAAAAGCACAATTTTCTACTCAAAGTATAGAGATATATATGCTAATATGAATGTTTAAGCACTATATTTTTGGTATAAATTCTAGATATATCACACCCCCACACTTAATTTTAGCTCAAAAATGTGATTTTATAAATTTTTTTTTTGTCTATGGATTCAATGTAATCAGCCAATATGTAATGAATTTAGTTATCAAGTGTGCTCTATTTAAGATTACTTTATGTCTCTAAATTTCTACTACCCCTCCAATTGAGCTCATATTTCTACACTTTATTTGGTTTCAAATCAAAGTGTCATGCTTAATGTTTTAATATGGGGAGGTGATCCTAAAATTCAACCCTTGATGATGCAATTAGTGAGACTTTGAGTGTCATGCTATGTGTGCCCCTTCTTATATGATTCACAGGGGACATTTTAACAATTTAAGAGAGATATTATTCTTCATCCTAAATGTTCAATTGTTTTAGCTTGGGAGAGATATTTTTCACCATCCTTAGATAATTTTGTTTTTTTCTCTTTTTTGAAATTTTAGCATTAGAGGGAGGAGAGCCATTTTTCTGCATCCCTTGATGTAGTCCCTTGTGATCATTATATCCTACAGGAGCCTAGCACCTCAAATTATCACTCACCTCTTGCCACCTTAGTTTTAGTTTTCAGATTTTCTCCCCCTCCCCACACTTGAACTTAAGCATATTTCATTTTAAGTCCTGGAAACCAAGCTTAGTAGACTCATGAATTGAATAAGGAGTGTATAACTTAAGTTCATTTTCCTCTTAATTTAAAGCATACTTGAATCCTAAGTTCCACACCATTGATTTTGACATTGAATCCTGAAATTTATCTCATTCAGAAAATAATTTTCAAGTTTAATTTTAGCAAAAATGAGGGTGCGCTAGATACAAAATTCACTTTATTAACTGAAATCAAAATTACAAACACAAAACAGAAAAAATTAAAACATAAAGCAGAAAACAGCACAACCTTATTAAACATCCGGCTCATCTTCCTCCCCCTCGTAGCGATACTTATAATATGCCGGCCAGTCATTGTTCGGAAGTAGCTCTCCTGTAGGAGGGCGCAGCAAACTTGACCCATTCGGTCATCTACAAAAACTCCACTCTTGGAACATTGTTCCGAGAGCTTAGTAGAATTATGTTTGGAATTTGCGTTGCCGAGCCACTTCTCCCTTGAGGTAACGCATGTCACGCACTAAGGAGATGCCCAAATCTTGCTGATATGCATACATGCGCGTCAACATCCTGTCGGTCGATGTCCAGCTAGCTGATGTTGAAGCTTCGTCTTCTTCTCCCCTCCTCTTCTTAGCTCGTGCACCCTATTGGGTGTGTACGCTCAAGTTCATCAGTTATAGAGGAGCGTGGGGTGGAATTGCAATATCGGTAGGGAGGAGTTTCACTCCTTGGGCCTCGCAGATTCCTAAAATTAGCGACCAAAAAGCAATAGTAAAACATGGCCCGGTCAAGGCATTCAAGAGCTGCTCCTTTACAACACTGGAGATGAGAATATCTCCCTCCCTTTGTAGTGCATAAAGGAGCAGTGCCCAAAACTGGGTTATCTCGCTGGGATGCCCAGATTGCATAACAAAATTGGAGATGAACACATGCCAAATGTTGCTCGACTCCATGAGGAGTGCTCGAGGAATGTTCGCTAAGTTTCCTCTCCATCCTGAATCAGAGCGGGTAATCTCGCTTGCTATTGCTACTGGATCGTATTGGGAGCTTAGCAAGTTAAAATAAATGCAGCTCTCTACCTCACCCAATATATAAAACTTTTGATGGCCATGAGCGAGAACACCACAGCCTTACCCCTCACAAAAATTTTGTCTCCCACCGCATTGATCGCATTGGCGTAAACTTCCTGCACTATAGAGAGGCACGTGAAGTTTGTGGGACTCACTAACTGGTCCCATCACCAGTTCAGAATTTGATCCAAATTTACAGAGTATGGGAGACTGAATCCATGCTCAAGGAATAGCTTCCTTTTGATGATGACTTGGTTGAAGCGTTGTTCCACTTCAACTGAAGAGAACCATTTCTTATTGAACAATCCACAAGCTGTGGAGGTTGAAGCTCCCTTACTTGCAATAGTTTTCTTTCCTGAAGACATATCTCTCTAGATGATAATAAGGATATATTGAGATAATTGATGCTAAAGAACAATTGAAGGATGCTAGAGCTGAAGAGTTTAGGTTTTCAATGAAGTGCAACCTTCAACCCACCCTTCTAAGCCTTTTTATAGAGGATTGACATAAAACTCTAATAGGTTTTAGTTAAGCACACTTATGGCACATTAAGATTTGGTCAAAGGTAGATTCAATGCATCCCATAAGTGTGACTTGATTTCTATTCAAAGGAGATGAAAAATCTCAGCTTTTTCAGCACAAATTGCAGTTTGGGAGTTCCAAGGTGCGCTGTAACATCTTTGACTGCTTTGGGAATCCAAAGCAGTCAATTTTTGCTGCAACTGGACATTTTTTGCCGCAGCGCGCTGTGGCGCCCTTGAAAAATTCATGCTGAGTTATCCGCTAGAGCGCGCTGTAGCAACGAAATCCACTGTAGAACGCTGTGGCGATTAAATCCGCCACAACGCGCTGTAGCGAATAAATTTGTTGTGGTGCGCTACAGCAGTTTTCAAGCAGAAAATTTTCAAGAAATTAAAATTTGCTTCCATAGAAAATATTTTTGGTTATGATTAAATTTATTCTACTCCTAAAATAGTATTTAAATAAAAACTGAAAACTGGGTTGGGTTGCCTCCCAACAAGCGCTTTGTTTAATGTCGTTAGCCCGACACGTTAAAGATCAACTTGGATTCTTACCCCTAGGAGGTTTTCTCACCCAAATTTCCAAATGAAATGAGTGAGCACCAACAGAGGTTGGGCTCAAACTCATTAGTTCACTGTTGGATTTGTTTTTCACCTCACCTTCCTTGTTAATAAGGGGGGCTCTTTTTTTCTTCTTTTTACCTCTCCTAGAATTTCTCTTCTCCTTCTCTCCCCTAATAGTCATTTCTTCCAGATGGGGTATCATGGTGATCCGCAAAATCTGCAGAACTCCATATCTCCTTCTCTTCTTCCAACTCCCTATTCACTTTCTCCCATTTTTCCTTCATAATTCTTTCTTGAAATAACAAAGGCATTAGATCAATAACTTCCTCTAAACCCTTAACTTTAACTATTATGAATCCCCTTTCAATATCTATGATAGCTCGGGAGCTAGCTAAGAATGGCTTTCTAAAAATTACAGTGGAGTTTTCACTCCATCTGCCCCATTCGCAAATTACAAAATCAGTGGGGATCACAAAACTCCTTATTCCTTCTGGGACATCCTTAACAATTCCTAAAAGGGTTTGAGATGCAAGATTAGCAAATTTTAGAATTATTGGTGTCTCCTCTATCCCCCTTATTCCTAATTTGGTGTAAATGTTCCATGGCATTACATTTACTAAAGCCCCTTCAATCATGCATGGAGTGTTCAATCTACCTGGGTCACCCCTTTTTATTACTACTCTCTCCATTCCATCATTTAGATTAGGAATTCTTATTGGTTCCTTATCTTCCTCATTATTATGATCAATGCAATTCATCTTCTTAGTGTCTACATTTATAATGCTCACCGTTTCTCTAGGATTCAATTCAGTTGAGCTAGTGAGCATACCTTACTGTATAGTAGACGATTGTTTAGAAATTTGTCCTAATTGTACTTCAATGTTCCCTAATGATACCTTAATTTCTTGAATGGAGGTTTCATGATGGTTCATTATCATTTCAGTTCTTTTCATAAGTTGCATTGTCTCAGTTTTAAATGCATAAAATGATTCTTCTAAACTGGATTCTAGTTTATTATTCTGATTTTGCTTATACGAATTATTTCCATTGTGCATTGGCCAATTTTGTTGTTGGGCATTGAGGTTTACTTGAGCGTTTCCCTCACTTAAAGTAAAGTTTGGATGGTTTCTCCATCCTGGATTGTAAGAGTTGGAGTAGGGGTTGTTATGGGAGTTATTGTTCATGTTGTTGTTTCTCATAAAGTTTACTTGTTCCATTTGTGAGGGGGCAAATGGATTGTTTAAATTACAGTATTCACTATTGTGACTCCCCCCATGTAACTTATAACTAAGATCATGAATAGCACTAACATTCATATTCTCATATATATTAGTCAGAATTTCCACTTTTCTTTGCAAGGAGGCCAATTGGGTTGATTTAGTTAGATTGCTTACCTCCTTTTTGTTAGAGTTTTGCCACTCAGTCGGGCATTGTTATGTGTTGTTAGTCATTTCCACTAGGAGATCAAAGGCCTCCTCAAGGATTTTACTGCTTAATGATCCTTCTGCAGCTGCATCAATGAGGGTCCTTGTGGGTGCATTTAATCCGTTATAAGAAATTTGCACCTGCATCCACAAAGGGAACCCATGATATGGGCAATGCCTTAAGCAGTCCTTAAAGCGTTCTCAGCCGTCATATAAATTCTCACCATGCAACTGGGAAAAATTTGATATTTCATTCCTCAACATGGTTGTCTTGGCAGGTGGGAATTACTTGGCTATGAATTTCCTTGTAAAGTCAAACCAAATCCTGATAAACTCACTGGGTAGAGAACTAAGCCAAACCTTAGCTCTATCTCTTAGTGAGAATGGGAATAATCTCAACCTCAAAGCATCATCAGATACCACGTTAAATCGAAAGGTATCTCATATTTCCAAAATGCTTGAAATATGCGCATTTGGGTCATCCGATGCTAGCTCACTAAATTGATTATTTATAATCATATTTAACGTGGAGGGTTTAATTTCAAAATTATTAGCTTGAATAGGAGGTCTAGCAATGGCACTGGGGACTCCTTCTATTATGGGAAGTGCATATTCCCTAAGGAGTCTCCTCCTAGCATTTGCTATTAGTTCTGCTGGGTTTACTTCAAAATCTTCCAGTTGTGTGTTTTGATGATTAAGCAATACTTGTTCTCTCCTAGCCCTAAGAATAGTCCTAACAATTTCAGGATCGTAAAAAAATCCAGCAATATTTCTCCTACTCATGCAGTTAAAGATCAACTAGCTAGAGCAAGTTATAACAATATAACTTTCACCCACGAATGGCCAGCAGATAAAAATTTTTTAGCAATGATAATAAGCAATGAGCAATACTTTCAGCACTAGATCTTTTTAGATGTTTTTCTAGTTTTTCTCAAAAGCAAGTAATAAAGAAATTAATTACAACTATATAAGAAAATATGCACAAATTAATTAGTTCTAAATCACTAGTTACAAGAAAATTATTCTTGATATAAAATAAAACTGTTCCCCGGCAACGGTACCAAAAACTTGATAGATGGAAATACACATCTACGTTTGCACACAAGTTTACGTGGTTTGAAGTATTAAGTGGAAAGTTGAATTTTCGGGATTTATCGATCCTCAGGGAAAGGGTGTTCTGATACCAAGTTGTATTTTCTTTCACTAATGTTTAGATGACAAATTTGGTTGATTTTGTTGGTTCCTAATTAGCGATACAAAAGACCTTAAGTAAGGATACTAGGTTGATTAAAATGAGAGAGTTTAGATTTCATTATAATAGATGCAAGGGTTTGTGAGATGATTTTAATGTTGAGTGTATACCTTCGATTTATTTGCTTTATTAAATAAAGTGAAAAACATTAGAATCGGAGTACCCTCCAATTTCATTGGGTTCAAGTTTAGTACTTAAGGAGAACTTTTTTGGGTTCTTCCTTAGCACATAAACTCTCATGAGATCAAGTTTTATTTATTAGAATTTTGACTTCCTACCTCTAGGTTACCAAAAGATATATCACATTTTAGATGATCTCTTAAGCAAGATTTCCATTTACCATGTATCATGCGCTTCACACGCAGTTTAGCTAGATGGGAGGATGCATTGGGTCAATGGATTATGTCACACAATCCATTGAAGTTCTCAATGTCCTCTCATCCCTTCTACTTTGCAGAGCAGCAGAGCAAGGTTAATGGAGAACTTGATTCTTAAGCGTCAATCTCTTTGGTGAGCTATTAAGGAAGGGTACAAGTGAGCTTTGAGAATATTATCATATAATTCTATGCTCTACTTGCACTACCTTCCTTGCTCTTATCCAATAAATGAGCATTGGAACACAAGTTCTTTTGAACAATATAATTTAGAATTTTGTTAATCCAAGCATTCATTCAAACATTAAATAAAAATTATAAAAACAATTTTTTATTACATTCAAACATTGTCATCACACACCATTTTATCCCTTACATATTCTTAAAACTACATCATGTGCTTCACAAGCAGTTTAGGAGAAATACAATGAATCAGCCAAAGGTTTTCTAAGGTTCTATTGACTCTTCTTGCACTGTTCTATTGAAGATCCACCCTTTGTTCTTTACTGTCTTCCCTTTCTTCCTGTTCTTGTTCCTCTTTTCCCCTTAGAGAGTTCTCCCTTTTTCTCCTACTGTAGCCTTTCTTTTTGGTCGTTGAATAACCAAAGTTGGAACCCTTTCAAGGTTTGAGATTGGACCTTAAATAGGGATGCACTCAGCCTTAAATGTGTGGCTCTTCCTCTTCTTTGACTTTAATCCAATTCCTTTTAATATTCTTATTTACTTAAGCCTGTTGGGATTTAGCAGAGATTAAGTTATCTATTTTCAAGAGGTTGGGGAAGGACAAAGGTCACATTTTTGTGGCCTTCCCCATGCTGCCTTAATTGTTGTTATGGAATTTCTGGACCCTCTGCTGCGGCACACTGCGGAGTGCTACGGTGCGCTGTGGTGCCCTTTGGCGCACTGTGGCGTGCTACGGTGCGCTGTGGTGCCCTTTGGTGCACTGCGGCAGCAGCATTCCACACACTATTCCACGGCGACGCGCTGCGGCAACCGCGTTCCAAATCCTGTTCCACTGCGATGCGTTGTAGCAGTTGTGCTACAAACATTGTTACTGCATGTAAGTTAGTATCTTTTTTCTTCGACCGTTATAGTGAATGCTGTGGTGCACTACGACGTGCTACAGCAGATATACTTTTGGATTCACTGTTCAATTAGTTCATCTATAGTTTTATAAAATGAAAATTTACCTGCTGCGGCGAGCTGCGGTGCGATACAATGGATAAACTTTAAGATTCAGTATTCAATTAGTTCATCAATAGTTTTATAAAATGAAAATTTACCCAGTGCGACGCGCTGCAATGGAGAAAGCTTCATAGTACTTTTCAATTTCTCGTTTATAAGGTTTTAATATTTCCACGAGATATGACGCTCTAGCATGCTGCGGTGCGCTATGGTGCGTGCAGCGTACAAACTTTCGTACTAATGTTCAGTTACTCATCAGTATGATTTTAATTTATCTTTAACGATGTGATGCTATGGCGCGCTGCAGCGGTCTTTCTCCAGGTCTGCAGTTCTGCTTCCAAGTGAAGAATTTTAAAGAAGTCGACATGGTGCGCTGTGGCGTGCCATCGTGCGTTGTGGCATGTTTGTCCCAGAAATTGGTATATCAGCAATGCAGTCTAGTTTCTTCTTTTTTCCTATAAAAGCACCATTTTCTACTCAAAGTATATGGATATTTATGATGATATGATTGCTTAAGCACTATATTTTTGCTATAAATTCCAGATATATCAATCGCTTGATTAAAACTTTTATTTTGGTAACCTAGACGTAGGAAAATAAGATGCTTTAGTTGCAATCTCATGGAATCTTTGTGCAAAATTTGAACCCTAGTGTGTTCATCTATTGTACAGGATTTGCACTTGAAGGATTTAGAAGACAACTCTAAGGAATACAGTGTGCACTTTATTATTTGGCATAATGACAAAGAATGAAAAGTGCTTGAGAAGTAATACAACATGAGATCCCTATCATTTCACATGGAAGAAGCCTAACTCTCCTCTCTAATTTAAATAGTTTCTTATCTCTGAATTATTTTCTTGTTAATGGAACCAAATCAAGGTGAAATCATATCGTTCAAACATTATTGAATTTATATATACCTTTGCAACAAAACACACCATTCCCTGAGAACTATAAATCTCAGAACTTACCTTCCAAATTATTACTTCAGACCACGTACACTTGCGTGCGAGCACAGACGTGTTTTTTATAGTCTATCAAGTTTTTGGCGCTGTTGCCGGGGAATGGTAATTGTTTTGTATTAAGTAGAATCTACTAGTAAATAGTGATTTAAGCAAATCTCTTTGCATATAGTTTTAATTTTTGTTCTTATAGTCATTTTTGCTAACCGTTTACTTTTCTTTCATTTGCTGAATTATGGAATGTTATTGCTATAATTGTTTTTCATATCTTAATTTCTAAATCTATATGAGTAGAAGAATCTGCATTGAATATCTTTTCAATCAAGAAATTGAAAGAACCCTTTTACAAGCTAAAAGAGAACAAGCAATCTTTAATAACCAATAAGTTGTTATGGAAAACTTTGATGAAATTCCTAGAGAGCCTTTAGGAGAACCACGAGATAGAGCACTTAGAGATTATGCCTTACCCACTATTAGGGGCATTCCTCATGCAATTATTATGTCAAACATAAAAGCCAACAATTTTGAGATCAAACCTTCTACACTCAGTATGGTTCAAAATAATCAATTTGGTGGGTTAGCCACAGAGGACCCTAATTCACACATTTCAAACTTTCTTAAAATATGTGATACCTTCATGTTTAATAGTATTTCTGAAGATGCCATTAAGCTTAGGCTCTTCCCTTTTTTCTTAAGAGACAAAGCCAAGTGTTGGCTCAGCTCTCTCCCGAGTGATTCCATCCGTACTTGGGATGATCTTGCTAGGAAATTCTTAGCAAAATATTTCCCTTCAGCGAAAATTGCTCAACTGAGAATTGAGAAAACTAACTTCAATTAATTTGAAGGGGAGACTCTATATAATAGGTGGAATCGCTTTAAGGAATGCCTAAGGTGATGCCTGCTTCATGGGTTCCCTTTATGGATGCAAGTGCAAACATTTTACAATAGTTTGAACACTCTAAGAAGGACTCTTATTGATGAGGCTGCCAGAGGCTCAAGTAGTAGCAAAACTTAGGAAGAGGCTTATGACCTCTTAGAAGAAATGGCAAATAATGCGTACCAATGGCCTTCTGAACGGCTAAAAAAGGAATCAATTAAAATGAGTGAATCAAACCAAATAACAGCCTTGCAAAACAAAATCCATGCATTGAACCAATGAATTGAAAAATTGAATGTTAATGTTGTTCAAGAAACTCAGTGTGGGTTATGCAAGGGAAACCTTGCTAGTGAAAACTGCAATTTAAATAATCCTTTCGTACAATCAAACACCGAACAAGTTAACTACTTAAGGAACAACAATGTCATGAACAACCCTTACTCTAACACCTATAATCTAGGGTGGAAAAACCACCTTAATTTCTCTTGGAGTAATAATAACAACAATGGAAATCCTAATGGGGGTAGCTCATCCAATCAACAGAATTACAATAATGGGAACAATTTTAATCATCAACCTACAAATTTAGAAGGTGCCTTTAACGCGTTTAAGGCAAAAACCATCCAGTTTATACACAGAACTGAAGCAACAATCACCCGCCACGATGCCTCCATCCAAGGGATAGAGGCATCACTCAAAAACATTGAAGTTCAACTAGGACAAATCTCCAAGCAGCTGACCACTCGGCAGTAAGGAGCATTTCCTAGTTCTACAGAAATGAATCCACGGGAATTGGTGAGTGTGATTTATTCGGAAGGGGTAGAAGGTGATGACCATATTAAAGCTAGTAATTCCATTGAGAAGGAGTTAGAAGATAGAGAAGGGGTAGAAATCCTAACTTTGAAAAGCTCACAGCCCCCAAGTGTGAGGACCCGGGGAGGTTATGCATTCCTTGTATGATTAAAAACAAGGTAGTTATAGATCCCCTTTGTGATCTTGGTGCCTCGGTTAATGTCATGCCCTACCATATATATGAACATCTCAAGATAGGAGGGATGGAATACACCTCTATAATTCTAGAATTCGCTAATTTGGAATCGTTAACTCCGTTAGGCATAGTAAGGAATGTTCCTGTAGGGCTAGGAAGCTTCAGTGTCCCTACCAATTTTGTTATTTGTGAATGGGATAGGTGGAATGCAAACTCCACCAATATCTTTGGAAGACCTTTCCTCATGTGCCTTAAGGCTATCATAGATGTGTGCAAGGGGGTCATGAGCATAAGGATCCAGGGTAGGTTCGAATTAGTAGATCTCAAACCTACCCTTTTCAAACAAATGGTTATGGAGTTAGATGTGAAAAGGAAGGCTAGGGAGGAAATATTTCATGAAACATTTAACTTGCAAAATTTAAATCTAAGTGAAGGAACTCTGAGGCTATCTCTAGCACATCTTCCAAAAGTGAAAATAAGGAGAAAATAAAAAAGAAGAAAATGAGGAGGGGAAAGAGGAAAAAGAAAGTTTCCTCCAAAACTGAAAGTGTGGACAGTGAAAGGATTGATGAGGGTGTGGGTTCAAGCACACTTTTTGTTAGTGCTCACCCAAATACCTCGATAATGTGGAAGGAGAGACCTCCTGACATTTCTAGCAACAAGGAGACACTTAACGAGTCGGGCTAACGATGTTAAACTAAGTGCTTCTTGGGAGGTAACCCAAGTTTATATATATATATATATATATATATATATATATATATATATATATATATATATATATATGAAAAAAAAAAATCAGATGAGTTGCGACACTCTACAGCGGGCAAGTATTCGAAACTGAATCACTACAGCGCACTGCAGCAGATGAGTTTTTTAAATTCAATCGCTACAGCGGGAAAGATCTCGAACTTCAACCCACTGCAGTGAGAGAGTTTTTGAAACTCAATCACTACAGCGCGCTGCGCACGCTGGTCTGCTCCAGCGATAGTAGTTTTGACCACCTAGGGAATCCAATGCAGTCAAAAAATTACTTTATTTGGGATTCCTATGCAGTTAAGAGGATGATGCTGATTAAGCTACCCCCTCCTCTTCCTTTTTCAATTAAAGCTTATCACATTTATCCCATGGGAAGCTCCTTTGACCAGATTTTCTTTGGCCATTATGGATATGTGGCTATTTAAGGGGATTGGAGGGGGTGTAAACTTGCACCTTTTGATTTTTGCTCCTGATTTACTCACTCTCTCCATCTTCCTTGAAATTTCAGCATACCTTGAATTTTCAGCATGTCTTCAAGAAAGAAATTTATCCCAAGAAGGGAAGCCGAGGCCTCCACATCTGCTAGAGCCTTTAACAAAAAGAGGTTCTCCTTCGCCGAGGCTGAGCAGAGGTTCACCATGGGTACTTTCTGGTGAAAGCTCATCCCGGAGAAATGTTTCAGGCCGCTATTGTTGGTTCCCTCCGAGCAAGTAGATCCCCGGGGATGGAGGCAGATGGTAACAACTCCGACCATCTCTTACCCGACCCTTGTTCAGGAAGTCTATGCCAACGTTGTTAGCTCGGTGGGGCATAGAATCTTTCTTTGGGGAAAAGGAGTAGTTTTTGGGCACGAGCAAATCATGCAATTTTACGGGTTGAGGGAGATTAAGAATTGCTCCTACTTGACCCTCATTGAGTCTAACTATGAGTCTGCTACACTCGCAAGTGAACTCATTTGCAATGATGCAGATTGGAGAAGAATTCTAACTAACATTCCTCGAGCCCTCATGATGGACTCGAATAGTGCTTGGCTGGTTTTCATTTCCAGCTTCATCATGCCATCGGGTCACCTTAGCAAAGTGACCCATTCAAGGGCACCACTCATGTGTGCTCTCCAAAGGCCCAGAGAAATTCGTATCTCTGACATCATTTACGAGCAGCTCTAGAACGCCCTAAACGGGTCCTGCGCTTCACTTGCATTCGGGTCATTAATCTCGAGCATCTGTGTGGCCCAAGGGTTCAAGATCCTTTCCTCTGACACCATCATCCCTCCTAGTGCCTCCCTTGTGTGAACAAATTTAACTGCCCATTCCAAAGTACGGAAGCAGGCTAAGAAGAGGAAGGGAGAAGACAGAGAAGCTTTAACTTCCACTAGTCGTTTATACTCGGAAAAATTATTGATGCATATCTATGCTCAACAAATTGACTTGGGTAAGGCTATGGCCACTGACATGCGGTTTTGCAAGAAAGAAATTGCCAGGTAGCTGAGTTCCAATCGGAATTCCATGAAGCCCTTGGAATGATGTTCCAAGATTGGAGCTTGCAAGAAGGACCGGATGGCTCTTTGCTACCACAACCACCTGTTGGCGACCCTAACCCGAACACCTGTTGGCCATGTGACTACGCCTACCAGGACATGGAAGAGGAAGACAAGGAAGAAAGCGAGGATGATGCCTAAATTAGGTTGTATTTTTTCTTATTTTCATTTCTAGTTTTTCTTTTTCTTTGTGTGTGTTTTGTTTTTCTTTTAAGAAATAAATTATGGATCCTCATTTTTCAAATTTTTTCTATGATTTACAAATGACATCTTTTTCTCAACTTCTCAAGGCTATGAAAGTTACAAAAATATTAAGGTAAGAATTAATTATCAACCAAAAAATTGCTTAATGAAAGATGTCTAAACTCATTGACAGCACTAAATTATCAAAACAAAGGAATGAACTCAGGTTGTATCCAGTCTCTAAAAATTTAATAAGATCAATGCTAAGTTTTAAGTGTAGGGGAAAACTTAGAAACCAAGACTAGTGACTATAAGTAATTGAGTAAATTAAAGAGTGTGTTAGGCTCTTGTAAGACTTCATGCTCATAAAGAATTGGAATGGGGATGGAGAAAAATATCTCTCCCTAAGGCTGAAAAAGAAAACAAAAATATGGATGAAGAAAAATATCACTCCCAAGAAAAAAATGATATAGGATGATGAAAAATATCTCTCTTAAATTATTAAGTCTCTTTGTGATTCATAGGAAGGAGCACATATGGCACAAGTTTGGTGAATTCTAAAGAATCTCTGCCATCATATAGCATCAAGCATTACAAAACTTAATATTGGAGACTAGTCAATCAACCATAATTCATAACCAAAGTAAGAAAGGGTTAATGCCGGAAGAATTTGATAGTCATTTTAGTTAAGCAAAAGTTTTGAACTGCAATCAAATTTCACATTGACATTTCATCTTGACTCTCATACCTTAAAAACAGAAAAAACATTTTTGAGCTTCCATGAGAATAAGCAAGAATCTAAGTGTGGGGGTGTGATGAATCCATAATTTATATCATAAATAAATGAATAATTTCATTCAAATCTTTATTAAAAACAGTCCTCCTTGATTAAATTCGGCTTATTTTTAGGTAAAAAGTGAGCTCAGCAATTTTTGGGCAATTCTAGAGTATTTCTGCAATTTATGAGAGAAAGCTGTTGCAGCGCACTATAGAGCGCTCCAGCGCGCTCTGGCTACTAGCATGTAGAAGGCACTAATCTAAGGGATTTCTTGAAATATAGAGTGATTCCTCTACGGAGCACCACAGCGAGCCCTAGCGCGCTGCAGTGAGACAATTTTCGTAACTAATTCGCTCTAGCACACGACGGCAAGAGAGTTTTTAAAACTCAATCACTACAGCGCGCTACAACAAGAAAGATTTTAAAACTCAATTCCTACAGCGCACCGCAGCAGGTGAGCTTTTGTAACTTAATTGCTACAGCACGCTATAGTGGGAGAGTTTTTGAAACTCAATCGCTACAGCATGCTACAACGAAAGAGTTTCTGAAACTCGATCGCTACAACGCGCTGCAGCGGATGAGTTTTTAAAACTCAATTGCTGCAGCGCACTGCAGCGGGCAAGTTTTTAAACTTAAAACCACTACAGAGTGCTGCAGTGAAAGAGTTTTGAAACACAGTCACTACAGCATGCTACAGTGTCACACCGAAATCCTGTCTTCTCAGAGCATTAATTGCTATTGAGACAAGACCCCCCAGCTTGCTCCTTGTCTCCCTGCCACCATATCTTCTGCAGTAAAATATTTTTAAGTGATTTGGGGATTAAAGAATGAAAAAGGGGATGTCTTGTCATGCCTTAAGTGGGCTAAGCACTCATTACTGTAGAAATTTGGAGGGAAGAAGCCAGAATTTGAAGCAAGGATGGAGATTACTCCTCTATATATGCAACCCTTCTTCACAAAATAAGGGTTCCCAATTTTCATCCAAAAAATTTAGTTTTTAGGAGATGTATAAAAGAAGAAGAAAACCTCTCCAAGGGAGGTGAAAAGGACAATTACTAGAGGAGAAAGAACCAAAGGTTGCACAAGGGAGCTAAAAGAAAGAAGAATAGGAACAAGAGGAGAGATCCAGAGAACTTCATTAGGGGATATTCCTAGTAAACTCTTAATCTTTCTTTTGATTTTTTTTAATAGATCATGAAAGGGTCTTCATGCTTATATGTTTTTCTTCTTTTCTAAGCTGTACTGGAAGGCTAAACTCCCTATGGGGAGGGTTGGGCAGAGCCCATTATGAAACATAAAGGACTTAGTGAATGATGTAGAACTTCCTCAAGCATTGAAATAAAAATCTATTTTTGAATGGTTCAATAAAATCATCTTAAGATCAAGTTGTGGACTAAATGAAAAACTTATGTTAAGAAAATATAATTATAAATACAAACAATAAAAATAAATAAAAATCTTGTGCTCCATAGCTCATTGCTTAGTTAAGAGCGGGATATGCGTGCATGGGGTGCTTAGAACTAAGTGAGAAGTTCTTGAGCTTAATCGCACCATGTTTTATGCTCAACTATGGAGTTAAAGCATGTGAGCTAAGATCCACTAATGGAGCTCCGTTGGTCAGCGTACGTGAAAGGAGCAAGTGGATTCTTTGAGAGCTCATGGATGACATGACATAGTTCATAGAGCTTAATGAATTCACTTCCTTATCTGAACTGCGCATCATGTGCGTGATGCTCATTAGTGGAATCAATGCTCTTAAGACAACCTAATTAAAACTATTATTTTGGTAACCTAGACGTAGGAAACTAAGATGCTTTAGTTGCGATCTCATAGGAATCCTTGCGCAGAATTTGAACCCTAGTGTGTTCATCTATTGCACAAGATTTGCACTTGAAGGAATTTAGAGAACAATTCTAAAGAATACAATGTGCACTTGATTAATTGGCATAATGATAAAAAATAAAAAGTGCTTGAGAAGTAATACAAGATGAGGTCCCTACTATTTCACATGGAAAAAGCCCAACTCTCCTCTCTAATTTAAATAGTTTCTTAACTCTAAATTATTACTTTATTAATGGAACCAAATCAAGGTGAAATCATACCATTTAAACATTATTGAATTTAGATATACCTTAGTAACAAAACACACCATTCCCTGAGGACGATAAATCTCAGAACTTACCTTCTAAATTATTACTTCAAACCATATACACTTGCGTATGAGCGCAGACATGTATTTTACAGTCTAACAGCATGATTAGTGAATATTAAGGTTTATAACTAGTCAAGCTTGCATCTTATAATCTCTAATTATTCATATGATTGATTTGAACTTATATTCCATGTGGCATGAATTTTTGATTATTAATCTAGGAGTTAAATACTAATCCTTTTTGGACTTAATTAGTGATTAATTAGTATTTAGTGTTCTCTAATTTGGCTAATTATGTATGTATATGTTTCTTATACAGTAGTATGCATTTTAGAAAACATAATTTCTAATTTGGACACTTGGATATTTTAATTTGCCTTAATTAAGAATAAAACCCTAATTAGCTTAATAAAGTGCTTGAAATAATTAAACAAAGAACTAATGTTGATTTTGAACTTTAATAATTGGTAAATTGTGTAATGTTAGTCTTATAAGTCAAATTTAATATGAACACCCTTAGTTATATCAAGATTGATTTCAATCCTAATCTACCTTAATTAAGTTCAAAGGTAAGTTAATCTAAATTGAACTTATTGAATTGGCAACCATTAATCTGCATGAACTCAAATAACAATTGCTGATTTGACATTGATTTTAGACTAGTAAACTATAAGTTCTTAAACTTATCATAATTCATGTGATTTTTGATCTTGATCAAATTTTAAGATCCTTGATTTTCTCCTAATCAAGATAACAGGCATGAATTAATCTTAATAATACATGCTTGATCTGCAAATGATCAATTCTCAATAAATTGTGTGATTTTACCCCACAATTCATAGACTTTGACTAAGATATAGCTTATAAGAATTTCATACTAGTTTATGTATCTAAATTATATAAATTAATTATAACTTTAGATGGAGTTTCATATTCCTAGGATGAAGCTTGTGATTTTAATATAATGATTTGCAGCCTTAGATATTTAAAACTTAGTGAAATTTCTAGGCTAAAGAAAATACTATACCTTTAAGTAAGCTAGCTCTTGAGGTAGGAAAGGTGTAATTGTCTTATTTAGAGGTAGGAGCTTAGTTGTACCTTAACAACCTTAGATGATTGATCCTAAAACTTTATGGTAAAATAACCTAAAGATTCTAGATTGAGATTATCCCTTGTGGTTGAATCCTAAGTTGAGTGGCATTTATGCCACACCCTTGGAGCCTTTTTGTATAGGACTCACCACAAAGGAGTAAGGATTCATTAGTTTGTTACTCCTTGATCGTTAAATAGATTGGTTAGAATATAAATCTGTAGTATTATCATATGGAGATGATAATTTATACTGATATATCCAAAATTTATAGCAAAATAAAGTGTTAAAAAATATTTAAAACATCATACAAATAAGCATACTTTTAGTAGAATTTATGCTTTTTAGAAAAAATGAAGAGAAGGGCAAGCCATAGCTAAATTGGAGAACTCTGAAAAAGCCTAAGTGAATAAGCAGAATAAAATTTAAATTGCTTGCACTGAAGTAAGAGGAGATGAAAGGTCACTTGTGAATAATGCATGGGGGCTAAAAACTCTCTTATTTAAGGGTCAATTTCAGACCAAAGAGGGGTTCCCAATTTCAACATTCAAAAGACTTAAAAAGGTAGGCTACAAGAAGAGAAAAGAAAAGAACTCTTCAAGCAGCAAGAGGTGGACTGTGAAGAATAGAGAGAAGAATGCAGCAAGGGAAAGGCAAAGAATTCAAGTAGAAGCAAAGGAGGAAAATTGAGAGAACTCTAAAAAACCTCTAAGTGTTTCCTAGTACTATGCTTGAACTAATACTGTTATTTTTCTGTTGTAAACCAATATCAAGGCTTACTTTTTTTGCATGTGTGCTTTGATTTATTCCTTAATGGAAAGCTAAATCTCTTTGGAGAGGGTTGGGAAGTAATTGTAGGAAAATGTAAGACTGCAATGGTGTTGGAATGGATTTATTTTAATGAATAAAATTGATTTCTATTTTATTGTTTATTATTATTATTGTGAATGAATGCCTGGATGAAACTCTGTCAAAATACTTTGCTAAAATAAAACTTAAATGAATTACCAATTAAGAAAAGAACTAGAGCTCTAAGCTCATCAATTGGATAAGAGCAAGGAAAATAGTGCAAGTAGAGCTGAAAGCTATGTGACAAGTTCTCAAGCTCACTTGCACCTTTCCTTAAGAGCTCTACCAAGAGATTTGATGTTTAAGAACTAAGTTCCCATCAACTTTGCTCTACTGCTCAGCAAAATAGAAGGGATGAGAGGATGTTGGAAATCCAATGGACAATGTGGCATAGTCCATTTGACCCAACGCATCCTCTCATCTAGCTAAACTGTGTGTGTAAGCGCATGATGCAATGCTGATGGAAATTATGTTTGTGAGATCTAACAATTAAAAGAAATATTTTGTAACTTAGACATAGGAAATCAAAGATAAATTTAAACAACAATCTCATAGAGGTTTAGGTGCCATGGTAGAACCCCAAGGGTAGTTCTCCTTGTTGCACTAAATCTGAACCTATTACAATTGGAGGTTAGCTCCAATTCTAATAGTGTTCACTTGATTTAAATAGGCATGGAAAAATGAAGTAACAACACCAAGTCCTTATAAGTCCTACAATAAAACCCTAACTCTCTCCTTTTGAACAGATTGTATCTTATCCTAAGGTAAATTGTATTATTAATTTATGAACCATCTTAACCCAAAAATCAGTATTCTAAACATTACTGAAAGAAGATAAAACTTAATATCAAAATCACCGTTCCTTGAGGACGATAAATCTCAGAACTAAACTTCCACTTATTACTTCAGACCTCATACACTTGCGTGCAAGTGCAGACATGAAATCTAGGTCTATCAAGTTCTTGGCACTGTTGCTGGGGAATAGTTTTTGCTTTGTATTAAATACAATCTTCAAGTAAACAGTGATTTAGATTTCTTACTTAATTGCATATATTTTTATTTTCTGTAATTATATCATATTATGATAAATGTAGTGTAACTTAGATTTTTAATTTAATTTATTTGTAATGCTTGTTTGTAATTGGAATTGTAGTACTTATTTTCTCTCTTAGAGTATTTGAATTGTTAAATTGTTCATCTTGATTATTGTGATTATTGTGTCTAGCTAAATTTGTAAACAGCATAAATAGAAGAGAAAATGTTGATATCTTATTTCATCCTGAAATTGAGCGAACCTACTTAAGAGTAAGAAGAGAACAATACTTGCTAAATAGGAACCAGGTTGAAATGGATAATCTAAAAGCTAATCATTTAGGAGAATAATGGGATATTGCACAAAGAGTAAACATAGAAAAAATCCTAGAGAATTGCTAGTAGAACTTAGGGGTAGAGCGTTAAGAGATTATGGGTTGCCTACTATTAGAGGCATCCCTCATCCGATTGTTAGACTGAATATAGAAGCAAATAACTTTGAAAGCATAACCTCAATGCTTAGCATGGTTCAAAATAACTAATTTGCTGAATTAGCCACGGAGGATCCTAATTCACACATCTCCAACTTCCTTGAGATTTGTGACACATTCAAATTTAACGACATTTCTGAAGATGTCGTTAAACTCAGGCTTTTTCCCATTTCTCTTAGAGATAGAGCCAATAGTTGGCTCAATTAACTTCTTAGCAATTCTATTCACACTTGGGATTAGGACAAGTTCATTGCTCATTCTCCTGCGGTACCAAGGGTCTACGCTTTGTCTTCTTCAGCTGCTCTTGATGACAATAATATTTTTACCAGTACATTTTAAGTTTAATTTCCTATTTTCTATTTTTTATTTTCTTCTGCAAATTTATTTTCAGCATTTTCCTACTTTAATTTTTATTAGTTATAATTAGAGTTTATTTTCCCTGCTATAGGAACACTAGTTTTTAAAAATTAGTTCTGTGACACTCTCTTTGAAACTGGTACTAGTCACTCTTTCATGTCAGTGAGTTGTACCTCTTCCTTAAATCTTCAACATTTTAGCCTAGGTAGTCCCTTAATAGTTCAAATGCTATCTAGTGCTGAAATATGTGCTATTGAGTTCTGTTAGTAGACATCCCAATCAGTAACCAATTATTTCAATCCAAACTTTTTGTTATGTCCATTACGAATTTTGACATATATTTAGGAATGGATTGGCTAAGTAAGTTTAATACCGTAATTGATTACTTTTGTAAGCGAGTTTTGCTTAAGGTTGGAAAGAAACCTGAAATGTTTGTAGGAAAACTTGGTTTAACTGTATCCTTAATCAATGCAATTGAAGCCAAGCACCTCGTTAGTAATGGTTGCTATACAATTTTAGTAACTTTAATCGGTGAAGAGAAGCAAGTTAGTAGTACAAAAGAGACTATCGTTGTTAGAGAGTTCCTGGATGTGTTCCTAAAAGACTTTCCTGGACTACCTCCTTTGCATGAGGTAAGGTTTTCTATTGAACTTGTCTCTAGAACTCAACCAAAGTCTAAGGCACCGTATAGAATGGCTCCTAAGGAATTGTAAGAGCTTAGAGAGCAATTGTAAGAGTTGTTAGAGAAAGGATTCATTCACCCTAGTATGTCATGTTGGGGAGCTCCTGTCCTATTTGTCAAGAAGAAGGATGGTTCAATGCGGATGTGTATAGACTACCATGAGCTTAGAAAGTGACTATGAAGAATAGGTATCCTCTCCCTAGGATCAATGATTTATTTGATCAGCTCATTGGAGCAAAGATCTTCTCTAAGATTGACTTAAGATTATGTTACTACCAAATTCGAGTCAAGGATGAAGAAGTTTCCAAAACCACATTTAGGGCCCATTATGGGCATTTTGAGTTTCTAGTCATGTCTTTTGGACTAACGAATGCTCCTTCCATCTTCATGGACCTGATGCAGCGTATCCTTAAGCTGTTTCTCAATAAATTTGTCATCATTTTCATCGACAACATCCTAATCTACTCGAAGTTAGCTACTGAGCATGAAGAACATCTGCGTACCATTTTAGAATTGTTATGAGAGAATAAGCTTTTCACTAAGTTTTCTAAATGCGAGTTTTGGCTCAGGTCTGTGGCATTTCTAGGCCACGTGATTGATGCTGAAGGCATTAGAGTAGATCAAAAGAAAAATCAAGCTGTTTAATAGTGGGTCCAACCTAAATCTGTAACAGAGATCTGTAGTTTCTTAGGACTCGTTGGTTATTATAGAAGGTTCATTTCTGGATTCTCTCTAATTGCTTTGTCATTAACTCAGTTAACTAGGAAAGATGTTCTGTTCATCTGGAGCATAGCTTGTAAAGAATCTTTTTAGAAGTTGAAACAATTATTGACTTATTCTCCTATTCTAGTATTGTAACAATCATAGTTATTACCCTAGCTAAATCTAGATTAGTTAAGTCAAACTAAGCCTTAATTTTGATTCCATTAGACTCAATGGGTCATTTAAACCTAACCATAGATGTTTGGGATCAATCGGAGCTAAATTGAGAATTTTTTTATTTTTGCCTATTTTTGAGCCCTGGAAAATACTAAAATTATTTTTATCTCCAAATTAAAATTTGATTTCATTTTTGAATTCCTCATGCCTCAATTAGCTAAGGGTGAATTTTTAGAAATTTTTGGAACTCATTTAGTCCTAAATTAGATTTAATGATTTAATGGGAATTAAGTAATTTAATAAATAAACTATAATTAATTTAAATTAAATTATTTATATTTTTATAATCTGGGATTCGCTGTCAGGACCACGGCAGATCTGCTGCGGCGTCCCGACAGCGGCGCTTCAAACTGCACCAATAGATGCCCTAGCACGAATCATAGCGCATATAATCCTATGGCGCGATCTACCCCGCTTTGCGATTTAATCTTAGGTGTTGGATCTATCGCACGCATCTGACGGCTATCATCCACCCACCTAAGTAATGCATCAGAGCCATTCGAGACCAATGGTCGATCCATCAGACGGCAGGCATGAGTCCGAGCGCTATGGATTGTCTTTCTCGTCTCGCCCCGTCTGCGTCTGGTCCCCCCAACAACCAAGATCCTTCCAACCCCCGTGGCAGTACGAGAAATGACCAGTTCTTCCTCTTCTACCCTCGGTGCGATCATCTGCCGGTAGCAGTCTCCCTAAATTGCCAATTGCTGTTGGAACCAAGCCTCCCCTTTGGCTCGAGCCTTCCTCCATTCCCGAGCTCTGGTATCCAACCCCAGACCTCCCCTAGACCTATAAATACCCCCATGACCTCTCAGTGAGTCCCTTCGCTGACTAAGAATCCTCAATTGGCCATCCAACGTCCCCTGGAGCTCCCGTGTATCTCGACAATTTTTTGGCATTCTCGAAGCTTTGAACTACTGAAACAGGGTGCGTGTCTAGTGTTCAAACCCCTGCTAAATTGCTGAGATCTTCTAGAAGCTCCAGCTCATCTCAATTCCCCTCGGCGGTGCCTGCAAACTCGTCTTCAGGTACAGCTTCTCCCATTGAACTCAGTGAGTTTAATTTTTCCATTTACACTTCTGGATGAGCCTTTGGATGTCACATAGATTGCCTTAGTCACATAGGGAACCCAATGTGATTGACCATAGGGTTTGGGCTAGCCAATCGCGATCGATCAATGGTCTATTTTACGCCACGAGCTCGTAGCTGAGCTTGAGTAAGGACCCAATGATCCAGGGCACCCTAAGGCTTGTGACTAGAGGGCTTCGATCTGCCTCACCACCAGGATGGTGGAGGGATCGAGCTCTGGCCAAATGGTCATCTCTGTGAGGAGAATTTACTCCTCATAGTAAACCCTAGATGCTATGATTAGGACCGAACCTATCGATTAGCCATTCGACAAACCAGTGCATCCCATAGAGGATTTAATGGTGGGATTGATGCGTCTTGACTTTAGGAATGTGTAGGGATTAAATTGAGGCGTCGACATTGCCCGAGCACCGAGAATATCGGCACTGAAGATCCCTAAGGTTGGCCCATCGCAAAAAGTATGCAGGGATGATGACACTATCACCTCGGGCCGGGCCAACCCAGGCCCGCATTGTGCGATATTGCCGGTCCATCTGGGCTCCGCTCTGACCCGCGCAGTCTGATATCCGGGCTGGGTTAATTAAAGGATTTTGGAATTATTTTCCTTCTAATAAATAACTGATAAATGAATTTAATTAATTCCCTATGATTTCAATTTAAATAAATATTTAGAATGTATTAATGAATTAATTTAATTAATATTTATCCAAATAGTATGATCCAATATATCATTTTAATCAAAAAAATACAAGGAATAGTAATATAAAATAAAATCAAAGATCCAATAGTTAGATTTTAAATTATTACTTAATCATTTTCGATTTTTATTTTAATCATATTAAATTCATTAATTATCCAAAAGTGTTGATTAAGGTCTCTGATTACTCATGAGACCATAGCGAACCTATGTAAACCATTAAAAATAATTTAGGAACCTTAATTTTATTAATCATCTCTTAATTACCCAAATTAGGGATTAGTGAATTAAACCATGATTAGTCCTCTAATTTTTGTAAAATAAGTTCCTAATGCCTTCTTAAGTATATTAGAGCCTGTAAATAAGGTTGGATCACTCTAGAATGCCCTAATTTCATTAATCACCTTAATTGGCCTCTTAATGTGATTAAGGATAATTAAACTAATTTGATTTACAAAACTTTAAATAAGTGTGCATCCTACTTCATTAACTAATTTGGAACCCATTAAAATAGATTTGAATCAATTTGGATAATTAAATCCTAAAATACCACTTTTAGCCTTATGAGGGGCATTTTGGTCATTTTGACCAAAATTTGTTTAAGTACCCCTTAAACCTTGGAAATTCAGTAAAATATCTTTAGTACCTTTTTGAACTCTTATGTTAATAATTTTGATACTAATTAAAGAAATCTTAAGTTAATCTTATTAAGACCTTAAGACCTCAAGTATCCTTAAAACCCTCTTTTTTAAGAGCTATGCCTAATTACCTTTAAGTACTAGATCTTTAATTAATAACTTAATTAAGTTGGTCCATAAGCTTGAATTCTAATGAAATACCTTGGTAAGATTATAAGTTTAAACCTAGCTTAAGTCTAAAGTGATCAAATATTAGATTTGAGATCTTAGACTTTAGATCTTTTAATTGAATTGAACTACCTCCATTTGGAATTTCTTAAGTGATTTATTGTTTGATCCTTTTGAAGCCTTCCATGTGGGTGTAGGATTGATTCAATCTATAGGGTAATGTAATTATCCTAATGACTGAATATATATCTTAGATTCTTAGTTCTTACTGATTATTTTATCTTACAACATTAGCACAGCCTTTCATTATGATCATAGCTTCTGAATCCTTCAACTTATAGGATTCCTTACATTTAAATTGAGTTTTAAAGTGTGAACCCTAGATCCTTACTAAGGATACTACCTTGGATTTAGGATTTGAATACCAAGTGGAGTTTGGATCCAGAATCCTTAATCTTGAGTCACTTAATCAAGATTTGGGTTAAGAGAGGAAAAAAAAAATAGAAATTAAGTCATTAATTTATTTACTTTAATCCTTATAGTTATCATATGATTTTGAATTAGAACTTATTAAGCTCTAATATTAACATTAAGGTCATAAATCTGAGATCTTACTCGATAGCTGGATATTGGAGATCCTAAACTTGTAGCTTCTCAAAATAGTTAGATTTTGATAAAGTAGACAACAACAAATATCACATAAGTCTAGATTGAGTCTCTTACTTACTTTGACTTGATTGCTCTGTACAACCTGAATATTGGGCCTTGTTCCTTGAGCATAATATGTAGACTTAGGATATGGAAGATACATCCTAAGTTAACATTTGAAAAGCATTGATTCAGTTCTTTTAGTACTTTCAATTAGTAGAGTATGTCCTAACATCATCTGCCTCTTTAGTTCTAGTTTTGTTATAGAATAGACTCGCACCTAGCTCGATGGATGTTTAGGATGGATACATATCTTATTCTATAAGTTCAACTTGGACCTAGCTTTGCAGATGCCTAGGATGGATACATGTTGAACTTTCAATTCAGAGGCCCTGTATGGCCTGTTCTGTTATGGCAGTACTATGTCTTAGGTTTACTGCTACTTTAATTCAATTGTCAGTGTTTGTTTTGCTTTGCCATATGCTTCAGTGGCCTTTCTCTTAGTGCTTGACTTGCTTTGTCACATGTTTCAGTGGCTTTACATTTTGTACATATGTGTACTTAGTTTACTTTTGCCACGTGTCTTAATGGCCTTTTTCATGTAAATGTGCATGTTTGTATATACGCTCTTATAGATTTGTATTAAATATTGGCATATTTAGGATGCTAAAATTGTTTGTCTATTTCAGCACTTGTATTCTTATTATACACAACATGTCTCCATGTGATCATAAGCATGTTAGGATCAGATTTTTTCAGTAGTTGCAGTTACTTTTGCTTTTAACCTCACCATGTTTAGTTACTATTTTTGTATGTTATTTTACATACCTGTTGATTAGCTATAAATTATTAGTCTATAGCTACCCCGTTCTTACAGCTTGTTGTGCCTTTTTTTTATATGCTTGCATGTTTAAAACCTTCAAGTGTGATATCTTAAATACCCAATTCACTTAAATAGCCTAAGATATACTTAGACAATTATCTAACTGTAACCTTTTTCTTTTATTGGCTAGGGCCCTGGCATTCAGTGCTGCAGGATCAGAGCCGATGCAAGAGGAGGATCTTCCTACTGCTGGTTAGATAAATTTTCTCTTTTTGTAGTGAGATTGAGAGATCTTTATTAAATTCAGTTTGTAATAATTAAATTCTAGATGTATTTACTTTCTTGCATTTAATCTAAGTTACTATTTCTCTTACTCTCTTATACTATGCTATGCCTGTGGATGTTATATTATAATGTTTCTTGCTTCTACCACTTTGATTTGTATTGATGTATGTTCACAGTTTCTCCTACAGGGTGATAAGTCCTTGGCTTAAGGTGAGTTGGGTCCTACCTGACTCTACTTGAGTTGGGGATTTGCCATCGGAATGGAGCACCGTACTCCCCGTAGTTATGCTAGTATCAATATTAACGTAGCCATCAAAAAGTACGGGGCCACATAGTTGGTATCAGAGAACACCATAAGGTGTCAGAATGGGATCTATGATTCCTATCTACCTAATGGACCATTCTTCTGAGGTGCAAACATCAATATGTAATATCCATAACATAGTATTACCAGTAACTCTTTGAATAATTGTAGATTAAAATACTCATATCTTGAAAATCTCATTATCTCTAGTTTAACAAAACTTAGTAACTTCTCCTCTTAGAGTCAAATGGATTCTGGAGAGTCTGACATGAACTATTATCTGCATACCTTCAAGTTGGCTTGGAGCTATAGCTTCAAATGGAGACAAGAGAGTAACTGGCAGATTGAAGGAGTTTCAACAAGAGGGACCTTAGTCTTCGACAAAATTCTACATCAAGTAGTGTACCGAGGGCTTGACTTTCTTATATACGCAAAGGAGTGGTTGAGCCGAGTGGAGTCAATCTTGATACATATAGAGTGTCCCGAGTCACTCTACGTGGACATTGTGACGGATCTGATGCTGGATTATGCAGGAGTCTGGTGGTACGACACCATTGCAAAGCTCAAAAGAAAGCGTAAGAGGAAGCATCATGAAGTAACTTTTGAGGAGTTCTGTGTGGCCTTTAGGGCTGAGTATATTAAGGATGTCTGAGTGTTAGTTAGAATAACTGTAGTCTTTTGACATACATGATTCTAGTAGAGTTATGCTTTTGACATTTTCAAAAATCTTATGTAATCCCTTATTACAGCAAGTAATAAAAATTTTTGAATATCTATCACAACTTTAAAATGACTATCTTCCTTTAAGAAAATTCTAAAATATGGTTTGCATTGTTTAATTAGAATGAATCATGGATCACCACCTGCTATCACTCCTATCAAGAATATTGTTGCATCAAGTAGTTCTACCAATGAAGTGGCTCATCTACGGGCAATAGTAGCAACCTTGCTGGAAAATTAAGCCCAACAAGCGATCGTCATGCAGAAGATGCTGAGTGATCATTCCGTTCCAGCTGCTATTGCTACTCCTGCTATCCTTGTTCCGCAACATACATTCCCTTCCCATCACTCAATGGATAGTCTTCTCCATAATTTCTTAAGATTGAGGCCTTCCACCTTCGGTGGAAACCTATCGTCAATGGACACAACTGACTGGCTGAAAGTAGTGGTAAGGGATCTTATTAGTCTAAAGATCCCAAATTCTGAAGCCATCCGTCCCACTACACACCTATTTCATGCAGAAGCAGAGTATTGGTGGGAGGAGGTCAGGAATACCAAGTTCATCGACTATGAGTTGGAGGACATCCCTTGGGACGAGTTCGTTGAAGCATTCAAGAATGAATTCATACCCTCGTCTACACAAAACATCATTGCAGACATGATTATAAGGTTGACTCAAGGGATTCATTCCGTTACAGACTACAAAAGGAAATTTTGTAGGTTGATTCGCTTTGCTCCAAAAGTGACTCATTCTGAACTGGCTAAGTTCCATCGCTTTCTCTGTGGACTCCGAGTTTCACTGAATGATCAGATCGTTCCACTCCTCCTAACTAGCTTCTTTGAGCTAGTGGAGATAGCTAAGGTAATTGAGCATCATCAATATGAAAAGGATCTCAAGCAGAAGGCACAATCAACAACTAACTAGCATAAAACCTTCAATAGGTACAAGCTTGGTTCTGCAAAAATCTATCAATTGGAAGCTGCACCAACTGATGAGCCCATTTAAGTCTATAATAAGCCTCATCCATATGGCAAGTGTTATCACTTTGGCCATAAGTGCTACAATTATGGATGAACAAGCCACAGGTTCTACAATTGTGCTCATACAAAAACAGTGGATGGAGTTCCAATGAAATCATATCAGAAGAACCAGGTGTTCAGAGCCACTCCACTAAACAGGAGAGAGCCAAATTTTGCCATAATGCCAGCCCCCGCACTTGAAGCTGCTCTAGCACAGCCATCTGCTCCTAAGTCCCAGAATAACCCTAGGAGGCAGACAAATAACCATCCTGCCGGTCCTACGCGAGTCTATGCTTTAACACCTCTCGAAGCCGCGGAGGACAACAATGTGGTTTCAGTTACACATTTCTGAACTTTTCTTTGTTAATTGCATTCCTGTACTTTAATTATTGCAATTTGTTAATGTGATTCGTATGAATAAATTAGGCACACTTTACTTTAATGACTAGCCCTGCAATGTGTTGTTTGACACCGATGCTAGTCATTCATTTATTTCTGAATGATTTACCATCATCCTTAAACCACAACTGTGCAACTTAGCAAAATCCTTAAGCATTGGACTTCCATCTAGAGCCCAACTAAGTGTCAATAAGTTTTGTAACATCAAAATTCCATTAAATGGTCAGGAGTTTAATTCTAAATTGATCATCCTGCCATTAGCAAACTTTTATACTATTGAAGCCAAGAAATTAATCAGTAAGGGTTGTGATGCTTATCTAGTCACTATGATGGGTGAAGTAAAAGAAAGTATCCCTCTCTCTGATTGTAAATTAGTTAAGGAATTCACCAACGTATTCTCAGAAGATCTACCTAGTGTACCTCCTTCCAGAGAAGTCGAGTTCGCTATTGAACTAGCTCCGGGTACCCAGCCTATATCTAAGGCACCATACAGGATGGCACCTAAAGAATTGCAAGAACTCAATGAACAACTGCAGAAGCTCTTGAATAAAAGCTTTATTAGGCCGAGTATGTCTCCTTGGGGAGCACCCATTCTGTTTGTAAAGAAAAAGGATAGATCTATGTGAATGTGCATAGATTATCGTAAACTAAATAAACTCACCATAAAGAATAAGTACCCATTACCAAGAATTGATGATTTATTCGACCAGTTATCTGGAGCTGTCATATTCTCTAAGATTGACTTAAGGTCAGGATATCATCAATTGTGAGTAAGAGAAGATGATGTAGGAAAGACCGCTTTCTGTATTTGTTATGGTCATTTTGAATTCCTAGTAATGCCTTTCGGACTCACTAATGCGCCATCCATCTTCATGGATTTGATGCAACGAGTTCTGAAACCATACTTAGATAAGTTTGTGATTGTCTTTATCGAGGATATCCTCATTTGTTCTAAAACCTTAAAAGATCATGAAGAACACTTGAGATTAGTATTGGAAACTCTGCATGAACATCAACTATATGCCAAGTTCTCCAAGTGTGAATTCTGGCTTAAATCCATTTCATTTTTGGGACATGTAGTCGATGCCCAGGGTATTCATGTAGATCAAAACAAAGTAAGTGCTATTCAGGATTGGGTTCAACCTAAAATGGTCACAGATATTAGAAGTTTCTTGGGATTAGCTGGATATTACAAAAAGTTTGTTAAGGGATTTTCTCAGATCTCTTCATCTTTGACTAAGTTAACCCAAAAAGCCGTTCCATTTATTTGGAGCCCGGAATGCGAGAAAGCATTCCAAACCTTGAAGGACGCACTATCTACCGCTCTAGTTCTCGTCCTACCCAAAGAAGGCTTGGACTATCAGGTATACACCGATGCCTCTGGAATTGGTCTAGGTTATATATTAATGCAAGAGGGTAAGATAATCGCTTACACCTCTCATCATTTAAAACCACATGAGAAAAATTATCCAGTTCATGATCTCGAACTTGCAGCTATAATCTTTGCCTTGAAAATTTGGCATCACTATTTATATGGAGTGCAGTATTCGATTTTCACCGATCATCAAAGTTTGAAGCATATCTTCACTCAAAGAGAACTGAATTGTCATCAAAGAAGATGGTTAGAACTCATCAGTGATTATGACCTAAGTTTTCAATACCATCCAAGAAAAGCAAATGTAGCGGCCGATGCTCTAAGTCATCGTGCTACTTTATCATCTATGATCGCATCTAGTTCTTTAGATCAAGAATTTCGTAAGCTCGAAATTTCTCCAGTTAGCGGCAATATGTTAAGTTCACTTCTAGTAAAGATAAATGTGGAACCTACCTTCCACAGAGATGTCTGTATCTCCCAGACCAAAGATAATGATTATCTAAAGTTCAAAGCAGATATTGAAGGTGGTCGTCGTCATGATTTGCGGTTGCATAATGACATAATATATCAAGGAAGTCGGTTGTGGATTCCTAAATCCATGCATCAAGAAGTATTGGATGAAGGCCATAATTCTGGGTATCATATTCACCCAGGCAGTACTAAGATATACCAGAATCTAAAGTAATCATTTTGTTTTCTTGGTATAAAAAAGGATGTGGCCGATTTTGTGGCCAAGTGTCATACCTGTAATCTAGTAAAGGCCGAACACCAAAGATCCAGTGGTCTTCTGCACCCATTAAGAATTCTGGAATGGAAATGGTTCGATATATCTATGGATTTTGTTATAGGATTGCCTCGTGCTAAATCTAGTGCCGACGAAATCTGGGTTATAGTAGACCGCTTAACCAAATCAGCGCACTTCCTTCCAATCCATCAGACTGACTCAGTAGAGAAGCAAGTAAGGCTCTATATCAAAGAAATTATCAGGCTGCATGGGATTCCGAAATCAATTGTATCCGATAGAGACAGTAGATTTACTTCTAAGTTTTGGCAAGCTGTGCATCAAGATCTGGGTACTACTTTAACCATCAGTACATCTTTTAATCCTCAAATGGATGGTCAGACTAAAAGAGTGAATCAAGTTCTGGAAACTTTGCTTAGACTTTATGTTCTTGATTTTGCCAGTTCCTAGTAAGATCATATTCCGTTAGTGGAGTTTGCCTATTATAACAGTTTCCAAGCCATTATTAAAATGGCTTCTTATGAGGCATTGTATGGTAGAAAATGCAGTACTACTCCGCTAGCTTGGTCAGAAACAGGAATTGTTCAACTGTTTGGTTTAGAGTTAGTTAAGGAGACTAACATGAAGATCCAATTAATTCAGCAGAGAATTTGTTCAGCTCAAGATCATCACAGCAAGTACCATGATGCTCATTATCATCTCCTAGAATTCAATGTGTGAGATTCTGCTTATCTGAAAGTCAGCCCAATGAAGGGTGTCTACAGATTTGGAATAGCAGGCAAGCTCGATCCCTGCTATGTTAGACCCTTTGAGATTTTGTCCAAAGTAGGATTATCTACCTACCGGTTAAATCTTCCTGATGACTTTGTAACTGTCCACAATGTATTCCATGCATCGTCATTAAGGAGATGTCTCAAAGACCCTTCTCTTCTCAATCACTTCCATCAGTAGACATCCAACCTGATCTTTCTTATGCCGAAGAACCCATCAGAATCTTGGTTCGTGATCAGAAGCAGCTAAGGAATCGCTCAATTCCCATGGTCAAAATCCAGTGGAAGATTCGATCCTTAGAAGAATCTACTTGGGAGAAAGAGACGGAAATGCGCAATGAATATCCATAGCTCTTTGCAGATCCAGGTACTATTCTTTTCTTTTCTGTCTATTTTATTTAAATTTTCAGTTCCAACAGTACTTTCTTCACTAAGTGATGTCGGGGACGACATCGTTCTTAAGTGGGGGAGTTTGTAACAACTCTAGTTGTTACCCTAGCTAAATCCATATTAGTTAAGCCAAACCAAGCCTTAATTTTAATACTTAATGGGTTTTTTAAACCTAACCCTAGAAGTTTGTGATCAATCAGAGCTAAATTGAGATTTTTTATATTTTTGCCTATTTTTGAGCCTTAGAAAATACCTAAATTATTTTGATCTCCAAATTAAAAGTTGATTTCATTTTTGAATTCCTCATGCCTCAATTAGCTAAGGGTGAATTTTTGGAAATTTTTGGAATTCATTTAGCCCTAAATTAGATTTAATGATTTAATGGGAATTAAGTAATTTAATAAATAAATTATTATTAATTTAAATTAGATTATTTATATTTTTATAATTTAGGATTCACTGTCGGGACCGCGGTAGATCCGTTGCGGGATCCTGATAGCGGCGCTTCAAACTACGCTAATAGATGCCCTAGCACGAATCGTAGTGCGTTTAATCCTACGGTGCGATCTACCACACTCCGCGATTTAATCTTAAGCATTGGATCCATCGCATGCATCTAACGGCTATCATCCACCCCGCTTATGTAATGCATCAAAGCCGTCCGAGACCAACGGTTGATCCATCAGACGACGGGCACGAGTCCGAGCACTGTGGATTGTCTCCCTCATCTCGCCCCATCTGCGTTTGGTCCCCCCGACAACCGAGATCCTTCCAGCACCCGTGGTAGTACGGGAAATGACATGTTCTTCCTCTTCTACCCTCAGCGCGATTGCCTGCTAGTAGTAGTCTTCTTAAACTGCCCATGGCTGTTGGAACCAAGCCTCCCCTTTGGCCCGAGCCTTCCTCCATTTCTGAGCTCTGGTATCCAACCCCAGACCTCGCCTAGACCTATAAATACCCCCAGGACCTTTCAGTGAGTTTCTTTACTCACTGAGAATCCTCAATTGGCTATCCGACGTCCTCTAGAGCTTCTGTCTCTCTCGATAGTTTTTTTGCATTCTCGAAGCCTTGAACTGCTGATAGAGGGTGCGTGTCTGGTGTTCAGCCCCCTGCTAGGTTGCTGAGATCTTCTGGAACCTCCAGCTCATCTCAATTCTTCTTGGTCGTGCCTGCAAACCCGTCTTCAGGTACATCTTCTCCCATTGAACTAAGTGAGTTCAATTTTTCCATTTACGCTTCTGGATGAGCCATTAGATGTTGCCTAGATTGCCTTAGTCACCTAGGGAACCCAATGAGATTGACCATAGGGTCTGGGCTAGCCTATCGTGATTGATCAATGGTCTGGTTTATGCCGCGAGCTTGTAACCGAGCTCGAGTAAGGACCCAATGATCCAGGGCATCCCAAGGCTCGTGACTAGAGGGCTTCGATCCACCTCACCACCAGGATGGTGTAGGGATTGAGCTCTGGCCAAATGGTTGTCTCTGTGAGGAGAATTTACTCCTCACAGTAAACTCTAAATGCTATGATTAGGACTGAACCTATCGATTAGCCAATCGGCAAACCAGTGTGTCCCAGAGAGGGTTTAATGGTGGGATCGATGCGCCTTGACTTCAGGAACGTGTAGGGATTAAATTGAGCCGTCGACATTGCCTGAACACTGAGAATTTTAGCAATGAAGATCCCTTTGGTCGGCCCATCGCAGAAGGTATGTAGAGACGATGACACGGTTGCCTCGGGCCAGGCCAGCCCAGGCCCGCGTGGTGGACAGTGCCGGTCCAGCCGGGCTCCGCTCTAACCCGCGCGATCTGATATCCGGGCAGGTTAATTAAAGGATTTTGGAATTATTTTCCTTCTAATAAATAACTAATAAATGAATTTAATTAATTCACTATGATTTCAATTTAAATAAATATTCAAAATATATTAATAAAATAATTTAATTAATACTTATTCAAATGGTATGATCCAAAATACCATTTTAATAAAAAAAAACAAGGAACATCAATATAAAATAAAATTAAAAATCCAATAGTTAGATTTTAAATTATTACTTAATCTGTTACTAATTTTATTTTAATCATACTAAATTTATTAATTATCCAAAAGTGTTGATTAAGGTCTTTGATTACTCATGAGACTATAGGGAACCTATGTAAGCCATTAAAAATAATTGAGGAACCTTAATTTTATTAATCATCTCTTAATTACCCTAATTAGGGACTAGTGAATTAAATCATGATTAGTCTTCTAATTTTGGTGAAATAAGTTCCTAATGCCTTCTTAAGTATATTAGAGCCTACGAATAAGGTTGGATCAATCTAGAATGCCCTAATTTCATTAATCACCTTAATTGGACTCTTAATATGATTAAGGATAATTAAACTAATAAGATTTCCAAAACCAAAAATAAGTGTGCATCCTACTTCATTAACCAATTTGGCCATTAAAATAAATTTGAATCAATTTGGATAATTAAATCCTAAAATACCATTTTTAGCCTTAAGAGGGGCATTTTGGTCATTTTGACCAAAATATTCTTAAGTACCCTTTAAACCTTGGAAATTCAGTAAAATATCTTTAGTACCTTTCTGAACTCTTATGTTAATTATTTTGATACTAATTAAAGAAATCTTAAGTTAGTCTTATTAAGACCTTAAGATCTCAAGTATCCATAAAACCCTCTTTCTTAAGAGCTAAGCCTAACTACCTTTAAGTACTAGATCTTTAATTAATAACTTAATTAAGTTGGTCCATAAGCTTGAATTCTAAGGAAATACCTTGGTGAGATTCTAAGTTTAAACCTAACTTAAGTCTAAAGTGATCAAACATTAGATCTGAGATCTTAGACTTTAGATCTTTTAATTGAATTGAACTACCTTCATTTGGAATTCCTTAAGTGATTTATTGTTTAATCATTTTGAAGTCTTCCATGTGGGTGTAGGATTGATTCAATCTATAGGGTAATATAATTATCCTAAAGACTGAATATAGATCTTAGATTCTTAGTTCTTACTGATTATTTTATCTTACAACATTAGCACAACCTTTCATTAAGATCATAGCTTCTGAATCCTTCAGCTAATAGGATTCCCTACCTTTAAAGTGGGTTTTAAAGTGTGAACCCTAGATCCTTATTAAGGATACTACCTTGGATTCAGGATTTGAACACTAAGTGGAGTTTGGATCTAGAATCCTTAGTCTTGATTCACTTAATCAAGATTTGGGTTAAGAGAGGAAAAAAATAATAAAAATTAACTCATTGATTTATTTACTTTAATCCTTATAGTCATCATATGATTATGAATTAGAACTTATTAAGTTCTAATATTAACATTAAGGTCATAAATTTGAGATCTTACTCGATAGCTGGATATTGGAGATCCTAAACTTGTATCTTCTTAGAATAGTTAGATTTGGATAAAGTAGACAACAACAGATATCACATAAGTCTAGATTAAGTCTCTTGCTTACTTTGACTTGATTGCTCTGCACCCCTTGAATATTGAGCCTTGTTCATTGAGCATAATAGGTAAACTTAGGATGGAAGATACATCCTAAGTTAGCATTTGAAAAGTATTGATTCAGTTCTTTCAGTACTTTCAGTTAGTAAAGTATGTCCTAGCATAATCTACCTCTTCAGTTTTAGTTTTGTTATAGAATAGACTCAGACTTAACTCAATGGATGTCTAGGATGGATACATGTCTTATTCTATAAGTTCAACTTGGACCTAGCTCTGCGGATGCCTAGGATGTATATAGGTTGAACTTTCAGTTCAGAGGCCTTGTATTGCCTATTGTGTTATGGCAGCACTATGCCTTAGGTTTACTGCTACTTTAGTTCAATTGCCAGTGTTTATTTTGCTTTGCCACATGCTTCAGTAGCCTTTCATTTAGTGCTTGACTTGCTTTGCCACATGTTTTAGTGGCTTTAAATTTTCCTCATATATGTACTTAGTTTACTTTTGCCACATGTCTCAGTGGCCTTCTTCATGTCAATTTGCATGTTTGTATATACGCTCTTATTGATTATTATTAAATATTGGCATATTTAGGATGCTAGAATTGTATGTATATTTCAGCACTTGTGTTCTTATTATACTCAGCATGTTTCCATGTGATCATAAGCATGTTAGGATCAGATTTATTTCAGTAGTTGCAGTTGCTTTTGCTTTTAGCCTCACGATGTTGAGTTGTTATTTTTGTATATTATTTTACATACCTATTGAATTTATAGCTACCCCATTCTTGTAGCTTGATGAGCCTTTTTTTTTTTATATGCTTGCACATTTAAAACCTTTAAGTGTGATATCTTAAATACTGAGTTCACTTAAATAGCCTAAATATACTTAGACAATTGTCTAACTGTAATATTTTTCTTTTGTTGGTTGGGGCCCTGGCATTTGTGATACCGACAAATGTCAGATTCAGAGTTATTCGTCGGCAGTGCTGCAGGATCGGAGCCGGTGCATGAGGAGGATCTTCCTACTGCTGCTTAGATAGATTTTCTATTTTTGTAGTGAGATTGAGAGATCTTTATTAAATTCAGTTTATAATAATTAAATTTTGGATGTATTTACTTTTCTACATTTGATTTGAGTTACTGTTTCTTTTACTCTCTTATACTATGCTATGCCTGTGGATGTTATATTATACTGTTTCTTGCTTTCACCACTTTGATTTGTATTTATGTATATTCACAGTTTCTCCTACAGGGTGACAAGTCCTTGGCTTAAGGTGAGTTGGGTTCTTCCTGACTTCACTTGAGTTAGGGATTTGCCATCGGAATGGAGCACCGTACTCCCCGCAGTTATGCTAATATTAGTATTAGTGTAGCCATGGGAAGGTACGGGGCCCCACAAGTACTTCCTCATAAGGGTAAAGATTTTTAGGTTTATACGGATGCCTTTATGGTAGGACTTAGTTATGTTCTGATGCAAAATCACCGCATTATAGCCTATGTCTCTAGATAGCTTAAGCATAATGAAAAGAATTATCCTGTGCATGATCTTGAACTTGTAAGGGTAGTTTTCACTCTTAAGATTTGGAGACACTACCTATATGGAATTAAGTGTGAGATGTTTACTAATCATGAAAGCTTGAAGTACATCTTCACTCTAAAGGAACTTAATTGCCGTCAGCGTAGGTGGCTAGAATTATTTTGCGACTATAATTTGGATATCCAATACCATCTGGGTATAGCCAATGTAGTAGCTGATGCCCTAAGTTGTAAAGCAACTTTATCTTCCCTTTGTTGCAACGAATCTTTGATCAAAGATTTTGTCAGATTGAATCTTAAGCTGATTAGTTCAACTGAATTGAGCACTTTACTATTTACTATTCAGTCAAATAATTCTCTAAGGTTCAAGATTATCGAAGCTCAGAAGGAAGATTCGAGTTATTCTGTGTTAGTTTCTGAAATTGTTAGTGGTAAGAGATCTAAATTACGTCTTAATTAATGAAGGAGTGATATTTCAGAAGTCCAGGTTGTGGATTCCTAAAAGCTTACAGTTACAAATATGTCTGAAGCTCATAACTCTGGCTATACAGTGCACCCTGGTAGTTGTAAGATGTATCAAGATCTCAAGCAATTGTTTTGGTGGTCTGGCATGAAGCGGAATATAGCCATTTTTATTTCCAAGTGCCATCCATGTTCCTTGGTCAAGGCCGAACACCAGAAGCCTGGTGGACTTCTTAAACCTTTAGACATTCTTGAACGGAAGTGGTATGATATTTCCATGGACTTCATTGTAGGTTTTCCTAAGAGTAGATCTGGTTCTGACTCTATTTGAGCGATAGTCGATAGACTCACTAAGTCAGCCCATTTTTTAGCAATTTGTCAGACCGATCCTATTGAGGAATTAGCCAAGCTTTACGTTAAGGAGATCGTTCATTTGCATGGTACACTGAATTGTATAATTTCTGACAGAGACAGTAGATTCACTTCCAGATTTTTGTCAGCTGTTCAACAAGACTTGGGGATGAGTTTAGCGTTGAGTACTGCTTTCCACCCCTAGACAGATTGTCAGATTGAGCGTGTTAATCAGATCTTGGAAGATCACTTGCATCTTTGTGTTCTAGACTTTTGTGGATCATGGGAAGATCACTTAGCTTAGTTGAGTTCGTGTGATGACCCACTTAAGTAGTAATAAGTGAAACTCTTAAATATCGATGTGCCTTTTTAGATAACAGTGGAGTTTCTAATAAGAACTCCAAAGTTAAGCATGTTCATGTGGGAGCACTCCCAGGATGGGTGACCTGCTAGGAAGTTATCTTCTGAGGGCAAAACCGTGAGGCCTTTCAGGCCAAAGCGGATAATACCTTGGTGTTAAGAGTTTGGGCTATTACAAATGATATCAGAGCAAACCATAGGGTATCAAATAGGAGCTAAGTGTCATACAGGGTAAAATACCACTTCATGTGAGCAGCCACTTGAACCCATGATGGTTAAGGTGCTATATGGTTGTGGGTACCTCTTGAGCCTGTAGTGGTCACCTCTAGTTCTATCTACCAAATGGATGGTTCTTGGATCTGCGTGTGGATACTGACGAGGACGTCAGTTACTTAAGTTGGGGAGATTGTGATGACCCACTTAAGTAGTAATAAGTGAAACTCTTAAATATCGAGATGCCTTTTCAGATAACGGTGGAGTTTCTGATAAGAACTCCAAAGTTAAGCGTGCTCATGTGGGAGCACTCCTAGGATGGGTGACCTACTAGGAAGTTATCTTTTGAGGGCAAAATCATGAGGTCTTTCAGGCCAAAGTGGACAATACCTTGGTGTTAAGAGTTTGGGCTGTTATAGTTCGCCTACAACAACAGTTGTCAGTATAGTATTGGTATGGCTCCTTATAAAGCTCTTTATGGAAGGAGATGTATAACTCCAGTTGCTTGGACTGAAGTAGGAGACTCTCAATTATATGGTTCCAAGTTAGTTGAAGAGACCACTAAGAAAGTTCAATTAATCAAGCTCAATATGACTGCAGCTCAAGATAGACAAAAGAAATATCATGATGCTCGTCATCGTTAGTTGGAGTTCCAAGTGGGTGATAGGGCTTATCTTAAAGTTAGTCCGATGGGTGGTGTGTAGAGATTTGGTATTTTTGTAAAGCTGAGTCCAAGGTATTTAGGACCCTTTGATGTGATTGAGAGGGTTGGAATATCTGCTTACATATTAGAGTTGCCAGAAGACTTCTCGATTGTACATAATGTGTTTCACATTTCATCATTAAGAAGGTGTTTGCTAGATCCAAGTCAGCTAGTTCAGATACTTATAATGGAACTGTAACCCAATCTGACATTCGTCGTTAAACCTATTGCGATTATGGGGCAGGATCTAAAGTAGTTAAGAAACAGCAGCATTCTTATGATCAAGGTCCACTAGCAGAATCATCCAGCTGGTGAAGCCACATGGGAGAAAAAAGAGGATATACTAAAGAAGTTCCCATAATTCTTTTCTTAATCAGGTAAAATTAGTTCTTTCAATTTTGTTAAATTCCTTAGACTTCCTTTTGCATTTTCAATTTCCTTTTTTTGTTTATTGTGTGTTGTGTGTGGGTGACACTCTTTTTAAGGAGGGGAATCTGTAACAATCCTAGTGTTGTTACTCGTCAATTAGTGACCTAATTGACTATAATCCATTTCCATTAGTCTTATAATAGTAATAGAGACCTCTCTTTCAAATTTTGTGTGATTTGAAGATCATTTGGTAATTTCCCATATTTCCTGGTTTTCTGATAATTCTAATAATGCCTAATTTATTTAGACCTCAGAATCAAAAATAGAGTCCGCCATTAGAGTCACCACACCCAAATTAGCTAAGGGGGGTATTTTGGAAGTGTTTGGAAGTCGTTGAATTTTCCCCGAATATTTTAATAATATTTAAATACCCAGAAAATTAAGATAATTAAATTGACCTCCGATTGAAAATTCGAATGCAGTTTTGAGTTTCCCACGCCTTAATTAAGTAAAGGTAAATTTTTGGGATTTTTCGAAACCCGTTTGATAATTTAAATTGAAGGATTAAATTAAGGATATTTTATTAATTAAATATTACGTATAAGATAGATTAATAAATATATATTTATATATATATATATATATATATATTATTTTACGGCGATTAATTAAAGGATAGAAGGAATCCCGTGAGAAGGTCCAAACACAAATCAGCCATACGATTTAATCTCTGCCGTCGTACCTATTTGAAAGCGGAGGACAGTCCTCTTCTCCAGAGGCCATGCCGTTGTCCTTCGCACTCCTCTTAGACCTCAGCATTTTTTTTTTCTTTGCTCTCTCTTTCATCTTCCCATTCTTTAGAGCTGCGAAAGAAAGAGGAGCTCCCAACTTCGGTTCGTGCTCCAGACTGAGGTTCGTTCCATCTCCTTTCAGCTAAACTCGAGTGCAGGTATCTCCCTCACTTCACCTGTAGAGATTATCATCTTCGAAATATTTTTTTTTGTTATATAATTATTACTGCTTATGTAAACAAATTTTCTTATTATTTTTGGGTTGAATTTTTTTTTTTTAAACTCCGATCGCCCTCAAGAAAACACTAATGGCAGATCTCCTTTGTATTTGTTTCTCCTTATGAATCCTTACGAATCTTTTATGCAATATCAAACGAAATCAGATTATGCTATGAGTTTAGAGCTAAACTTCAATTGTTATTTGATTACATATAGGTCTCTGCGATATTCCCTGCCTGCGACATTTTTATTTTGTTTTTATAAATCAATGACGGTGGTTAAAGGAAATTATTAATGAAAATTAATTAATTAATTTTCTGAAATTAAATTTTACACGGCGGTTAAAGGAAATTATTAATGAAAGTTAATTAATTAATAATTTTTGAAATTAATGTTTAGTAGTGTAAAATTTAATTTAACAATAATTTGTAAAATAATCATCCAAATAATACAAATATATATATCATTTTGATCACAAAAATATGTAGATTAATAATATGCAATTTAAATTCTATTTTGATAAATATTTTAATTAATCAATATTTAACATTAATTAATTAATTATAATTTAAATTCATCATTTCATGTGACATAAATTGATTATTTAATGTCTAATTTAAATGATCAAATAGTCTATTTCACTCACAAAAATATAAAGAATAATAATATGAAATCAATTTTAATAATTGAACCATAAATTTCATAATCACTTTTTAACCCTATTTAGGAGTCGCAAAACTCCTAATTTTTCAATGTTGTCCAAATTTGACATACTTAGTGTCATTTTTCTCCTTATGCTATAAGAATTTCAATAATATGCAAATTAATCCCTTTGGATAATAATTAGTGATTTTATGTTGTTAACTCTTAATTAAGTGTTATTGTGATAAATTCTAATTTTCTAGATTGTATGTAGTCTCTCCCTTGAGTTGAATTTTCAAAAAGAGAAAAATAGGGATGACGAAAAATATCTCTCCCAAGGTAAAAAATTGAGAATTTAGGATGAAGAAATATGTCTCTCCTAAGAATATAAATGTTTCTTGTAAATCATGAGAATGGGCAGATATGGCACAACAGTCTTATCACTCACCAAATGTTTAGCTAAGGTTTGAAATTCTGTAGGTAATATCACCCCCCCCCCCCCCCATAATGAAGACATAAGTATGAACATTTTAGATTAGAGCTAGATTGTAACTAGAATTTGGGGCTTGATTGAGGAGGATAGTAGATGTTGGAAATCTGAAATCACCTTAACTTAGATCAGTATTCAGTGACTAAAACATTTCACATTGAGATCCAACATTGAATCCATTAACTAAAATTTAGAAAAATATTTGTGAGCTTACTTGAGGACGAGCAAGAATTTATGTGTGGAGTGTGATATATCTGAAATTTATAACAAAATAAAGTGTTAAAAGACATTTAAAACATCATACAAACTAACATAATTTGAGTGGAATTTATGCTTTTCAAGAAAACTGAAGAAAAGGGCAAGCTAGAGCTAAATTGGAAAATTCTGGAAGAAAACCGCTATGGCGCGCCGCAGTGCGCCACATCGTGCCATGGCGGTCCACTAAATTACCTCACCTGGTGTAACAACCCTAGTTGTTACCCTAGCTAAACTCAGATTAATTAAGCTAAACGAAGCTTTAATTTTAATTTCATTAGACTCAATGGATCATATAAACCTAATCCTAGAAGTTTGAAATCAATCGGAGCTCATTTGAGCATTTTAGTATTTTTGACTATTTTTGATCTTGAAAAATAGCTAAATTAAATTGAACTCCAAATTGAAATCTAATTTCATATTTGAGTTTCTCATGCCCTAATTAAATTGTGGTGAATTTTAAGAAATTTTTGGAGCTTATTTGGTCTTAAATTGGATTTAAAATTATTAAGATTTTAATTTATTTAATTAAAAGAATTTTATTAATTAAATTAATTTTAATTATATGGGATTTACTGTTAGGACCACGGCAAATCCGCTGCGGGGTCCCGATAACGGCGCATCAGTCTTCTCCAATGGATGGATTAGCACGCATCCTAGCGCATCCAACGGCATCCGTTAGCCTGCGCTTATATCTAATCCTAGCCGATGGATCCACCCCCGCATATCCATCGGTTGAGCTTTAATCCACTTAAGTAAGCATTGCGAGAGCATCAAAACCATCCGAGACCAATGGCTCTGCGATCAGACAGCTCGGAGCACCACATACATTGTGGACCTTCGTCTACTGCTCACCCATTAGTGCCTCTGGTCCCCCCCGACAATTCAACCTCTGCAGCCCCTGTGGAAGTACGGGAGATATCCCAATATTCCTCTTTACCCTTGGTCATGACTGTCTGCTAGTAGTGATCTTCCTACTCTACCCTCAGTCGGTTAAACCGCCTCTCTCCTTCGGCTTGAGCCATTGCTCCAAACCTGAGTTCTGACATCCACCCCTAACCTTCCCACTATCTATAAGTACACCTAAAGTATTATAGTGAGCCCCTTTGCTCACTGTGATTCCTCAATTCATTTAGTGATTCCACTGAAGCTCCCTGTCCTCTCGGCAAATCCTAGTGTAACAACCCTAGTTGTTCCCCTAGCTAAATCCAGATTAATTAAGCCAAACCAAGCCCTAATTTTGATTTCATTAGACTCAATAGGTCATTTAAACCTAACCATAGAAGTTTGAATTCTATCAAAGCTAAATTGAAAATTTTGATATTTTTGCTAATTTTTTAGCCCTAGAAAATACCTAAATTAATTTAATCTTCAAATCAAATCTAATTTCATTTTTGAATTCCTCATGCCCTAATTAGCTATGGGTGAATTTTTGAGAATTTTTGGAGCTCATTTAAGCTTAAATTGGATTATGGAATTAATTAGAATTTAATACACGGGATTTGCTGTCGGGACCGCGGCAGATCCACTGTAGAGTCCCGACAGCGGTGCATAGGCTTAAGCCACTCAATAAGTTAGCACGCATCTTAGCGCATTTAATTCAATGGATCACACCATGGCTAGATCTCAATCGCTCGATCGGCATCTTCAATCCAACGTTCGAGATCTCATCCATGTTTCTGTTATCTGAAGTCTTCATCAGACCGTCTATCACCAACGACCTCTCGATTAGACGATGGAGAAGGACCCCGTCGTTGTGGATCGTCGTCTTCAATCGATTGCAGGCCCGACAGGAAAATTTGCTCGTATCAGGTCACGTCAATCCTGTCTGCCACTCCTCTGCCAGGTCACCTAGACCGTTAAGATCTTTCCACAGTTAGGCGAGCCTAGTATGGCGATCCGGTGGACTGGAGTACTCTATTTGGAGTAGCTGAAAATGCCCTCGACCCGAGCCTGGACTCCTGGCTCCCAGCCTCGCCCACCAGACCTAGATCTCTCTAAAGCCTATAAATACCTCAATTGATTCCACAGTGAATGCCTTTGCTCACTGTGAAGCTCAATTCCCCCATTCTTTGCTCTCGGTGCTCGTAGTTTCCCCAGTGATTCAAGTGCTGCGAACTGCTGATAGTGGGTGTGTGTCTTGCGTTCAGACCCCCAGCTAGCTTCTACAACTGTCGGGAGTATTCAGAGCCCTTCCTTTCCTCTTAGTCGCAACCAACTATCGAACTACAAGTACTGCCTCTACCCGACTAAGTTGTGTAAGCTCAGTCCTTCAATTCGAATGCTAAGATAGCTCTGTGATGCTCTGGATACCAATCTCTAAACCTTAAGATTCTTAGAAATTGGTGGTGTTGGGCCTAGCTCAATGCTGACAGTGGGAGTCCCCTGTCAAGATCGAGCTCTATCCAGACTGAATGCCGACATTGCTCTGAAGATCTGAGCCCCCAATTCCTCTCAAAGCAATCGTGGATCGATAAGGCGAGTTAACTAGACCCAATGTGATTGTCCATCGAGTCTGGTCTAGCCCATCGCGATCGATCGATGGTCTGGTTTGCACCACGAGCTCATAACCGAGCTCGAGTAAGGATCCAACGATCCAGGGCACTATAAGGCTCATGACCAGAGGGCTTCGATCTGCCTCACTACCAGGATGGTGTAGGGATCAAGCTCTGGCCAAATGGTCATCTCTGTGAGGAGAATTTACTCCTCACAGTAAACCCTAGATGCTGTGAGTAGGGCCGAAACCATCGTATAGCCATCCGGCAATTCAGCGCGTCCCAGAGAGGGCTTAGAGGTGGAATTGATGCGTCTTAACTTCAGGACACGTAGGGATTGAATTGAGCCGCCGTCATCCTCTATGTATCGAGTATTGCAGCGCCGAAGGTCATTTAGGGCGGAGCCAGTCGGGAGGAAGAAGATGAAGTCACGGGTCGGGCTGACCCGTGACCCGCGCCTTTTCGAATTCGGGCCGACAGATAAATAAAAGGATTTCTGAATTAATTTCCCTAAGGAAATTAATTCAGAAAAACAAACCTATGGTTTTTATTTAAATAAAAATACAGATTAAATTATTTAAATAACGTTAGTTATACTTACCCAAATGGTATGATCCAATATACCAATTTAATCAGAAAAATGTAAGGAACATTAATATAAAATAAAATCAAAGATCCAATGGTTAGATTTTCCTAATCCTTTTCTATTTTTAATTAAATCATAATAAATTCAATTAATATTCAAAAATATTGATTAAGATCTCTGATTGCTCATGAGACCATAAGGAATTTATGTAGACCATTAAAACTAATTTAGAAACCTTAATTTTATTAATCATGTCTTAATTACTCTAATTAAGGATTAGTAAATTAAGCCATGATTAATCCTCTGATTTTCATGAACTAAGTTCCTAATGTCTCATTAGGTGTATTAGAGCTTATAAATGCAAATGGATCATTCTAGAATGCCCTAGTTTCCTTAAACACCTTAATTGGCTTAAAAAGGTAATTAGTGCTAATTAGGCTAATTAGGTTATCAAAACCTAAGATAATTGTGTATCCTACTTCATTAACCAATATGAAATTCATTAAAACATATTTGAATTAATTTAGATGGTTAAATCTTAAAATCCCATTTTTAGCCTTAAGAGGAGTATTTTGGTCATTTTAACCAAAATGTGTTTAAGCACCCCTTGAACCTTAAAAATTCAGTAAAATACCTCTAGATAGATTATTTGCACATTTTTGAAATTTCATGTTGATAACTAGGTGGAGAGAACTTAAGTTAGTTTTATTATGATCTTAAGACTTTAAGTGTCCTTAAAACCCTCTTTCTTAAGAGCTAAGCCTAATTATCTTAAAGTGCTAAATCATTGGTTTAATAGATTAATTAAGTTGATCCATAAGCTTGAGTTCTAAAAGAAATACTTTTGTAAGATTCTAAGTCTAAACTTAGATTAAGTCTAAAGTGATCAAATTTTAGATCTTAGATCTTAGTTCTTATACTTTAGATCTTATAATTGAATTATACTACCTCCATTTGGAATTCCTTAAGTGATTTATTGTTTAATTCTTTTGAAGCCTTTCATGTGGGTGTAGGATTGATTCAATCTATATAAGACAATGAAATTATCTTAAAGATTGAATATAGATCTTAGATTCTTAGTTCTTAATTGATTCTTTTATCTTATAACCAGTATAGTAACCTTTCACTGAGATCTTAGTTTCTAAATCCTTCAGCTTATAAGATTCCTTATCTTTAATTTGGGTTTTAAAGTCTGAACCCTAGTTCCCTTCTAGTATACTACCTTAGATTCAGGATTTGAATACCCAGTGGAGTTTGGGTCCAAAATCCTTAAGTCTTGATTTATTTAATCAAGATTTGGGTTAAGAGAGGAAAATAATAATAAATAGGTCGTTAATTTATTTATTTTAAATCTTATAGTCATCATATGATTATGAATTAGAACTTATTAAGCTCTAATGTTAATATTAAGGTCATAAATCTGAGATTATACTCGATAGCTGGATATTGGAGATCCTAAACTTGTATCTTCGCAGAATAATTAGATTTGGGTAACTAGACAACAACGAATATCACATAAGTCTAGATTGAGTCTCTTGCTTACGTTGACTTTGATTGCTCCGCACACTGTGAATATTGAGCCTTGTTCCTTGAGCATAATAGGTAAACTTATGATATGGAAGATACATCCTAAGTTAGTACTTGAAAAGCATAACATTCATTCAGTTCTTTTAGTGCTTTCAGTAGTAGAGTATGTGCTAGCTTAGTCTACCTCTTCATTTCTAGTAGTAGAGTATGTAATATTTGAGATATTACATTTAGGAATGGATACATGTCTTATTCTATAAGTTTAACTCGGACCTAGCACTGCGAATATCTAGGATGGATACATGTCTTATTCTATAAGTTTAACTCGGACCTAGCTCTGCGGATGCCTAGGATGGATACATGTTGAACTTTCAGTTCAGAGGTCCTGTATGACCTATTTCTGTTATGGCAATACTATGTCTTAGGCTTATTTCTACTACAGTTCAATTTTTTTGTTTTGCTTTACCACAAGCTTCAGTGGCCTTTCTTTTAGTGCTCGACTTGCTTTGCCACATGTCTCAGTGGCCTTTTACATGTGAATTCGAATGCTTGTATATACGCTCTTATTGATTAGTATTAAATATTGGCATATTTTGGATGCTAGAATTGTATGTCTATTTCAGCACTTGTGTTCTTTATATACTCAGCATGTCTCCATGTGATCATACGCATGTTAGGATCAGATGTATTTCAGTAGTTGCAGTTACTTTTGCTTTTAGCCTCACCATGTTTAGTTGCTATATTTGTATGTTATTCTTACATACTTGTTGATTAGCTATAGATGATTAGTTTATAGCTATCTCGTTCTTTGTAGCTTGTTGCACTTTATAATGCTTGCATGTTTAAAACCTTTAAATGTAATATCTCAAATATTCAGTTCACTTTAGTAGCCTAAAATGTACTTAGACAATTGTCTAACTGTAACTTTTTTCTTTTGTTGACTGGGGCCCTGTCATTTGTGATACCGACAACTATCAGATTCAGAGTTGTTCGTTGGCAGTGCTGTAGGAGAGGAATCGGTGTAGGAGGAGGATCTTCCTACTGCTGCTTAGATAGATTTTCTCTTTTTGTAGTGAGACTGAGAGATCCTTACTTTCATTTAAGTCAGTTATAATAATTAACCTCTTGATATATTTACTTTCTGCACTTGAGCTCTATTATTGCTTTCTTTTCTTCTTTTATACTATGTTATGCATGTGGATATTACATTATATTTTCTACTTCCGCTACTTTGATATGTATTGATGTATTTTTACAGTTCATCTTGGTGACAAGTCCTTGGCTTAAGGCGAGTTGGGTCCTACCTGACTCTACTTGAGTTGGGGATTTGCCACGGAGTGGAGCACCGCACTCCCCGTGATAATACTAATATCAGTACTAGCGTGGCCACGGGAAAGTACGGGGCCCCACACCTGGTATCCTAGTTGCCGTGAACTACTGATAGAGAGCTAGGTCTAGTGTTCAGACTCCTTGTACTTCACCACCAAGTCGCTTGGAAGCTTCGGATCACTTCGATTGCTTCTCCGCCATTTTTGTAATTGCCAATTCCATGTTCAACCTCTAACCCTTCTTTATTGAGCTGGTTTCAGCTCGACTCTCTATCATGCAAGCCTTAGATGTTGAATTAGGACCTAGCTTAAGTATCCAGTAGTTAGTAATTGCATTGGTGGATGCTGTCAGTGGACCAGATGGTGTGAAGGTCATCTAATTGTGCACCGACAGTCAGCTGTCGTGCCGCTGAACCTCGGGGTCTCCTAAGGTTTTCAGTGCCCCAATTGATGCTCGAACCTCTCGACCAATAATTGCTGAGCCATAGCATGTCTTAGGTTCGATCAAGTCGATCGGTATGATTGGAATCAATCGACTCAGATGTAACTCGAGTCTGTGGAATCCCGCAACTAGCACTCCAGTGATCCAGCCTTCCTCTAGACCTCTCGACTCAGCCAATCTGCTCACCCTGTACCCCTGAATGAGTAAGGTTCAGGCTTTGCCAATAATAGAGCATCTGTAAAGAGAATTCTCTCTTCACAGACTCTCGTCTAGAGCCATCAAGGTGGAGTAAGGTCCCGTCGGCTCATAACATCCCAGAAGGGGCTTTCTAGCTTAATCGGCGCATCTAGTGCTGCTGATGGTGTGGCCGTCAGTATCCAGGCACGGCGTAGCTTGTGCATGGAGAATTGGGTGTTTAAAGCTAACCCAAAGGATCCCAGTGTCGTGTATTTGGCGTGGGGATGACACACAGTAATAGGCCAATCTTTAATTAAGGATTAATTAATTCAGAAAATTCAAACATATGGTTTAATTAAATTAAAATATTCAGAATAAATTAAAAAAATAACTTTGGCTATACTTATCCAAATGGTATGATCCAATATACCATTTGAATCAAAAAAATTCAAGGAATAATAATATGAAATAAAATTTAAAATCCAATGGTTAGATTTTATAAAATTGCCTAATCTTTATCTAAACTTAGTTAATTCAAAATTATTTTAATTAATGTCCAGAAATTATGATTTAAGTCACTGATTGCTCCTAAGACTGTGGAGAACCTATTTAGGCCATTAAAAATAATTTAAGGGTCCTAAATTTGTTAATCTCTTCTTAATCACCCTAATCTTGGATTAGTAATTTTAGCTTTAGTTGAACCTATGATTTTGGAGGTTTAGGTTTCAATCACCTTCTTAAGTGCAGTTGAGCTTATATCTATGCTTAGATCATCTTAATGAACCTTAAATTGCTTAATCACTTAATTTAGCCTTAAGATGTGATTAGTACTAATTAGGTTAATACTAAAGTTTATTATTGAGTTGAATGCTTCATTCATCTCATTAGCCAATATTAATTCCATTAAAACTTATTTAAATTAATTTGGATGTTAAATTCTCAAATTTCTAATTTTAGTCTTAAGAAGGGTATTCTGGTCAATTTGACCAAAATATTATCTAAGCACTCTTAAGCCCATAGAAACTTCAGTAATATGCTTGAAATCAATAATGAATTGTATTAGTTCTAATCTTGTAACTTCTAGGCCTCATGTATAAATCTAAATGCTTAAAGTCCTTAATCCTCTTAAGTTCTCTTAATTAAATCCTTATGATCTTAAGAGTGATCTTAGACCTTCCATTTAGCCCTGATTTATGCACTTAGAGTTTGTACATCTATTTAGTCTAAATATCCTTGTCAAAATTGTTAATAACCTTAAAGAAATGCCTTATGAGAATCTTAAGTTTAAATTGTAGTTTAGATCTTAAGTGATCAAATCTTAGATCTTAGATCTTAGATCCTTTGATCATCTGTTTGAATTGTATCCTCTCATTTGGAATTCCACATTTGATTAATTGTTTAATTTCTTTGAAACTTTTTATGGGTGTAGGATTTATTCAACCTATAGAGTAATGTGATTATTCTATAAATTGAATAAATATATTAGATTCTTGTGTTCTTAATTAATTATTTAGCTTTTTAATAATAGAATAACCTTTCATTAAGATCTTAGGTTCTTAATCTTTCAACTCATAAGATTCTTTACCTTTAGACTAAGGTTGGGTGTGAACCTTAGATCCTTATTTTGGATAGTACCTTGAATTCAAGATTTGAACTCCAAATATGGAGTTTAAGTCCAGAATCCTTAATCTTGATTTGCATAATCAAAATTTATGTTGAGTGAGTAAAACTTATTAATTAAGTTATTCATTTATTTACTTTAATAATTTATAGTTGTCATCTAATTTTGGATTAGAACTTGTTAAGTTCTAATGTTAACATTAAGGTCGTGAATCTGGGATTTTACTCAGTAGCTGGATATTGGAGATCCTAAACTTGTATTTTCTCATAATGGTTAGACTAAATTAAATTAGATAATAATGGATATCACATAAGTCTAATTGAGTATCTTGCTTACTTTGACTATTATTGCTCCGCACATCTTATATATTGAGCCTTTTTCCTTGTACAAAATAGGTGAACTCAGGATATTGATATTGTATCCTCAGTTAATGATTGAAAAGCATAAACATTCATTCAGTTCTTTTAGAACATTCAGTTCAGTGGAGTGTGTCCTAGCTTAGTCTGCCTCCTCAGTTCCAGTTTTATTATAGAACAGACTCAGACCTAGCTCTGTGTTTGGCTAGGATGGATACATGTCTTACTCTATAAGATCAACTCGACCTAGCTCTGATGATGTCTAGGATGGATACATGTCGAACCTTTTGTTCAGAGGTCCTGGATGGCCTATTTCTATTATGGAAGTACTAAGTTTAGGCATGCTTTTACTTCAGTTAAGTTTTAGTACCTTTGGCTTACTTTACCACATACTTCAGTGGCTTTACTTTTATTTCATTTCAGTACCTTGGCTTGCTTTGCCACATGCTTCAGTGGCTTCTACTTATTATTTCTGCATACTTATATATTTATTCCATTTCAGTATTTATTAAGCATAAGCATGTTTAGGGTGCTAGTTTTGTATACTTACTTCAACACGTTTCAGTACAACTTTCTGTTATGAAATCAGCATGTATCCATATGATCATAAGCATGTTAGGATGAGTTTTACTTTCAGTACTTAGCAGTTATTTATACATTTTAGCTTTACCTTATTCAGTTTCATGTTTAGTATGTATTTTGCATACTTTGTTGTTTAATTATAAATATGTTATTTATAACTATCCTGTTACTTATAGTTTTTTCATCTTAAACTACTTGCATTCTTAAAGTAATAATGTGATATCTTTAAATCTACAGTTCCCTTAATCAACCTAAAATATACTTAGACAATTGTCTAACTATAATATTTTTCTTTTATTGGCTGGGGCCCTAGCATTTGTGATACCGACAAATGTCAAATTCTGAGGTGTTTATTGGTGGTTCTGCTTAAGAGGAGGTTGGATAGGAGGAGGACCTTCTTGTTGCTAAGTAGTTAGACTTTATTTTCCTACTATGAGGATGAGAGCTCTTTTTTTTTCATTTAAATATTAAATCTGTAATAATTCTTAATCTGGATATATTTACTTTCTGCACTTTGAGTTGAGTTACTATTGCAATTACCTTTCTATACTATGGTGTGGTGTGGATGTTACGTTATACTTTTTTCTGCTTCTGCTACTTTGATATATTGATGTATGTTTTCAGTTTCAGGTGACATGTCTTCTGCTTAAGACGGGTTGGGTTATACCTCACTCTACTTAAGCTAGGGATTTGCCATAGTTGGAGCACTATTCTCCTTGTGATTATATTAATATCAGTATTAGCATGGCTGTAGAAGGGTACGGGGCCCCACACCTGGAACATACCCGAAGGCCTAGAAGGAAGACCGCTACAGTGCGCCCCAACGCGCCACATTGGGTTGCAGCGTCATTTCCCAGGAGAGATATGAAACCTTTATATGAACTAATTGAAAAGTGAAAAATTTGTTTCCACGAAAGATTAACCGCTGCAGCGCGCTCTAAGCATGCAAAAACGCAATATGCCTTATAAAGATTAATGCAAACCTAAGACAAAATTTGCTGTAGCCCGTCGCAGCACACCACAGCATGCCTCGATTTGGTACACCCGGGCCCGCTTTGGGTTCTCCTGGCGTAGCATGGCAGAGCTGGCAAGCCGCTTTGCCTCCCCCTGTTGACACTTTTCAGTGACTTTTGCAGTTTCCAGCAGCTCCCGACAATTGGTTAGGCGGAAGGGCACGACCTGGTTCTGTATGGAAGGCCGAAGACGGCTTTGGAACCGGTGGCACCGGTCTTCTTCTGTGGGTACAAGACTCGAGGAGAATCTGGCAAGCCTTCGGAACTCAGCATCGTACGCGGCCAAAGTGCGGTCCCCTTGCTGTAACTTGAGGAATTCCTCCGCCATACTGCGACGTTCAGACAAGGGAATATATTCTGCCCGGAACACCTTCTCAAATTCGTCATAGGAAATATCCTCCAAGCTGATGCCCTCAAATTTGGTGGTGCGTGTATGATGCCACCAGTGTTCAGCCTCTCCGTATAGCAGATGGGTGACCAACCGGATCACTTCCGTCTCGGGGCACTTAATGCTGGTCATGTTCTTTTCTATCATTCGCAGCCAATCTTCAGTGTCCACAACCGACGCATTCCCATTGAACGTGGGAGGCCTCAACCGGAGGAAGTTATGTAACAGTGTGTCGGCGGACGGGGTGAACAGCTGGTTGGAGCTCTGGGGTGCCGAGTTAGATGCTGTTATCGCGCGATTCTGGTTAATCTGTGATACCAGAAGGCGCTCCATGCGCTCTGCCTGACTGGCCTGGGCCTTGGCGGCCTCCTCTGCCTATCTCGGGTGGGATTCCACCATCATTTTTACAGCCTCCAGTAAGGCACTAACCTCACCGGACGCGGTGCTGGATGGGGCAGGAGAAGGGCTTTGGCCAGGATTCATCTTGTCTTACTAGAAACCTGAATTAAGGACAGCACAGTTTCAGCATCTCAGAAAAAGGAAATAATGCAACAGCTTATCTTCTCTTTTATTATCCAGAAAATGGATGATACATAATTGGAAACAGAGTACAAAAGGAAAAGATAGTCAGTGGAGAAAAACATAGAATCTATCCTACGTATCTCCTCGTGAAGGCTTGGACGAAGTAGGCGTATGTTAGCGTTCGGCGGTGATGAGCGTGTCGTCGCTCGAACCTCCATACCTCCTGTGCCCACCATTCTTCCGTGTAGTCCTGGAGGAGGATCTCCAGGATGTCCAGTCGTGTGTCATCGGGGCATTCCAGTTCTTCGAAGGCTTGGGTCACTCTGCGTAACCATTCTCTAGCCAGGATGTGGAAATCTAGTCCCCTATATATTGCACCTTCCAGCATCCTCTCCAGAACGCTGGCTCTCACTGGGGAGATTCCCTGAACTTCTCTCCCATATCTCATTACTAGGAATACGTTATATGCCCACCTGTCCTTAAAATGGGCGAAAAGATCGAGTCCCGTCATGTTCACACGGTTCCCTAGACATCCAGATTAGTGTTATAAGGAAAATTTCTTTTAACTTACTTCAAAAAAAATCAGGATACAGAGAGAATACAAAATTATATAAATAAAGCTAAGACTTCTATTTGATATATAGGGCCAAAAAGGCACGGCGAAAATCTTCGTAGGTGACATCCCGCTGCAACCATTCGCACCGATAGGTGAGGGCTCTAAGGGTGACATGCCACCAGTCTCTAGCCCTATCCTGCAGGAGACGTGTTACGAGGGCAAGCATGACATTGTCCGTAATGTCCATCGCCTCCATTATTCCATCTGTCCTCATTAGCCATCGCCTAGCCAATGCGGGGAGGTCATGTCCTCTAAATGTGCTTTCTTGGAGCAGTTGGGTCAACATCCTGGCTTTTGGATCTGATACCCCTTCTATGTATATGTTGAGTTCTTGGTAGAATTGGGCAACTCTCTCCCAGCTTTCATTGAATCATCGGTAATGTCTTTCAACCGTCATCCTAGCGTATCTAATTATGTTAACATTTAGATTTTTGTTTGATACTACTGCTTGTGTATTTTGATTATCAACTTATTATTCTGAGTGTGACATTGTGATCTCTTGGATGTGACTCTAATGTATTCTGATATAGTGATTGGATTGGTAGACGAATCACCCATTAGGTAGATGAGAATGCAAATTCTCATCTGACACCTTATGGAACTCTCTGATACCAACTATGGCGCCCCACCCCTTAATCCACAAGAATTAAGTTAAGGGATGGCGTCACTCTAGCTAACCCTTCACTTATAATTGGATTAGGATGAAATCCACAATCCACCTAATAAGGGAAGGAGTAAGCATAGAATCAAATATGCAGTCACTATCTAAGTAAACATACAGAGTGCGGAAGCGATTTTCAATATACATAATATCCAAGCATCACAACATAAATATAAAGCAAAGTATCTCATAACATAAGTATAAAATCTAAATACGCAGTCACCAGTACCTGTATTATTACATCATTTTAAAGTTTCTAATGATAAAAGAAAGTGCAAATACACTCATCCTCACATATAAACTAAAAGGGGCTAAACAGCAGCTTCTTTCACGGGCTCCTCCTTTGGGTATGGCTCCACTCCTAACTCCTACTCATCTAACTGAAGAGGGTCTGCCATTGTCAGTTTCACAATGTAGGGCCCCAACTAAAAAAAGAAAAATCAGGTTAGACAATTGTCTAAGTACGTTTTAAGCTGATAAGTTTTATACGTGTTAAGTAATATCACCATTCTATGACTTCTAAGCAACAAATGTGTATAAAGGAGCAGCAAGCAGTACAAAAGAAAAGGAAAAGCTATAAATCATCATTTATAACTTGAGCAAAAGGGAGGCTAAGACATGCCTCATATGCGAGCTAAATAAGATAAGGCATATAAATATACATAATCAAACAAGTGCAGTAAGAAAAATGCTACACCCTAAACATGCTGGTGATCAAAAGAAATATGCCAATTAAATAAAATAACTCAGCAGTGGTAAGTATAAATAGCAACAAGATTCTAACATCCTAAATATACATAAAAGCAGTACAAAAAAGAAGCTGAATGAATAAAAAGGCTGAAAGTAAACAGAATGACATAACTGCATATAAATATTTACATCGACTGCCATACAGAAAAGAGCTAATCTAGCCCATCGAATATGAAGAAGCTTAGCACCATCACGGCTAAGTCATAAAACTGTGTACCCCTAACGACATAAGGAGGCTAGGCAAATAAGCACACAAAGCAAGCGAAGGGTCTTAGCACCAGTACGGCTGAGGCACCAACTGTATGCCCCTAGCGATATAAGGAGGCTAGTAAACTAAGCATACAAGGCAACCTTACACCAGTACGGCTAAGGCATCAACGGTGTACCCCTAGAGACATAAGGAGGCTAGTAAACTAGGCACACAACAAAATAGGTCCTTCCCCTAGCGACATAACGAGGCTAGGCAATAAGCACATATCTGAGAGGCAGCTCATATAACTATCATCTTTTCATTAATCACTTTAATATTTTCACAAAGAATTTAAGGAGTCTCCATATTTTCCTAACATTTTATTTATGCATCAACAGTCTTATATGGTATGCTCAAGAAAATGTGGCACAAAAGTACAAGGAATGCGTAGCAACAAAATATCAAATAGAAGCAATGGACTCTACTAAACATGGTGATATCATTTGTTTTCTACTTAACCATTCTAACTATTCCAAGTTACACAAGTTCAGGATCACCATTTTCCTACTATCGAGTGTAACTCAGAAACTCGTCCTTATAAGTTAAAAAGGATTAGAACTGATCAGGTTCTAATCTAATTCAATCAGGTAGACGACTACGAGTTAAATCAATAAATCATACGTCCTAGTTTTGTGAATTTAGACGTTCTATCTAAGATCTGATCAAGATCTTCTAAACCTATGAATTATGGATTAAACACTATGAGATTTAGGTTTAATCACATAATCTAAAGAGGATAAGAGCTAAGTTTTAGGTTCTATTCTATGAGTGATCTACTAGTTAAGGCCAATCCTTTTAAGTAATCAAACTTAATAGGATAAATCTCCTATCTTAAATCTAAGGTTAAAAGACAAAATAATTAGAATAGGTTGTAAAATAGAAGTAAAATCTAGAAACTACTAAAACCAAGGCTTCACCTATTGAGTAACCCATTTACCCAATGAATGAACTCTAACCTATGATCTAATCCTAGTCTTAGGAAAGGTCCTTGAGGTGTGGTGCTAAAGACTTAGAAGAATTCAAGAATCTGACTAAATAGTTGATTTCACTCACTTAAATGTCACTAAGACAATTATAACATTAGTTTTAGTGTTTTGGAATGTTAACTAAAGGGTAGGTGTACTTAATCCAATCTTAGGGCAAAATGACCATTTTACCCCTACTTTAAGGGTCAAAAAGTCAACTTTCTGCTTAGAGGTCAGAATTGAATTTCCTTAATTCCAACTGATTCCTTACTGTCTAACTTGAAGATAGACAGTAAGTATGCCTAATTTGGACTCCAAACGGTCAAGTTATGACCAAAATAAGGCCAAGGGTAATTTGGTCATTTACCTAAATTTCTAGGGTTCCAATCCTCAATATTCTTTCAGTTTAATGATGACATTGGAATTCTAGGCTGGTTAGCATCTTGAATTTTTAAATTTGGAGTTTATTTGGCTAAGTTATGGCTGTTTGAAGTCTAGGGCATTTTGGTTATTTTTCACTAAGAATTTTAGGATTGACTTTTTGTCCTGATATCCAAATAAGAAAACTAATACTACTACAGTGATGGGGCCGCTCTTCTGAGCATTTTAAGACCCATATTGACTATGTTCTGATGATCGGGTAAAAAGTTATGGGATCCTAAAGAGGTCCTAAAATGTTACCTCGTTATGTGTACCCCAAAATAAATTTTTACATTACGTTATTTGATTCCTTACATTTTTCTGAGTATTTTGAAACCTATTGTGGCGGCCGCCTCTTCTAATCACAAGGCTTAAGGAGTGGTCGTCACTAAGCACATCTCATACTTAACATTAGGTTGGAATTTAGGACTCCAATCTAATCTTAAGAAAAAGAAGTGCTTTTCTAAATAAAGAAAACATTAACAATCACTTAATGAGTATCAGAGTGCAGAAGTAAAGTAACAACTGAAGTAAACATCCATACTATAATACAAAGACATCCAGCTCAGAATATATACAATGCAGGAAAGTAAAGTACAAATAATCCTGTATTATTGCAAACGTTTAAAGTTTTAAAAATTGAAATGAAAAGAGTCTGTCATCCTCACAATATAAAAGTATAGTAATCTAATAAGATAGCTAAGGTCCCTCAGTAGTCTGGACCTCCTCCTGGATCTGCTCCTCTGCAGGCTCAATCTCCTCAAAAAGCTCAGAATCTACCATTATCAGTTTCATAATGGTAGGGCCCCAGCCAACAAAATAAAAATCTTGTTAGACAAAATATCTAAGTACATTTTAAGGTAATAAGTTTTTAATGTATTTTAATGACATCACAACTTAATTTAAGCAAAATATAACGGTAAGCACAAAGAAAAGAAGAACAAGTATTGAGGTAGAAACATACATCAACTCAGGCTGTAATACAAGGTAAGTAAATTACAAGGTAAATCTACTAAGTACAAAGAAAAGTCCTAAAGAGTATGATCAAACTAACATGCCAGTATAGTATAAGTAAAAGTACTATACTGAAAATATAAAATCTAGCATCCTAACATGCTCTCAAATAAGTAAAACGGCTGACATACAGAAAGTTCTGAAATGTAAAGGAACTGCAGAAAATGAAAAATATGAAAGAAAGAAAAGTGTACTGAAATGGTAAAGTAAAGTAAGTCTGAAGTGTAAAGAAATATGTAAAGTAGCTGTAAAAGGTCTGAAAAGTAAATGTAAGTAATGTTGATTAGTTTATTGTACTTGTGAGATATTCTTACTTAGTCTGCCAAAAAGTAAAGTCCGTCTGGTAATCTAGGAGAAACATCCCAGATTAAAGTAAAGTTCCACCAAAAGAGGCATCTAGGAGAAACATCCCAGATCCTAAAATAAATCCACAAAGTATCTAAAGGGCAAAAATGCAGCTAGAAGAAGAGGCGATCGGTGGTGGAGGACACGCGCGAGCATCTGAGTTCGCCGCGTGCAGGTTCTTCGACACGCGTATCGCGATTTCGAGCCGATGGAGGAGATGTTCAATGACCATTCGATTGGATCTACCGATCCGACCGGACGACTCTCTGGAGCTGGACGCCCATGTGACGGCGTCAAAGATTAATGGACGGCGCTTAATAATGTCGTTAATTACTTAATATTAATTTATTACTTAAATATTATTAACCCATTTCATTAATTAAAATTAATCGATTAAACACATACCAAAAATTCTCAAAAAATCACTCTTAGCTAAAGGAAGGGTGAGGAATGTAATGGCGCAATCGGATTTTAGGTTTGACAAATATTTAATTATTCGAATTTTCAGGTATTTAAATAATATTAAAATATTCGTCAAAATTTGATGACTTCCAAATGCTTCCAAAATTTCACCCCTAGCTAATTTGGGGGTGATGAACACAATGAAAAAGTTAAATTTTCGATTTAAGGTCAAAATAAAAAAGTAAATTTCTGGGGTTTTGGGATTTTCCAAAAATCAAGATTTGCTCTATTTGATCCCTGATTTGATCCAGATCTTAGAGGTGAATTCTAAATGATTTAATTAAGACTCTAAAACCATAATTAAGACTTAAATTAGTCTTAATTGACCTAAGTAACAACTTGAGTTGTTACACCTATATTGGCTATGTTTGGATCATCCTATAAAAAGTTATTAAACTTTTAAGATTTACTATTCAAAAATACAATTTGAATTAATTTACTGTTCATTTATTCAAATTAAATAATTTTACTATTCATTCCTAAAGTTTATTTATATGGTTTCTGAATTTATTAATTTTTAATTAATCTGTAATTAACTAAGCTTAATTATTAATTAACATTAATTAATCTATTAATTAATTAATTAAATTATATTTAATATTATTTTACTGTAGCAAAGTCATTAGTACTAATTACTGTTTAATTAATCTTAATTACCTGTTAGTACTTAATTAAGAATAATTAATTATATCTTACTGTTTAATAATAATTAATTATTCTAATTACTGTTAAGATTAAATTAAAATTTAATTAACCCTAATTAATCTCTTAATTAGTAAATTCAGTTAATTTAATTATTAAAAGTTACTGTTTAAAAGTAATTAACACTAATCCTAATTTAATTAACCACTAATTACATTTAATTAAGCTAACAGTAATTTGCTAATTTTAATTAACAGTCAGTGGGCCCCACTGGACACGTGGCATCACTAGAGGCTGCCTCGTGGTACTGTAGGCCCACAGGGAGGCTGAGTCAGCTCGGGTGACTGGTCAGTGGGCCCCACTTGACACGTGGCACTGCCAGAGGCTGTCACGTGGCATTGTGGCCCCACAGGGAGGGAAACGGCTCAGGTGACCGAGCAGTGGGTCCCACTTGACACATGGCAGGCCCAGAGCCTTCCATGTGGCACTGTGGGCCCCACTAAGGAGCCGAAGAGCTGTGCATGCTTGGGCTGGGGGCCCACGTGACATGTGGCATGCCGGCTGGCTGCCACGTGGCACCGTGGACCCCACGGCCAAAGCCGAGGAGTCGCGAGGCTCGGGCAGTGGGCCCACATGCAACGTGGCATGCCCAGTGACTGCCACGTGGCCTGGTGGGCCCCACGGCCGAAGCCGAGGGTCGTGGACTCAGCGTGTGGGCCCCACGTGACACGTAGTGGGCCCGGAGGCTGCCACGTTGCGTAATGGGCCCCACCCGCGGCTTACGCGAACCCGGCGCGGTCGGGTCGGGCTCGGGTCGACCCGGCCCGACCCGGACTTCGTCTCCCTCGCGGAGACGTCCCGAGGGCGCCGGGCTAGGGCACGGCTTTTGCCGGCCTTCCCGGCGCCGGACCACCTCGGCCCGCACGGCCGACGGTAGCCCTCGACAAGGCCTACACATTGGTGGGCGGACCTTCGTCGGAGGTGGCCGGGATCGCCGGCAAAGTTAAACCCTAGGTCTTTGGTTTTTCGGTCGAACGAGTTTAACGGAAACTACTGTGGTTCGATCAATAAATCGGATCGATCCGGTTGAGCTAGCCTAGATCTGAACCGATGGATCGCCAATCGGGCTCTGGGAATAGCAATTCGAATCAAAAGATGCAATTATTGAATGAAAAGGAAGGAGGATCGAGGTACCTGAGGTTCGACGGCTGGACAGGGTTCGGACGGCTCGATCACTTCGAGGCTCGGGTTTCGCAAAACCCGGAGCCCCGAGCTTGCCCGAGGTCTTATAAGACCTCCGGCGACCTCGCCGAGGTCGGGGGAGGCACTGGCTAGGCCAGGCGGGGCGGCGGAACGCCGCGTGTCGCGCGGACGGAGCCCTCGAGGACGACGGCTCCGTCACCATTGGATCCGGATTGAATCCAACGGTCGCGATGGCGCCGTCTGGATAGACGGCGCCGTTAGCTACAGTTAACGGCAGTTTAAATACTTAACGGTACGCCGTTAAGTATTAAAAAAAATATATATTTTTTTATTCCAAAAAATTTTTTGAACATGTTTTTCCTAGCTAATTGAGGGGTGAGGAACGCAATGGCGAGGTCGAATTTTTGATCCGATGAGTATTTTCATTCCTCGATTTCCGGGGTATTTTTATTATTAAAATATTTGTCGAAATGTCGACGACTTCCGATTGACACGAAAACTTCACCCCAAGCTAATTTGGGGTCAATGAACGCAATGGCGGTGTTCGTTTTTCGATCCGAGGTCAATTTAGATAGGTCAAATTTTAGGGTTTCTGAATTTCCAGAAATCAGGATTCGATCCATTTGACTCCTGATCTGAACTAGGACTTAGAGGTTGACTCCAATTGACCTAATTAGCACCTATAATTATATTTAAGACTTAGGATTAGCCCTAATTAACTATGGTAATAATCCGGGGTTGTTACATTGGGAGACCCTAAAAAACCTCTAAGTGTTTCCTAGTATTATCCCTGAACTCATACTTATTTTATTTCTACTGTTAACCGATGTCAAGGCTTACTTTTTTTGCATGTGTGCTTTGATTTATTCTTTAATGGAAAGCTAAATCTCCTTGGAGAGGGTTGGGAAGTAATTGTAGAAAAATGTAAGGCTGCAACGATGTTCGAATATATTTATTTTAATGATTAAAATTAATTTCTATTTTACTGTTTATTATTATTATTGTGAATGAATGTCTTGATGAAACTCTGTCAAAATACTTTGCTAAAATAAAACATAAATAAATTATCAATTAATAAAGAACTCAAATTCCAAGCTCATCAATTGGACAAGAGCAAAGAAAATAGTGCAAGTAGAGCTGAGAACTATGTGACAAGTTCTCAAGCTCACTTGCACCTTTCCTTAAGAGCTCTACCAAGATATATGATATTTGACAATCAAATTCCCATCAGCTTTGCTCTGCTGCTCAGCAAAGTAGAAGGGATGAGAGAAACATTGGAAAACTAATAGATGATGTGACATTGTCCATAACGCATCCTCTCATTTAGCTAAACCGCGTGTGTAAGCCATGATGCAATGTCGATGGAAATCATGTTTGTGCGATCTAACAATTAAAAGATAATATTTGGTAACCTAGACGTAGTAAATTAAAGATAAATTTAAATCAGAATCTCATAGAGGCTTAAGTGCCAAGGTAGAACCCCAAGGGTAGTTCTCCTTATTGCACTAAATCTGAACCTGTTGTAATTAGAGATTAACTCCAATTTTAACAATTTTCACTTGATTTAATTAGGCATGGAAAAATCAATTTATACAATTTAATAATTATGTAACAACACCAAGTCCTTACAAGTCCTACAATCAAACCCCAACTCTCTTCTTTTGAACAAATTGTATCTTACCTTAAGATAAATTGTATTGTTAATTTAGGAACTATCTCAACCCAAAAATTAATATTCTAAATGTTACTAAAAGAAGATAAAACTTAGTACCAAAATCTCCATTTCCTGAGGACGATACATCTCAGAACTAAACTTCCACTTATGGTAAGATACGATTTCCAAGGTCATTAAGAGAGATTAACAATATTAGGTTATGAAGTTAATGTTTAAGCTCACTAATGAGCTCTATATGGCATGTGGAGATGACTAATATCAAGATCTCATAAATCAGAGCTTAAGTAAATTAGATAGGCCTTAATTAATCATTAAGGTGATTAAGAGGTGATTAGTGATTTTCAAATTCATAAAATATTTCCAATGGCATAAATAGATTCTCCTCTATTTTATGAACATTTAGAGCTGTTAATCATGCAATTTAGCCAAGAAATGACTTAAATATTTACTAATTAAGTTCTTAGAGTGATTTGGTTAAATTAGAAATTTTAATTACAGAAACATAATTTTATTTTAGATTTAGATTCCTTGCATTTTTTTGATTAAAATAGTATATTGGAGCATACCATTTAGATTTAAATTGACAAAGTTATTTCATTAATTTAAATGGAATGATTTTGATATCATAGGCTAATTAATTAAATCAAAATTTCCATTTGATTTCCTTAAGAATTTTAATTTCAATTAATCGGCTGATTAATCCAATCAAATTCCATAAGGCATGGGTCGTGGTCTGACTTGACCCGACACTGTTTGCCTTCTCCGCCTTCTCCCACTTGATCAACCAATTAGAGTTAGCTGAGATCGATGAATTCTTTGTTGTTAGGTCATGCCATGGTCTGATTTTGATGGCTACACGACCCCTGACCTCAGACGCATCAATTATACTAAAAAGCCCTCTGTGTGAGGGATGGAGATGTTGGGACCTTAGTCCCTCTAATCAGCCCTAAATCAAGCAACTATGGCTTATTATGGGGAGCTAATTCTTCCACAGAGGCATCCACAAGCCTGGAACTCAATCTCGACACCATCAGGATAGTGAGGCGGAGTGAAGCCTCAATGCCACTTAACACGGGAGGTGCCTAGTGGTTGGGACCTTACTCAGGCCTGGATGGGCAGGGAAGATCATAATGGATCTCATTAGCTCACTCAAGTAATCATGGAACGAATATTTGGGAGATCAAGTGCTCTAGTCCAGTGGAGTCTCTACGACTTTACTAAATGAGCTCGATTCCTTTCACACATTAATGTCGGCTGTCTGGACATTGTGAAGACCTATTTAAGTAGTAATAAGTGAAACTCTTAAATATCAAGGCACCTTTTCAGATAATGGTGGAGTTGCATAAGAACTCCAAAATTAAGTGTGCTTATGTGGGAGCACTCCCAGGATGGGTGACCTACTGGGAAGTTATCTTCTGAGGGCAAAATCATAAGGCTTTTCAGGCCAAAGTGGATAATACCTTGGTGCTTAAGAGTTTGGGCTGTTATAAATAGTATTATAGCAAATCAGAGGGTGTCAGATAGGAGCTAAGTGTCATATAGGGAAAAGTACCACTTCATGTGAGCAGCCTCTTGAACTCGTGATGGTTAAGGTGCTACATAGTTTTGGGTACCTCTTACGCCTGTAGGGGTCACCTCTAGTCTTATCTACCCTATGGATGGTTCTTGGATCTGTGTGTGGATACTGACAAGGACGTCAATTACTTAAGTAGGGGAGATTGTGAAGACCCACTTAAGGTGTAATAAGTGAAATTCTTAAATATCGAGGTGCTTTTTTAGATAACGGTGGAGTTCCTGATAAGAACTCCAAAGTTAAGCGTGCTTAGGTGGGAGCACTCTCAAGATGGGTGACCTAAGGAATTTATCTTCTGAGGACAAAACCATGAGGCTTTCAGGCCAAAGCGGATAATACCGTGGTACTTAAGAGTTTGGGCTATTACAAAATCAGAAGGCTCTACACACGATGGAGCTGTCCAGGATGGAGACTAAGCCTACAACATAGCACAGAGCTAACATTGAGAGCTTAATTGACGTCAAGACCACTCAAATCGATAAGGAAGAGGTTGTACCTAGACTGAAGGTGGAAAATGCAACCAAAAGGAATTGGGGGAAGTTGAAGCTGCAGGACCATCCAAAATTTAGCACAGGGAGTTTGAACACCAAATTTAACCCTTAGTTCAGTAAGAGCAGCAGTTGGAACCACCATGAATATGCAGGAACCAATAGGAAAGAAGAGGAGAAGATGAGTGGGTAACAATTAGCAAAGGAACTCACTATGATGCTCAGAGGCCTTAAATAGCTCACGGGATTGATTTGGGGTGGTTGTCGAGGCCAGGAGCCATGTCTCAAGCTTGGCTCATGGGTTAATTGAGCTTACCATAAATAGGAAAGGCTCAGCCTCTCAATCTACTAGAGGAGTCTAGTTAGCAAGAGCAATAGCTTTAATGGCCAGGTGATGTGGCAGAGGGAGTGATAGATAGGTCGTGATGTGGCTATGTAATGGGGATTTTTCTATCGAGAGAGCGGCTCAGCAAAGAAAAAAATGATCAATGACTGAAGGTTGCGGTTCGTTTGATCACGAAGATGTTGGAAATGTAGGGCTTGATTCACCTCCTAAGTAATAGAATGCGGGGATGAGGTCAGCCGTTGGATTACAGGCACGATCCTGCGGCTGGCGATGAATCTAGGCATGGGCTTCTCAGCAGCATCAGATGCATGCGCTACGATTTGTGCAAGGCTCAGCACGGGTTGGATTCACTGCTCTGCTATCAGAACCCCACATCAAATCTATCATGGTTCCAATAGCAAATCCTAGTTGTTAGGAATTTAATAAAACTTTAATTTAAATAATATTAATAAATCCTTCATTAATTTAATTAGTTCCAATAATATTAAATCCAATTAGGTTCAGATGATCTCCAAAAATTCTCAAAATTTTACCTTTAGCTAATTTGGGAATGAGGATTTCAAAAATGAAATCAAAACTTAATTTGGAGATTAAATTAATTTAGTTAATTTTTAGGATCCTAAAATTGACAAAATAGTTATTTTGCACAAATGAGCTACGATTGATCTCAAACTTTCAAGGTTGGATTTAATTTACTATTTGAATTTAATAGAAGGGAAATTAACACTTGATTTTGCTTAGATTTAGCATAGTAACAATCTTGGGTTGTTACAGACTGCCCCACTTAAGAACGATGTCGTCCTTGACATCACTCAAGTGAAGAAAATTACATCAAACACAAAATATATAATAATGATTGAAAAAAAAGGGATAGGAGAAGTACCGGGGTTCTCAAAGAGCATTGGATATTTATGACAAATATCCACCGCCTTTTCCCAAGTAGATTTCTCCAGAGAGCGATTCTTCAACTGAAACCTTACCATTGGAATTGAGCAATTTCTTAACTATTTCTGGTGACGATCTAAGATTTTAATAGGTTTTTCTTCTTAGGAAATATCAGGTTGAATTTCCACTACTAGAAGATGAACTAGATGAGAAGGGTCTCTGAGGCATCTCTGTAATGATGATACATGAAACATGCTATGAACTGCTACGAAATCATAAAGGAAATTTAACCTATAGGATACTGACCTTACTTTTGTTGATATCTCAAAAGGTTCAACATAAGGAGGATTGAGTTTTCCTACTACGCCAAATCTAAAGACGCCATTCATTGGGCTAACTTTCAAATATGCATAATCGCCAAAGTTGAATTCTAAAGGATGATGGTGAGCATCATTATATTTACTCTATCGATCTTGAGCTAAATGAATTCTTTGCTGAATAAGGTGAACCTATTTGTTAGTTTCCTTAACCAATTCAGATCCATAGTTCTTTATATTTCTTACCATGCAAGAGGAGTACTACAATTTTTTTCATATAGGGCTTTATAAGGAGCCATTTTAATACTGGCTTGAATATTGTTGGTATATGCAAACTCCACCAATGGAAAGTGATCTTCTCAGGAACCAGTAAAATTCAGAACAAAGAAGTCTAAGTAGATCTTCAATAACTTGGTTTACTCTTTCTGTCTAACCATCTATTTGGAGATGAAAAGAATTGCTCATAGCCAAGGTATTCCCTAAATATAGGTGCACTACCTACCAAAGCTTAGAAGTGAACCTGCTATCTCTGTCTGATGTAATTGACTTAGGAATACCATGCAGTCTAATGAATTCCTTAATGTAAGACTTTGCAAGATTTTCCACTAAGTCAACCTGATGGATTGGAATGAAATGCATAAATTTAGTCAAACAGTCAACGATGACCCAATTTGCATCTGCACCAGATATAGTGCAAGGCAATCCCATAACAAAATTCATTGAAATATCAAACCACTTCCACTCAGGAATTTCCAACATATGAAAAAGACCTCCAGGCTTTTGGTGCTCAGCTTCACCAGATTAATGGCATGACACTTTTCCACAAAGGCAGCTACACTTTTCTTTATTTTGGGCCACCAGAAGGACTGCTTCAAGTTTTGTTACATCTTTGTACATTCAGGGTAGAAATAATAACTAGAATTATGGCTTTCAATAAAAACTTCTTGGTGCATGAACTTAGGGATCCAGTGATGATCTCCTTGATAAATCACCATTCCATGTAGCTGCAGATCATGACGATGATTGCTTTCAACTTCAATTTTAAACTTTAGGTAGTCATCATCTTTAGTTTGTGAGATGGAGGCATCTCTATGGAACGTTGGCTCAATAAAACTTAATTGTATTAGCTTATTGAGCATATCATCTCGGATAGGTTTAATACATAGTTTACAAAATTCATCAACAACAGGGCTTTCTACAATCATGGCATATAATGTGGCACGATGGTTGAGAGCATCAACTACGACATTTGCTTTTCTTAGATGGTATTGAATACTTAAATCATAATCACTAATCAATTATAACCACCTTAGTTGTCAGCAATTTAATTTGCGCTGAGTAAAAATGTACTTCAGGCTCTGATGATCAGTGAAAATGGAGCATTGAACTCCATATAAGTAATGGCGCCAAACTTTCAAGGCAAAAATTACTACAACAAGCTTGTAACAACCCTAGGTTGTTACTCTAGCTAAATCTAGTTTAATTAAGCTAAACCAAGCCTTGATTTTGATTCAATGGATCATTTAAACCTAACCATAGAGGTTTGAAATCAATCGGAGCTAAATTGGAAATTTTTGTATTTTTAGCTATTTTTGAGCCCTAGAAAATACCTAACAAATTTGATCTCCAAATCAAAATTTGAGTTCATTTTTGAATTCCTCACCGCCAAATTAGCTAAGGGTAAAATTTTGAGAATTTTTGGAGGTCATTTAGTCACATTTTGGATTTAATTTAAATTGGTTTAATTGCAAATTAGGGTTTTAAACAATTTATAATTGCAAATCTATCCTTTCCAACAGTCGGCTGGTTTCCAAACTGCGGGCGCCATCTGGGCCGCCCGTTCTGTGGATTTGATCCAACAGCCCAAGCCTTATATCGGATCCGTCTAATCTGGACCGTTCTGCGATTCTGAGATTTAATCCAACGGCATTTAATCCACCCGCCATAAGTATCCTCGATCCGCCGTTAGATCACCTAATCTAATCCAACAGTGGACATTATATTCGCGCTGTTCGTTAATTGTCGGGAGATCAGGGTCGTTCTGCTTCGATGGATGATCAATCAGACGACCCCGAGCACCCCGATCACTGTGGATCTTCTCCTTCACCTCTCCCATCTGCGTCTGGTCCCCCCCCGACAACCGTAACCCCTCCAGCCCCTGTGGCAGTACGGGAAAAAGACTGAATTTTCTCTCCTGCCCTCGGCGCGTTCGTTTGGCCGGCTGGCTTCTCCCCAAATTTCCCATAGCCATTGGCCCGAGCCATTTCCTTTGGGCCGAGCCACTTGCCATTGCCAAGCTCTGGAAACCACCCCCAGAGCTCCCATCTGCCTATAAATACCCCCAGCACCTCTCAGTGAGTCCCTTTGCTCACTGAGACTCCTCAATTTCCCCAGCTGAAGCCTCTAGAGCTCCCGTCTCTCTCGGCATTTCCCGTCGACCTGTAGGCTTGAACAACTGATAGAGGGTCCGTCTGGTGTTCAGACCCCCTGTGAACCTTTGTTTGCTGGTTAGGAAGCTCCAGCACACTTCAATTTCCCTCAGCCAAGCCTGCAACCCATCCTCAGGTACAGCCTTCTCCCATGGATTTTCTTTGATCCAATTCCTCATCTGTCTCTGCATTGAGCCTCTGAATGTCACCTAGAGAACCCTATCCACCTAGAAAACTTAGTGTAATTATCGCTTGGGGCTAAGCTAGCTCGAATCGATCGTATCGATCGACTAAGCTAGCGGCCGAGCCAATGGCTGTGTCCGAGTAAGGACCCAGGGATTGGCTGCACCCCAGGTTATGAAATATTGGGGGATCGACTCGTCTCACCTTGTTAAAGGTGTAGGTATCGAGCTCTGGCCGGATATTGGCCTCTGTGAGGAGAATTGTCTCCTCACAGAGCGCCTAAAACGCCCGTAACAAAGGCATCTCTGGTGAGTAGCACCCCATCGATCCAGAGGAATCCAGATGGGGGTTTTTGGTCCAATTGATGTGTCTCGACTCCCTAAACGTGTAGGGATCGAGTTGAGCCGCAGCCGTCTCCAGAGCACTGAGAATTTCAGCGCTGAAGCTCGGCTGGATCGGACCCGTCGAGAGGAGGAAGATGAAGTCGCGGATCTTGGGCCGGGCCGACCCATGACCCGCGCGATTCTGATTTTGGGCCGCGTCTATTTAATAATTATCGAAAGAAATTTTTAATAGTTGTGAATTAAATTAATCAAATCCTATAGTTTTAATTTAAATAAAAATATAGAATAAATTATTTAAATAACTTTGGCTATACTGATCCAAATGGAATGATCCAATATATCATTTGAATCAGAAAAATACAAGGAATCTAAATATAAAATAAAATCACAGATCCAATGGTTGGATTTAAAAATATTTGCCCAACTCTTTGCTGTCCTTATTTAAATCATATTAAATTAAATAAATATCCAAATGAGGAGATTAAGGGCTCTGATTGCTCCCTGAATCCTAGAGAACAAATTTAGACTCTTAAAACTAATTGTGGACATTAATTCCTCTTAATCACTCCTTAATGACCTTAATTAAGGATTAGTGAATTAAACCCTAACTTAGTCCCTGATTTTGGGTAGGCTAATTCCTAGTGCCATCCTAAGTCTACTAGAACCATTTGGAAAGGTTGGATTGCCCTAAGTTGCCCTAAATTTACTAATCCCCAAAATTGGCTTAATTAAGTGATTAGTGCTAATTAGCTTAATTAAGTGGTCAAAATCCAAGATAAATATATTTCCCACCTTATTTATCAGTATGGGACACATTAAAATAGATTAGGAGTAAATTGGACAACTAAACCCTAAAATTCCAATTTTGGCCTTAAGAGGGGCATTTTGGTCATTTTGATCAAATATGCTTAAACTGCCCTATAAACCTTGACAATTTCAGTAATCTACCTTAACATAGATTAGAAATGTTCTCTGAATTCTAAAACCAATATTAATGCTAATGTGATCCTTAAACTTAAGAAATCTTCACTTAAGCCCTAATTAAGATACTTAGATCTTGAGTAACCTAAAAGAGGTCACCTAGTTTAATGCTTAAACCAAATATCTAAGATTGTCAATTATCACCTTAATGAGTTCAGTATAGTTAGATTATAAACCTAAATTCTAAAAGAAATACAAATGGAAACTCCTAAGTAAAAATCTAGTTCAAAGTCTACAGTGATCAAACATCATATCCTTAGATCTTAGATCTTAAATTTAGATCTTCAATTTGAACTGAACCATCTCTAATTGAAATTCTTCAAATGATTGATTATTTAAACCTTTGAAACATTCCATCTAGCTATATGATGATTCAATATCTAAAGATAATGAGATTATCTTAAATATTGAATATAGATCTTAGATTCTCAAATTCTTAATTAATTATTTTATCTTATAAATAGTACAATAACCCTTCACTAAGTTCGTAGTTCTTGTATCTTTCATCTTATAGGATCCTTTATCCTTAACTTTGGAATAGAGTGTGAACCCTAGATCCTTATTAGGATACCCTCCTTGGATTTAGGTTTTGAACACCAAAGTGGAGTTCAAGTCTTGAATCCTTAAATCTTGATTTACTTAATCAAGATTTGGGTTAGAGAGTAAAATATTAATAAACTAGGTCGTTGATTTATTTACTTAAACTATATAGTCATCACATGATTTTGGATTAGAACTTGTTAAGTTCTAATATTAACTTTAAGGACGTAAATCTGAGATTATACTCGATAGCTGGATATTGGAGATCCTAAACTTGTACCTTCTCAGAGTAGCTAAATTTGGTAATTAGATAACATCAGATATCACATGAGTTTAGATCAAGTCCCTTGCTTACTTTGATTTGATTTGCTTGGCATACCTTGGTTATTGAGCCTTATTCATTGAGCATAATAGGAGAACTTAGGGTATCGATGATACATCCTACGTTAGTATTTAAATTGCATATCATTCAGTTTTGCCTTATTTGCAGTTGGTAGAATATGTCCTAGATTAGTCTACCTCTTCAGTAGTAGTATTGTATAGACTGGACTCAGACATAGGATATTTGGATGGCTAGGCTGGGGATTGATTGATTGATATTGGATGCCCTTATGACCTATTGGCTGGTATGACAGCACTATGTCTTAGGTTTATTGCTACTTTAGCTGGATTGTGCAGTATTGTTTTCTATTTTGCTTTGCCACATGCTTCAGTGGCCTTATTTTTAGTACTTGCTCACTTTGCCACATGTCTCAGTGGCTTTACTTTACATAGATTGTTTTGCCTTTGCCACATATCACAGTGGCCTTTCCTTTTCCTTTTATTAATTAGCATGTTGTATATATACTCATATGGTTTACTTATATATATTGGCATGTTTAGGATGCTAGAATTGCATGTTTTCAATACTTGTGTTTCTTTTTTATACCCAGCATGTGTTAATATGATCATAAGCATGTTAGGTTCAGAATTGTATTGTAGTTGCTGTTTCTTATTTTAGCTTTTAGCCTCACCTTGTTTATTTTATATTGTATGTTCTTCATACTAGTTGCTGACTATAAATGGATGGTTTATAGTTACTATTTCTCCATAGCTTGCTGCACCTATTACTGCTTGCATGCTTAGCTAATTTAAATGTGATATCTTTAAAATTTTCAGTTTATTAAAATAGCCTAAAATGTACTTAGACAGTTGTCTAACTGTAACCTTTTTGTTTTGTTGGCTAGGGCCCTAGCATTTGTGATACCGATAAATATCAGATTCAGACGTGTTCATGGGCAGTGTCACAGAAGCAGAGTAGGTTCAGGAGGAGGATCGTGCTGCTGCTGTTTAATTAGATATTACATTTTATTTCAGTGAGATTGAGAGACATTTTCATTCTCTTTAAATTTTAGTTTGTAATAATTAATTCTGGATGTGTTTTATTTCTGCATTTCGATGTGTTACTATATTGTTTTCTCTCTTTCTACTATGCATGCTTGTGGATGTTACTACTCGCCTATTGCTTCCGCCACTTTGATATTGTTAAATATATATATTGATGTATGTTATAACACTTGGTGACAAGTCCTTGGCTTAAGGCAAGTTGGGTTTACCTAACTTTACTTAAGTTGGGGATTTGCCATTGTTGGAGCACCATACTTCCTTGTTGTCAGTACAGGGGGGCCCCACAGTTGGTATTAGAGAACACTATAAGGTTTCAGAATGGGATCTATGATTCCTTTCTACCTAATGAACTATTCTTCTGAAATACAAACATCAATATAGGTGACATTCATAATATAGTAGTGTCAGTAACTCTATGTAGAATGTAGGAGGAGAATACACCCATCCTAATAATTTAGTCATCTAGAGTCTAACACAAATATAATAAAATTATGTCCTCATAGTCAAATGAATTTTGGAGAGTCCAATATAGACTATTATCAGCGTACTTTCAAGATAGTTTGGAGCTGTAGCTTCAAGTGGAGACAGGAAAGCAACTGGTAGATTGAAGGAGTTTCAGCAAAAGGGATCTTAGTCATGGAGAAGCTTTTACAGCAAGCTGTATATAGAGGGCTCAACTTTCCCATATACGCACAAGAATGGTTGAGTCGAGTGGAGTCCATTTTGATATACATAGAGTGTCCTGGGTCACTTTATGTAGATATTGTGACAGACCTGATGGTGGATTACGCCGGAGTTTGGTGGTATGAGACCATGGCAAGGCTCGAGAAGAAGCGTAACAGGAAGCATCGGGAAGTCAATTTTAAGGACTTTTGTGTAGCCTTTAGGGCAGAGTATATTGATAATGTTTGAGTGATAGTTAGGATAGATATTATTTCATTCTCAAGAAACCCTATTAGATTTACAGTTTTGGCATTGTAATCCCTTATTTCTATAATTAATGAAAGATTTTGATTTCTCTTCCTTAGAGTAAATTCTGAGTTTATCTTTTCCTTTAAAAATTAAACTAGAATGGATTCCGGATCACCACCTACCATTACTCCTGTCAAGAACACTGTGGCCTCTAGTAGTTCTAATGATGAGGTGGCTCATCTGCGAGCCATGGTGGCAACTCTATTGGAAAATCAAGCTCAACATGCATTCGTTATGCAGAAATTACTAAATGATCGTGCAACTCCAGTCACTGTCGCTGCTCCAACAGTATATGCTCCACAAGCTGCTCCTTCTTCACATCATTCAGCGGATAATCTCCTTCACAATTTTCTGAGGTTAAGGCCTCCAACCTTTGGTGGGAACCTGTCACCAATGGATACAGTCGATTGGTTGAAGGCTGTGGAAAGGGATCTCATTAGTCTGAAAGTCCCGAACTCGGAAGCTGTCCGTCTCGCCACCCGTCTGTTTCATGCAGAAGTAGAATATTGGTGGGAAGAGATCCAAAATACCAAGTTTGCTGACTACGATTTAGAGGACATCCCATGGGATGAGTTCGTCGAGGCCTTCAAGACTGAATTCATTCCCCCATCCGCACAAAACATTATTGCAGACACAATCATGAGGTTGACTCAGGGGAGTCGTTCAGTCGCTCAATACGAAATGGAATTTTGTAGATTGATTCATTTTGCGCCAGAAGTTACTCATTCTGAGTCAGCTAAGTGCCACTGCTTTCTTTGTGGACTCCGAGGTTCAATGAAGAACCAGATCATGTTGCTCTGTCTTCTTCAAACTGGTGGAAATGGCTAAGGTGATTGAGCATCACCAATCTGAAGAGGTTCTTAAGCAAAAAGCACAAACAACTCTAAACCCATGGGGAAACTTTAAGAGACACGAATCTAACCCTGCAAAAGTATATCAACTAGAAGCTGCACCTACTGCCGAACAAACTCAAAACCGTACTAAGCCAGATCCATATGGCAAGTGTTACCATTTTGGCCAGAGGTGTTTCAATTGTGGGCGTACAGGCCACCGGTTCTATCAATGCGACCACACAGAAACGGTAGACGGAGTTCCAATGAAGCCTTATCAGAAGAAGCAAGTGTTCCTAGCCACTCCATTAAACCGAAGAGAACCAAATTTGGCTATAATGCCAGCCCCTGCTTCTGAAGTTACTCACACGCAGCAACCAGCTCCCAATTCTCAGAACTACCAGCGATGGCAGCCTAACAATCATCATGCTGGTCCTGCATGAGTATATGCCTTAACTCCTATTGAAGCCACAGAAGATAACAATGTAGTTTCAGGTACACACTCCTAAACCTCTCTCCCACTAAATTGCATTTCTGTATTTTAAATATTTTCAAGATGTTAATGCAAAGCTGTGTAATTTAGGCACACTTTATTTCAACAACCAACCTTGTAATGTATTGTTCGATACTGGTGCCAGTCACTCGTTTATCTCTGAACGATTTGCCAAAAGCCTTAAACTTCACACCTACAACCTAGCACAAACATTGAGTGTTGGGCTTCCATCTTGAACCCAACTAAGTGCCCATAAATTTTGCAATGTTAAAGTCCCGATAAATGGTCAAGAATTTCAGGCCAAACTAATCATCTTGCCAATAGCTAACTTTGATATCATCCTTGGGATGAATTGGCTCAGTAACAATAATGATGTGATAAACTATTATAAAAAGAAGGTCACTCTACATTCCCAGGGTAAGCCTGAAACATTTGTAGGAAAAACCAGCATGCAGTTATCCTTAATAAATACCATTAAAGCCGAACAATTAATTGTTAAGGATTGTAATGCGTACCTAGTTACCATGATGGGCGAAACAAAAGAGAGTATCTCTCTTTCTGATTGTAAGATAGTTAAAGAATTCGCCGATGTATTTCCAGAAGATTTGCCTGGTGTACCTCCTTTCAGAGAAGTAGAATTCTCTATTGAGTTAATCCCTGGTACCCAGTCGATATCCAAAGCACCTTATAGAATGGCACCTAAGGAGCTTCAAGAACTCTATGAGCAATTACAAGAGCTCTTGAGTAAATGCTTCATCAGGCCAAGTATGTCTCCTTGGGGAGCGCCAACGTTATTTTTGAAACAAAAGGATGGATCTATGCGTATGTGTATAGATTATCATGAATTGAATAAGGTCACCATAAACAACAAATACTCACTACCTAGAATTGATGACTTGTTCGACCAGTTATCCGGAGCTGTGATATTTTCCAAGATCGACTTAAGGTCTGGATACCATCAACTGCGAGTAAAAGAAGACGATGTAGGGAAGACTGCTTTCCGTACTCGTTATGGCCACTTTGAGTTTTAAGTGATGTCATTTGGACTCACCAATGCTCCATCAATCTTTATGGATTTGATGCAACGTGTGCTAAAACCATATTTGGACAAGTTTGTGATCATCTTCATTGATGATATCCTCATTTATTCCAAATCTTTGAGAGATCATGAAGAACATCTGAGGTTAGTGTTAGAAACTCTGCGCGAGCATCAACTGTATGCCAAGTTCTCCAAGTGCGAGTTCTGGCTCAATTCCATTACATTCTTGGGACACGTAGTCGATGCTCAGGGTATTCGAGTAGATCAGAGTAAAGTGCGTGCTATATAGGACTGGGCTCAACCTAAGACTGTCACCGACATTAGAAGTTTCCTGGGATTAGCGAGATACTACAGAAAGTTTATTAAATGATTTTCCCAGATTGCTTTACCGTTGACTAAATTGACTCAAAAGGCCATTCCATTCATTTGGACTCCTGAATGCGAGAAAGCATTTCAAACTCTAAAAGATGCACTTTCTACCGCTCCAGTTCTTGTTTTACCTAAAGAAGGTTTGAACTATCAAGTATATACCAATGCCTCTGGAATCAGTTTGGGTTGTGTTTTAATGCAAGAGGTTAAGATAATTGCCTACGCCTCTCATCAGTTAAAACCCCATGACCAAAATTATCCAATCCATGATCTTGAACTTGCAGCCGTGATATTTGCCTTGAAAATATGGTGCCACTATCTATTCCGAGTGCAATGTTCAATTTTCACTGATCATCAAAGTTTGAAGTATATCTTCACCCAGAGAGAGTTAAATTGCCTCCAGAGAAGATGGTTGGAGCTCATCAGCAATTATGACCTCAGTATCCAATATCATCCAGGAAAAGCGAATGTAGTGGCCGATGCTCTTAGTCGTCGTGCTACTTTAACCTCCCTGATTGCATCCAGTTCTTTAGAACCTGAATTTCATAAGCTCGAGATTTCTCCAGTCAATGGCGATATGCTGAGTTCGCTATTAGCAAATATTAATGTGGAACCCACTTTCCATCGAGATGTCTCTATCTCGCAAATCAAAGATGAAGAGTACTTGAAACTTAAAGCAGATATTGAAGGTCGTCTTCGTCATGAATTGCAGTTGCGGTATGGTGTAATTTATCAAGGTAATCGATTGTGGATTCCTAAGTCCATGCATCAAGAAGTTTTAGTCGAAGGCCATAATTCTGGATATCATATTCATCCAGGCAGTACTAAGATGTATCAGGACCTAAAATAATCATTTTGGTGGCCAGATATGAAGAAAGATATAGTTAACTTTGTGGCCAAATGTCATGCCTATAATTTAGTAAAGGCCAAACACCAAAGACATGGTGGCCTTCTGCATCCATTAGATATCCCTGAATGGAAATGGTTTGATATATCTATGGATTATGTCATGGGATTGCCTTGTGCAAAATCAGGTGCTGATGCGATCTGGGTGATAGTAGACTGCTTAACCAAATCAGCACATTTTCTTCCCATCCATCAAACTGATTATGTAGAGAAGTTAGCAAAACTCTACATCAAAGAAATTATCAGATTGCACGGGATTCCAAAATCAATCGTATCAGATAGAGATAGCAAATTTACTTCCAAGTTTTGGCAAGCTGTGCATAAAGACCTGGGTACGACTCTAGCCATAAGTACAGCTTTTCATCCTCAAACTGATGGTCAAACTGAAAGAGTGAACCAAGTTTTGGAAGATTTGCTTAGGCTATGTATTCTTGATTTTGCTGGTTCCTGGGAAGATCACATTCCGTTAGTGAAGTTTGCTTATAATAATAGTTTTCAAGCCAGCATTAAGATGGCCCCTTATGAAGCGCTGTATGGTAGAAAATATAGTACTCCACTACCTTGGTCAAAAATAGGAAGTGTTCAGCTCTTTGGTTCAGAATTAGTTGAAGAAACCAGTAATAAGATCAAATTAATTCAGCAGAGAATTCATTCAGCTCAAGATCATCAGAGCAAGTATCATGATTCTCACCACCATCTCCTAGAATTTAATGTGGGAGATTCTGCTTATCTAAAAGTTAGTCCAATGAAATGTGTCTTCAGATTTGGCATAGCTGAGATACTTAGTCCCCGCTATGTTAGACCTTTCAAAGTTTTGGCCAAAGTAGGATCATCTGCCTGCCGGTTAAGCCTTCCTGATGGCTTTGCAGCTGTGCATAACATTTTTCATGTATCATCATTGAGAAGATGTCTTCGAAACCCTTCTCATCTCATTCAACTCCCAGCCATAGAGATTCAACTCGAGCTTTCTTATATTAAAGAACCCATTCGAATCTTGGCTCGTGATCAGAAGCAACTAAGAAATTGATCAATTCCTATGGTCAAGATTCAGTGGAAGAATTGATCCTTGAAGGAATCTACTTGGGAGAAAGATGTGGATATGCGCAACAAATATCCACAACTCTTTACAAACCTAGGTATTATGCTTCTCTCCTTTTTTCCACTTCCTATATTTTCTTTGATCTATTAAATCCCATTAGAATTTTCTTCACTTAGGTGATGTCGGGGACGACATCGTTCTTAAGTGGGGGAGTCTGTAACAATCCTAGGTTGTTACTCTAGCTAAATCTAGTTTAATTAAGCTAAACTAAGCCTTGATTTTGATTCCATGGGTCATTTAAACCTAACCATAGAGGTTTGAAATCAATCGGAACTAAATTAGAAATTTTGGTATTTTTGGCTATTTTTGAGCCCTAGAAAATACCTAAAATAATTTGATCTCCAAATCAAAATCTGAGTTTATTTTTGAATTCCTCACCCCCAAATTAGCTAAAGGTGAAATTTTGGGAATTTTTGGAGGTCATTCAGTCACATTTTGGATTTAATTTAAATTGGTTTAATTGTAAATTAGGGTTTTAAACAATTTATAATTGCAAATCTATCCTTTCCAACGGTCGGCTTGTTTCCAAACTGCGGGCACCATCTGGGCCGTCCGTTCTGCAGATTTGATCCAACGGCCCGCACCTTAGATCGGATCCATCTAATCTCGACCGTTCCGCAGTTCTGAGATTTAATCCGACTGCATCTAATCCACCCGTCGTAAGTATCCTCGATCCGCCGTTAGATCACATAATCTAATCCAATGGTGGACATTCTATCAGCGTTGTTCATTAAGTGTTGGGAGATCAGGGCCGTTTCGCTTCGATGGATGATCAATCAGACGGCCCCAAGCACCCCGAGCACTGTGGATCTTCTCCTTCACCTCTCCCGTCTATGTCTGGTCCCCTCCGACAACCATAACCCCTCCAGCCCCAGTGGCAGTACGGGAAAAAGACTGAATTTCCTCTCCTGCCCTCGGTGCGTTCGTCTGGCCGGCTGTCTTCTCCCCAAATTGCCCATAGTCGTTGGCCCGAGCCATTTCCTTCGGGCCGAGCCTCTTGCCATTGCAAAGCACTGGAAATCACCCCTAGAGATCCCAGCTGCCTATAAATTCCCCCAGCACCTCTCAGTGAGTCCCTTTGCTCATTGAGACTCCTCAATTTCCCTAGCTGAAGCCTCTGGAGCTCCCGTTTCTCTCGGTATTTCCCATCGACCCGAAGGCTTGAACCGCTGATAGAGGGCCCGTCTGGTATTCAGACCCCCTGTGAGCCTTTGTCTGCTAGTTAGGAAGCTCCAACACACTTTAATTTCCCTCAGCCAAGCCTGCAACCCGTCCTCAGGTACAGCCTTCTCCCATGGATTTTCTTTGATCCAATTCCTTGTCTATCTCTGCATTGAGCCTCTGAATGTTTCCTAGAGAACCCTAGCCACCTAGGAAACCCAATGTAATTGTTGCCTGGGGCTAAGCTAGCTCGAATCAATCATATTGATCGACTGGGCTAGCGGCCGAGCCAATGGCTGAGTCCAAGTAAGGACCCAGCAATTGGCTGCACCCCAGGTTATGAAATGTTGGGGGATCGACTTGTCTCACCTCCCTGAAGGTGTAGGTATTGAGCTTCGGCCGGATAATGGCCTCTGTGAGGAGAATTGTCTCCTCACAGTGCGCCTGAAATGCCTGTATCGAAGGCATCTCGGGTGAGTACCACCCCATCTATCCAGAGGGATCCAAATGGGGGTTCTTGGTCCAGTCGATGCGTCTCGACTCCCTTAACGTGTAGGGATCGAGTTGAGCCACAGCCGTCACCGGAGCACCAAAAATTTCAGCGCTGAAGCTCGGCTAGATCGAACCCGTCGAGAGGAGGAAGACGAAGTCGCGGTTATTGGGCCGACTGACCCGTGACCCGCGCGGTTCTGATTTTAGGCCGTGTCTATTTAATAATTATCGGAAGACATTTTGAATAGTTGTGAATTAAATTAATCAAATCCTATAGTTCTAATTTAAATAAAAATACATAATAAATTATTTAAATAACTTTGGCTATACTGATCCAAATGGTATGAATCCAATATACCATTTGAATTAGAAAAATACAAGAAATCTAAATATAAAATAAAATCATAGATCCAATGGTTAGATTTAAAAATATTTTTCCAACTCTTTGCTATCCTTATTTAAATCATATTAAATTAAATAAATATCCAAATGAGGAGATTAAGGGCTCTGATTGCTCCTTGAACCCTAGAGAACAAATTCAGACTCTTAAAACCAATTGTGGACATTAATTCCTCTTAATCACTCCTTAATGACCTTAATTAAGGATTAGTGAATTAAACTTTAAATTAGTCCCTGATTTTGAGTAGGTTAATTCCTAGTGCCATCCAAAGTCTACTAGAACCATTTGGAAAGGTTGGATTGCCCTAAGATGCCCTAAATTTACTAATCCCCAAAATTAGCTTAATTAAGTAATTAGTGCTAATTAACTTAATTAAGTGGTCAAAATCCAAGATAAATGTATTTCTCACCTTATTTATCAGTATGGGACACATTAAAATAGATTAGGAGTAATTTGGATAACTAAATCCTAAAATTCCAATTTGGGCCTTAAGAGGGGCATTTTGGTCATTTTGATCAAATATGCTTAAATGCCCTATAAATCTTGAAAATTTCAGTAATCTACCCTAACATAGATTATAAATGTTCTCTGAATTCTCATACCAATATTAATGCTAATGTGATCCTTAAACTTAAGAAATCTTCACTTAAGCCCAATTAAAGTACTTAGATCTTAAGTAACCTAAAAGAGGTCACCTAGTTTAATGCTTAAACCAAATATCTAAGATTATCAATTATCACCCTTATGAATTCAATATAGTTAGATTATAAACCTAAATTCTAAAAGAAACACAAATGGAAACTCCTAAGTAAAAATCTAGTTCAAATTTAAAGTGATCAAACATCATATCCTTAGATCTTCAATTTGAACTGAAACATCTCCAATTGAAATTCTTCAAATGATTGATTATTTAAGCCTTTGAAACTTTCCATGTGGCTATAGGATGATTCAATCTCTATAGATATTGAGATTATCTTAAAGATTGAATATAGATCTTAGATTCTCAAATTCTTAATTGATTATTTTATCTTATAATCAATAGAATAACCCTTCACTAAGTTCGTAGTTCTTGGATCTTTTAGCTTATAAGATCCTTTATCCTTAACTTTGGAATAGAGTGTGAACCCTAGATCCTTATTAGGATACCCTCCTTGGATTTAGGTTTTGAACACCAAAGTGGAGTTCAAGTCCTGAATCCATAAATCTTGATTTACTTAATCAAGATTTGGGTAAGAGAGTAAAATATTAATAAACTAGGTCGTTCATTTATTTACTTAAACTATATAGTCATCACATGATTTTGGATTAGAACTTGTTAAGTTCTAATATTAACATTAAGGATGTAAATCTGAGATTCTACTCGATAGTTGGATATTGGAGATCCTAAACTTATACCTTCTCAGAGTAGCTAGATTTGGTAATTAGATAACATCAGATATCACATAAGTTTAGATCAAGTCCCTTGCTTACTTTGATTTGATTTTCTTGTCATACCTTAGTTATTGAGCCTTATTCATTGAGCATAATAGGAGAACTTAGGGTATGGATGATATATCCTAAGTTAGTATTTACATTGCATATCATTCAGTTTTGTCCTATTTGCAGTTGGTAGAATATGTCCTAGCTTAGTCTGCCTCTTCAGTAGTAGTATTGTATAGACTAGACTCAGATTTAGCATATTTGGATGGCTAGGCTAGGGATTGATTGATTGATATTGGAGGCCCTATATGGCCTATTGGCTGGTATGGCAGTACTATGTATTAGGCTTATTGCTACTTTAGCTAGACTGTGCAGTATTGTTTTCTATTTTGCTTTGCCACATGCTTCAGTAGCCTTATTTTTAGTACTTGCTCACTTTACCACATGTCTCAGTTGCTTTACTTTACATAGATTGCTTTGCTTTTGCCATATGTCTCCGTGGCCTTTCATTTTCCTTTTCTTAATTAGCATATTGTATATATACTCATATGGTTTACTTATATATATTGGCATGTTTAGGATGCTAGAATTACATATTTTAGTACTTGTGATTCTTTTATATACCCAACATGTGTTAATATGATCATAAGCATGTTAGGTTCAGAATTGTATTGTAGTTTTTGTTTCTTTTTTTAGCTTTTAGCCTCACCTTGTTTATTTTACATTGTATGTTCTTCATACTAGTTGCTGGCTATAAATGGATGGTTTATAGTTACTATTTCTCCATAACTTCCTGCACCTATTACTACTTGCATGTTTAGCTAATTTAAATGTAATATTTTTAAAATATTCAGTTCATTAAAATAGCCTAAAATATACTTAGACAATTGTCTAACTGTAACCGTATTATTTTGTTGGCTGGGGCCCTGGCATTTGTGATACCGACAAATGTCAGATTCAGACGTGTTCGTGGGCAGTGTCGCAGAAGAGGAGCATGTTTAGGAGGAGGATCGTGCTGCTGTTGTTTAGTTAGATATTATATTTTAATTCAGTGAGATTGAGAGACATTTTCATTCTCTTTAAATTTCAGTTTGTAATAATTAATTCTGGATGTATTTTATTTTTGTATTTTGATGAGTTACTATATTATTTTCTCTCTTTCTACTATGCATGCTTGTGGATGTTACTACTCGCTTATTGCTTCTGACACTTTGATATTTTTAAATATATATATTGATGTATGTTATAGCACTTGGTGACAAGTCCTTGGCTTAAGGTAGGTTGGGTTTACCTAACTTTTCTTAAGTTGGGGATTTTCCACAGTTGGAGCACCATACTTCTTTGTTGTCAGTACGGGTGGACCCACAAAGCTTGAGGTCATTGATAGGATAGTTCCTTTCATGAGGCTTCAGCTGATGAGAGGCATAAGCAATTACCTTACCTATTTGCATTAATATACAACCTACATTAACTCTAGATGCATCAGTATAGACCTAATAGTCTAAACCTTATTTAGGCAGAACTAGCACTGAGGCAGTGGAGGGTGTGTCTTTCAAAGTTTGAAATGCTTCTTCGCAATAAGAACTCCAAATGAAATATGCAGCTTTCTGAGACAGTTTGGCTAGCGGTGAGGCAATCTCGGAGAAGCCCTTAATAAATTTTCTTTGGTATCTGGCTAAACTCAAAAAGCTTCTAATATCAGTCACTAACTTGGGCTGTACCCAATCTTAGATGGCACTTACCTTCTTTTGATTTACTTGAATCCCTTGGGCATCAACTACATGGCCCAAGAAAATTACAAATTTTAATCAAAATTCACACTTTGAGATTTTGGCATACAGCTGATGATCACACAATGATTCTAATACTACTTTTAAATGATCTTCATGATCTTTCGGAAATTGAGAGTATATGAGAATATCATCGATGAAAATGATGATGAATTTATCAAGATGTGGCTTAAGAACTCGCTGAATCAAGTCCATGAATGTTGATAGTGCTTTAGTGAGTCTGAAGGACATCACAAGGAATTCATAATGGCCATAGTGAGTGCAAAAAGTTGTCTGCTCGACATTAGCATTCATTACTCGCAACTAATGATATCCTGATCTTAGATCGATATTGGAGAATATAATAGCACCAGCTTGCTGATCAAATAAATCATTGATTCTAAGTAATGGGTACTTATTTTTGATAGTTACTTTATTTAACTCTCAATAATCTATGCACATTTGCATGGCTCCATTTTTTTTCTTAACAAACAGAACTGGTGCTCCCCAAGGAGGCATATTAGGTCTGATGAATCATTTGCTTAAGAGCTCTTGCAATTGTTCATTAAGCTCTTGCAGTTCCTTTGGTGCCATTCTGTAAGGCACTTTAGAGATTAGCTGAGTTCCGGGAACTAGCTCAATAGAGAATTCTACTTCTCTAGCTGGAGGAACGCCTAAAAAATCTTCGAGGAAAATATTGGCAAATTCTCTCACTATTTTAGTGAGGAATGTTCCCCTTAACTTCACCCATCATGGTGATAAGAAAAGCGTCACAACCCTTACTGATCAATTTTTTGGCCTTAATGGCATTGAATAAAAATGCTTGCGTACTAATTTTCCCTACAAAGGTTTCAGGCTTGCCAAGGGAATGAAGTGTGAATTTCTTCTTTTGGCAATTTATGACCACATTGTGAATATTTAGGCAATTCATTCTAAGGATAATGTCAAAGATGGCTAGAGGAAAAATGATTAGCTTGGAATTGAAAGCTTGATTGTTTAATGAAATCTTAACATCACAGAATTTGTGGGCGCTAAGTTGGGCTCCAGATGAAAGTCCAACAATTAATGATTTAGCTAGCCTGTATGAAGGCAGGTTAAGAATTTTGACGAAACATTCAGAGATAAAAGAATGACTGGCCCCAGTGTCGAATAATACATTGCAAGGTTTGTCATTAAAATAGAGTATTACAAAAATTATTTAATTGATTGCATTAACTCAATGCAATATTTAAAATTCTGGAAATACGAATAATAGGAAAAGAGGGTTCAGAAACATGTACCTGAAACCATATTATTATCTATTGCTGCTTTAGGAGGAGTTAAAGCATAGACACATGCAGCACCAACAGGATGATTATTAGCTTTCTTCTTAAAGTTATTCTGGTTCTAAAATCTTAGAGTTGTAGTTTGCTCCCTTACTGGTTTCAAAGCTTCTACTGAAGGAGGTGACATTATTGCCTTCTTTGGATCTCGTTTATTCAAAGGTGTGGCTTGGAAAACTTGGTTCCACTGTGAATGGTTAATGCAAACACCATCCACGGTTTCCTAACGAGTGTAGTGGTAGAACATATGGCCATAATGACCATGCGTGTAGAACTGATGGACAAAATGGAAACACTTGCCATACGGATGGGGTTTGTTACAACTTTGAATTGGTTCGGAGGGTGAAGCATCTTTGATTTGATAAACTTTAGCTGGATGAGAACTATGCTTCTTGAACACCTCATGGCGGTTTAGCACTGCATGGATCTTTCTTTTTAGATTCCTTTCAGACTTGTGGTGCCCTACCACTCTTGCTGTAGTGACCCACTTAAGTAGTATTAAGTGAAACTCAGAAACATCGAAGCATCTTTTCAGATAATGGTAGAGTTCCTGATAAGAACTCCAAAGTTAAGCGTGTTCTGGTGGGAGCACTCCTAGAATGAGTGACCTACTGAGAAGTTATCTTCTTAGTGCAAAATTATGAGATCTTTCAAGTCAAAGCGGACAATACCATTTGTACAAGTTTGAGATGTTACAAATGGTACTAGAGTAGGCCATAGGGTGTCAGATAGGAGCTAAGTGTCATACAAGACAAAGTATTACTTCATGTGAGTAGCTTCTTAAACTCCTGATGGTTAAAGTGCTATATGGTTGTGGATACCTCTTGAGCCCGTAAGGGCTACCTCTAGTCATATTTACCCAATGAATAGTTCTTAGAAAAATGTGTGGATACTGACAAGGACATCAACTACTTAAGTTGGGGAGATTGTAAAGACCCGCTTAAATAGTAATAAGTGAAACTTTTAAATATTGAGGCACTTTTTCAAATAATGATGGAGTTTCTTATAAGAACTCCAAAATTAAATGTGCTTAGGTGGGAGCACTCCTAGGATGGGTGACCTACTAGAATTTTATCTTCTTAGGGCAAAACTGTGAGGCCTTTTAGGTCAAAGTAGATAATATCTTGGTACATAAGAGTTTGAATTGTTACACATGTAGTCTTGACTAACTGGGAAAAGTTTGTGAGATGCAATGGGACTACGTGATCCTTAATAGAAATCCCACAAACTTTTTTGAAATTGATAGCATTTGGTAGTTTCGATTCTAATGAGGTCCGGAGCAAAGCGTGTTAACCTTCTAAATTCCATATTGTATTTTGAAGTAGGGCGACTGCCTTGCCTCAACCTTACTATAGTGTCTTCAATTATATTCTGAGCTGATGGGGGAATGAACTCTGTCTTGAATACTTTGCAAATGCATCCCAGGGGATGTTTTCAATGTCAAAGTCAACAAATTTGGTGTTTTGGACATTTTCCCACTATTACTTAACTTCCTCATAAAGCAGATGAGTTGTGAAATAGATTGCCTCAAAGTTAGGACATTTGATGCTAATCATATTCTTCCACCATCTTTAGCCAACTAGTTGTGTCCATGGGGGAGAGATTCCCACTGAAGGTTGAAGGTCTCAACCTTAGAAAACTGTGCAAGAGTACATCAGTAGATTGATTCGAAATGTGGGATGCATAGGGTGTAGGTGCTGTCGGTGTAGCATTGTTGGTACCAGTAGAAGAATGAATGACAATCGGCTTCAGAATTGCTACAGCTTGTTGAGTCTAATTTTCAAGCATTGCCGCTACCATACTTCATAATGAAGTAAACTCGTCAGAGGTACTACTAGAAGCTACCGCTATCTTGATGGGAGTGGTCATAGGGGGTGATCTAGGATTCATCCTGTTGTGGCAAGATGAATCATTACTTTAGAGTGAGTAGATAAATGTGACAAAATTTGACATTCAAATCAAAATCATAAAATTTTTTTTACTCATTGCAGAAGTAATGGTTACATAGATGGTAAGATGAAAAAGATAACTTGTATAGATACTAAGTTATGAAGATGATAAAAGAACTACAATTATTTTCACAATTTTTGATTAGTACAAAGCCTTTCCGATGAATTATGCGAGGATGGCAAGACAAAAATTAGCAAATGTCATAGCACAACGCCTTCTTCTTGCACTTCCTTTCCAGCTTCCAATTGTTGATGATCCACCAATCCTCAGTAGCATATTGCAAAAGAAAGGTCATAAGCTCGATGCAAATTGGAACCGAGCGAAGGAGCTTGTCAAGTACTAGGATGCCCTTGGATGATACTCCATCTACAATCCTTTCACCCTCTAGACCAAGTTGATGGTTGTAGTCCCAAATGGCTTTGAATCTTGCTGAGTAGTAGCTCAAATCTGATCTTTCACACTCCATTCTTTTACTAGGAGAATTTATAAAATTCTTAAGTCATCTTAGGATTTTTTTAGACATTATGGATGGATTTTTTCTAATTCATACTGTTATATTGAGTTGCTTGAGGTATGGTACTATGGATGTTATGCTTAATGATTCTATTAAAGAAGAATGATCCATTAGATAGATAGGAATGTAAATTCTAATTTGGCATAATATGATGTTCTCTGATACTGTGGGGCCCCGTACTCTCTGCGGCCATGCTAATACTGATATTAGCATAAATACGGGGAGTACGGTACTCCACCTGTGGCAAATCCCTAACTCAAGTAGAGTCAGGTAACACCCAGCCTGCCTTAAGCCAAGGACTTGTCACTTGGAACTATAAACATACATCAATATATCAAAGTAGAGAAAGCAGGAAACAATATAGTATAACATCTACATCACAGCATAGTATAAAAGAGTAAAAGAATCAGTAACTCAGTTTAAAGTGCAAAAAGTAAATACATCTAGAATTTAATTATTATAGACTAAATTAAAAGAAAGAAAAGATCTCTCAAACTCATTACAGAAAAAGGATAAGAAAATCTAACTAAATGGCAGTAGGAAGATCCTCCTCCTGCACTAGCTCCTCTCCTACAGAACCACTAATAAATGCTCCAAATCTGACATTTGTCAGTATCACAAATGCTAAGTCCCCAGCCAACAAAAGAAAAAAGTTACAGTTAGACAAATTGTCTAAGTACATTTTAGGCTATTTAAGAGAACTGAATATTTAAATATACCACACTAACTACTTTAAATATGCAAGCAATATAGGGTGCATAAAGCTACAAAGAAAAGGAAAGCTATAAACTATTTATTTATAATTGAGCAACAGGTATGTAACATAACATACAAAGCATAAAACTAAGCAAGGTGAGGCTAAAGAGCAAAAATAATTGCAAGTACTGAAATAAACTGATCATAACGTGCTTATGATCACATGAAGACATGATGATTTTATAAAAGTAAACTATGCCGAAAAGTGCTGAAATGAATATACAAAACTAGCATCCTAAATATGCCAATATTTATTAACTACTCATAAAGAACATATATATAAGCATGCAGATTTAATATATATATATATATATATATATATATATATATAATGCAACTGAAGCATGTGGAAAAAATTAGCTAAGAGCATAAATAAGCTAAAAAGTAAGGCTGCTAAGACATGTGGCAAAGCAACTGAAAGCACCAAAATTGAACTGAAGTAAAAGTAAGCCTAATATATAGTACTGTTATAACAGGAACAGGCCAAAAAGGGCCTATGAATAAAAAGTCCAACATGTATCCATCCTAGGCATCATCAGAGCTAGGTCCGAGTTGAACTTATAGAATAAGACATGTATCCATCCTAGCCAAGCACTGGACTCAGTCTGAGTCTATTCTATAACAAAACTAGAACTGAGGAGGTAGACTAAGCTAGGACATACCTTACTGGACTGAATGCACTGAAAGAACTGAGTGAATGTTATGCTTGCAAATACTAACTTAGGATGTATCTTCCATATCCCAAGTTCTCCTATTATGCTCAACCTTAGAACATAACAAGTTATAATTCAAAATCAAGTGATGACTATAGAGGTTTAAAGTAAATAAATCAATGGCCTAATTATTGTTATTATACTCACTTAACCCAAATCTCGATTAAGAAAATCAAGATTTAAGGATTCTGGATCCAAACCTCATATATGAGGTTCAACTTCCTGAATCTAAGGTAATATCCTAATGAGGATCTTGGGTTCACACTCAAACATAGTCTAAATCATATAAGCTGAAGGACTTAGAAACTATGATCTTAATGAAATGTTATTTTAATATTATAATATTATATAATCATTTAGGAACTAAGAATCTAAGATCTATATTCAATCTTTAGAATAATTCCATTATGCTATAGGTTTAATAAATCTTAACCCATAAGGAGGTTTCAAAAGGATTAAATAATTAATCACTCAAGGAATTCCAAAGAAGATGATTCAATTCAATTAGATGATCTAAAGTCTAAGATCTAAGATTTAAGATCTAAGGTTTGATCACTTTAGATCCAAGTTAAAACTAAACTTAGAACTTTTAAGAGAGTATTTACTTAAGATTTATAGCTTATGAATCAACTTAATAAAGTAATTAAACTAAAGATTTAGCATTAATGCTATTTAGGTTTGTTCTCTTAAGGAAGTGGTTTTAAGTACTCTTAAGATCTTAAGATCTTAATTAGAACTTTTAAGGTTTTCTTTACATAACTTTACCCTTATCAACATGAGATTTCAGAAAGGTACTAATGAGTTAATTAGAGATACTTTACTGGAATTTTCAAGGCTTTAAGGGGTACTTAAACCTATATTGGTCAAAATAACCAAAATGCCCCTCTTAAGGCTTAAAACGGGATTTTAAGATTTAATCCTCTAAATTGATTCAAATCTATTTTAATGAACTTCATATTGATTAGTGAAGTGGATAAGACACTTAACTTAGAATTTGATAGCATTATTAGCTTAATTCTCACTAATCACACTTTAAAGCCAATTAAAGTGGTTAAGTGAATTAAGGCATACTAGGAAGATCCACTATACTTAATAAAGTATTAGGAACTAGATTAATCAAAATCAGAAACTAATCCAAGACTTAAATCTCTAATCACATATTAAGGTAATTAAGAGGTGATTAGCAAATTTAAAGTTCTTAAATTACTTTTAATGGTCTTCATAGGTCATTTATGGTCTCATGTGTAATTAGAGACCTTAGTCAACATTTTTTGGACAATTAATAAATTTATTATGATTTAAGTACTAACAAAGAAGGATTAGGTAATTATTTAAATTCTAGCTATTGGAACCTTGATTTTATTTAATATTATTATTCTTTACATTTTTTTGATTAAAATGGTATATTGTATCATACTATTTGGATAAGTCTAACTAAAGTTATTTAAATACTTTATTCTGCATTTTTATTTAAATTGGAATCATAGGAAATCTATTTATCAATTATTTATCCTAAGAAACATAATTCAATAAATCTTAATTTAACCACTGCCCGAATCCAAACTGCGCAGGTCAGGAGAGGCCGACCCGATGCACCAGTGTATCGTCCCCGCGCCTAATGCCCGATACCCTCTATTTTAGGGCTAGCTTCAGACACGCAATTCTCCACGCACATGCCATGCTGCACCCTGATCGCAATGGCTACACCTTCAGGGAACTAAGACGCATCGATTGAGGTAACAACCCCCATCTTGGACACGCTGGATCGTCAGGGTACTACTCGACCGAGATGCTTTAAGAAAGGGGAGTTAGGGTTCACAGTGAAGAAAAAATTCTCCTCACCTAAACCGATGGAGATTGATCTATACACCATCAGTGTGGTGAGGCGAGTCGAACCCTCAAGGTTTTGCAGCCTGGCCGATCGCTGGGTCCTTACTCAGACTCAGCCATGGCTCAGTTGCTAGCTCGATCGATCGATACGATCGATCCAAGCTAGCTCAGACCCTGGGAACAATAGGGTTAGGTTCCTAGAGGGCTAAGGGAGCTAGACGACATCCAGAGGCAATACTTGTGAGCTCCAATTAATGTGCTGAGCTTACGCATCTCAGTGGGAAGAGGCGATACCTGGATAGGGAAATGCAGGCATGGCCGAGGGGACTGAGGGGCTTCTGAGCTCACCAAGTAGCAGACGCAAGTTTGCAAGGAGTCTGAACACCAGACAGACCCTCTATCAGTGCTTCGCAGCTGCTGGACTCACCGAGAATGCCAAGAGAGACGGGGAGCTCCTGCGGGCTACAACTGAGAAATTGAGGAATCATAGTGAGCAAAGTGACTCACTGTGATATCCTGAATGTATTTATAGGCATTAGGAGCACTGGGAGTGGAAACCAGAGCTTGGGTTCAGGGAAAATGGCTCAGGATAAAGGTAAGGCTCGGCTCAATGGCTAGGGGTAATCCTGGGAGACTACTATCGGCAGGAGGTTGCGCCAAGGGTAGAAGAGGAAGAACGACACCATCCCCGTACTTCCACGAGGGCTGGAAGGGATTCAGCTATCGGGGGGACCGGACACGCGACGGGCGAGAGGAAGGGGATGATCCATAGTTGCGGGGAGCTGGGAACACTTGCTTGATATGCCAGTTAAATGATTAACTACGGATTAGCTAATAATCGTTGAATACACTTGCTTGATCCGACATCTAGGATTAGATCTTACCACGGAGGAGATCCCGTCGTTGGATGGATTGCGTTAGGATGCGTGCTAACGCATCCATTGGTTGAATTCCACGCGTAGCTGTCGAGACCCCGCAGCAGATCTGCCGCGGTCCCGACAGTGAATCCCAAATATATAGAAAAATATATAATTAATTTAATTGATATTAATTCATTTAATAATTAACTTAAATTCTATTTGATTTTATAAATTCAATTTAGGATTAAATGAGCTCCAAAAATTCCAATATTTTACCCTTAGCTAATTGAGGTGTGAGGAATTCAAATATAACATCATATTTTAATTTAGAGATTAATTTAATTTAAGTATTTTTTATGGCTCAAAAATTAGCAAAAATATCAAAATTCTCAATTAAGCTCCGATTGATCCCAAACTTCTAGGGTCAGGTTTAAATGACTCAATGAGTTCAATGGAATCAAAATTAGAACTTAGTTTAGCTTAATTAATTTGGATTTAGCTAGGGTAATAACTATGGTTGTTATAGACTCTCCCACTTAAGAATGATATCGTTCCTGACATCACTTAGTGAAGAAAGTACTACTAGGGCTAAAATTTTAAATGAAATAGATAGGAAAGAAAAGAATAGTACCTGGATTTTTAAAGAGCTTTGGATATTTATTGTGCATATCCACTTCTTTTTCCCAAGTAGATTCTTCCAAAGATCGATTCTTCCACTGGACTTTGACCATAGGAATTGAACAATTTCTTAGCTGCTTCTGATCACAAGCTAAGACTTTGATTGGTTCTTCGGCATAAGAAAGTTCAAGTTGAATTTCTACTGTCGGAAGATGAATGAGATGAGAAGGGTCTCTGAGACATCTTCTTAATGATGATACGTGAAACACATTGTGAACAGCTCCAAAGTCATCAGGAAGATTCAACCTGTAGGCAGATGATCCTACTCTGGCCAAAATCTCAAAGGTCCAACATAGCAGGGACTGAGTTTCCCTGGTACACCAAATCTGTAGACACCCTTCATTGGACTTACTTTCAGATAAGCAGAATCTCCATCATTGAATTCTAGGAGACGATGGTGAGCATCATGATACTTGCTCTGACAATCTTGAGCCGAACGAATTCTCTGCTGAATTAAATGAATCTTCTTATTAGTTTTTTCAACTAACTCTAAACCAAAAAGTTAAATTCTTCTTGTTTCTGACTAAGCTAGCGGAGTAGTACTGCATTTTCTACCATATAATGTCACATAAGGAGCCATTTTAATGCTAGCACAATAGTTGTTATTGTAGGCAAACTCTACTAACGGAATATGATCTTCCCAGAAATCGATAAAATCAAGAACACACAACCTAAGCAAATCCTCTAGAACTTGATTTACTCTTTCAGTTTGACCATCCATTTGAGGATGAAAAGTTGTACTCATAGCAAGAGTAGTACCCAGATCTTGATGCACAGCTTTCCAAGACTTAGAAGAAAATATATTATCTCTGTCGAATATGATTGATTTCAGAATACCATGCAGCCTGACAATTTATTTTATATAGAGCTTTGCTAACTTCTCAACAGAGTCAGTATGACGGATAGGAAGGAAGTGCACTGATTTAGTTAAGCGGTCTACTATAACCCAGATTGCATCGGCACTAGATTTTGCACGAGGCAAACCCATGATGAAATCCATAGATATAGCAAACCATTTCCATTCAGGAATTTCTAATGGAGGCAGAAGATCACTAGGTCTTTGGTGCTCAGCCTTTACCAAAATGTAGTCATGACACTTAGCCACAAAGTCAGCTACATCCTTCTTCATACTGGGCCACCAAAATGATTGCTTTAGATCCCGATATATCTTAGTACTGCCTGGGTGAATATTATACCCCTAATTATAGCCTTCAATCAAAACTTCACGATGCATGGATCTAGGAATTCATAAATGATTTCCTTGATAAATTACGCCATTACACATTTACAAATCATGACGACGACCACCTTAAATATCTGCTTTGAATTTTAGATAATCTTCATCCTTAGTCTGCGAGATAGAAACATCTTTATGAAAAGTAAGTTCCACATTGATATTTACTAGAATAGAACTCAGCACATCACCGCTGACTGGAGAAACTTCAAGCTTATGAAATTCCTTTTCTAAGGAACTGGAGGCAATTATGGAAGATAAAGCAGCACGATGGGTAACAGTATCAGCCATTACATTTGCTTTCCCTGGAAGATACTGAATGCTCAGATCATAATCGCTAATAAGCTCTAACCATTTTCTCTGACGGTAGTTCATTTCTCTTTGAGTGAAAATATACTTCAAGCTTTAATGATCAGTGAAAATTGAACACTGAACTCCATATAAATGGTGGCACCAAACTTTTAGAGCAAAGATTACGGCAGCAAGTTTAAGATCATGAACTGGATGATTTTTCTCATAGGGTTTTAACTGACGAGAGGCGTAAGCAATTACCTTACCCTCTTGCATTAACACACAACCTAGACTAATTTTAGAGGCATCGGTGTACACCTGATAGTTCAAGCATTTCTTGGGCAGAACAAGTACTGGAGTGATAGAGAGTGCGTCCTTCAGAGTTTGAAATGCTTCCTCACATTTAGGACTCCAAATGAACAGAACAGCTTTATGAGTTAACATATTCAAAGGCGAGGAGAACCAGGAAAAGCCCTTAATAAACTTCATGTAATATCTAGCTAACCCCAAGAAACTTCTAATATCAGTGACTGACTTAGGTTGAACCCAATCCTGAATAGCACTTACTTTATTTTGATCTACATGAATACCCTGGGAATCAACTACATGTCCTAAGAACGCAATGGATTTGAGCCAGAATTCACACTTGGAGAACTTGGCATACAGTTGATGTTTACGCAGAGGTTTTAATACTACCCTCAGATGATCTTCATGATCCTTTAAGGTTTGAGATTAGATGAGAATATCATCGATAAAGATGAATACAAATTTGTCTAAATATGGTTTAAGAATTCGCTGCATCAAATCCATAAAGATTGATGGCGCATTGGTGAGTTCGAAAGACATCACTAAGAATTCAAAATGACCATAGCAAGTGTGGAAAGCGGTCTTTCCTACATCATCTTCTCTTACTCGTAATTGATGAAATCCATACCTCAAGTCAATCTTAGAGAATATGACAGCTCCAGATAATTGATCGAACAAATCATCAATTCTAAGAAATGGGTATTTATTCTTTATGGTGACTTTATTTAGTTCACGATAATCTATGCACATTCGCATATATCCATTCTTTTTCTTTACAAATAGAATGGGTGCTCCCCAAGCAAACATACTTAGCCTGATGAAGCCTTTATTCAAGAGCTCTTGCAACTGTTCGTTGAGTTCTTGAAGTTCCTTAGGCGCCATTCTGTATGGAGCTTTAGATATAAGCTGAGTATCTGAAGTCAATTCAATAGAGAACTCTACTTCTCTGAGGAGGTACACCAAGCAATTATTTAGGGAATACATCAACAAATTCCTTAACTACTTTACAATCAGAGAGAGGGATACTTTCTTTTGCTTCACCCATCATGGTGACCAGAAAAGCTTCACAACCCTTATTGATCAATTGTTTAGCCTTAATAGTATTGATTAATGATAGTTGGGTACTGAGTTTTCCTATAAATGTTTCAAACTTGCCTTGAGAATGAAGATTGACTTTCTTCTAAAGGCAATTTATCGTGGCATTATTGTCACTGAGCCAACTTATTCCAAGGATGATATCAAAGTTTGCTAATGGCAGGATGATTAATTTGGAATCAAACTCCTGACCATTTAATGGGATTTTGACATTATAGAACTTATGAGCACTGAGTTTGGCTCCAGATGGAAGTCCAACATTTTAGGATTTTGCTAAGTTGTACGAGTGTGGTTTAAGAATGTTGGCAAAATATTCAGAAATAAACGAATGACTAGCACCAGTGTTGAATAACATATTGTAGGGCGGGTCATTAAAATATAGTGTGCCTAATTTATTTATATGAATCGCATTAATAAATTGCAATTATTAATGTACAGAAATGAAACAAAAGTTCAGAAATGTGTACCGAAAACCACATTATTTTCTTCTGCGGCTTCCAGAGGCGTTAAAGCATATACTCGAGCAAGACGGTTGTTTACCTACTTCCTGGGATTGTTCTGGAACTTAGGAGCTGAGGGATACTTTGGAGCAACTTCAGATGCAGGGGTTGGCATTATGGCCAAACATAGTTCTCTCCTATTTAGTGGAGTTTCCCTGAATACTTGGTTCTTCACATACTGCTTGATCTGGACTCCATATACTGTCTCTATGTAGGTGCAATGATAGAATAGGTGGCCTGGACGCCCACAAGTGTAGCACTTATGGCTAAAGTGCTAACACTTGCTATAGGGATGCGGCCTATTATAGCCTTGAATTAGTTCAGCAGTGGGTGCAGCTTCGATTTGATAGACCTTTACAGAGTGAGGTCTATGCCTTTTGAAAGCTTCATGATGGTGAGAAGTTGACTGCATATTTCTCTTGAGATCTCTTTCTGAGTAATACTAGTCAAGCACCTTGGCTATCTCTACTAGCTCAAATAAGCTAGTGAGATGAAGTGGAACAATCTGATCTTTAAGTGACTCTCATAGTCCACTAAGAAAGTGATGGCACTTAGCTGATTCAGATTGGATAATCTCTAGGGCAAAATGAATTAACATACGAAACTCTCTTTAATAGTCGGCGACAGAATAACTTCCCAGAGTCAACCTCAGAATCATATCCGTTATGATGTTTTGTGCAGATGGGGGAATGAATTTGGTCTTGAATGCCTTGATGAACTTATCCCCAAGGATGTCTTCTAGTTCATAATCAATGAATTTTGTATTTTGGATGTCGTCCCACCAATATTCTGCTTCAGCATGAAACAGGTGTGTAGTGAGACGGACAGCTTCTGAATTTGGGATCTATAAACTAATTAGATCCTTCTTGATTGCTTTCAGCCAATCAACTGTATCCATTGGTGATAAGTTTCCATAGAAGGTGGAAGGCCTTAGTCTTAAGATATTTTAAAGTTAGACAAATTATCTAAGTATATTTTAGGCTATTTTAGTGAACTGAATATTTAAAGATACCACACTAACTACTTTAAATATGCAAGCAATATAGGGTACATCAAGCTACAATGAAAAGGATAGCTATAAACTATTTATTTATAACTAAGCAACAGGTATATAACATAACATACAAAGCATGAAACTAAACAAGGTGAGGCTAAAGAGCAAAATTAATTGCAAATATTGAAATAAACTGATCTTAATATGCTTATGATCACATGAAGACATGCTAATTTTATAAAAGTAAACTATAATGAAAAGTGCTGAAATGAACATACAAAACTAGCATCCTAAACATGCCAATATTTAACCTTAAAACTTAACAGGTTATAATTCAAAATCAAGTGATGACTATAAAGGTTTAAAGTAAATAAATTAATGGCCTAATTATTGTTATTATACTCACTTAACCCAAATCTCGATTAAGTAAATCAAGATTTAAGGATTCTGGATCCAAACCTCACATATGGGGTTCAATTTTTTGAAACCAAGGTAATATCCTAATGGGGATCTAAGGTTCACACTCAAACATAGTCTAAAGGTGCAAAATCATATAAGCTAAAGGATTTAGAAACTAAGATCTTAATGAAAAGTTATTCTAGTATTATAAGATAAAATAATCATTTAGGAACTAAGAATCTAAGATCTATATTCAATCTTTAGAATGATTCCATTATGCTATAGGTTGAATAAATCTGACACCCATAAGGTGGTTTCAAAAGGATTAAGTAATTAATCACTTAAGGAATTCCAAAGAAGATGATTCAATTCAATTAGATGATCTAAAGTCTAAGATCTAAGATCTAAGGTTTGTTCACTTTAGATCCAAGTTAAAATTAAACTTAGAACTTTTAAAAGAGTATTTACTTAAGATTTATAGCTTATGAATCAACTTAATAAAGTAATTAAACTAAATATTTAGCATTAATGCTATTTAGGTTTGTTCTCTTAAGGAAGTGGTTTTGAGTACTCTTAAGATCTTAAGATCTTAATTAGAACTTTTAAGGATTTCCTTACTTAACTTCACCCTTATCTATATGAGATTTCAGAAAGGTGCTAATGAGTTAATTAGAGATACTTTACTAGAATTTTCAATGCTTTAAGGGATGCTTAAACCTATTTTGGTCAAAAGGACCAAAATGCCTCTCTTAAAGCTAAAAATGGGATTTTAAGATTTAATCCTCTAAATTGATTCAAGTCTATTTTAATGAACTTCATATTGATTAGTGAACTAAATAAGACACTTAACTTAGGATTTGGTAGCATTATTAGCTTAATTTCACTAATCACACCTAGGAAGATCTAAACACATTTATAGGCTCAACTATACTTAATAAAGTATTAGGAATTAGATTCATCAAAATCAGAGACTAATCCAAGGCTTAAATCACTAATCACATATTAAGGTAATTAAGAGGTGATTAGCAAATTTAAAGTTCTAAAATTAGTTTTAATGGTCTACATAGGTCCTCTATAGTCTCATGAGCAATCAGAGGCCTTAATTAACATTTTTGGACAATTAATGAATTTATTATGATTTAAATACTAACAGAGAAGGATTAGGTAATTATTTAAAATCTAGCCATTGGATCTTTGATTTTATTTTATATTATTATTCCTTGTATTTTTTTGATTAAAATGATATATTGGATCATACAATTTGGATAAGTTTAACTAAAGTTATTTAATTAATTTATTCTGCATTTTTATTTAAATTGTAATCATAGGAAATCCATTTATGATTTATTTATCCTAAGAAATATAATTCCATAATTCTTAATTTAACCGTGGCCCCAATCCAAACCGCGTGTGTTAGGAGCGGCCTGACCCGATGCGCCAGTGCATTGTCCCCGCGACTAATGCCCGATACTCGCTCCTTTAGGGTTAGCTTCAGACGCGCAATTCTCAACGTACATGCCACACCGCGCCCTGATCTCAACGGCTGCACCTTCAGGGAACTAAGACGCATTGATTGAGGTAAGAACTCCCATCTAGGACACGCTGGATCGCCGGGGTGCTACTCGACCGAGACGCTCTAAGGAAGGGGATTTAGGGTTCATGGTGAAGAAACAATTCTCCTCACAGAGACCACTAAACAGATGGGGCTTGATCCCTACACCATCAGTGAGGTGAGGCGAGTCGAACCCCTATGGTTTCGCAGCCAATCGTTGGGTCCTTACTCAGACTCAGCCATGGCTCGGTTGCTAGCTCGATCGATCGATACGATCAATCAAAGCTAGCTCAGACCCTGGGAATGATCGAGTTAGGTTCCTAGATGGCTAAAGGAGCTAGACAACATCCAGAGGCGATAATTGAGAGCTTCAATTGACGAGCTGAGCTTACACAGCTCAGTGGGAAGCGGTGGTACCTAGATAGAGAAATGCAGGCATGGCCGAGGGGACTAAGGCTCTTTTGAGCTCGCCAAGGACCAGACACAAGTTTGCATGGAGTCTGAACACCAGACAGACCCTTGATCAGAGGTTTGCAGTTGCTGGACTCACCGAGAATGTCGAGAGAGACTGGGAGCTCCTGCGGGCTTCAATTGGGAAATTGAGGATTCACAGTGAGCAAAGGGACTCACTGTGATATCCTGAAGGTATTTATATGCATTATGAGCACTGGGGGTGGAAGCCACGGCTTGGGTTCGAGGAAAATGTCTCGGGCCAAAGGTAAGGCTCGGCTCAATGGCTAGGGGTAATCCTGGGAGACTACTATCGGCAGGAGGTCGTGCCTAGGGTAGAAGAGGACTAACGACACCATGCATGTACTGCCATGAGGGCTAGAAGGAATTTGGCTGTCAAGGGGACTAGAGACGCGATGGGTGAGAGGAAAGGAATGATCCACAGTCGTGGGGAGCTGGGAACCGTCTGATTGCAGAGCCATTGGTCTCGGATGGCTCTGATATGTTACTTAAACGATTAGCCATGGGTTAGCTAACAGCCGTCGGATACACTTGCTTGATGTGACGTCTAGGATTAGATCTTACCACAAAGGAGATCTCGTCATTGGATGGATTGCGCTAGGATGCGTGCTAATGCATCCATTGGTTTTATTCCAAACACCGCTATCGGGACCCCTCAGCGGATCTGCTGCAGTCCCGACAGTGAATCCCAAATATATAAAAATATATATAATTAATTTAATTAATATTAATTCATTTAATAATTAACTTAAATTCTATTTAATTTTATAAATTCAATTTAGGATTAAATGAGCTCTAAAAATTCCCAAAATTTCACCCTTAGCTAACTGAGGTGTGAGGAATTCAAAAATTAAATTATTTTTTAATTTGGAGATCAATTAAATTTAAGTATTTTTCAAGTTTCAAAAATAAGCAAAAATATCAAAATTCTCAATTAAGCTCCGATTGAGCCCAAACTTCTAGGGTTAGGTTTAAATGACTCAATGAGTTCAATGAAATCAAAATTAGAACTTGGATTAGCTTAATTAATTTAGATTTAGTTAGGGTAACAACTAGGGTTGTTATATATACCAACTGTGGAGCCTCATCTCTACCATGGTCATGTTAATACTAATATTAACTAGATTACAGTAGAGCGGTCACAGTGTGACAAATTCCAAATTACAGTTGAGTTAGGTTGTCATCCTAACCCACCTTAAGTGCAGAATATGCCACCTATAATTGTTATTCATTCATCAACATAATAAAATATCAAAGTACGGAAGCAAAACCAAGTATAACATCCATTCCCATAGCATAAAAAAAGAAAATAACAGTAACTCAACTCAGTATAAAAGTGTATAAATGTAAAGGCATTGAGAATATTAATTATTACAATACTAAATTGAATTTTATAAAAAGGCACACTTGTCCTCACATGCGTGAACTAATCTATCTAAGGCTCAACAACAGCAGGAAAGTCCTCCTCCTGGTTAAGCCCCTCCCCTGATGCTACCTGCACGAACAACTCTGAATCTGACATTATCAGTATCGTAATGTCAGGGCTTCAACCAAGAAAAAAAACTTGTGTTAGACAATTGTCTAAGTACATTTTGAACTAATTTAATGAAAAATACATGTTTTAAGATATCACATTTACTAAACATATAAGCATTTAAAGAGGTTATAAATAAAATATTTATAACTAGACAGAACAAAGTATGTGAATAGTATACTTCAACCAGAAGCTATAATAAGGTTAGGTAATAATAATAGTTATATTTACAAATACTGAAACTACTGAAAGTAAAACTCATTCTAACATGCTTATAATCATATGAATATACACTGATTTATAGAAAATACAAACTAGACTGAAGCATATAAGTAAACTGAAATAAGCATTACTAGCTTTCTAATATATATACTGAAATAAATATTGCAAATAGAACTGAATTGAATTGTAAAAATGTGTAGGAAATAGGAAAGCATATATATAATAAAATACTAATAAAGAAAATTGGCTAAACGAAGCCAATAAAACTGAACTTAATCTAAACTAAAACTTAGAGATGTTCTTTAAGTTAGTACTGCAATATCATAAATTGGCTAAATGAAGCCACTAAATAGAAAGTTCAAAATGTATCACTAGACAACCATAGGGCTAGATCCAAGCTGAACTATAGAATTAGACATGTATCATCTAGCCAATTACAGGGCTAGATCTGAGTCGATTCTATTACAAAATAATTGAACTGAAGAGGCAGACTAACTAGAACACACTCTTTTGAAATGATAACTGAATGTATTAATTTAAAGTTAAATAATTGTTATGTATTTCAAAACTAACATAGGATACTCATCAAATATCTTGTACACTAATATGTCCAAGGTAATAAGCCCAAATACAAGGTGTGCGAAGTAAAAAAATCAAAGTAGCAAGAACTTTACTAAATATATATGATATTTGTTGTTGTCTAATTTAATTCATTCTATCTACTCTGAGATAGTACAAGCTTAGGATCTTCAATATCCAACTATCAAGTATAATCCCATATTCACGACCTTAAAGTAAAACAATAGAACTTAATAAGTTTGAATTCATAATCAGAAGTGTCTTCTTCCAAGGTTAAACTATAAATCAACGACCTAATTTATGTATTTTAATAACCCATAGCCAATCTTGATCAATAAAACTAAAATTCAAGGAAACAAAGTTAAACTCCAATTTGGGGTTTATGCTCCAAATCCAGGGTGCTAATATCTAAGAATCTAAGGTTTCGCACAAAATCTTACTCTTAAGGTAGAGAATTTTAAGGACTGAAAGACTAAAGAAACTATGATCTAATTTAGCAAGGTTGAATTCTAAGAACATAAGATAAAATAATCAAGAAAAAACTTATGAATATAGAGATTTGATTCAATCAATTGAATAACTTTCTTATTCAATAGAGTTAAATCACACACCACTAAGAAAAGGGATTTAAGGAGTTAAGCACTTAGGAAAATATCCTAAAGAATCTTAGGAATGAAAGCTACAATTTTAAGAAGACTTCATCTATTGAATAGCTCAATCACTCAATAGATATAAGCTATAAAATCTAAGTTCTAAGGGTTAAAATTAAATGCTTAAAAATTTAGCTAAGGTTAGACTTAAGGTTCTTCTTATGACAAAAATATAAAATTGTCTTGGATAATAGATAAATTGGCTAGCATTAATTATGTAAGCAATATGTATATTTAATGAGTCTATATTAAGGATTTAGGATCTTCTTAAGAGTCTAATGATTCTTTAAGTAAATTTTAGGAAGAAATAGGGTTTAGCATTTATGATCAAATTTCTAAGTCTAAAAGCTTTAAGAAAAGATCCTAAGCTCTTATCTTATTGAATTAAGGCATTTAATTTGACTTCTAGGGTTTAAGGGCTCTTAAACCAACTAAAATGACTAAAATGCCCCTCCTAAGAGTAAAATTGAGATTTTAAGACATAGGGTTCCAAATTGATTTTGATCAATTATAATAGGTTCCTTAATGTCTAATGAAAGAATCAACACCTTGATTATTAAATTTTCACTAAAAATAGACATAATAAGCTTTAATCCATTCCCAAGCTCATTAAGGGTGATTAACAATATTAGGCTATAAAATTAATGTTTAAGTTCACTAATGAGCTCTAAGGCATGTAGAGAGGATTAATATCAAGATCTCATAAATCAGAGCTTAAGTGAATTAAATAGGCCTTAATCAATCATAGGGTGATTAAGAGGTGATTAGTAATTTTAAAATTCCTAAAAATTTTTCAATGGCATTAATAGATTATCATCCATCTTATGAACATTTAGAGCTATTAATCAAGAGCAATTTGGTCAAGAAAAGACCTAAATATTTACTAATTAAGTTTTTCGAGTAATTAAACTAACTTATAAATTCTGATCACCAAAATCATAGGCTAATAGATCATACTCCCAATAGATTGGCTAATTTTATTTTTGTTTGATTTAGAATCCTTATATTTTTTTGATTAAAATGGTATATTAGATCATACTATTTAAATTTAAATTGGCAAAGTTATTTCATTAATTTAAATGGAATGATTTTGATATCATAAGATAATTAATTAAATCATAATTTCCATTTAATTTCTTTAGAAAATTCAATTTCATTTAATCGGCTGATTAATTCAGCCCAAATTCCAAAAGGCGTAGGTCGGGGTTCGACCCAACCCGACACTATTTGCCTTCTCCCCACTCGACAAGCCAACTAGGGCTAGCTAAGATTAATGAATTCTTTATCGATATGTCATGCCATGGTCTGAATTTAATGGCTACACGATCCCTAACCACAGATGCATCGATGGAGCTAATAAGTCCTCTGTGGGAGGGACAAAGATGTTGGGACCTTACTCCCTCCAATCAGCCCTAAATCGGGCAACTAGGGTTTACTGTGGTGAGCTAATTCTCCCCACATACACATCCATAGGCTTAGGGCTCAATCCCTAGACTATCAAGATGGTGAGGTAGATCAAAGCATCATGGCCACTTAGCAGGGGAGGCGCTCGGTGGCTGGAACCTTACTCAGGTTTGGCCGTGAGTTACGCTAAAAATCTAATTGATCAAAGTGAATGATAGAATCTAGCCTAGACCCTAAGAAAAATCATAATGGTTCTAGTTAGCTCACTCGAGCAATAACAAAATGAACAAGAAGGAGCTCTAGCGCTCTAATCAAGTGAAGTCTCTGCGATTTTACTGGACAAGCCTGATTCATTTCAGACAGCAATGTCAACTATCAAGATTGAACCAGATAGCTCTACACATGCTGAAGCTTCACATGATGGAGACTAAGTACAATAACCCAAGGTTGTTACCCTGGCTAATATAACCTAAACCATGTGTTAATTCTCATTCTATTAAACTCAAATAGCCATCTACATCTAACCCTCAAAGTTTGGGATCAATCGGAGTTCATTCGAGTAATTTAGCTATTTTGCCTATGTTAGGATCCTAAGAAACTATCTAAATTAATTTGATCTCCAAATTAAAATTTGTTTGTATTTTTGAATTCCTCACACCCAAATTAGCTAAGGGTGAACGTTTGGGAATTTTTGGAGATCATCTACTCCTAAATTGGATTTAGAATTATTGAAATTGAGTATATTAATTAAATAATTATTAATATTAATTAAAAAAATTAAATTAAATTTTAATTCAGTGGGATTTGCTGTCGAGACTGCGGCAAATCTGCTGTAGGGTTTGGACAGCGGCACATCAATTCTCATGCCTGGATGCATTCATGCGAATCTTTGCATGTTGATCAGACGATGCTGATAAGTTGCACCCTGATCTATTGTTAGCAACTAGATCTTGCTCGCAATCCGATGCTTGATAGCACACTTGTGGTTTTTTTAATCAATAGACACATCTGAACATCTAATCCTAATGGCTCCACGGAACAGACGGCTCCGCCTTCATCAAGCCCTGTTCACCTTCTTCCCCAGTTCACTCTCCCTATTGAGCCTGAAGGCCCAATCAATCCCATTTTTTGAATGGCTGAGCCAAGTTATTGGGTCAATCTTGGGACTTGAACCCACTTGCCATGATCACTCATCGAGTCCCTTTGCGTCTATAAATAGTTCTAGGGCTTCACAGTGAGTTCCTATGCTCACTGTGATTCCCTCTTCCTCTCCCAAGCTCTTGTGTTTTTCCTTGCAATTTCTAGTTGTTGTCCCTGGCTATATGTGGGTGAGCTCAGGCATTCAGACCCCAAGCAAGGTGCAGTCAAACTCAGTAATCCTTAAAAGCCTCCCAGTCGCACCTACTGTTAGCTCTTCTAGGTACTAGCCTTCTCCCCATCGAGTCGTGTCATCTCAATGTTAATTATGCACACTATGGTAGCTCTCCAATGTTTTTTAGCTTCTCCTAAAACCCTAGGATGCCAGTGCATGGAATTAGAGTCAAATGGTCCCTGTCTAGATAACGATTGCTCACTGTTTGGATGACGCAAGTGCTCAGTGAAGCCACCCCACTAAAATCTAAAGTCCAATCCAGCTCAATTTTATTTTGAACCTTCATCTTCTAGCCAATCAAACTCATTGAAACTGTCACTAGGGTCTGAGCTAGCTCTGATCGATTATATCGATCAATCGGGCTGCAGCGCACTTCAGGAGCTGAGTTTGGGTAAGGGCAAAACAACTAGGCGCTTCCTAAGTCTTGAAACCTTGGGGGTTCAACTAGCCTCACCTCTCTGATGGTGTAAGGATCAAACCCCGGTAGAATGGTTGCGTTTGTGAGGAGAATTACCTCTTTAATGGAAACCCTAGTCGTTTGTATAGAGCCAACCTGGTGGAGTAGGGTTCCGGCATTCCCGTCTCTCCCACGAAGGGATTTTTTGCTCAATCGAAGCGTATTGATCCAGGAATAGTGTAGCGATCAAATGCAGGCTTGTGGCGTGAGTGTCGATGGCAAATTTGGCGATCTAAACTCACTCATAACATTTGTCTGTGGCTTAGGGTCGGGGAAGATGACACTGTCGCCTCGGGCTGGGTAGGCCCAGTCCCACACGGTGCAATAGTGCCAGCCCAGTCGGGTCCTATGCGGCCTACGTCGTTTGATTTGTGTCTGAGTCCTTTAATCTCAATATTGAAATTAAATTTCTTATGAAAAATAAATGAAAAATCAAATATACTTAATTAGCCTATGATTCTTTCATTACAAATATTCAATCTGAATTAATTAAATAACTTTAGCTATACTGATTCAAATAGTATGATCCAATATGCCATTTTGTTTAAAAAAATATAAGAAACATTAATCCACAATAGCATTCCACTTTCTGTAATTAAAATGTCTAATATAGCCTAATCCCTCTCTACACTTAATTAATGAATATTTAATTCTTTCCCTTGCCAAATATTATGTTTAATAGCTCATATTGTTCATAGGATAGAGAAGAACTTAGTTATGCCATGAAAAATATTTTTAGAAGTTTTAAAATCACTAATCACCTCTTAATTACCCTAATTAGTGATTAGTGAATAATTAGTCTAACTAATCTCTGATTTTTGAGATTTTAATAAATATCTTCTCTTTAAGTCTTATAGAACCAATTATGAGCTTCAGCCTCATTTTCATAGCTTAATATTCCTAATCACTCTTAATTACCTTAAAATTATTTTAGTACTTAATGAGTCTTCCTTAAATGAAAACTTGATATTTAAAGTGTTAATCCTTTTATTAGATAGTATAGAACTTATTAAAACTGATTAGAATCAATTTGAAAGTCTAAATCTTATAATCCCAATTCTACCCTTGGAAAGGGCATCTTGGTCATTTTTGACCAAAAGTGGTCTACGAGTCCTAAAACCTTAGAGTTCTAATTAAAATGCTTAAAAATAGTAATACATGGGTTTATGACCTTTTTAAAAGCTCTTAGAGCCATTTAATGAATCCTAAATATTTAATCCTAATTTCCTCTTAAAATTCACTTAAGAATCATCAAACTTTAAGATGATCTTAGATCTTCATTATAAATTTATTAAATGAATATGAACCTTATGAAATTAGTATTAGTTAAATTAACCACTATTTAATTCAATTTTAATACTATTGCTAAATCTATGTCTTAATGAGAACCTTAAGCAGAGTCTTAATTAAGATCATTGGCATCTTAATCTAAAACTCTTAGATATTAAATTCTAATAGCTTAGATCTACTAAGTAATTTGAGCTATTCCTTAAATGAAGTCTTTATTGAACTGTATCATTCATTCTTGAAATTCTTAGTGATTAGATCCTTTGATTTCTTCTTAATGGGTTAGGTGTATTCAAGCTATAGAATAATAAAATTAATTCTATAAAATTATTCTATAGATTGAATTTATTCTTAGATCTATATATTTTTACTTAATTATTTTATCTTATGATTTTAGATTTAGCCTTTCTAATTAGGATCATTTATCCTTATCTTTCAATCTTAGATATTTTCTACCTTTAAAGTAAGGCTAGGTGTGAAACCTTAGATCCTTAGATATTAGTACCTTGGATTTAGAGTTTAAGCCCCAAATTGGAGTTTAACTTAAATCCTTGAATCTTGATTCTTTCTAAGATAAAAATTGGGCTTGTGTTATTACAATACAATAATTAAGTCGTCGATTTATTTATTTAACCTTCATAATCATCACTTCCTGATTATTAATTAGAACTTGTTAAGTTCTAATGATTAACTTTAAGGCCATAAATTTGGGATTATACTTGATAGTTGGATATTGGAGATCCTAAGCTTATACTATCTCAGAGTAGATAAAAAAAATTAAAATTAGACAATCACATATATCAGGTATGTTTAGTAGAGTTTCTTACTTACTTTAACTTTGTTGCTTTGCATGCCTTGTGATTGAGTCTTTTCCTTGGACATACTAATTGGACATAAAATACTTGATGAATATTCTATGTTGGATTTGGAATGCATAAACATTTCTTTTTACATAAGTACATTTAGTTCTTCATATATCAATTCGGTAGAGTGTGTTCTAATTAGTCTACCTCTTTAGTTCAATTCTTTTGATATAGAATCGACTCAGATCCACCCATGATATGGCTTGAATGATACATGTTTGATTCCATAGTCTAACTTGGATCCACCCATGATAGGGATTGGGTGATACATATTGAACTTTCTATTCAGTGGCCCTGTTAGGCCCGTTTCTGTTATGGCTGTATTAATTTAGGCACACTTCTATGTTCAGATCAGTGGCTTTGTTTAGCCAAGTTTTCTGTTAATCATGTGCTTTCTTTTTTTTTTTTTAGTATGCCCTTACAGTTTATTTCAATTTAATATTTTCAACTCAGTTTACTTTGTTCTTGCATATACTAGGATGCTAGTTTTATTTGATGATTATTTCAGTTCACTTTTATATACTTCAATTCAGTTTGCTTTTTCTAAAATTAGCATGTACTCATATGATCATAAACTTGTTAAGATGAGCTTTTCTTTTAGCACTTGCAATTATATATATTTATTGCCTAACCTTATTGTAACTTCTGGTTGAGGTGTATCCCTTGCATATCTCATTTTGTTTAAGTTACAAATATTTTATTTATAACTAACATGTTCTTTTGTCACTTGTTGCACCTCTTTAAATGATTTAATGATTAGTAAAATGTGATATCTTAAGATATAGTGTTTTCATTAAATCAGCCTAACTTATACTTAAATAATTGTCAAACTTAAGTTTATTTTTCTTTTATTGGCTGGGGCTCTAATATTGTGATATCAATAATGTCAGATTTAGATTTATTCATGGATATAGCACCAAGTGAGGAGCTTAGCCAGGAAAAAGACCTTCCTGCTGTTGCTGAGACTTAGACAGTTTTTTTTTTCCTTCTTGTGAGGATGAGTGTGCCTTTCATTTTAAATTTAAATTCAATATTGTAAAATTCATATTCTGGATATCTTTACTTTTTTGCACTTCTATACTGAGTTGAGATCTTATTGTTTCTGTTATATATTCTGGAATGTCTGTTATATTTACTTTGCTTCTGCACTTTGATTCTTTCTCATATGTTGATGAATGACTTACAATTTTTAGGTGACAGGTCCTTCAACTAAGACGGGTTGGGCTAAAACCTAATTCGACTATAGTTGGGAAATTTGCTGCAAGGTGACTGCCTCCACCAAAATAATGTTAATATTAGTATTAGCATGACCTCAACAGGGACGGGACGCCACACTAAACCTATGGCAAAGCACAGAGCTAACCTATAGAGCTTAAATGATGTCGAGTCCGCTCAACTTGACAGGGAAGAGGTAGTACCTGGAATGAAGGTGGCATACGCAACCTAAAGGAATTGGGGGAAGCTGAAGTTGCAAGATAATTCAGGAAGCAACACATGGAGTCTGAACACCAGACTTAACTTAGTTTAGCAGAAGCAGCAGCTGGAACCACCAATAATATGCAAAAACCAGTAGGAAGAAAGAAGTGAAGATGAGCAAGGAGCTCACTGTGATGCTCAGGGGCTTTATATAGCTCGCTAAAAGGATTTGGAGTGGCTGCCAAGGCGAGAAACCATTGGCTCAGACTCGACTCAAGTGTCAATTGAGCTTACCAAAAATGAGGAAGGCTCGGCCTCTCGAACCACCAAAGGAGTTTAGCTAGCGAAAGCAATATCTCTAATAGCCAAGCTACATGGCAGAGAGAGTGGCCGACATGTTATGACATGGCTGCACGAAGGGGATTTTCCCATCAAGTGAGTGGCTCAGCAAAGACGAAGATTAATAGTGGCTAAAGGCTACAGTTCGTCTGATCGCAAAGTTGTTCGAAATGGACGCTCAAAGTAATAGAATGCGGGGATGAGGTCAGCCGTTGGATCATGGGCGCGATTCTGCGGCTGACGATGAATCCAGGCACGGAGTCCTCAACATCGTATAATACATGTGTTGTGATTCGTGCAAGGCTCAGCTCATGTTGGATTCGCTACTCAGCTGTCCGGACCCCGCAGCGGATCTACCGCGGTCCTAGCAGCAAATTTTAGCCGTTAAAAATTTAATAAAATTTTAATTTAAATAATAAAAATAAATCTTTATTTAATAAAATTAATTTCAATAATATTAAATCCAATTTAGGTCTAGATGGTTTTATAAAATTCTTAAAATTTCACTCATAGCTAATTTGGGGTGATAAATTTAAAAATGAAATCATATTTTAATTTAGAGATTAAATTAATTTAGTTAATTTTCATGATCCTAAAATTGACAAAATAGTCATTTTGTTCAAATGAGCTCTGATTGATCCCAAAATTTTAAAATTATTTTTAATTGACTATTTGAATTTAATGGAGGGGGAATTAACACTTGATTTGGCTTAGATTTGACAGAGTAACAACATTGAGTTGTTATACCTAAGCACCCAAAGCAAGTCCCATTAATTTTATTAATTGTTTTCTTTGTACGGAAGACCTCTTTCCAATGTACTGAATGCACCTCATATAGCAATATCTTCATCACAAATACAAAGCCAATGATAATTCGATTTGAGATTAATTTGTAAAAATATTATCTCTTGAATCAATTAGTTAAATAAATCATCTATTTGAGAAAATGGGTACTCTTTTTTATGGTTACCTTATTAACTTCTTTATAATTGGTGCAAAATTTCATAATTACATCTTTCTCTTATATAGTACAAGTGCTCTCTAAAGTAATATCTAGTGATGGTTGTCCTAATTTGAAGGAAAATTTATTGAATAAAATTAAAATAATTAAAATTTTTGATTAAATAAATCAATTTATTTTTATAATATATAGCATTATTCAAAGTAAATATACCATTAAATAAATTATCTTCTTAGAGATTTTTTCATAAATTTTGGTAACTTATCTCTAAAAGCCTTATTTATTATTAATTTATAAAATTTAAAATTTCATATTTAATATAAAATAAAGTCTTAATTAAAATTAAAAAAACATATCTTGGATTTGACAAACTGTAAATACATGTTTGTGCTCGCACGCAAGTGTACGTGGTTCGAAGTAATAATGGAAGGTAAGTTTCGAGATCTATCGTCCATAGGGAACGGAGTATTTTGTTACTAAGGTATATTTACTTTTAAAATATTTAGAATAATGATATTTTGTTGTTTTTCTTGGCTCTAAATTAACAATACAAAGATCTTTATTCGAAAATTCAATTTGAGAAGAAGGGAGAGAGTTAGGTTTTATCATGTAATTAATTACGGGATTGGTGTAAGTACTCTTGTTCATCAACTTTAAATGATACTTCTTCATATACAAATTATAATAAGTGATAATAGCATTCCTTAGATTAGTCCTCTAATTTCAACTATTTCACACCTAGTGCACGAGATGAACTCAAGAAGGTTCAATCTTGGCTCATAGACCCTTGTGTGATCGATATAAGCCAAATCTAATTTCTTACATTTAAGTTATCAGATTCATAATTTTAATTTCAGCGATCAGACAAACTTAATTCCACTCAATTAGCATAACGTGCTTATCTTGCAGTTTAGCTAAGGAAGTGAATTATTGGGCTAAGTCTATTATGTCACATTCATCCACAAGCACACAATTCTTCCTCTTCCTCTTTTAACGTATGATGAGCTACAGAGCATAATTGGTGGCTCTTGGCTCACATGCAACAACCTCTCAACTGAGCTCAAAGAATAATGCTATTATGCTCAAGAGCTTTTTACTGGGCTCTAAGCACTAATGTACATATTCCTAGATTTACACCAATTGGTGAGCTATGAAGCTCTAAGAGAGTTAAGTTACCAAGTTCAACTCATTATATTAATCTTAAGGTGCTTACACCGAGAATCCTCGCACAGCTAATATTGTCACATATATTCGTGATGAGGACCATTATGTGCATGTCCCTAGTTTTAATATGACTAGTTGGCTTCATAGTATTTTCATTAATAACCATTTGATTTAATAAAACATTTATCACTCAGCATGCTTTAAGAGAAGTTTAAATCTAAACTAAAAATGATTAAGAATTTTATTCATTAAAGAAAATAAGTACAAACACTATTTCATCCCATAATAATTACATGATATAGCCCCAACCCTCCCCAAGGAGGGTTTCGCCTTCTATCACAAATAAATGCAAGAAATACAAAACAAAAAGATGAACTTTTGCATGGTTCTTATAATAAAGAAAATAAAGAGGGGATTAGGAAAAATACTATGATCAACCCTTGCGTTCATCAATTTCCTTCTCGCTCTCCAACTATCGCCTTCCCTTTTGATTTCTTGAATGTTCTTCCTACTTCCCCATGGTGGTCACCTTCTCCTTCCTTGGGTAGAGTTTCTCTTTTCTCTCATGATGCAGCTTCAAAAATTTTAGAGCTGAGAATGTCAAAATGGGGAACGTTCTCTAAGAATTTTTCTCTTCCTTTTATAGCAACAGCCTTCGGCCCTTTGAATTATTTCTGCCAAACCTTTCATTTACTTTTGCTTTAATGGCTATCTATTAATATTCTCCTTATTCCTCTTGAAAATGATAAGGTATAATGCAATTTGAGTTAATGGTTGCTGTGGGAAAACAAAAGAATTGAATTTTTAGTCTTCCCTATGTTGAATTGAATGCTCATTTCTTACTAGATTTACGACGGGCGCTGCGGCGCACTGAAGCAGTTTTGCTTCAGAATATTTGTCAAGTGAATGCCCACTTTGGTGCACTGTAGCACCCGCATCTCGGGTTAAGGCTGCTGCAGAGCACTAGAGCAGGTCGCTTTAAATTATTGTAGCGTTGCGGTGCGCTTTAGCGCCTTGCTCTCGGGTTGAGCATGCTTAAGTGCATTGTGGAGCGCTTGGGCCCACTGCGATGTGGGATGCCTTGAATTTGTGTCCGCTGCAGGACGTTGTAGCGTCGAGCTCTCGGGTTGAGCCCGTTTCAGCACATAGTAGCAAGGGCCTTTAAGAATTCTGCTAAGTCTAAGTCCAATGAGTTCTGTTGTAGTGCGCATTAGCATCAAGCTCTCGTGTTTAGCCCGTTGCGGTGCGTGGTAGCGCCGACCTCTCGAGTTTGAGCCTGTTACGGCGTGCTGTGGCGCGCTTGGGTGCGCCAATGCTATTTTCTTCTAGATTTTCTATTTTTGCCCAGAATTAGCTCAGCTCCTCTTTTTACCTGAAATTGTTGAAAAACCATTGGTAGATAATTTTAGCATAAAAGTGTTTGTTTTATTCATTTATTTATCTATAAATCTTAGACTTATCACACCCTCACACTTAAATTTTTGCTCGTCCTCATGTAAGCTTAAAAATAAATTTTTATTATTTTCTAGATTGCATAATTCAATAGGACAGGTGTGAAGTGTTTTTGCTATTTCATGTATTATTTAATAAGGTGATTAGAAGAATTCAAGTTCTGAAAAGTAACATACGGTCTTCCTTTCTTTTGACTAATTAAGTCTCGATTTTCTAAATATTCAACACTCAACTCTTCATTACCGAGGGAGTTTCTAGGGTTGCTTAACAAAGACAAAGCCAATGGCGTGTTTAGAATCTTGTGCCATTTATGCTTCTTCTTCTAAACTGCAATAAATAATTTTTTAGGAGAGATATTTTTCATCATCCTATTTCTCAATCTTTTTTTACTTTATAAGAGATATTTTTCTTCATCCTGAATTTTCTTTTTGCATTCAATTTATGGGGAGATATTTTTCTCTATCCCTATCTATTTTTATTATATTCAGTAAGTCCTACAGAAGCCTAGCATATTCTTTGTTTCACTATTTCTTGCTATTCTTAATCAAGTTCTCTAACCACACCCCCACACTTATTTTAAAGCATCATACATTTTCTTGATTGTGGAGACTTATAGTAAAATAAGTGTAAACATTTTAGCATAAAAAAATTTAGAACTGTTTGCTACTTAATCACTTCTCATTAAGTAATTTGAAATAAAGAAAATCTTCATATGTTTTATCACAATTAAATTAAGCTAAATTAAAATTTCAGAAAAATTTCAGAGATAATGATATTCTATTGACTTAAAATTTGGAAAAAAATAATTAATTAAGATTTATTTAATGAAAGCAAAACAAAAAAAGTACAAAATTAAAGATAAAAGAAAAATAATAAAACAAAACAAAATAAAAAGAAGAAACAAAATAACTACTACAACCTTTTCATTCATCTTTCTCATCTTCTTCATCCTCATCTTCATCTTCTTCGTATTCAAAGTTCTCCAACCGTAGAGTGTTCAGAATGGGATCGCCAACTGGGAGTTGTCGCAGGACATCATCGCCCTATCCACCATGCAAGTTCCAACTTGAGAACATAGTTCCTAGAGCTGCATGGAAGTCGGTTTGGAATTGACGCTGTTGGGACAGTTCGGCTTTGCAGAGCTGCATGTCCACTACCATTGATTTCCTCATTTGTACCTGATAGGCGTGCAATCGTTCCATTCCTTTTTTGTAGTTGTTTTAATGATGAAGCTTTGCAGGAGGAAGAAGAAGCCTTGTTTTCCTCTCCCTTTCTCATTTTGCTCCTCTTACTATCTTGGCAGCAGGCATTTAAGTTGTTGCGAGTAAGAGGAACTTGGGGAGGAACAGCTACATCATCGGACGATACCTTAATCCCTTGGGCAAGGCATATCCCAGATATGAGCGACCTAAAAGCGAGTGAGGCATAGAACCCGGTCAGGGCGTTCCATAACTGCTCAAAAATAATCCTGGAGATGTGGATATCTCTAGGTCACTCAATAGCTTAAATGAGGAGCTCTCTTGACCGTGTCACCTCACTCAAATACCTAGATGTCATTATAATGCTAAAAATAAGAACATGCCATGCACTGCTTGAGTTCCTAAGTATAGCTCATGGAATGTTGGCTAAATTCCCTCTCCAGCTAGCCTCATTAGAGGTGAGGGCACTTGCTATCACCATCGGGTCATATTCAAAATTCAACAAGGCTTGATAAAAACACTCCTCTACTGCCTTCAGCTCATAGAATTGCTCAATCTACTTGAGCCCGAGTGACACGGCCTTCCCTCGTACAAACATTTTATGCCCACTCGCATTGATTGTGTTGGCATAAACTTCTTGCACAATGGAAGGGTATGAGTCAGTCTGCATACTGACCAGTATATGCCATTCCCATTGTTGGACATCTCCATGGAAAACTAGGTAAGGAAGTTTGAATCCCCTCTCTGAGATGAGCTTCTATCGTGATCTGATCTGAACATATCGTTGTTCGGGCTCCACTGAAAAAAAATGTTTTTTGTTGAATGTGCCTCTAGATGTTGAGGCAGCTGCTTCCTTGCTTGCGACAGTTCTTCTTTTTTGAAGCCATTGGAGAGGAAGAGTTTGATAATTTTTGATAGTTACAGTATAATAGCTCTAGGAGAACTAAAGTCTAGGTTGTACTCTCCCCTCTCCACTATTTATAGACCATTACTTATTCACCTATTCTTTTAATTCATCATTCAAACCACATTTATGGCTAGTCAAGATATCATTAAATCATGCCATAAGTGTGAATTGATTCAGCCTTTGAAAAGAAAGAAAAAAAACATCTTTGCAGCAGTCTTTTAGCAGATTTCAGGTCCCTAGGCGTGCTTTAGCGCCTTTGACTGTCTGGAATTCCCAAGCAGTCAATAAAGGCTACAGCTTTGACTATTTTGTTTAGCCAAGTTTTCTATTAATCAAGTGCCAAATTCCACTACAGTGTGTTGTAGCAACGAAATTCGCTGTAGCGTGCAATAGCGGCAATATTGGCTGCAACACATTGAAGCACATGCTAAAGAAGTTTTTTCCCTAAAATTTTGACCATTTTTCCAAAATTCTCAATTAAAGATCAGGTTATTTATTTATTTTTTATTTTTATTTTTAAATTAACTAATCTTAGACTAAAGAAAACAAAAACTATTGGGTTGCCTCCCAAAAAGTGCTTGATTAGTGCGTCAGCCCGACCATTTTGAGATTTGTAAGGGATTGATTTGTTCCAAATTTTTGAAGTGATTGGGTGAGCACTAACATGCGTTGTGCTCAAACTCATTACTTCATCAATTATCTTCTTCCCCACTTTTTCTTCAAAATTGGGTATAGAAGTTCCCTTCTTCTTTCTCTTACCCCTTCTTATTTTCTTTTTATGAGCTATTTTATCTTTAGCAATTCCTCCATATGAGGTGCTTTGGCCACTTTCAGATTTTTGATCAGTTAATTTTAGGTTTTTTAGATCTATATTAATTGGTTTAGATTCTCCCCTAAATTTTCTCCTCCATTCAACTTCCATATTTTTCTTTTTATACAAAGTGGGTTTCAGGTCAATCTCCTCAATTTTTTTGTGTATTTTAATACTCATCACCCCTCTTACAACATCAATAATTGCCCTTGTGGTGGCAAGGAAAGGTCATCCAAATATAATAGTGGAATTTTCATTCCATCTATGCTATTTGCAAATGATAAAATCAGTGGGGATCATAAAACTTCCCAAGCCAACAGCCACATTTTTTACAACTCCTAATGGAGTTAATGTGTCCAGATTTGTGAATTCAAAAATTGTCGGAGTGCTCTCCATTCCTCCTATTCTCAAGTGTTCATAAATGTGATAAGGTATAACATTGACCAAAGCTTAAAGATCACACAAGGGATTAAAAAGAACTTTGCCCTGTAATACGTGATGAATCCATAAATTATATCTAAATAAAAGGGAAAATTCATCTATTTAAGATCTTTATGCTTCCTAAAATTAATTTTTTCTATCTTTTTCAGAGAAATGGAATCCAAAGGAGTTCTAAGGTATTTCTACAGGTTTTTAAAAATTTACTAAAGGAAAACCGCTGCAGCGCGCTGCAGCACGCCGCCGCAGGTTGTAGCGGAAATATCTAAACTTTATGAAAATTAACTGAACAGTGTTTTTTGCGGAATTCACCGCTACAGCGTGCGGTCGCGCGCTGCAGCGGTTTATAGCGGAAATGCTTGACTTTATAAATCAGGCCGCCAAACTAATTGACAGTGTTTTTTGCGGAATTCACCGCTACAGCCCGCGGTCGGGCGCTGTAGCGGTTTATTGCGGAAATACTTGACTATATTAATCGGGCCGCCCAACTAATTGAACAATGTTTCTCGAGGAATTCACCGCTACAGCGCGCGGTCGCGTGCTGCAGCGGTGTGCCGCGAAAATATTTCTAACTCTATAAAAGCAGGAAAAAGAACTGATTGAATAGTGTTTGCAAAATTGACCGCTACAGCACGCGGTGGCGCGCTGCAACGGTCTACAGCAGGGGACTTGGCTAATATGCAAGGGACCAGGGTATGCTAAAGCACGCCGTAGCGCGTTGCAGCGGCCCGTCGAATTTTTTTCTCAGACACTGCATTTAATGCGGCTGGAGACATGACCTCTATCCTGAATTTTGTCTCCAGCCACCATTTCCTGCAGCAGCCCTTTTTTGTTAAAAAGGGAAGCTTTCAGGTAATATTTTGGGTAAAGAAATGAGATTATTGTCACCTCACCATTAATGGAAAAATATCACAATAATGAATTCAGAATTCTTTATGGAAAATTTGGTTGCAAATGAAGAGGAGAATTCAGCCTCCCCCTCCTATAAATACCCCTCCTCTTGACTAGAGAATGGTTCACAATTTTAGCAAAAATCCACTAAGTAAGGAGGAGAGCTAAAGGAAGAGAGAACTCCCCAAGGGTGGCAAGGCAAGCTTTTGCAAAGGGAGAAGAGGAAGAAAGCAACACTAATGACCTAAGGAGAGAATAGTTAGAAGGAGAAGAAGAATTTCGGAGATCTTCTACGGAATGTTCCTAGTATCTTCTAAACTTAATCTTGTATTTTCTCTTTAGTTGACCATGAAAGGGTCTTTATCCATGTATGTGTCTTTCTTATTTTCTTGTGTAATGAGTAGCTAAACTCCCCTTGGGGAGGGTTGGCATGAAGTCCCATTTTGCATGATGTAATATTGATGTATGAATGTTTTCCTTCAAAGATAATGTATTTGTGATTTTCATGCCTTACTAAGAAATTTTCATCTAATTAGTCTTGATGTGTTTATAAGAAAAGAACTAAAAAATCCAAGATCTAATTATCTTATGTCCTTAGCTTCACCTTAGGTTGGATGCTAGATTTTGAGTGTATGAAAGCTTAGAACCATGTGAGAAGGTTCTTGAGCTCAATGCACCTCAATCTTAGCTCAACCAATGAGTTGAAGCAAGTGATCCTAAGGCCCACTAAATGAACTCCTTAGCTCAACATAATTGAGATTGAGTAATGAAGTGTTGAGTGCTCATCACTAAGTGACATAGTCATTGAGCCCAATATGTGATTCCCTCATCTCAACAATGTGAGATGCGAGTGTTGCTCATAGTGAAAATCAATGCTTGTGAGATCCTACTATTTAAGAAAATTTAAACTCTCCTTGAATAAAGAGAAAATGAATTAACTTTAAATCTAAAGAATCTTACAAGAATATTTGTGCTAAAGTAAAACCGAATGTGAGTTCATTTTGTGCACGAGATTTGAACTTGTAAGCCTTTGAGCTAGACTAAAGGACAATAATATGCACTTGATTTCAATTAAATTAAATGATAAAGCTTGAAAAACAAATCTATATGAGTATTATATCATTGCATGTGGGATGGTCCCAACTCTCCTCTTTCTTTAATCTTGCTATTTTACTTAGTGAATATTTGTGCTAATTTTAGACCAACCAACCAATACGTACTATAGCTTAAACATTAGTGAGAATAGATACACTTTAGTGCCAAACCAACCAATTCTCTGTGATTCAATAAATTCCCGGAAAGTCACACTTTCCACTTATTACTTCAGACCTTGTACACTTGCGTGCAAGCGCAGACGTGTATTTACAGTCTGTCAAGTTTTTGGCGCCGTTGCCGGGAAATTTTTTTTTTTGTTTTGAACTAAGGAGAATCTATAAGTAGCTAGCGATTTAAGCATTTGATTTTTTTTTAGTTTTACATTTTCTTTTGTAATTATCAAGCTAACATTTTATATTTCTTTTTTGTTTATTTTCATTTCTGAAAAAAAAAATTTGTTTGATCTTTATTGCTAAATCGTTCTTGATAAGCCTTATTGAAACTTGTATGAGTAAAGAGTCTGTACTGAATATCTATTTGATCCTGAAATAGAATAAATATACTTACAAGCTAGGCGAGAACGAAATTTATCAAACCAACAAGTTGTGATGGACACTTTTAATGAAAACTTAGAAGAGCCTAGGGTAAAGCACTTAGAGATTATGCACTGTCCACTATTAGGGGCATTCCCCATGCGATTGTAAGGCCAAATATAGAAGCCCATAATTTTAAAATCAAACCCTCTACGCTGAGTATGGTACAAAATAATCAGTTTGGAGGATTAGCCACTGAAGATCCAAATTCACATATTTCAATCTTCCTTGAAATATGTGATACCTTCAAGTTTAACGGCATCTCCGAAGACGCAGTTAAATTGAGGCTATTTCCTTTCTTACTGAGAGATAGAGCCAAGAGTTGGCTCAGCTTTTTACCGAGTGATTCTATCCGTACTTGGGATGATTTGGCTAAGAAACTCTTGGCCAAATACTTCCCTCCAGTTAAAACTGCACGGTTGAGAATTGAGATCACCAACTTTACTCAGATGGAAGGTGAGACTCTCTATGACAGGTGGGAATGCTTTAGTACCTCAAACATTGCCCGCATCATGGGTTCCCTCTCTGGATGCAAGTGTAACCCTTTTACAATAGTTTGAATGCTCCAACGAGGACACTCATTGATGCGCCGCCAGGGGATCTATTAGTGGAAAAACCCAAGAGGAAGCCTATGACCCCTTGGAAGAAATGGCAAACAACGCTTACCAATGGCCTTCTGAAAGGCTTAAAAAAGAATCCATTAAAGTGAATGAGTCAAATCAAATAACAGCTTTGCAACAATAAATTCATGCCTTGAATGAAAAGATAGAAAGGATGAATATACACGTGGTTTCTGAGGTACAATGTGAATTGTGCGGAGGGAGACATAATAGTGAGAGCTGTAACTTGAATAACCCTTTTGTATAAAACAACACTGAACAAGTCAACTACTTAAGAAACAACAACCAAACAAATAACCCCTACTCTAACATATACAATCCAGGGTGGAAGAACCATCTAAAATTCTCATGGAGTAATAACAACAATAATACAAATCAATATGGGGGGAATTCATCCAACCAATAAGGCATGAATTATAGTAACAATATCCACAACTACCAGCACAATCTAAAAGGGGCATTCAACGCATTTAAGGCCGAAACAACCCAATTTATGCGCCGCACTGAGGCAACTATCACATGCACGAGACTTCTATCTAGGGAATAGAAGCCTCCCTTAGAAATATTGAAACTCAATTGGGGTAAATCTCCAAGCAACTGACCTCTCGGCAGCATGGGGCTTTACCTAATTCTACTGAAATAAATCCAAGGGAATTAGTGAGTGTGATCTATTCTGAAGTTGTATCAGGAAGAATGAATGATGAAAAAGAGAGAGCAACAAATTTTGGATTAGAGGTAGAGGAAATAATAAAAGGGAATGATAATGAAAAGCTAACCGCACCCAAATGTGATGATCCAGGGAGGTTATGCATTCCATGCATAATAAGAAATGAAGTGTTTGTAAATCCCTTGTGTGATCTAGGCACCTCAGTTAATGTTATGCCCTACCACATATATAAGAAATTAAAGGTAGGAGGGATGGAATACACCTCATTGATTCTAGAGTTTGTTAATCTTGAGTCCCTTACTCCTCTGGGAATGATCAAAAATGTTGCTGTGGAACTAAGAAATTTCATTGTACCAACTAATTTTGTGGTGTGCGAATGGGACAGATGGAATAAAAATTCAACAATTATTTTTGGGAGACCCTTTCTGATGAGTGTTAAGGTTGTTATAGATGTAAGTCGCTGTATAATGAGCGTCAGTATTAAGGGAAAAATAGAAGTGATTGATTTAAAACCCACTCTCTTTAAAAAGAAAAAAATGGAGGAAGAAATCAGGAAAAGAATTAGAGAAGAGAGATTATGGGTAGATAATATTTTAGGAGACCTAATGATAGAAGAAAAAAATTATGATGGCTATTCTACTCCTTCCTCTGAAAAGGAGAGCAAGGAAGGAGTGAAGAAGAGAAAAATGCGACGGGAAAAAAGAAAGAAAAAGACTCCCACAAATCATGAAATCGAAAAGAAGGATCCTTTAGTTGAGGTTGAAGATGAACAAGGTTTGAGCCACCAAGATGGGTGTGCTCACTAGGACATCCTTAGCCTATGGAAAATGAAATCACCGAATCCAACTTATTAATCTTAAGAGAGTCTAGCTTAAGACGTTAAACGGAGCGCTTATTGGGAGGCAACCTAAAAAAAAAATAATAATAATAATTTTTGCGCTACAGCGCAATGTAGCAAAAAATCCGTGATAGCGCGCTGCAGCGGGTAATTCATGCATAAACAGCATCGCGACAGCGCGCGGAACAATTTTCCGCCGGGGCGCACCCAAACCCGCAATCGCACGCTATAGCGCGCTACAGTGCGCTGCAGCGGTTTGCCGTGGTTTGCCCAAATTTTCTGCCTTGGGAATATACAGTCAACAAGTCATGACCCTTGGGTTCCCAAGGCAGTCAAAAGTTTCTGAAAAAGATGCCCCCCCCCCCCCCTTCACATGGATCACCACATTAATGGCATGAGGAAGGCCATTTGACCATCTTCTCTTGCCTTGAATATTTGGGCTATAAATAAGGAGGGAATAGGCGGGGGGGTTATCCTTGCACCTTCTCTTTATCTTCTTAGAGCTCTTGATTATCCTAAAACTCTCATCCAAAGCAATGTATTCCGGGAAGAAAGCAATTGCTAGGAAGGATGTTGAAGCTTTCTCATCCGAAGGAACTTTCAACAAGAAGAGGTTATCCTCGGTGGAGGCCGAGCACCGTTACACCTCCATCAGTTCCCAACAGAAGTTGATCCTGGAGAGAAGCTTCAGCGTTGCCTACCCCGTCCCTCATGAACAGGTCACTCCTAGAGGATGGAAAGAGTTTGTGACCAAGAGAGCTCTCACATACACGGTGATTGTCCAGGAAGTGTATGCCAATGCAATTGACGCATACGGGCAGCAGATCTTCTGTCGATGAAAGGGTGTACCCTAGGAATTACTCAAATAGAGCAATTCTATGGGTTGGAGGAGGTAAGCTCTTATTCGTACTCTGATCTCTTAGACTCTCGTTTTGACCCCCGCGCTCTTATTGCGGAAATTGTCAATGCTGACACCGAGTGGGAAGGGGGACTTGCCAACATTACTCGCTCCAAGTTAACGTAGACGAGTAGTGCATGGCTAATCTTCATTTCTAGCTATGTCATGCCCACGAGTCACTTAACTGAAGTGACCCGTGCTCGAGCACTCCTTTTGTGCTCGTTGGTTAAGGCGGGCAAAATTCCATTTCAAGCATAATCTTTGAGCAGCTTTGGAAAGCTCTCAAAGGTTCATGCACGGCATTGGCCTTCGGGTCTTTAATTTCTGGGTTATGCGAAGCCCAAGGGGTAAAAATTCTCTCCTCCGACGCCATTGTTTCCCCCAGCATTGCCCTGCACCCCTCGAACCTTAACGTCCGGGCAAGTGAACGTAAAATGCCCAAGAAAAGAAGGGGCCCAAAGGGGGAAGCGTCTGCACCTTCTAACTCGCATTTCACAAACCAACTTTTGATGCGCCTCCACAATCAAAATGCGAAGCTTAGTAAGGCTATAGCTACCGATATAGGGTTTTTCAAATAGGAATACGTCTAACATCACCAGTTCCAATCTGAATTTCATGAAGCCCTCGAGATATTGTTTAATGATAGGAATTTACACGGCGGACCGAACGCCTCCATGTTGCCAAGGCCTCCCAGCGGTGCACCCATACCGGAGACGCGCTACCCTACCGAGACGGCGTATGTGTCGGAGGAAGACGATGATGGAGACGAGGATAATTAATTAGGTTATATTTGTTCTTTTTCAATTTTTCTTTTTATCCTTATTTTATTTGTGTTCATTTTGAGATTCAATTTATGAATTTTCATATTCCCACATTTATGAGTTGTTCTTAATTAACATATTTTTTTTGAATTTTTTAAAAGTAATGAAAATCACAAAAATGTAAAAATTCAAAGATAATATAAGTAAAAGAATGGTTAGCAAAAATGATTAAATGAATTATAAGCAATAAAATATTGATATTGAGGAATGAATGGAGGAAAATCAAAATCTCTGAAAGTTTTAAATAAGTGCTTGAGCTAAGTGTGGGGGAAAGCTCAGGACTTAAAACTAAAAAACTATGGTATGGAGTCTAAATGGAGTGTGCTAGGCTCCCGTAGGACTTTATGATCACAAAGATGTTAGGGATGAAGAAAAATATCTCTCTCTAAAAATGTTGAAAAGAATAAAATATTAATAAAAAAAAAGGGATAATGAAAAATAACTCTCCCAAATGAGCAAATGAGAAAGAATGAAGAAAAATATCTCTCCTTTAATCTTTTCATCTTTGTGATTTATAAGAAGGAGCACATATGGCACAATTCTAAGAGCCTCTAAACCATATATTTAGTCTAAAGGTCCAAATATATGAACCCATCACCTATTATCAAGCATTAAAAATTCAAACATTTGGAGATTTAGTGACTCAACCACCTTAGTGACTTAATTGAAAATATTATTATTGCTACATTATTCATTTTATTTCTGCCATTGCACACATTTTTTACTTGTACCTATTTTATATTACATTATTATGACTTTCATCCCTCCAAAAATAGAAAAAGTTTATCATTTTGAGCTTACTCGAGGACGAGCAAGAATTTAAGTGTGGGGAGGGTGTGATGAATCCATAAATTATATCTAAATAAAGGGGAAAATTCATCTATTTAAGATCTTTATGTTGCTTCTAAAATTAATTTTTTTTATCTTTTTCAAGGAAATAGAATCCAAAGGAGTTCTAAAGCATTTCTGCAGGTTTTTAAGAATTTACTAAACGAAAATCACTACAGCGTGCTGCAACGCGCAACCGCGCGCCACCGCGGGTTGCAGTAGAAATATCTAAACTTTGTGAAAATTAATTGAACAGTATTTTTTGCGGAATTCACCGCTACAGCGTGCGGTCGCGCGCTGCAGCGGTTTATAATGGAAATGCTTGACTTTAAAAATCGGGTTGCCCAACTAATTGAACAGTGTTTTCGCAGAATTCACCGCTACAGCGCGCGGTCGCGCGTTACAGTGGTTTATAGTGGAAATACTTGACTATATAAATCAGGCTGCCAAACTAATTGAACAGTGTTTTTTGCGAAATTCACCGCTACAGAGCGCGGAGCGCGTGCTGCAGCAGTCTGCAACAGAAATACTTGACTTTATAATTTGGGCAGCCAAATTAATTTAACAGTGTTTCTCAAGGAATTCATCGCTACAGCGCGCGGTCGCGTGCTGCAGCAATCTACCGCGAAAATATTTCTAACTCTATAAAAGCACGAAAAAAAACTAATTGAATAGTGTTTGCGGAATCGACCGCTACAGCGCGCGACCAGGTCTATATCGGGGGACTTGGCTAACATGCTAGGGACCAGGGTATGCTAAAGCATGTCGCAGTGTGCTGCAGCGGCTCGCCGAATTTTTTCTCAGACACTGCATTAATGTGGCTGGAGATATGACCTCTATCTTGAATTTTGTCTCTAGCCACCATTTCCTGCAACAGCCATTTTTATTAAAAAGGGAAGCTTTGAGGTGGTGTTTTGGGTAAAGAAATGAGATTATTGTCACCTCACCATTAATGGAGAAATAATGCAATGTTGAATTCTGAATTCTTTATGGAAAATTTGGTAGCAAATGAAGAGGAGAATTTAGCCTCCCCCCTCCTGTAAATACCCCTCTTCTTGACTAGAGGAGGGTTCATAATTTTAGCAAAAATCCACTAAGTAAGGAGGAGAGCCAAAGGAAGAGAGAATTTGTAATAGCCCCAATAATTGGATAGAAGATTAATCCAGATATTGGAGTGTTATCTTAGCACCCAACACTTAGTTAGAAGAAAAATATTCAAGTGTTGATGCTAAGTGGCCAAATCACTTTTTGAACATTTGTTAAGTTAAATAAATGGAAATGAAGATACATATAAATGCAATATTGCAAATATCTACAAAGCTAGAAGTTAGATAAATCCGCTCATTCATCCCAAGCAGTTTATAGAAGATACAACACAGATAAATATAAGTAAAAGTAACTTAAACAATTTATAATCTAATTATTATAAACCTTTTTAAAGTAAGAGAAAAATGCAATATGTAAATCACTCTCTCTCTCTCACTAAACAAGTACCTGTTAAAATTAAGCGAAAGCAGATTTCTTTATAAGTCCTTCAAGTACTTGGACCTGCATCACCTGAATAAAAGGGCTCTTGATCTATCATATTTTGGTATTTAAATATGATAAGGCAAAGCCAAGAAAAAGAAAAAGTGTAGTTAGACTAAACAGTCTAAACATATTTTAAAATTGGCTATGTTTTTAGATTAACAAGATATCACAATTATGATTTACTCTTTAATTGGAGTTAATTAAACTCCATATTAACTTAAATATATCAGACCTTAAGTCAATTCTAATTAAAAGTAGAATGAATGTAAGTTCATTCCCATATAATTTTGAATTTAGAAAGATAAAAGAAATACTTATCCAAATCTTAAAAAGGAAAGAAACTAAAGTTTAAAAGTGAACCATTTGAAATGCATGTATCGATTTGAATACTAAAATATTCTAAGTCTTTAAATTCTTGAAAATTTCGGCAAAGTCTCCTTTGTTTTTGTTCAAATTTTCAATTTTCACAATCAATCTCCAGTTCTAAATTAGAGTTCAATCCCTTTTATAGGATTGCTCATTTCCAGTTCTACAATATAGTTTAATTCCAGTTCTAAAATAGAGTTCAACCCTTTCTACATGATTACTCATTTCCAATTCTACAATAAATTTCAAATATATATAAAACTAAACTAAGGAGTTTGTACATCCTATATAGAACATCTAATAAAGAGAGATGCAAGAATGAAATCAATAATTTATAAGAGCAGCGATATGTGACTTTTTGCACATAGCGTTTAATTTAGCATGCCTGTATTAATTCTATTTCTCAACCTGCAAAGAAAGCAAAATTTAGCATTTTATTTTTACCTGCAAAGAAAAAAATATTTAGCTTTTCTATATAAAAGGAACAAGAATTATTTAAATTTAAAGGCAGCATTTGATTACATATAAGTTCAAGGATAGCATTTTTATCTAATAATATGTGAATCTCCTACTATATGTGAATCTTATAATAGGATGATAACATTTAAATTATATAATTATTTGACAGCATCTAATTAATCTTAACTGAATGACAACAGTGATTCTCATTTAATCTTTTAGAAGCATTTGGAATCTTAATATGAATGGTGTCAGCATGTGGTACTATTAAGAGAAACAACAATATGTATCCTCATATGACATTCATATTTGACTTTTAAAAATAATTGGCAACTTTTATCCTTATTATCATTAAATCCATATTGGTTCAACATATATCATGCAGTTTAACTAAATATATTTGATTTATATTGAAATAAATGACAGTATTACAACCAGTAGCAACATTAATTCACTTAAGATCTTTTAAAACTAAAGATAGCAGCATTCGACTCATGATATCATTTGATTTATATTTGAAAATAAATGGCAATACGTATTTCTTATTTTATTTGATAATGGCAGCATTCATGTTCTATCTCATAAAGTACATGTAGCTTTCAATTATTTTAAATAAATGGCAGTACTTTGATTTTATAAAATTTATAGCAGTATTAAATGGTAATATTTGATTCTTATAAAACAAATGACAGCCCGTAAATTGAAATCTGCAATATATAATTCTATTAACATATAATTTCTAGGTGATCGTATCGGTTCCATCTTTAGAAATAACAACACTTGTTATTCCTTCAAATTATATAGCGGCAGTTGGCATTAATTGAGATATAACAACATATGTTCTTATGGCAACTTTTGGCTCTTATATGATAATTGGCAACATCCAATCTACTAATATATACTAACAACACATAATCCTAATGCAATAATGACAGCTTGTGAATTTCATAATACAAATGATAGTATTTAAATCCTAAAGATAATTGGTAGCATATGATCACAATATAATATGTAACAGCTTTTAATCACATTTGAACTAAATGGACGTAATTTAACCCATTCAATTTGGGAAGAAAGGCAAGATGTGATGGCATCATCTTATATTATCACATCTAAAGTGAAGGCAACATGTATTTGATCTCATATTAGAAGATGGCAGCATATGACATTTAATAAGAGAAATGATGTTATATGTTCTAGCATATGGTTGATGACATCTTGTAATCTTACTCTTAATAGATGGCAGTATTTAATCTCTTTTGCAATTAATGGCACATATAATCTTACACATGATAAATGATGGCATTTGGATCTCCTAATATACATAGTAGCATATGAATTTCATAACATAAATGGCAGCATTTGGAGTTCCTAAAATACATGGCAACATTTGTATCTTACAAAGTAAATGACAGCATTAATGATCATATAATCTATTAACAAGATATGAGTCTATAAGGAATGGACAGCATGTGATCTTAATTAAGGAAATGATAGCAATTAATTTCGTCAACTTGACTAAAAGCATTTGATTCATACATATATACATGGCAGCATAAGATTCTAATAAAAGAATGACAACATGTAATCACATTTGAAGTAAATGGCAGCCTTTAAATTTACTAAAGAAAATTCACGGCATTTGATCATAATAAAATAAGTGACAGCTTTGCTTCTCATATAATCCTTTGGCAACATGTGATTCTAATGAAAGAAATAGCCATATTGATTCTCATATAATAAGACAGCAATTGATTATGTTGAAGAAATGACAGCACTTATAAAAAGGGGCAGCAATATTCTACAACACATATAAAGTATATTATTACTCATTTTCAGCAATTAATATCAGTATCTATGACTGAAACATATCACCAGTGTCCAACAATAGTACAAAGGCCAAAATAGAAAGTAACTAGTTACATGTTTCCTTAATAAAATCCATAAGTATATTCATTGAGACATAACTCATTGTATTATAATCATAAATAAAACCTATGAGGAATGCTGAAAAACAATTCCTAAGAGTAACAATAGTCTCAACGTTTATAGCAATCAAAATCAAAGTACAGTAAAAACCAATATCCCTCAATAAACATGGTTTTATAAGTTCAGCAATAGTTAACCAAACAACAACACTATCCCTTTCTCTCTAAACATAAGTATCTATAATTTAAATAAGCAAGAATATCATATAATTCTCTAGCAATTATAGATCCATAAATTCTAGTGTTGCTCATCTGAGAGAGACATTGAAGAAATATGTAAAGGTAAGTATCTACAAACATCAGAGGACTTCAAATGCTGGTTATCAGTACATACAAAAATGGCATCTCCAAATAAACTAATGAAAATGTCAGTTAACTCTCAAGAACATAATGTCCATATACATATGAAGCAAATTCAAGATACCAGCCATTATAGTCTAAAAGAATTTGTAAAGAGATGTTTAAATCTCAATTACTTTTAAATCTAGTGTTGCTATTAAGACGAATACAGAAAAATAATCAAATTCAAAGATTAATTGCATAAGGGAAATAAGATAGGAGATTTAGATATGACTACGATATTTCAAATTAATCAAGACAAAGCATTAAGCAATCCTTTCTATTCTCGTGGATTCAAGAAGTAGGATCAATTTATTTGTCTTAACACAGGTGGAATGAAATGGAAGGAATGAAGTACATTGATTCCTTCATTTTTTTTTTTAACTTTTAGTCTATTGAAATATTAATTGACTTAATGAACATTTTGATGAGTTTAAACCATTATAAAGATAACATATATTTTCTAAGCTGTGATAATATACTCAAAGTATCCTTACAACAGTACCAGTACTTTCTTAGTAATTGCGAAGATGAAAATTTACAAGAGTTAGACTTTGAGTTATCATATAGTTAAAAGAAATCATGTAGAACAATTTGAACTACATTTTTCATTATAGAATAGGCAATGGAATTACTGCAGCAAGTTGCCTTAACACACGTATAGCTCTAAGAATAAAAATAAAGATCAGCAAACATGCATATTACTTATGGAATTATAAGCTGGAAGTATGGAATCTTCAAAATAATCATGAATATGAGCACATAAGTGAAAGGGGTTTCAACCTAGATTGATTTAAGTGATACCAAACATTCATACTCTAAATTGAAATTTCGAGCATGCCACTAAGGGAAGGCAAAATGAAGAGGTACCTTGCTTCCAGAGGTCGCACCAAATAAAGCTAGGGTTTGCGAATGAAGATGGAGTAGCCGCTGCTCGAGTGCTCCTTTAAGCATCCAGAGTCTCGGCTAGAAGAGGTGCTCGACTTGAAAGGTTCGGCCAGATGAAGACTCGGCGAAAGAAGGCTCTCGGCGAGAGGAAGGCTCGGCGAGAGGAGAGGATCGGCGACCTTGGGTTGCGCAGAACAAAGAAGAATCGAGAAAAAGAGTTCGGCTTGCGTGCTAGAGAGAAATAGAGGGATATTTCGGCTGAGGAGGAAATTAGATAAGGATGAATTAGGTTTTGAAGAGATTTATAAGTAAATCTAAAAACTTATATCAGTCGTTGGATCAAAATAAATGGCTGGAAATTTTGAGCCAAGATTTGAAGTCATTTGAGCTCTAAAAATTACAAACTTAGTATCAAAATGACCGTCTCAACGAGACGAATGCCCGCGTCTAAAAATTATTGAATTTGGACAAGTACTTTATTTTATATTGATTTTTAAGTGAAACACTTAGAAAATTAATTATGATAAATAGGAAACTCAAAAATTAATGAAACTTGAAACATAGCATCCTCATATGATGCTTGACTTAGATATATAAAAATTTCCAAAATCTGATTTATATTTTTCATATTATTAGCTTTTGAAGTTTAAACTTCATAAATTTATTCAGGACAATCCGGGATCTCAAACACGCTCAAATTTTGCTGTAGGATCCCTTCAATAGACATTATAAGTGGATATTTTTATTACATTTTTTTTATTTGACATAAATTAGAATCCTAGTTTAACGAAAATTTTTGAGCGATTGAAATTCAGCAGAAAATCCGAGAAAATTAGCGATTTCCAAAAATTCCCAGAATAACATTCTTAGCTAATTTGGAGCTACTGAGTCCAATGGCAGACTCTGTTTTTAATTCTGATGTTTAAATAATTTAGGTATCTTCAGAATTATTTGAAAACTAGGAAATGCTGGAAATCGACATACTATCTCCAATTCACACGAAATTTGAGGTGGAGACTTTTAACTTATTATAAGAGTGATGAAAGAGATTTAGAGTCAATTAGAGTACTAATTGACAGGTAACAACCTCCGGGTTGTTACAGAACTTCCCAAGGGTGGCAAGGCAAGCTTTTGCAAAGGGAGAAGAGGAAGAAGGCAGCACTAGCCACCTAAGGGAGGATAATTAGAAGGAGAAGAAGAATTTCGAAGAAGTTCTACAGAGCATTCCTAGTATCTTCTAAACTCAATCTTGTATTTTCCCTTTAGTTGACTATGAAAGAGTCTTTATCCATGTATGCGTCTTCTTTATTTTCTTGTGTAATGAGTAGCTAAACTCCCCTTGGGGAGGGTTGGGATGAAGTCCCATTTTGCATGATGTAATAATGATGTATGAATATTTTCTCTCAAGCATAATGTATTTGTGATTTTCATGCCTTACTAAGAAATTTTCATCTAATTAGTCTTGACGTGTTTATGAGAAAAAAACTAAAAAATCCAAGATCTAATTATCTTGTGCTCCTTAGCTCACCTTAGGTTGGATGCTAGATTTTGAGTGCATGAAAGCTTAGAACAATGTGAGAAGGTTCTTGAGCTTAATGCACCTTAATCTAAGATCAACCAATGAGTTGATGCAAGTGATACTAAGGCCCACTAAATGAACTCCTTAGCTCAACATAATTGAGATTGAGTAATGAAGTGTTGAGTGCTCATCACTAAGTGACATAGTCATTGAGCCCAATATGTGATTCCCTCATCTCAACTATGTGAGATGCGAGTGATGCTCGTAGTGGAAATCAATGCTTGTGAGATCCTAATATTTAAGAAAATTTAAACTCTCCTTGAATAAAGAGAAAATGAATTAACTTTAAATCTCAAAAATCTTATAAGAATATTTGTGCTAAAGTAAAACTGAATGTGAGTTCATTTTGTGCACGAGATTTGAACTTGTAAGCCTTTGAGCTAGACTAAAGGACAACAATGTGCACTTAATTTCAATTAAATTAAATGATAAAGCTTGAGAAACAAATCTACATGATTATTATTTCATTGCATGTGGGATGGTCCCAACTCTCCTCTTTCTTTAATCTTGCTATTTTACTTAGTGAATATTTGTGCTAATTTTAGACCAACCAACAAATACGTACTATAGCTTAAACATTAGTGAGAATAGATATACTTTAGTGCCAAATCAACGAATTCTCTGTGGTTCGATAAATTCCCAGAAAGTCACACTTTCCACTTATTACTTCAGACCACGTACACTTGCGTGCAAGCACAGACATGTATTTACAGTATGTCATTATGCAAGGAATATTTAATTTACCCAGATCTTCGCATTTTATTGTTATCAACTTTTTTCTTTCAAATCCACTAGTGCCTATTCTAGCTCCCTGCTGACGTGTGGACAACTGTTGGGAGATTTTTCCTAGTTGCACATCAATGTTTCGAAGGATGCCTCAATCCCTTGGATTGAGGCATCGTGGCAGGTTATTGTCATTTTAGTTCTCCTCATGAACCGAGTGGTTTCTGCCTTGAAGGTATTGAAAGCTCCTTCAAGGTTTGTGTTTTGGGATTGTTAATTGTTTTCATAATTATACCCTTGCTTATTTACAGAATTGTTCCCATTGAAATTTCCATTATTATTATTATTACTCCAAGAAAAATTTGGTTGATTTCTCCATCCATGATTGTAGGTGTTGAAGTAAGGATTGTTCGGCATGTTATTTTGATTGGCATTATTGTTTCTCAAGAAATTCACTTGTTGCGTATTAGATGGTGCAAAGGGGTTGTTTAAGTTGCAATTATTTCTAATGTGTTTACCCCCACAAAAATCATAATAAATCTCTTGCAAGTTATTAATGTTCATGTTGCCAATTTTCTGGTTAAGGGTATTTATTTAATTTTGGAGGGCAAGGATTTGATTTGCCTTATCAATGTGGTTAACTTCTTTTTTATTAAATTCAGCTTTTAGTAGGCCATTGATATGCATTTTTAGCCATCTCTTTTAGCAAATTATAGCCCTTATCTTGGGTTTTGCTGCACAGGAATCCTCCAGCCGCCGCATCAATGAGTGTCCGGGTGGGTACGTTCAACTCATTGTAAAATATCTGAACTTGCATCCACTGTGGAAACCCATGATGAGGACTACATCCAAGGGACTCCTTAAATCGTTTCTAGCTATCATACAACATTTCCCCCTCACATTGGCAAAAATTAATTGTTTCAATCCTTAACCTGGCAGTCTTTGCAGGTGAGAAATATTTAGCTAGGAACTTCCTAGCTAAATTGATCCATGTGTGGATAGAATTGTTGGTCAAGGAATTGAGCTAACTCTTAGCTTTGTTTCTCAATGAATAAGGGAATAGCCTAAGTCTTATGGCATCATCAGTGATGCCATTATATCTAAGGGTACCACATATTTCCAAGAAATTAGAAATATGTGAGTTTGGATTTTCTGTGGCTAAACCCCAAACTAATTGTTTTGCACCATACTAAGGATTGATGGCTTAATTTTAAAGTTATTAGCAGCTATATTTGGCCTCACAATTGCATGAGGGATTCCCCTCATAGTGGGAAAAGCATATTCTCTCAAAGCTCTCCCTCTTTTCACTCTTATTTCCCCAACCAGATTAACATCTATGTTTTCCATTTCAATTGGATTTTTGTTTGGCAAATTTGTGTTCTCTTCTAGCTCAAAGACATGTGCATTCAATTTCAGGATCAAATAAAATGTTCAAGCTTTATCTCCTACTCATACAATTCAAATATTCAGCTAGAAAGAACAATTACAACAAGCACTTTTAGTAATTCAGAAAAGTAAAATATAAAAACAAACAAAATTAACAAAACTACAGCTACAATTAATAACAAATATAATTACAAAAAGACAAAAGAGTATATGCATAATAAAGATAACTCTAACTCGCTATTGACTCACAGATTATCCTTAATACAAAATAGTTCATCATTCCCCAGCAACGGTGCAAAAAACTTGACAAACCGTAAATACACGTCTATGCTAGCACGCAAGTGTACACGGTCCGAAGTAATAATGGAAGGTAAGTTCTAAGATTTATCATCCACAGGGAACAGAGTATTTTCTTACTAAAGTATATTTACTATTAATAATATTTAAGCTAATGATATTTTGTTGTTTTTGTTGGCTCCAAATTAATAATGCAAAGATCTTAATTTAAAAATACAATTTGAGAAGAAGGGAGTGTTGGGTTTTATCATGTAATTTGTTACGAGATTAGTGTAAGTACTCTTATTCATCAACTTTAAATAATACTTCTTCACATACAAATTATAATCAAGTGATAATAGCATTCCTTAGATTGGTCCTCTAATTCCAACTATTTCACGCCTAGTGCATGAGATAAACTCAAGAAGGTTCAATCTCAGCTCATAGACCCTTCTGTGATCAATATGAGTCAAATCTAATTTCTTACGTTTAAGTTACCAAATTCATAATTTTAATTTCAGTGATCACACAAACTTGATTCCACTCGATTAGCATCACAGTGCTTCCCTCGCAGTTTAGCTAAGGAAGTGAATTATTGGGCTAAGTGGATTATGTCACATTCAACCACATGCACACAATTCTTCCTCTTCCTCCTTTAACGTATGATGAGCTATGGAGCATAATTTGTGACTCTTGGATTTAACTTCAAAAAGCTAGGTGCTATAGTGCCCCACAATTGATTCAATTCTAAAGCTAGGCGTCACAGCGCACTCCAGCGCGCAGCAGGGCGCCGCAGCGACCGCCGTATTTTTCAGCCATAATCAACAATAAATGCAGCATAGGAAAAGACACAAAACTTAATTCTCTTGCCTTCCCCAGCTATTCAATTCTTTATTCCTTGCATTTTCAAGATAGTTAACTGTACCAATTTCTAAAAAAGCATTTATGCCAAGGATTTAATGAGTTAAATAGTTTTTGATTCCAAAGGGCTATGGGCTATTCTTTATAAGCCTACATGCAAGGCTAAGAGAGGGTTCCCCTCTTTGACATTCCAAGATATAATTTCTGAGGCTGCTGTAAGAAGGAAAGGAGAACCCTACCCAAGGAAGGAGAAGACAACCATTCAAGGAGAGAAAGGAAAGACAACTCAAGGAGCTAGAACAGAAGAAGTTGGAGAGCAAGGAGAGATTCGGAGAATGCTAAGGGTCGTTCCTAGTATTTCTCTAAAAACTCTTCTTTGATTTTCTTTCAGTAAAACCATCATAAGTTCACTTCCTTGTATTTTAATTTCTACATCTCTTTGGTAATGGAAAGCTAAACCCTCCTTAGGGAGGGTTGGGCAAAAATCATATTATGAGTTAAAGGACAAAATAATGTTTGTATAAATCTTCTTCCATAAATAAGCTCTTTGTCTTTTTGATTTAGATATGTTTCTTGTGAATGCACGCTTGTGGAATGAATGTCTATTTTAATTTAAATAGTTTTATAACAAAAATAATATCGAAGCAACTAGTCATTCCAAGCTTAATGGAATGCACATAAAGGTCCTCGTCGTGAAGCGAGGATTCTCGGTGTAAGCACCTTAAGATTGGAATGATAGGTTGATTTGGTAACTTAAATATCTTCGAACTCCAAAGCTCACCAATTGGCATAAAGCTAGGAATATGTGAGTTAGTGCTTGGAGCCCAGTGACAAGCTCTTGAGCCTAATAGAACTATTCTTTGAGCTCAGTTGAGAAGTCGATGCATGTGAGCCGAGAGCCACCGGTCAAGCTCCGTGACTCAGTAGAAGTTAAAGGAGGAAGTGGAATTATTGAGTGATCATGGATGATCGTGACATAATTCATGCAGCCCGATAATTTACTTCCTTAGCTAAACAGCACATGTAGCATATAATGTTAATTGTGTGGAAATCAAGTTCATGTGAGTTCTAGATTAAGCTAATTATTTGGATAACTTGGATGTAAAGAATCTTAATTGACTCTTGTCAATCACATGAGGATCTATGTGCCAAGATCGAACCCTTGTTTATTCATCTTATGCACTATATATGAAATAGTTGGAATTAGAGGACCAATCTAAGCAATGTTATCTTCACTTGATTATAATTAGCATGAAAACAAGTTCCATTAAAAGTTGAATTAATTTAATTACTTACACTAGTCCCATTACAAATTGCATAATTAAAACCCAACTCTTCCTTGTTTTCAAATAGTATCTTGAGTTTAATATTTTTGAATTGTTAATTAGGTGGCACACAAAAAAATAATTATTTTAGTCTAAATATTATTAAGAGTAGATAAACCTTAGTAACAAAACACACCATTCCCTAGGGATGATAAATCTCAAAACTTACCTTCTAATTATTACTTCAAACCACGTACACTTGCGTGCAAGTGCAAACATGTATTTAAAGTCTATCAATTTTTTGTCGCCATTGCTAGGGAATGATTCTTGTTTTGTATTAAGGATAATCTATAAGTAAATAGTAATTTAAAATTATCTTTATTTTTTTGTATATAAATTCTTACCTTTTTGTATATATATTCATTGTTAATTGTTAGTTGGATTATTAATTTAGTTTTTTTATTTCATTTTTTAAGCTGTTGAAAATTGTATTGCTAAGAGTATTCTTTCTAGCTAAAATTTTTTAACTGCATGAATAGGAAAGCAAACATAGACATTCTTTTTTATCCTGAAATTGAATGAACTTACTTAAGATCTAGGAGAGAACAAAATTTGTTAAATAGAAATCAGCATGCAATGGAAAACTTAGAAGATAATCCAATTAGGGGAATAGGAGAACAAGTAGGGCGACCCTTGAGAGATTATGCCTTATCCACTGTTAGGGGAATCCCTCACGCGATTGTGAGACCAAACATTGTTGCTAATAACTTTGAAATTAAGCCATCTACACTCAGCATGGTGCAAAAAAATCAGTTTGAGGGATTAGCCACTAAAGACCTAAACTCACATATTTCTAATTTTTTGGAAATGTGTGACACATTTAGATATAATGATATCACTGATGATGCTATAAGACTTAGGCTATCCCCATTCTCTTTGCGAGATAAAGCTAAGAGTTGGCTCAGTTCCTTGCCCAGCGATTCTATTCATTATTGGGATGATTTAGCTAAGAAGTTCCTAACTAAATATTTCCCACTTGCTAAGACCGCTAGCCGAGAATTGAAATATCTAACTTTTGTCAAGCTAAGGGAGAAACTTTGTACGATAGCTGGGAACGCTTCAACGAGTCCCTTAGATGCTGTCCACATCATGGGTTTCCACAATGGATACTGGTTTAAACATTTTATAATGGATTGAACGCACCCACCCGGATGCTCATAGATGCAGCATCTGGAGGATCTCTGAGCAGCAAAACCCAAGAAAAGGCTTATAATTTGTTGGATGAGATGGCTGAGAATGCATATCAATGGCCTAATGAGAAATTTAACACAAGGAAAAATGAATATAATTTGATATCTAATTCATATAAAATTGTAGAGCTCCAAAACAAAATCTCCCAATTAAACAGGGTTGTTGAAAGCATGCAAGCCAAGTCAACCTAAATGGATGAGTACAATATGGAAAATGTAAATGCAATCATAAGTTATGGAAATAATCAAAGTGGGAGTAGGGGTAACCTTGAGCAATCCTTTAGAGAATTTAAAGCCTCTACGACTAAAATCATGAATAAAACTTATGCAACGCTAAATCAACACGAAAATACCCTCCTAAGGCAAGAAGAAATGGTGAAAAGAATGGAGCATCAACTAAAAGATATTATTAGTAAATTAAGGAAACATGTTCTAGTGGGAGCAATAAGAGAATGTGAAACCAAAATGGGGAACTCCATAACTCTAAGAAGTGGAAGAATCTCTGAACCTTTAACTTCCAAGAGAACTGAAACTACATCTTGAGAGATAAGAGAGGAACAAAAGGAGGAAGAAAATAATAATGAGGCTAATGAGAGGAAAGGAGGAGAGTCAGATCAAACTCACCTAAATAAATAGCCCCAATTTACTCCATATATACCTTATCCTCAGAGAATGGCAAGAGAGAAATTAGGTGCCTAATTTCATTAATTTCTCGAAACCTTCAAAACCCTTCACATCAATATCTCCTTTTCTGAAGAGTTAGAACAAATGCCTAGTTATGCTAAGTTTATGAAGGATATCTTATCAAGGAAAAGGAGGATCGATGAGAAAGAGACTGTTACTTAAATGGAAGAATGTAGTGCAATCCTTCAATAAAAAATTTCCCTTAAAAGAAAAGATCCTGGGAGTTTCACAATTCTGTGTGTTATTGGAAACCACAATTTCCAAATAGCTCTTTGTGACCTTGGGGCATCCATAAATCTAATGAATTATTATATATTTCAAAAATTGGGAATTGATCATCTGAAACCCACCTTTGTTCTCCTACAATTAGCCAATAGATCCATTAAAACTCCTATGGGAATTCTCAAAAACATTCTAGTTAAGGTTGATAAATTCATCTTCCCTGCTGATTTTTTTATCTTAGACGTGGAAGATGAAAATCATGAAATTCTCATAATTCTGGGTAGACCTTTTCTAGCTACTGAAAAAATATTGATTAATGTAGATAAAGGGGAGTTAAGTTTGTGTTATGAAGGAGAGGAGGTGAAATTTAACATAAATAATGCCATGAAACACCCAATAAGGCCTAATGAGGATTGTTGGAGAGTAAGTTTAATTGAGGAATTGATGATGTCAGGAGATGTAGAAGAGTTAGATGTAGACATGGATGAGGAATTTAAGGACCTTGAGGGAGAAGATGATGTTGAGGAATTAATCAAAGAAAAGAAGAGAATGCAATCATCAATTGTTGCACCTCTAGAAATAGAATTAAAACCCTTACTAATTCACTTGAAGTACCTTTATTTAATAGAAGGAACCTCACTACCTGTGATAATTTTTGCTTTGCTAAACCAAAATCAAGAAAACCAATTATGCAAGCTTTTGAGAAATCATAAAAGAGCAATTGGTTGGAGCATAGCCGATTTGAAGGGAATTAGTTCAACTTTGTGTATGCACCGAATCCTCTTATAAGACAATTCAAAACCCTCTATTGAACCCCAAAGGCATTTGAATCCAAACATCAAGGAGCTGGTCCATCAAGAAAATATAAAATTGCTAGATGTTGGAATCATATTCCCTATTTTGGATAGCCCTTGGGTAAGCCCAATTCATGTTGTACCTAAAAAGAGTGGGATAACTGTGGTATTAAATGATAATAATGAATTGAACCCTACTAGAAAGGTAATATAGTGGAGAGTCTGCATAGATTATAGTAGATTGAATAATGCCCCCAGGAAGGACCATTTCCCTCTCCCATTCATTGACCAAATGGTAGATAGGTTGGTGGGAAACCCTTTTTTGTTTTCTAGATGGATATTTTAGGTATAATTAGATTTTAATAGTCTTAGAAGACCAACAGAAAACAACTTTTGCCTGCCCCTATGGGACTTTTGCCTTTAGAAGAATGCCTTTTGGATTATGTAATGCTTCGACCACTTTCCAATATTGTATAATGGCAATCTTCTCAGATTTTATAGGAGATTTCTTAGAGATATTTATGGATGACTTTTCAATAATTGGTATATCCTTTGACCACTATCTTGAAAATTTAAGTAAGGTGTTGAGGAAATGTGAAGATTCTAATCTAATCCTAAACTAGGAAAATGTCATTTTATGGTTGAAGAATGTATTGTCCTTGGGCATTTGATCTTTAAAAATGGAATTGAAGTAGACATGGCAAAAATTGAAATTACTGAAAGACTATCTCTGCCCATCAATGTGAAGAGAATAAGAAGCTTACTTTGGCATGTTGGATTCTATATGAGGTTTATCAAGGATTCTTTAAGGATAAGCTTTCCCCCGTGCCGACTTCTAGGAAAAGATGTTGAGTTCAATTTTGACGAAGACTGTTTAAAAGGTTTCAACATTATAAAAATTGCTTTGATCTCTGCTCCCATAATTTCTACTCCAAATTGGGTCACCCTTTTGAAATTATGTGTGATGCGAGTGACTTTGCAGTAGGGGCAGTCCTTGGCCAACAAAAAGAGAAAGCCTTTTACTCTTTATTATGCTAGCAAACTCATGGATGATGCCCAAAGAAACTATGCCACAACTAAAAAGAAATTATTAGATATAATCTTTGCATTTAATAAATTTTGGTCATATCTTATAGGGTCAAAAATCATTATTTACACTAACCATGCAGCCATAAAGTATCCCCTTCAAAAGAAAAAAGCAAAGCCAGGCCTCATACGTTGGGTAATTCTTCTATAAGAATTTGACTTTAAAATATGGGACAAAAAGGGGAGTGGCAATGTAGTGGCTGACCATTTTTCTAGATTGACTCACCTTATTCATGATGAAGGAGATGATATTAGTGAAACGTTCCCCGATAAAAAACTTTATACTATAGTCTCAACAAACCCCCTTTGGTTTGCTGACTATACAAATTATCTTGCAGGAGGGGTTATACCAAAAGATAATAACTTTAAAGGAATTTTTTTTTGCCAACATTAAAAACTACTTCTGGTATGATCCCTTTCTTTTTAAATGTTGCACCAATCAACTCTTAAGGAGATGCGTTTCTAAATCTAAAGTCAACAACATCCTTTACTATTGCTACACATCTCCTTATTGAGGGCACCATGGGATTGATCGCACTGTTGCTAAGGTGCTTCAATCTGAGTTCTTTTGGCCAAATGTATTTAAGAATGTTGCTGAATATGTCAAAAGTTATGATAAATGCCAATGAACTAGAATTTGAGCAAAAGAGATGAACTCCCTTTAAATGGGATTTTTGAAGTAAAGCTGTTTGACATTTGGGGAATTGACTTCATGGGCCCATTTTCGATATCCCAAACAAACAGTTATATTTAAGTGGCTGTAGAGTATGTCTCAAAATGGGTGGAGGCTATTTCCTTTTTTAACAAAGATGCTAAAACTGTAATTAAAGTTCTTAAGGAGCACGTGTTGGCAAGACTTGGCACCCCTAGAGTTCTAATAAGTGATGGCGAAAAGCATTTTTGCAACAGACACCTTGAACATTTACTTAAGAATTATGGGGTGAAACATAAGGTGAGGACAGCTTACCACCCTCAAACTAGCAGCCAAGTTGAGGTTTCAAATAAGGAGCTAAAGCAAATTCTTGAGAAAACTGTTAGCCTAAATTGAAATGATTGGACATCCAAACTTCAAGATGCCCTATGGGCATACAAAATTGCTTTTAAAACTCCCATAGGAATGCCCCCATACAAATTTATTTATGGAAAATTCTGCCATTTACCTGTGGAGCTAGAACACCATGCATTTTGGGCTATTAAAAAGTTGAATTTTGACTTTAAACAAGCAAGAGGATGGAAAATTCTGCAATTGAGTGAACTTGACAAAATTAGGCTTGACACTTACGAAAATGCCAAAATCTATAAAGAAAAAATCAAAAAATGGCACGGTAAGTTGATAAAGCCAAAGCACTTTCAACCAGAAATGAAGGTTCTCCTATTTAATTCAAGGTAAAGAGTATTTCCAGGAAAGTTAAAGTCAAGGTGGATAGGCCCTTCACTATAGAAAAAATTTATCCCCATGGAGCCATAGAGATCACTTCAGGAAAAGGCACATTCAAGGTAAATGGGCAGCGTTTAAAATCTTACTTGGAAGAAGGAAATCTGCAAGAAAAAGGGGGATGGACATTGCAAGACCTTTCAATGGAAAGAATCACGTATGCAAGACTATAAGCATCACGCTGAGACGTTAAAACAAGTTCTTGGTGGGAGGCAACCCATGCTAATAAGGTTATAATAATTTTATTTATTTTTATAATTTTATATTTTCTTTTATTTTTCTTCTTATCTTTATTTATGTATCTTTTGATTTTTATTTTAAATGAATTTTGGAAACTCTCTCCCCCATAATCTGCTATGAAAAACTGGATTGCAAGAAAGAAATTTCTAAGAAATTCAAAATGCGATGCATTCAATGAGAATCAAATGTGAAAGATTTTGTCATAAAAATTTGCTTAAACAACATGTGATTGAACTAAAATGATAGCACTAATGCCTTGGTTAACCAAGTAATACTCTTAAGAGTACATCAAGTCTCCAAAAATTTTAAAAAAGAATGATGCTAAAAATCTATGTGTGGGGGTGGGGAATTTAAAGAACTTAATCAATGAACAACAAGAAACAGATGAACCTAAGATTGTGCTAGGCTTTTGTAGGACTTCATGATCATAAAAAATTGAGATAGGGATGAAAAAAAATATCTCTCCCTTGAACTAAACAAGAAATAGAATAAAAATCAGGGATAAAAAAAAAATATCTCTCCCAAGTATAAAAATGGTGAAAAAAATAGGATAATGAAAATTATCTCTCTTGAATTTTGAATTGTTCATTGTGATTTATAAGAAGAAACACATATAGAACACAAATCTAATTCACCATTTCATGCTTATTGTGTCTAAGAATTCGTAAGATACTTCCCTCCTAATTAAGAAATAGCATCATAAATTAAGAATTGGAGACTATAAAGGAAATTAAGGAGTTGCACTTGTGTTGGAATTTATTAGAAGCTGAATGTATATAAAATCATATTAATTAAGCAAGCAAGTTGATAAAACACTCACATTGTATTCATAACTGAATTCTATAATTAAAATTTCAAAAAAATCTTTTTGAGCTTACTCGAGGACGAGCAAGAGTCTAAGTGTGGGGGTGTGATAAGTTTGATATTTATAATAAAATAATAGAAGAAATACAAGCAAATTCATGTTAGGATGGTCTACTTTGATTTGTTTTACCATATTTTATGGCCAAAAAAGACAAGCTGGGGAAATTCTGGAAGAAAACTGCGGTAGCGCGCCACAGCTCTCTATAGCGGATTCAATTCTAAGAGCTAGACATTACAACGCGTCACAACGGCAATTATAAAAATTAGACTCACCAAACAAAAATTTAATAGAACCATTGTAGCGCGCTTAAGCATGCTACAGTGCTCCAAAGCGGATCCGACTCAAAACGGCGTCGCTACCGCGTGCCACAGCGGAGTAAAAATGAAATGAAGATTAATTGATCCACTATCGTGCACTGCAGCGAATCCGACTTGAAACCTCACTGCTACCGTGTGCTACAATGAGATTAAACTTGGTAGAATTCTTAATATGTCCACTACCGCGTGCTGCAATGGGTTCAATTCGAAGGTTCAGCGCTGCTGCGCGCTACAGCCGAACAAAATGGTCGAATACAGATAAATAAAATGAAATTTAATACATTCGCTACAGCGCACCCAAGCGCACCACAGCACACCAAGGCGGGCTGACTTCAAAAATATAGGCGCTACAGCGCGCCATAGCGGATTCAATTTGAAAGCTAGGTGCCACAGCATGCTTTGCGCACTGCAGCGGCCGCCATATTTTTTCAGTCAGAATCTACAATAAATGCAGTATAGGGAAGGACAGAAAACTTAGTTCTTTTGCCTTCCCCAACTATTTTATTCTTTATTCCTTGCATTCTCAAGAGAATTAACTGAAATAATTTATGAAGAAGCATTTATGGCCAGAATTTGAAGAGTTAAACAGTTTTTAATTCTAAAGGGTTGTGGGCTATTCTATATAAGCCTATATACAAATCTAAGAGAGGGTTCCCCTCTTTGACATTCTAAGATATAATTTTTGAGGCTGCTGTAAGAAGGAAAGGAGAACCCTAACCAAGCAAGGAGAAGACAACCATTCAAGGAGAGAAAGGAAAGACAACTCAAGGAGCTAGAAGAAAAAAAGTTGGAGAGATCCGAAGAACACCAAGGGATGTTCCTAGTATTTCTCTAAAAACTCTCCTTTGATTTTATTTTGGTAAAACCATGCATAAGTTCACTTCCATGTATTTTAATTTCTACATCTCTTTGGTAATGGAAGGCTAAACCTTCCTTAGGGTGGGTTGGGCAAAAATCATGTAATGAGTTAAAGGACAAAATAATGTTTTTATAAATCTGCTTCCATAAATAAATTCTTTGTCTTTTTGATTTAGATATGTTTCTTGTGAATGCATGCTTGTGGAATGAATGTCTATTTTAATTTAAATAGTTTTATAATAAAAATAATATCGAAGCAACTAGTCATACCAAGCTCAAGGGAATGCATATAAAGGTCCTCGCCACGAGTACATATTCGCTGCGCAAGGATTCTCGGTGTAAACACCTTGAGATTGGAATGATAGGTTGATTTGGTAATTTAAATCTCTTTGAGCTCCATAGCTCACAAATTAGCATAATGCTAGGAATATGTGAGTTAGTGCTTGGAGCCCAGTGACAAGTCTTGAGCCTAACAGCACTATTTTTGAGCTCAGCGAGAGGTCGATGCATGTGTGCCGAGAGCCACCAATCAAGCTCTATGGATTAACAGACGTAAAGGAGGAAGTGGGATTATTGAGTACTCATGGATGATTGTGACATAATCTATGCAACCCGATAATTTACTTCCTTAACTAAATAGTGCATGTAGCATGTGACGCTAATTATGTGGAAATTAAGTTTATATGATTGCTAAATTAAAATGATTATTTTGATAGATTCGATGTAATGAATCTTAATTAACTTTTGTCGATCATATGAGGATCTATGTGCCAAGATCGAACCCTTGTGTGTTCATCTTATGCACTAGATATAAAATTGTTGGAATTAGAGGTCCAATTTAAGGAATGCTATCTTTACTTGATTATAATTAGCATAACAACAAGTTTTATTAAAAGTTGAATTAATTTAATTACACCTGTCCCAATACAAATTACATGATTGAAACCCAACTCTCCCTTCTTTTCAAATAGTATCTTCAATTTTATATCCACACAAAATCAAAAATATTTTAGTCTAAACATTATTAAAAGTAGACACACTATTCCTTGAGGATGATAAATCTCAGAACTTACCTTCCAATTATTATTTCAGACCACCTACACTTAAGTTCAAGCATAGACATGTATTTACAGTCTGTTAGTGTGCACAAGAAAATAAAAGTAACATGAATATGCATAATAGGAACATATGCTAAGTAGCAATAAAAGTAAAAGTAGTGTATGGAAAAATGTAAGTCAAAGTTAAGTAAAATATACACTACAAAGAAGATGCAAGTAAAGCTATAAAGTACAGTATTGAAGTAAAAAGGAAGTAATTAAAGTAAATTTTAATCTCAAGTACTGAATAAATAGCAAGACATAGTCATTAGACTATGGTAAATTATCCATAATCAATAAGATTATGAGAAATACTTATTATATTATTTATCTTGTTTAATATATTATTGTAACAACCCTAATATTATTACCTATCAATTAGTAACCTATTCGACTATAATTTTCTTCCATTACTCTTATAATAGTATTAGGAGTCTCCACAATACATTTTGTGCGATTTGGAGATCTTTTGACAATTTTCAATATTTCCTGATGTTTTGATAATTTTGAAAAATACCTAATTTATTTAGACCTCAGAATTGAAAACAGAGTCCACCATTGAACTCACCACACCCAAATTAGCTATGAGTGGTATTTTGGAAGTATTTGTGAGTCGTCAAAATTTTCACAAATATTTTAATAATATTTTAATACCAAAAAAATTAGGAAAAATAAATATACCTTTGATTAAAAATTTGATTGCATTTTTGAGTTTCTCACCCCTCAGATAAATAAGGGTGACAATTTTAGATTTTTGGGAGTATGTTTGAGTATTTAAAATTGATTAAATAAATAGGATAAGGAAAAAAAATAAATAATATATTTAAAATGATTTAATAATATTTATAATTGAAAATTCCAACGGCTAATATAGAAGGCGAGGATCCACCGTAATATGTGAAACATGAAACACCCGTGAAAACCTGTATGAATTTTCTGTCCTTCCTTTTGATAATCAGATCGTTGGATTTAATTGAGATCATCCAATGGCCTAATGACTTTACTTACTTGCAAAAACACACTGAGAGAAATCTGTCGTTAGCTTTTCACACGATCACAGGCATCAAACGGCTATGCTCGATTGCACTGTATGTCTTCTTCCTTTTCACACGAGCGAGCACTTGAGGTACTCTACGCCATGCCAACTGCCTCCTCGAAATCCTAATCTTCTCAAAAGCTATTAGAACTCTCGATTATCACTCCTTTTTAATTTGTTAAGCTTATCCGAGAGCTCAAAGAAATTTTGGAGAACTTAAAAAAAAAAGACATGGAAGGAACCTGCTGTTGTTGAGATTGATCGCAGCCTAAACCTAGAATCCTAACTTCATAAGCATAAGGTACTACCTTCCTCCTTAAAATTGATATCCAATTAATTTTATATCTATGGTTTATGGTTTCAATGTTTCATTTACCAAATGAAGAAATTGAATCAAGCTTCAAAAATTTTGAATCATATGCATTTGATCTTCAATGACAGCATTTCAATTTATATTATTCCTTTCACTCTAATTTTTATCTCATTTAAATGTAGTAATGACATCTTTTTTTTCTTAATTATAAACATTGTCGAATCTCGTTAATCCTTTCCTAGGTTCGATTATTCTATTTGGGATATCATTAGTTAATTTTCATCTTCCATTTCTTTGGTTGTGTAATTACTCATGTTATGTATGCATATCCTTTCTATCCATATAATATAGATAGATTAATTATGATTGAAGACATCAACTCTTAATCTAAAATAATTCTTATAACTCAGTAATGTTATCCATTTTAAACATATAGCATATATACAAAATTTTCTTAAACACTCCATATTAGAATCATTATCTTATTGTCTTAAGATTAGATTCTTACTTAGTGTTTAATTTTATTCGACCAAATTTAATCGTTTCCAACTTAATTCTCCATTTACAATTGTTCTGTAAAACCTGATAGATTAAATCTTAAGGCCTACCTTCGGATTGATTTAAATGAGATATTAGAGATCATATTACAGGCCATAAGATGCTCTTTCATAAGAAGAGCTTAAGTGCGATGTTAGTGTAACAACCCATGTTGTTACTTAGGTCAATTAGGACTAATCCAAGTCCTAAATTATTGTTCCAGGACACTAATTAAGTTATTAGGAACTCACTACTAAGACCTAATCCAAATCAGGAATCAAATGGATCAAATCCTAATTTTGGGAATTTCCAAAAACCCTAGAAATTGACCTGTTTAATTTGAGCTCAAAACAAAAATCTGACTTTGCCATTGCGCTCATCACCCCCAAATTAGCTTGGGGTGATATTTTGGAAGCATTTGGAAGTCGTTGGACTTTTGGCGAATATTTTCATATTATTTAAATACTACGAAAATTCAAATAATTAAATATTTATCAAAGAAAAAATCTGATTGCGCCGCTGTGTTCCTCACCCCTCAATTAGCTATGGGAGATTTATAGGGAATTTTTGGAATGCAAATTATTAGTTAAAACTAATAAAAGAAATCAGTAAAATTAATTTAAATAATATTATTTATTTAATTAATCTGACGGCGGTCGTTAGTTAAATAGGTAATGCCATTCCATTTCTCTGTGTTTGCCATCTGATCTGACAGTTCTTTTGAACCGTCTGATCAAAAGATCAGACAGTCGAGCCTCGTCTCTTTCGTGAGACCTGCGTGGGGGATGTGCGTGTCTCACGCACAGACGCGTGGTGCCTTCCTCCATCCAGAAGGCATGCACCGCCTAAGGGGCTAATTCGAAGCCCATTTAGGACCCCTAATCAACCTCTTAGCTTGTTTTCACAAGGAAGCCAATGAAGATCGATTGAACCCAGAGAAAGCTCGAGCCCTAGATCCTGTGCCATTCAATTGAGGTACACACGTATACCCTCGATCTCCATTAATTGTTACAAACCTAGTTTTGATTCCTAATTTCATAAGCTTGATTGTCGAATTAACGGACCTGATCAAACTCAAACAAGTTTGATCAGCGTAAATCAAGTTTGTAGCCACAGTACAAACCGTTAGTACCATTCATCCCGAAGAAGTTGCTAGGGCTACACTTTGTCGGAGTGATGCACTTCCTCCGGCTATCCTAAAATTTAATTAGTGAAGATTAGCAAATTTAAGAATCCAAATTAAGTGTTTTTAGTTTTTGATAACTCCTAGAATAGAATAGAATCTAGTGGTGTGGTCAGTTTAGTGATTTTGTGATTAATTTGACTAATCACTCACTAATCACCCTTAACCCTAATTAAGTCATAACTTGATCAAATGAGGTTCAAATTGGGTCTACTTCTACTTAAAATACTTAGTGTATTATAGAGTAGCTATAGCCACAGAGTTTACTAAATTTGGACTTCAAATTGAAAAGTTAGGTTTTGACCCCTCTTAAGTAACCCTAAATTTCATTTTGGAACTCTAAACTTATTTTCGCTATAACTTAGCCAATACATATCAGAATTCAGTGACTTTAGGTTCTATGAAAACCTTAAACAATAAGCTTTAATAAACTGATATAAAATTTAGATTCTATTAAGAAAAATTACCAAATTTTTCTTATGAGTCAAATTCCTTAATTTGATCTTATAAAGCTTAATAATTATCCAATTTTGATGTACTTACTGTCTATCTTCATGTTAGATGGTAAGCAATCATTAGCCACTGAAAATTTCCAATTTAGAGCCTTAAATCAGAAAATTGATTTTTTAGACCTTTATGTGGGGGCAAAATTATCATTTTACCCAAAATTAGGATTATATGTTTTTAAGCCCTAGATTCATGTTATAATCATTAAAATCAATAAATAAAGTAATTTTGAATATACTTTAATTAATTTAAGCCATAAATTAAGTTTCTAAATCAAAACCTTAAACTCTTCCTTAGGAAAATTATAAGTAGATGATTAGCTGTATGATGTGAGATTTAGCTCACATCATACCTCTTTTCTAAGCCTTCTTTATCCATCCTCAATTTTTCATATAACACTAGTTAGGTCTTGTGTTTAAGAGTTCATCTTAGTGCTTAGGAGCTCTTTCCTTAGGAATATGAGTAAATCTTAAGTTAGAATTCATCTATTGAGTAAATTAGGTTACTCAACAAGTGAAATCTTGGTTTTAATAATTTATAGATTTTCATAATTTATTAATGATTATTTGGTCTTTTAACTTTAGATTTAAGAATAGAAATCAATCTTATTGAGTTTGATTTCACTCAATAGGATTTTCCTTAATCTATTCTTTATGAGAATTTGGTTCTTAACTTAGTCTTTTAGGATTACCTTAGGATTAAGTAATTAAACCCCAATATTTGGACTTTAATTCTTAAACCTTCCATCTTGATTGGTCTTAATCAAGATGGGCTTAGGTTGCTTAAATTATCAAAATAGGTCGATTGATTAAATTATTTAAATATTGTAGTCGACATTGATTTATTTATAATTAGGACCTAGCCAGTCCTAACTATTTTCAATCTATAAGGTCGTGAATCTAAGTTACATATAGCATAATAATTAATAATTTTGATCTTGTGTAACTTAGAATAGATAGAATGAATAATTAGATAATAATGGATATCACTTGTGTCCTAGTAGAGCCTCTTGCTCTCTTTGAACATTAATGCTTTGCTTTCCATAAAATTGAGCCTATTACCTTGTACATATACATTGGGACATTTGAAGAAGTATCTCATGTCAAATTTGATTTGCATAAATAACATTGGTAGTTATTTTCTCAATGCTTTGGTTTTGATGATTTTGGTTAAGTAAAGTATAGTCTAATTAGTATGCCTTTTTAGTTCCATGCCTTTGCTTTAGTTCAGACCAAACCTAGGTCTATGACTGGTTAGGATGGTATCTGTCTGCCTATTATAAGTCTAACCAAGCCTATGTCTATGTCTGGCTAGAATGGTATCTATTATACTTTATATTCAATTTCCTATTATGGCAATACTACTTTAGGTGTACTTCTACTCTTAAGCTTGAGCCTTCTACCTTAGCTCATATGCTAAGTGAGATATTTTGTATATTTTTTCTTAGTTTGAATGGCTTATTTAGCCATAGTAGTTTTTAGTTTCATATTTTCTATTTTTAGCCAATTTGTTTTTAGTTTGAATGGCTTATTTAGCCATAGTAGTTTTCAGCATTTTCTTATTTACTATCTTACTGCATTTACTAGTGTGCATATTTATTGGGTGCTAGTTTTCTTATTTACACATATATAGGATGTTAAACATGTATATTTGATCATATATAGGATGTTAGTCTTACTTATGTGCACATTTAGGATGTTAGAACTATTTTATTTAGGATGCTAGTTTTACTTTCACATATCTAGAATGATTAACCTTACTTATTTTATAGGATGGTAGATGAAAATTGAATTATTTTTAATTGTATTATTATAATTTAATTGAGTTACATTAACTAGCATAAGTTTCCATAGATCATAAGCATGTTTAGGATGAGTTTTAGAATTATTCTTTATTTTATGCCTAACTTTGTTACAGCAGACCTTGGAGGTATGTGCTTACTTCCACTTTTGTTAAGTTATAAACTTATTGTTTATAGCTTTCTATTTCTTTTATATGCATCCTTGCTCCTATATATTGCTGCTTAGTTGTTAAGTTTATGATGATATCTAAATTAACATAATAATATTTCAGTCTAAAATATACTTAGACATTTTGTCTAACTAGATTTTTTTTTTTCTTTGGCTGGGGCCCTATCATTATAAAATCAATAATGATAGACTCAGAGTTATTTGAAGTTGTGTAACCATCAGGGGACTTGCCTTTGGAGGAGAATCGTGTGACTGAAGACTCTTAACTTATTAGCTCTTTATTTTTCTATAGTGTGAGGCTGAGTGTCTTTATATTTCATTTCTGCTTAAACTATTTAAAAATGTTGTAATAATACATATTAAACTTTACTTTTTGCTGCTTTACTTATTCTAAGTTGAATGTCTGGATTCTTATATTGTAATGAATGGATGCTTACTATTTTGCTTCAGCACTCTATTTTCATGTACCTTTTATTTAGTGAAAAATACTTTAAAATGGCAAAGTCTTTGATTATGATGGATTAGGATGAGTGCTTAATCTAATTATAAATAAGAACCTTGTCATTTGGTGATCACCTCACCATAATCATGCTAACTTAAGAGTTAACAGGACCACGGTGGGGCAGGGGCATGATAGTTAAAGATCCTTTTATGATACTAAGACGATGCCCTAATTCCTCAAAGATATGGGAATTATGTTTGGGGAAGAAGATGGCTTGAGAGTCTTGCCATGTAAATTGTTTATATTGGAACTTAACTAGAACTAATATCATATGCTTTAAATTATGTCAATGATAGTTCCTTAATGAATTGTTCATTCATTCTATCTTCTAGTAAGTTGAGAAACTATATACTCATATCTTATTTCATTTAGGAGAATGTTTTAATCATGATTTTATAATGTAATTTCAATTACTCTTGTCATGCTAGACTTGAATTGGAATTAATATTCTATTATTGAATTGGCTTAATGTTAGTTCCTTAATATTCCTCTCTTCATCTAATTTTATAAATAGTAGAAGACTTGCATGTTAACATTTTATTTGTTCCTTTTAAGTAAATACAATAGAGTTCATGTTAAAATTTATTAGAATTAGAATTAGATTCTTATGTCTCTACATGTTTCTACTTCTCCTTTAAGTGCATATTAGATTAACTTAAAAATCTTTCAATTTCTTTTATATTATGATTAACTTAACACTTTCAAATTGTAAGTTAAAGTTCTTTAAAAGAACTCATGATCAGATCAGTGCCCAATAAATCACTTAGATGATTAGCACATATCTCCATAGTCTTTAACCTTCCAATTTATTTCTCAATTAATTTAAACTTGAGAACAATAGTTTCCTTTCATGTTTTAAATAAGCTAATAGATTCCCATTAGCCTAAAATTATAAATGAATTAGTATTTGTAGGAAATAATCTATTTCTTTCCTTACATTTAAATGCTGAACATCAATTAATCTTAGATAAGTTTATGATTAAATTAATTTGATACTTTCTAGTTTGTAAGCTAATTAGTTGAAGCTAATAAAATTTCCTTTAGCTCATACTTCCTTTAGCTTAGCAAACTATAAATCTTACTCTTCATTGCTAGTTTCCTTAAGCCTTAATCATTAATCTATATGATTTGATTGGTTCAGAACTAGTACAAGATGAATTTCAATTATTTGAAAATACTATTTTCCAAACTTCTCTTTCCTATACTATTAATTATAATTAACTTAAGGTTCAATATCTAAAAGTCAATTGAGAGCTCAATTAGCTCCAATCATTAAGTAGATCATTAAAATTTAGATAATAAAAGGATATCACATAGTTTACAATTATTGAAATTTCTTGAATGCTTGTTTAGCTTTTAGCTTTTTTTTAGAATATTCATACAAGATTTTTGTGCATAAATAAAAGTTTCATAAAATTTTATGGGGAATGCCTTGTGGTAAAAAAGGCAAGGATGGAAGTGCTTATTAAAAGATTTCACATTTTAGTAAGGGTAAATGTGAATGTTCAAAACCCCACTGAACTAGTTAGGTAGATGTGCTTAACTCCTCATCACAGAATGAGACAATTTTTTAACATAACTTCAACTAATAATATAAGAGTTCTTTTACAATCTTATTAATTGTAACATCTCTTCATAACTATTTAGTTATGATTATTTTTCAAAGTTCTAGGCTATGTTTGTCTTAGACCAAGAGTCTGAGATACTTTTCATTACTTTCTATGCATTACACTCTCTATTTTCAATATTATGTTTTGCCTATTTATAGTTCATTTAGAATGCAATGTATGTTGCTTAATTCCAATTAAATGCTTCACTGTATTTTCATTTGCTTACTTAGTATAAATTTCATTGAATATGTATTACTTTTATTTCATTTACTTTAAATGTACATAGTAGTTTCTAGCCTTTTAAGATGCTTACTAATCTTAAACAAGCATAAAGGTTCCTATCCTAAGAGCTTTATTAGAGGTTCTAGTCTATCTACCTACCATAAGTTTACTAAATCTTACAAAGTTCTACAATCTAAACTACTTAGTCCTATAAGCATCTATTAAGGGTCCTCAAGATGGAAGGTTCAATAGGCTAGACCACTAGTCTTTCCTTTCCTTAATCCAAAATTCCAAATATAAGATTTTGGTTTAGCTAACTTGATCGAGCGCTAAGGATTTTACCACAATCACTATCTCTTACTTCCTAGATTACTGAAACTAGGTTAAGCCATTTTCAAATATTAGAAAACAAATGTACTAAACTAAGTTTGACTAATATCTTAAGGTATCCATAAATAGATGGTTGCCTAAGGTGACTTAATAATTGCTCACACAAGGTTTGAGACCTTAAAATCTGATCTACAATGATCACATATCTAAGGGTATGGCAACCTATCTATTCATCTTTCCCCCTTTTATAAGTTGAGGTTCAAACCTAAGTAAGCTAGAGTTAGATAATAACTAAGTCAATTTAAGTGTTTTTCTACCTAAATCCTTCTCTATAAATTAGTCATGACATAGTCTAGGTTAATTTATGTTGTCCTAAGGTTTAGTGAGGCTAAATGAGGAAAACCTCAAATTTTGAATAAAATATTGATTTAATTAAGTCATAAAAACTCAATCTCTTCATTTAATGTCCAAATAAAATAAAATTGGTGGAGAATAACTCCCCATAGCATAATGATTACAATGAGAGTAAGTAGGATTAATTTGAACATCAAATGGCTCAATTAGGCATTAATTACACTTAATGATGATTAGGAGATGATTAACAAAATTAATAGTAAAAATTAAAATTAAACTTCATATTATTGGTCTACTTTGTTTTCTGATCATTTGGGTATATAACATTGTTATATTTGGATGAGTAAAATAAAACTTACTTAAATAATTAAAATGGAATTAATCTAAACTATAATTTAAATTAGTTAAAATCGGCATCAAAATCAACATATTCCTTCAAATATCCAACGACGTGGTTCGGCTTAAGTAAATGGTCGGATCAGTCCCAGACCGCACAAGGCTACAGTTCAGGCTAAACTGCGGCATTATTCATCTCTGCTCGATGAGGGGCCCAAAGGTGCCATCTATGGTTTAAGATTTCTCCTTGCACAGAAAATTTCATAACGTGTATGATATACCAAATCAAAGCTGACGATGAGAGCTTCCTAGCGCACCCTAAAGCCCTAATCAGATTTGACTTGCTCGCCTAATTTTTTGGGTTGAGTCCATACGGGTTAGGGTTTTCTAAGGAGGGCTATAGGTGTAATAACCCAGGTTGTTACTTAGGTCATTTAAGACTAATCCATGTCCTAATTATGGTTCTAATACATTAATTAAAATCACTAAAAGCTCACCTCTAAGATCCAATCCAAATTAGGAGTCAGATTGATCAAATCTTGATTTTTAGGAATTTCTAGAAACCCTATAAATTGACTATTTAATTTGACCTCAAATAGAAAATCTAACTTCACCATTGCATTCACCACCCCCAAATTAGCTATGGGTGAAGTTTTGGAGGCATTTGGAAATCATTGAATTTTTGACGAATATCTAATATTATTTAAATACCCTAAAAATTTGAATAAGTAAACACTCGTCAAATCAAAAATTCGATTATGACGTTGCGTTGCTCACCTCTCAATTAGCTAGGGGTGATTTATTGGGAATTTTTAGAATGCATATAATTGATTTATTTTAATTAATAAAACATGTTTAAATCAATTAAATAATTAATATATAATTTAATTTGAGTAACGGCGTCGTTTACACCGTTCCCTTTTTCTTCAACAGCCGTCAGATCTAATGTGAAGGGCTAACTGTTCGATCCTTTGATCAAACGGTCAGCGGTCATCTTCTCCGCAAGCCTGCGCACGGCATATGCGTGAACGCGCGTCCTTCGGTCACCTCGCCAGGCGTCTAGCAACCTGTAACAACCCTAGATTGTTACCATGCTAATTTATAGTCTAAATAATCATTAATTTTGATACCATTATTTTAAGAATATCAAATTAATCCTATCCTGAAAATTTGGAGTCCATTGGACTTCTCTAAGTCCAGAATGATAATTTGATCAGTCTAAATGCCCTAGTTTAGACCTAAAATATTTTAGTCTCAGAATTAAAATCTTATTGTATTTTTGAACTACGCACCCCCAAATTAGGTAGGAGTGAAAGTTTGGTGCAAATTGGAAATTATTTAGGCCATAATTCACATTTAATTAAAATAGTCTAATTGCATAAAAAGGTTCCTAACTTTTCTAAATTTCAAATATACCCTTAAACTAATTTAACAGTCAAGATCCGTTGTGCGGACAGCGGGTGATCTGCTGTGGAGTCCGGGTCACGTGACAACGAAGTCCCGCTGATCTCACCGTCGAACCCTTAGATCCCGCGATTCGGATTTAACTCCATGGGATAGCGGATCCACCGTCAGATGAACCCGTGGATCCTACGGCCAAGATCACTCCTGCGATCGGCCGTTATGATCCGAACAATCCTAGCCATGGCACCTATCTGATCAATAGATCAGACAACATCCGAAGGTCCCGCCACTGTGGACCTTCGTCTTCCTCTTGCTCGCACACCCGATAGAGGAAATCCCCATACTACCAGCTTCCAAACCTGTCCCCCACTCCCCCATCCATCTTAGCAAGCCGTTGGGATCCTCCCATAATGGCAAGGTGCCCCAATTGGGCCTCGTGACCTGGCCTACCTCAATTAGGAAAATTGAGAGCTCAACCATGGCCTGACCTTTCGAGTCTCTCCAGCCTAAGCCAATGGCTCTGGAAGCTTTCCCATTTCATGCTGAGGCTATAAATAGCCTCGGTGTTCTACCCTATGATCCTTTGCTGATCAATTGAGCTCTCTGCAACTTCTGCCATTGCCATCTGTCTGAGCTTGTGTAGGCAATCCCAGGAGCTCCCGAACCACTGATAGTAGGATCTCCTGGTGTTCAGCATCCTTTATAGCGTTTTGAACCTCAGCTAAGGCCAGCTGAACCCTTATTCGATCATCCTGAGCTCCCCCGTCAAACTAAGTACCCCCGTTTGCTTGGCCTAAGCCAATTGGGCTCAGACCCTCTTCCTTTCGATTCGTAATCGTGCATCTTGTCAAAATGAACCCAATGCTATTGAACTTGAGCCCTAAGCTAGACCCGATCAATTGAATCGATGGATCAAGCTAAGTCACCTAAGGAACGCCACAAGTGAGTAAGGTCCCAGTGTTCTAGACCATCTCAGGCCCTCAGACTAGGGGGCTTCGATCCGTCTCACCTCATTTAAGGTGTAGGGATCGAGCCCTAGCTCTGGCATGGCCTCTGTGGGGAGAATTGTCTCCCCACAGTAGCTCCATTACGAGAGCTCTCGGGTGAGTAGGGTCTGGCCGATCCAGACCACCTCATAGAGGGCATCAGGTTCCATTCGACGTGTCTGATCACGCGGAATGAGTAGCGACCGATGGTGGGTCATGCCGTGATCGGGATGCGCCGGAATTTACCGATTAAGGCTCCCCTAATCGGCTCCCTTCTGTCGGGACGGAAGCTCGGGGACGAAGCCCCTGTGCTGGTCAGGCTGACCCGTGACCCGCACGGTGTGACAGTCCCGAGTCTTTGGGCCCCGGCCGACCCGCGCCTTTTGATAACGGGTCGAACCCGTTTTAATTATAATCGAATAATTGTAATTAATTTCTTTAAGGAAAATATTTCAATTATTCAAATCATAGGAAATCATTTAAATAAAAATACATAATGTATTAATTAAATAACTTGTAATCCCTTTGTCCAAACCCTAAGATATTAGATATGAAATTGATCAGAAAATCCTCAGGGACTTGAATATAAAATAATATTGGACACCTAATAGTTAGATTTTCCATTTTTACCTAATATTTGCAAATCTTGATTAGGGTTGATTAGTAATTATACTTAACCAAATTGCATGTTTAGGATGTCATTAGTCTCCTTATAAAGAGTAAAATGAATGTGCTAAGTGAATTATTTTTCTGATCTCTATACTTTAACTTATGCCATAATCTTATTAAACTATGATTAGTGAAAATTAGGGTTTATATATATTGGATCTTAGCAAACTTAGTCTCTAATTAATTATATGGTTAAATAGGACTTATGTGTCAATTTGTATGAAATTCTGATGGCTATATTTGTATTATGTGATAATCCTTTTGAATTGTTTTAGGGTTTGATTAGCACTAATTACTTTCTATTTTCATAAATTTTTCTATTATTATGCTTTATAATAGTAAGGTAAATATATAGAAATATTGTATGCTAATTTATGATGTATAAATTGAATAAATCTGAAATTGGAGAACTTAATCATCTTAACTATTTAAGAAGTCTTAAGACTTTGATCAAGCTTTTAAGACTTGATCTAGGTCTAAGATTTCCACCAATATTACATACTTAATTCATTGATTTGTCATTAATCTATAATTGAACACTTGATCTCAATTAAGATATAAGTAGGGGCCAAACCCTAACCTGCTTAATTAAGATCCAAACTCTTAAACACTTAATTTAATTAACTGATTATAAGATAATGAGATGACATTATTCCAATAATGTATTTGATTTGGTATGGATCTTAACCATTTGAACTAGACATGCTAAGCTTAATAATAAAGCTGTGTGATTGCTTAATCTGAATCTAAACTTTGGATCCCTGATTTCCTCATAAATAATACTATTAGCATAATAATATTTATAGAATCATATTGATTGAATAAGTGATCTAACTCTAATAACATCCTTGATTTAAATCCCATAATCTTAGAATAAGGAATGATCAGATGACTTAATCATCTGATCTAATCATCCTAAATCTAAATAATAAGTAAAACCTAGAGTGCTAGCATAAGAGTGTGAGATCTTAAGTATCTCAACACAAGATCATTTTTGAAATATTTTAAGAACCTAAATCTGATTATACATTGAGGTAAGAGGACTTTGCATAACTCATTGAGGTAGATGCTTAGATGACTCCTTAACTTTAGAAGTTGATCTTAACCCCTCGTGGTAGGAATCACTTAAGATATTTGAATGACACCCTTCCTTGTGGTAGAACCTATATTGAGTGATACATGATCACATGTTCTTGGAACCTTGTATAGGACTTACCTATTTAGTATAAGAATTTTAGTCTTGATAAATCCTTGTTAATTAAATAGAGTTGGGTGAACCCATATTATCGGTTGGTGTAGTATGGCATACCCATAGTACTGATTTTCTTCAGTAGTATTCAGCATTTGTTGATTCACTACAATGTGGACTTATGAGTAGGTTCTATCCCGAGGGATTAGACGAATATAGTCCCGTTAGAATAAATATCCCAAGACTAAGAGTGTATTAAACAGATGTTCATTCCTTAGTTTGATTGAAATACAAATTGCCAATGGGCGATGCCTCCTAGCGAAGATCGCTTCAATAGGTGTGGCCCAAACAAACTAAGTATTTAGAATCACCTTCTTTAAGACACTGAGTGTGATTGTAAGTTAGGCATCTTATTAACTTAGCTTGAGATGCAAATTGCCAATGAGCGATGCCTCCTATCAAAGATCGCTTTGTTAGGGTGGCTTAATCAAACTAAGAGATAAGAATCACCTTTCTTGCAAATACGGTAAATATGTGTATACAATCATCCCACCTAATGATCTTTAAGCAAATCTTCAAATTTAACCAATTATCATACTAGAAGCTAGGAGTCAGAATCCTTTCAGTAGGATTCTACACACTGGAGACCTAGAATTTATTTTTGGTATTGAAAGTTTTATGGATTTTTGAATTTTACTCATATAGAATAGAAGTATGGGCATATACATGAGCATGAGTTTGATGAATCATTTCAATAGTGATGCTTGAGTATCAGTGATAAACTATGGGTTATGGAATGTTGCATACATAGAATAGGAAACTCAAGATGCATCGGCATCACCATACTGTCTTCGGACCGTACGACTCATAGCCTTTCAGTGATAGTTCTATGACATACTGTGGCATACCGTGTTGAGGTATATTTGGGGTGCATCATTTCAGTGGTATATAGTACAGCATTGGACATCTTTTACATTGATTTCTGAGTTTTTGATACTTTTGTTTACTTTCAGTATTCAGTTTTGATGCAGTTTTACTTTGTTTAGTCTTTATAGTTTCAGTTATATAGTGCCTTTACTATTATTTCCTACAATTGTGTTTACTTTATTATCAATTGCATATTTACTTTAGAACTGCTTAGTAAGTTGTGATGTGTTAGACTTCTTGTCTAACACGGGGTACTTTTGGGATCCGACAATTTGCTAGATCCCGAGAAGCTTGTGGAGACAGGGCAGGAGAACTCACAGGAGATCTCGAAGGAGTACGTGGAGCCTTAGTAGATCAGCTTTCCACCTTTTCTTATTGCCTTATTTTCAGTACTTTATATAGACTTTACACTTCATCTTTTAAATCAGTTTATAATAACTTTGGATGTATACTACTTTTCTTTTCTGAGATGAATATTTACTACTGCTTTATGATGAATGTATTCTAGATGTTTTGCTTTAGCTTTTGTACTCTGTTATACTACTATACTTAGTATTGTGATGTGGTCAGCATATTGGAAATGATGATATATTGATAACGTATATTAGATTCATATTTACCTTTCTAAATCTAATATACATATTAGTCTAATACTTAAGACAAGTAATCTACTCTTATCTTAAGTATTGACTCTCGATAATACTCTCAGGTTCGAGTCAACAGCCTTCAGTGTGGCTAATTCTTTTGGCCTATTCGGGAAGATGGGTTTTGTAAGCTCATCCATCCCGAGTAGCGCACCGCTCCATCGCTGATTATGATTATATTCGTCTTTTGCGTGCGGCAACGAAGTGGAGCGCTACACAACCACTTAGGAGTCGCTTAGGATCCTATCTAAGATTCATTTAGGGCATATTCTTCTTTTAAATGCTTGGAGTTAGCCTACAGGGAAGATTCGAGATAGTTTCGAAAGAGCCTTAGATCTAAGCAGTCGATCAAAGGTACTCTCCAACCTTCTTTTTCTCATACAAATACAATTTGATGATTCTTAATTTTAAATTATGTTTTTAATTATTGATCAAAAGTATCATATCGATATATACCATTCTCAATCAATCAAAATTTGATAAGTCGAGGTTAGTGAATATAGTTAGTTCTATGGGTCACCTGTGATATGGTCGCTTAGGTTATAGATTTACATACGATCCATGTCATCTTAGGTCTTGATTCAACCGCCGGCGTGAAGGTCTCATCATGACCGGTCCAACACTGTGCCGGCTTGGTCGAACAATCGCCAAGAAGGCTGATAATTAGGGTCGGACGCCTGCATGAAAGGAGATGAAGCTTTCAGACCGGATCGGGTTGGCCCAGGCTCGATCCGCAGTCATTAGGGTCGAGGATGCGGCTTGTGGGGCCAGCAATTCGTCCTCGCAGCGTCAGCAGCGGGCCCGCCCCTGTCTCTGCCAGTGTTGTCACCTCGTGTGGGGCCCGCCATGTCTGTCCTCAGCAAACTGCTGAGTGCCACGTGGTTTCTTCAGGACCCGTCTCTGCTGCCGTATGAAATGTAGTTAAATGGATTTAATTAAAATTTCAAAGTGATAACATTAATGAATTTGACTAAATCAATTAAATCCCAAGTTTAGAAGACCCATATCTTACAAAATACATGTTCAAATGTAATAATCAAATATACAATTTTAATCAGCAAAAATCAAGAAATTTATTGATGCCATTTAATTTTCAGTAGGACTTATATTTTGTATAATGACATTTAGGGTATTTCTTACAAAATTGTCCCAAAACTTCATTTGACCATAACTTTGTAACCATTTATCCAAATATACCCAATATGAGTCTCAAAGTAATTAGCAAGCCTCAGGGTTAATCTAGTAGTGTTAAATTTGCTATTTGAGACATATTTAGACTAATTACTTTTGGACCCAAACCCTAATTTTGTAAGGCTTATAACTTCTTACACACTAATCCAAATATATGCAATATGGGTCTTAAAATGATTAGTGCAACCTCTAGAACAACATAGTAGTGTTCAATTCTCTATTTAGATTAGTATTTGCCTAATCACTTTTAGGACCTATCCCTAATTACCTTAATTAACCCTAGATATTAAGTTAACCATAACTTGATCAATTGAGCTCCAAATTGGGTCTCCCAATATTCCATTTTGATCAAGAAGACCCAATTAACAGTAAACTACAAAAATATTTAAGATCCAATGATTAGATCTCTTAATCAACCCTAATCACCTTAGAACTTGATTAGCCAATATTAGCATAATTAATAATCCAAATTGAGTAATTTTAATTTTTGATTACTCATAAAGTAGAGTAGAACCTAATTGTATAGTTGGTTTAGTAATTCTATAATTAATTTCACTAATCACTCACTAATCATCTAAACCCTAATTAAGCCATCACTTAACCAAATGATGTCCAATTTGGGTCTACTCCTAATTAAAGTAATCAGTAGATTATAGGAAAGCTATAGCCACTAAGTTTACTGAATTTGGACTTAATTTGGAAAAGTTAAGTTTTTGAGCCCATTTAGGAAACCCTAATTTACTTATTTAGCCCTAATCTTGTTTTGGCCATAACTTGGCCATTTCTTATCAGAATTTAGAAATTTTAGGTTCTATGGACCCCTTAGATAGCAAGCTATAATTAACTGACAAAAAATTAGAATCTATTAACTAAAATTACCAAATTTCCCCTATGAGTCAAATTCCTTAATTTGATCTCATAAGACTTAATAAGTATGCAAAATTAATGTACTTACTGTTTAACTTTATATCAGCTAGTAAGTAATCATTAGCCACTAAAAATTTCTAAAATAGACCCTTAAATCAAAAAGTAAGTTTTAGACCCTTAAGGAGGGGCAAAATTATCATTTTGCCCAATTTTAGGATTTAGTACCTTTTAAGTCTTAAATTCATGTTTTAATCCCTAAAACTAGTAAGTAAAGTAATTTAAAATGTAATTCCATTAATTTAAGCCTCTAATTTAGTTTAAATCAAAATCCTTAATTTTTCCTTCCTTAAGAAAATTCTAGGTAATTTTAGCTTTATAATGTGAGATAAATCTCACATCATACCTCTTCTTTAAACGTCTGATTATTTTTCCCAATCTTTCCTTTATCATTAGTTAGGTTTGGAGCTTGAGTGTTCATCTTAGTGTTAAGGAGATCATACCTTAGGAATTAGGATTAGCTCTTAAGTTAGATTTTATCTATTGAGTAAAATGGGTTACTCAATATGTGAAGCCTTGATTTTACTAGTTTATAGATTTTCTTAGTTTGTTTATGATTATTTAATCTTTTAATTATAAACTTAAGAATAGAGATTTATTCTATTATGTGTGACTACTTAATAGGATTTGCCATAAAACTTAATTTGTGAGGTTGGGTAATAAAACCTAGTTCATTAGGATCACCATTTAGATTAAATAATTAAACTCCAATAATTGGAGTTTAGTTCTTAATCCTTCCATCTTGATTTGGCTATTCAAGATGGTTTGGGTTGCTTAAATTATTAAAATAGATCGATGGATTTATTATTTAACTTATAATCGATAGTGATTAATCAAATCACGACTTGGTCAGTCCTAATTATTTTCAACTTATAAGATCATGAATCTGAGTTACACTCGATAGTAGGAATTGGAGATCCTGAACTTGTGTAACTTAGAGTAGATAGAATGAATAAATTAGATAATAATGGATATCACTTGTGTCTAAGTAGAGTCTCTTGCTTACTTTGATAATTGATGCTTTGTTTACCTTATTTTGAGCCTTATACCTTATTCACATATATTGGACATAAGATATTGATAAGTATTTCATGTCATCTTTGAATTTTCATAAATAACATTTGCATTTTTATCGATGCTTTTGGTTTTATTGAATTCAGTTAAGTAGAGTGTGATCTAATTAGTCTGCCTCTCGGTTCCTCTTATCTAATCTTAGACTTCTTTTGTGGTTGTTGGCCCAGTTCTGATATGGTAGTACTAGTTTTAGGTACACTTCTACTCAGTGTTTCTGCCTCTTAGTTCCTCTTATATGATCTTAGACTTCTTTTGTGGCTATTGGCCCAGTTCTGATATGGCAATAAGTGAGTTCATATATTTTTCCTGTCATATGGCAAGTTTGGCCAGTGCAATTTTTTAGTTTATACTTACTATTTTCAGTTTACTTTTCTGCATTTCAGCACTTCGTATTTACTGTCTTACTACTTTTACTAGCTTTACTCCTACTTATAGGATGTTAGTCTTACTCGTTATTTTCATTTATAGGATATTAGTTTCACTTTTAATTATTTAATTGATTCACATATGCTTTTACTTTAAGTCAATTGGCATGAGTTAATATTGATCATCAGCATGTTTAGGTTAAGTTTTCATAAAGTTATATTAGTATTTATTCTTTATTTTATGCTTAACCTTGTTGTAGTTATATTTAGAGATACATGCTTACTTCCTATCTTATTTATGTTATAAACTTATTATTTATAACTACCCTTTGTCTTTTCATATGTATTCTGCTCCCTTTACTGCTTATTTTAATAAAAATGTTTATGGTAATATCTAAATTTACATAATAAATTGCAGCTTAAAATGTACTTAAACATTTTGTATAATTAGATTTTTCTTTTATTGGCTGGGGCCCTATCGTTATGAAACTAACAATGGTAGACTCTGAGCTATTTGAGGTTGTGGAGCTTTCTAAAGACCGGGTTCAGGAAGATGTTTGAGCTATTGAAGACCCTTAGTTCCTTTCTTAACTTTTCTTTTGTTGCTTGTGAGGTTGAGTGTTGCTGTAGTGCCCCGCCCCGTCGTCGCGCCCAAAAAGGTAAAAACAAATCGACGGCGGAGCGGCATGCCACTCGGGGAGGAATATCCTATCTCCCCGAATAGCTGAAAACCAAGCTCGTTTGAAAAGCTGCTGACTCAACCTTAAGGAGGGTTGAGAGCTAATACTTAAGATAAGAGTTGTATCCTTATCCTAAGTATTAGACCAATACATACATTGGATATAAAATACATGAGAAATTCAATATATGTATAAGATATCAGCATTTCCAGTATACTGATCACATCACAATACTAAGTAAAAGTAGTATATAAACAGAGTGCGGAGGCAGAAAAGTAAAATTGAACTGGATCACAGAAATAAAGCTAAGTACTAAACTGAAATAAAAAATTAAGCAGAAAATAAGGTTGAAGAAGAGTCCACTAATGCTCTACTTGCTGCTCCTGAATATCCTGGGTATCCTCCTGAACTGGCTCAATATACTGTTCAAGATTTAGCAAGTTGCCAGATCCCAAAAGTACTCTGTGTTAGATAATAAGTCTTACACATCAAAATTAATCTAAACAATTCTAGTTATTCATTTAACATTTACATAATATAAGTAAATCTGCAAAAAAAATTGTAAAGGTAGCTGAAAGTATAAAACTGAATAAGATTATACGAAACTGAAGTAAAGTAAAGTAAAATTGAACTGTAAATTGAATACTGGAAGTAAACCAAAAATAATAATAGATATAAAATTGAGTAATAGCATGTAAATCGTATATCACTGAAACTATGCATCTGAGTATGCCACAATACTGTATGCTACTGATATGCAACCAAAATATCACAAACTGCTATGAGTAGTACGGTCCAATATTTACATACATCCAGTTGGGAATACTGTTTACTATGATGCTGATGCATCCTAAAATTCCCCAGTCAATGTATGTAATATTCCATAACCCATAAATCATCAATGATACTCATATATCATTACTGGTACTCAACATCATGCTTATGTTCATGCTCATGCTTCTAATCTACATGAGGTAAATCCAAAAAATGTTTTGAAATCCAATAGCAAATTCAAGGTCTCCATTATGCAGAATCCTATAAAAATGAAGGATTCTGACTTCTATATTCTAGTTCGATAATTAGTTAAAGTTGAGAGTTTACTTAAAAATCATTAGTTGGGAAGGTTATATACATATATTTAGCATGTTTCCAAGAAAGGTGGATTTAACCCTTAGCTTGTTTTAAATTACACTTATCGAAGCGCACTTCGATAGGAGGCAGAACTCGATCAGTTTATATCTCAAGCTAAGCTGTTAAATAACCTAATTACGAGCATACTTAGTGTTCTACGCAAAGTGACTTGAGATACTTAGTTTACTTAAACTGCACTTATCAAAGCGCACTAAGATAGGAGGCAGAACTAGGTCGCAGTTTACATCTCAAACTAAGGATCTTGTTCACTAATTGTAACACTCTTAGTCTTGGAAGATTTTCTCTAACGGAACTATATTCGTCTAATCTCTCAGGATAGCACTGGTCATAAGTCCACATTGGAGTGAATCAACCAATCCTGAATACTACTGAAATAATCCAGTACTATGGGTATACTCTACTATACCCAACTAAGAATCTGAGTTCAGACAATTCTATTTAATCAATAAGGATTTATTAAAGCTATAAATCCTTACTCTAAATAGGTGAGTCCTACACAAAGCTCCAAGGATACGATCAAAAGATCACTCATTGTAAGTTGCTACCACAAGGAATAAGTTTCATTCTAGGTACTTTAGGTGATTCTTACCACAAGGTATCAAGTTCAACTTCTAAAGTTATGAAAGATCATCTAAATTTCTACCTCAATTAGTTGCAAGTTCTTCCTACCTCAATGTATCAATAATTAAGTTCTTTAAATATTCAAGAATGATCCTATAGCATGACCCTTGAAATCTCACTTTTCTATTTCTTAAGTTAACATTCAAGGTTTACTTACTAGGTTTGGATTAAAGTGATTAGATCAGATGAATAAGATCCATCTGATCATATTCTATTCTACAATCCTGGGATGAAATTAAGGATATTATTAGAGTTAAGTCATTTCATAACTCATTACAATTTTATTATCTATCTTATGCTAATAGTCTTATATAAGAAAGAATCAAATATCTAAAGTTTAGGTTCAGATGATTCAATCATACAGATTCAATATTAACCTTAGCACTTCTAATTCAAGCATTTATAATCAATATCAAATCATATGCATTATTAGAATATTGTCAATTGAATTATCTTATAATCTAGTTGGTTGATTAAGATGATTAAGATTTAAATCTTAATTAAGATAAGTTAGGATTTAACCCCTAGCCTTACCAAAATTAAGACCAATAGTTAATTTAAAGATTAATGACAAATCAATACATTATTAGTATATTATTGATGTCAAAATTTTGATTTATACTAAGTATTATTTACTTAATTAAGTTATCAAGATTCTTATGTTCAAGTTTAGTTTAATGATAATTTAAGCACATCTAAGTGTCCAATTAAATGTTAAAGTTCTCTAGCATACATCATAAAAACATAAAAGCATAGAAATATAAAGTTGACACAAAATAAAAGGTAATTAAGGCTAACTAAATTCTAAATCAAACCAAATGAATTAGCACTTGATTATAAATCTAAAAGACTTAGGTTTCATAATATTTGGTTATTAAGATATATCTATTCAATACAAGCATTTAAGGATTCTATTATTTAGCATTTTGTACATGATACTTAAAGCATACAGGAGTTCTTTGCACATATCATAAAAGGGCAAATTTTCAATGTTAATTTTTACACAAAATTTTATGCAATGCTCAATTTTAACTAGGGTCCTAGGGACCTTAAAATGCAAAAATAGTGAAGTTTTGACCATTTCAACCAATTTTGAGCACTTTTAAAATTTTTCTGGGCAATTCTGAAATTTTCTGGTCGCTACAGCGCGCTGTGGCGTGCTAGAGCGCATTGCAGCGCTTTTGGACGTTGTAGCGCGCTGTGGCGGAGTGGCGCGCTATGGCGCTGCGGTGCTTTTGTTGCTGCGATGCACTGCAACAAAAAATGGTGCTGTGGCACTGTGGCCTTGGGTTGTTACAGGCACGCTACAATGCTTTTGATGCTACAGCATGCTACAACGAGACCCATCCGAGAGCTAGATGCTACAGCGCGCTGCAGTGCTTTTAGGCGCTGCGGTGCGCTGTGGCGGATTAACTCGCAGAAACACTATTCAATTAATTTATTTTTTGATTTTACATAGTCTTCCAGGAATGACACTGTAGCCCGCTGTGGCGCGCTATGGCGCGCTGCAGCAGTCCAACTTACGGGTTACTATTTAATTAGTTTATTTATTAATTTCATATGATTTTTCCTAAAATAACGCTGCACCCCTATGGCGCGCTGCAGTGGTCCAACTTGCGGGTTACTATTTAATTAGTTTATTTATTGATTTCATATGATTTTCCTAAAATGATGCTACAGCCTGCTGCGACGCACTATGGCGCACTATAGCGAACGAGTTTCTGCAACTTGGGCGCTACAGCGCCAGACGGTAATTTTGCTTGTGCGAAACCCGTAAAGGGCCTTATTTCAAGCTCAAATACTCTCAATCCAGAGCATTCCATGAGCACTGTTATATATCAATGGAAAGGTCTTTCCGATACCTTTCCATTGACACCAAAGTTGACATGAACGGATCATTCTATACGAACAACAGTGTTAAAGGTCGGGGTGTACAGAATAGATGAAAAGCATAACAGTTTTTCTTCAAGATAATGTGATGTTTTAAAGAGCTTTATGGCTTCCATACATGCTTATGCATTTCTAAAGATATATTCAAGCATAATAGCAACACGAATAAGGCAAGGAAGATGAGCAAATGGGTACCTTTAACCTTTTGAAGAGGAAGAAGATACTCTGTTTTCTCCAGGAACTTGGAGAGGAGCTAAACTTCTTCTTCTTCAGCATAACTCAACAATGGAGAGGAAGGTGGGAGCTCTAGATAGACAGCAAGCCAAAGAAGGGGGGCTGAGGCTTCTCTTTAAAGAAGGAGGAGGTGAAGGCATGGCTAAGAAGCTTGTGAGGTGAGGGGAGAAGGAGAGGCATGGGAGACCCCTGCCTTACTGCTTATGCCTATGGGGTATGGGGGTGCCAGATGAAGGTATGGAGGGAGCCAGCAAAGCAAATTAAGAAAGTAATTTTTCTTAATTAAATAATTTCTTTAATTATTCAAAAATTCGGATTTCTGAAACACGCTCCGAAAAATCCTAAAAATTCACCCCTAGCTGATTTGGGAGTGAGGAATTTAATAGCGAAGTTAGATTTTGATTTCGACAATTATTTAATTATTTTATTTTTCTGCGTTATTTAATTATATTAAAATATTAGCGAAAATTCGATGGCTTCCAAACGCATCCAAAACATCACCCCTAACTAATTTGGGGGTGACAATCGCAACGGTAAAGTCGGATTTCGATTTCAAGGTCAAAATAAATACCTCAATTTTTTATTAATTAAATATTAAAATAATCCAAAACAATCGATTGAGCTCCGAATTGCTCCAAATTTTTAGAGTTTAATTCTAATGGTTATATGAACTTAACATAATGATAATTGAGATACGATTAGACTAAAATTAAGCTGGGTAATAATTTTGGGTTGATAGAGTTGCTATTTTCATTTCAGCTTTTACCTTTAAAAATATTGTAATAATACAGGTTTGAATTGTATTTTCTTTTACTGTTATTATTCTAAGTTGTATGTTCTTACTACTGTATTGTGATGGAATGGATGTTACTATTTTTGCTTCCGCACTCTACTTTCTTGTATATATCATTTAGTAAATATCTCTTGAAAATGGTAATTTTCTTAATTATGATGGGTTAGAATATGTGCCTAATCTATTCATAAGTGAGGAACTTGTCATTTGATAACCACTTCACCGTAATCATGGTAACTTAAGAGTTAACAGGACCATGGTGGGGTCGGGCCACCACAATACGTCCCTCCAAAGTTCACCACTTGGCGCAACGAGGGTGGAATCGTGTTCCTTGTGCCCAAGCCAGCCCAAGGAATACTTAACCATTGATAAAGGCGGGCTAGAATGCCAAGAAGCTGTTAGCCATACTCAGGCACTATACATTATTGTACAAGCCAGAGTGTATCGAGCCCAAATTGGGAGCAACAATCAACAGAGGGCGATGAGAAATCGCAAAATGAAACTCATGCAAGTGGAATAATGCACTTAGGAGCACTAGAAGAGTATACCTTTTGTCCATTTGATCATCGGTTCGCCGAAGAATTGGGCTACTAACAAATCACCTCTCGCCTTCATGAAGCTTTCAATCGAGTAAAGTGGGGAGGAGGAAGTGAATGCCGAGGTTTTAATTAGTTGGGGAGGCTGAGAATTGGGTCGTTGCATGGCCTCCTGTGCCACGAGCACAGTTGTGGCCAATGTGGAGGAACATGACATAGCACAGTGCTTTGTCGTCTAGCCATTGGATCAGCGGCTCGATCCAATGGCTAGATAGACTATGAGTCGCGGATCACACCACATCCGTCTGATCGCGGTGCCATTTTGAATAGAATGGCGCGGATCTCCCGCTGTTCGATTCAAATGGTTAATTAACTCTTAAGTATTAATTTAGTTTTTAATTAATTAATTTAATTATTTATTAAATTATTTCAATTTAATTAATCAAAATTAAGCTATCAAATGAGCTCTAAGAATTCTCAAAACTTTACCCTTAACTAATTTGAGGATGATGAATTAAAAAATGCAATCAAATTTTTGATTGGAGGTCAAAATATATTTCATATTTTTCTAATTAATTAAATTTATTAAAATAAACAATTAATTCAAATGATCTCTAAATTAGAATCTAGTTGTGAGATTTTTAAGCTTTTTGGATTATCCAAATTCAGGTAACAACACTTTGATTGTTACATATGTTGAGACTTTATTTTAAGGTAATAATAATTTAGGCTCGTGAGTTTTACTACAAAGGTGTGGGCTAAGAATTTACCAAATCCTTTCTTAATTATTAAATAAGATTAAATAATGCTTAGAGTATTGTGTAAGTATTATGACTGAGCTAAGATTACTTTAGAGACCTTTATATAAGTGTAGACTTTATGTGTGAAGAATTGAACCTAGAAGTTTAGGTGAATTAAAGTAGTCATACATTTGACTTAAGGTAATATAAGATCATAAATTACAAATAATTAATAATGGTTGAAAATATTCGGAAGTGTTGATGGGAGTCTTGAATTGTAGATCTTGTTATCTCAATGATTATCTTCTCTTTAAGCTTAATATCATATATATATATATATATATATATATATATATATATATTATTATACTATAGCTTAGATTAATTAGTACCTAGCCATGGAAGTACCCAATCTCTCATTCTAATATTTATGAATGTTAAGGATGTTTAATAATGATTTAGAGAATGTTGGTGAGGAGTTGGAGTTTATAGGCTAGCACATATATAATTAATCCTTAAATTGGGTCAAGACAAGCTTTATGTATTCTAGCCTTTCCAAATTAAATTTTAAGAATTCATTTTCATGAGTTCACGAACTTGCTGGTTTATACCCTTTAAATTTGTATTAAAAGGGTTACATGAAGATAGTAAAGTATTAAAAGATTAATACTAATATTCATAGAAGTTATAGTAGCCTTTAATTATATAAAACTTGAGTTATATTACTTATGTTAAGCCATAGGCTGTCATTCCAAAGATTTGCTTAACCTTTCTTATGGAATTAAATGAACTAATTATTTATTTTATGTTGTTGTCCTAAGACATTAAATATTAATGCATGAGAATTTGAATTTATGAGCAAGCTACCTTAAGTGGCACCATGATACTTGGCTTAACTTTGCTCATACCTTATTCTTATTTTTACCTTAAGCTTAACATATGGTAAAGACTATATTTTTACAAAACTTATATTTTTATGTTAGTAGTATAAATAATGTGTTCAAATAGTAAATGGTATATATTATAAGCTTAGGAGAGATAGTTCTAAATTGCTAAGTCATCATGATAAAACCTTAAGAATCTAATCAAGAAATATCTAGTTCTTACTTAGACTTAATATATAATATAATACTAAATGTTATTAAATAATTTATGATAAATAAAAATTATATTTATGTAAATATTCTCCAAATATGTCAATATGATACTTGTGAATGACAATTCTGAAAGTACGCAAATAACAGTTGTGGTAAGAATAAGTGTTGATATCATGAACTGCTTTATTTCCTTAAATATCATGCATGTACACAAAAATTTAATCAATGTATAATTTAGTTCATAATTGCTAGAGCTATTCTATTTCTTTGAAAACCTTATATCTATTTTTAACATAATGAAATAATTGTTGTAATTAATTTTAAATCAATAATGATTAATACAAGCTATATCTTCTATTTCATAATTGGGCCAAAGAAATATTTTAAGCGAATAAAATTAATTATAAATTTAGAAAGTATTTTCTATCTTGCAAATATTTTACTAAATTTAGCAGTATTGTTTATTATTACAAAACTTATTATTTTTTAAGAAAAAAAATCACTCTAGTAAGCTAAGTCTTACTTTGGCAATAATTGCTTCACCTTCTCGGCTTGGTATCATTGTGCCGTGTTGATTTATTCATCTCCGTTAAACTTTAAAGTTTAAGATTTATGATCTCTAACATTTCATTCTTAGTGTGTCTCTCTTCTTACCTAACATAGAGCTTATAATCCTTTAATATATTTCTGAAAGATGGTAGTAGTCTATGCATATATATATATATATATATATATATATATATATATATAATATAAATCATTAGGGCAACGACTCAACCATAATCAAATTCAACGGTGTCATGTACATTTAAAATTAATGACAACCAGGATCAAATTCAACAATGCAACAACTCAAGCCTCCTGGGGAGCACAAATCTCCTAACAAAAGAAAGCACCCTGACGGGCGTACATAGCACAAAAATCCGCCACCCAATTTGCACTGTGCGATAGGTGGGAAAATATACAACGAGGAAAACAAGAAAGAAAGCAAAGTGATCTGCATGACGCTCTCCACCTTGTGAATAGAGAGTTCTCTCCCAGTGACAACGGAACCTCCGAATCGCTCTCAAACAGTCATCCTCTATGATGACTCCATCAGTATCCACCTCCGTAGCCAGGAGAGCCTGCCACAGAATGGTTACAGCCTAAATATCTACCTGGAGAGGATACTGCCTGTAAACTATCTCCTGCAACAATCAGTAACTGTCTATTAGAGTCGCGGACAACAGCTGCCCCCAAAAAAGTATACTCTCCGTAGCTGTATGATGCATCAATGTTGGCCTTCAGCCAACAGGTCAGGGGAGGGGGGGCATCATTTGTAGAAGGTGGAGGGGCCTTGATGGGCCGTGGAACCCCAGAAGTCAAACCCGTCATTCAGTCCAGCACTAACCATGGTAGAAAGTATCGAGCCTGCGCAGACCATCGATGTAAAGTGCGGGCGACCGTGAGAGTGCTCAGTCCCGCTCCTCCATAACTGATAGTGCGAGTACGCAACAAGCTCGTAGTTAAAGCGGCGGCGTCAAGATGCTGAAGCGGTTGAGAACAACGCAGTGAACTAGTCCAAGGAGGTGAGTGTGGCCGCGAGCAAGCCCCAACGAACAAAGATCTCCATGATGGCTCTCGTGCAGCTGTAATGGACCATAAAGTGCTTCCTGTCCTCCTCCGAGTCATAACACCAAGCACACACTGCTAACTGAGCAAGCTCTCGTCTGAGATACCAACACCTCGTCGGTATAGCATTACTGAACAGTTTCCAAAGAAAACAGACCTCCATAGAGCCCAGGGCCATCTCCCACATGGCCGCAAACTGTCAAGGATGACCTCCTCTCTTCAATCGGTAGATCTAGCTTGCTCTGCTCTCGGTAAAATCATCCACCTGCCACTGCAGGGTCCCCTCCTCAAGCTGGGTGTCTCTGGACGACTAGCCAGCCGTAGCCCAAAAGTCTCCAAACAGTGGAGTCTGCCCATTGCACCGTAAAGTCCTCACTTCAATGGCGATAGAGAAACTCCATGGCTCTTATCCAAAGATCCTCTTTGTTGACAAAGTTGTTGGCATAACAAGTTGCAAAGACAGTCCTCCAGAGTCGTAAATCTCTAATCGTATTTAATATATTTAATATATCTGAACCTTGTAGAACAACATTCTCTAATCTTATTATCCAAACACACCTATAAATGAACATATTCCTCATCTTAACCTTTCAAGTATATTTACTCATCTCCTTAGCATTCTTATCCCTATCACACTTATCAATAAAATAGTTCTTTTTGTTCAAGTAATAGTCATTTCATAAAATTTTTCTTAAATATCAAGTGAGATTATTCAATCACACAATGTTCTAAATGAACATATTTCATCCAACATTGCTTACTATTTCACCATTAATTTGAATTATCGAACATTTGAACAAGATATTGGAGCCTCTCACTCTTAATCACACGGCTCATTTCATTTGTAAATTAAAATTTTATTAAAACAAAGGAATGAGACACAAGAGCACCAAAAGTCACATATCCAAGATCACTAATCAAGCTCAATATTTGAAGTTTTGGTTTACAAGATCCTAAAAGATCCTGTTAAAGAATTCAGTATGCACTATGTAAATAAAACTAATTTACATAAAATGAAAACTGCCTTGCAAGTTGTTGCAAACCAAGAAAAAAAATTCTTATGAAGCTTCTTATAAAAATGCCCTATACCATTTTATCCATTGCTCCAGCAAGAAGCTCCTGAAGCAAATTTTCATGCATCTGAGAGTCGGCAGTCCGATAGTGATACACGCGGCGGAATCTCCAATCTTCGGTGAGCATTTAGCGGCGACCCCATCCCGCCCGTGAGTTGTGACACCCTCTCCACCAGATCCTGGAACGATGGCCTCTCCAATGGATCGCTGCCACGCGGCACACATTTACATAAAAATGAGTTTTTTTAACTTGCTAAAATTGCTCAAGAGTAAGCTACAAGTAGTTCAGCCATTATCCCCTAAAATATTGATGGATAATGATTTGTAATAATAAAATTAGTCAAATCATGATTCAGAAGTACTATTAATATTCTCTAAAATATAATTTAACCAATTTACTATAGCTATTATATACTTAACACAATACTGAACTAGCATTAGTTATATTCAATATTGATATCAACCAACTAATATAGCTAATTGATCTATTGGATAGACAGAAATATTAGGATGATCAAAATTTTCTACTCCATAAAGAAAAGTGTAAATGAGCTCAAAAAATTAAGAAAAAAAACTACTACTAATTCATCAGATTACCTCGCCCAACAATCGGAGATGATTGCTGTGACGGCAGAGTCAATTCCTTCGGGTATATCCAACCGCCGATCCATGAAACCTACTATTCCGACCACCTTCAAAATATTTAACCAAATTATAGTAATAATATTATTATTAATAAAAAAAAATCAAATAAAGTTCATCATCCAGCACCGAAAAAACAGCATTTACTTGCATGGAGTTGAGATGGTTCCAAGGTATGGACTCAGTCATAAGCTCCCACAAGATGACTCCAAAGCTGAACACATCCGACCTGCATGGAGCCTCTAATGTAATTTTTTTTCTTATTTTATTGATTTTGACCACCAAAATGTAACACAATGTGTTGATGAGAATTACTTCTCGCTGGAGCATTCTCCACGGAGGACCTCTGGCGCCATCCATTGGGGCTGCAGCAACAGCAATCACTAACTGTTATGACTTCCTTCCATTCTATTTTGGGTGAAATTAACAATGCAACATAAATCATGCAAAGAATAGAACAGAATCCTTTTTTTTGTAGTTTTGCTTATGTTTTCACATTAAATCAAAAGAATCAAACCTATAATATCTCAAACATAGCTAAAAAGACTTGTAATTCAGCAACATCCTGATAATGTGATGATTTGTTGTATAAAAAAGAGGTTGATGTAATGTACTTTTGCTTACACATATTAGAAGTAAAAAAATGAAAAGAAAAATTATTAATACAGAATAATAGTCAAATGATGCTATTTTTGGGGCACCATAATTTTTTCCATTTTATAAACATAAGGTGAGCCAAAATTGTAAAGATTTAGAAGACAATTTGATTAAATTGGCTTGAAAAGAATGCAACACGACATTTGACCCTAAAATAAATCATGCAAACTCTTGATGATGTGGAGATTTGTTATGTAACAAAGAAGTTTGTGTAATACACTTTCACTTATGCAGCTTGCTTAAAAAAATAAAAAAATAAAAAAAAATTTATTACTTTTGAATATAAGTAAAAGTTAAGTTGCATAGTATATGTTCAATCAAGATCAATTATTAAATATAAATAAAATTTAAGCCCTGGAACCTTATATATATTAATTAATTGAGTTATTATCTAAAATGATCCCCCGACTATTAATAAATTTTATATTTAGTCATTCGACTATTGAAATTCCCAAAATAATTCTTTAACCCTTTTAAAAATTTAAATTAGTCCAACTTTAAATTTTACATCTAATTTATATGAAAATATTAAATTAATGAAGACATTTTTAACATATGAATAATCATAATGTCATAGGACTAATTGAATATTTATGGATAGCAAGGAGACCATTTCAAGAAATAAGCCTATATTAATTTATGCATTAGGCTCGCATAATATCTGTCTATATGAATAAAGCAAAAATACCCTTATTTTATGTATCTTTCAAAGTGAACATTAAATTTCATGATTTAAATCACCAAAAAGTTGTAATATAATATTTCATATTATTTTCTCATATTATTGAGAAACACCAATAAATATATATTATTTTAACTAACAATAATAAAATTTCATTATAATAAGAATAATAATCTAACTTTAAGTTATGCAATCTGCATTTTTAATTCTGAATTTAATATATATATATATATATATATATATATATTTCTTTTCTTTTTTTTAATACATTAGGTATGTTTAATGCCTGCACCATATATTACTAGAAGTTCGAAACAATTTTCTCATTGAAGGTTGTATGAACATGTGATTCCTTGAGAGGAAAGAGAGAGAGAAAGCTATCAGTTCGAAGCCTCATTGTTGAGAGATTACTACATGATTTAAACCATTTATATGTTATTTAAGTTTAAGAACATTAAAGTAAAAGAGTCTTACAGTTCCTCTTCCAGTTTTTGCTGTTAGTACTGTTGATATCTTTAAACAAGACAAGCCAAAATCACCAACCTGTGAAACAGAAGTCCGCCATTTACTAATAAAAATAATGAAGCATATATTCCATTTTGCCTGCAAGATAGTAGTGCTTCCTACCTTGACCGTCCAAGATTTGTCAACTAGTAAGTTAGAAGATTTAAGGTCTCTATGAATGATAGGCGGGTTTCTTCGATGCAAGTAATTCATTCCTCTAACCTGTAACAAGCTCAGACAAATTCAACATTGAAAAGACAGTTAAAAGAAGCAGTAACTATAAAAAAGATTATTTATTTTTGAAGGAAAGATCAAGAATTTTGCATCAGGAACTTACAACATCCAGTGCCATCCTTAAGCGCCTTCTCAAATCCAATGGTTGGTTGCTTTTGTGCAGTGTTCTGAAGAGGCTGCCTCTGTTGTTAAACAGAACAAACAGCAAAATTACAACATTCACTCATCACAACTCTATCAATTTATCATACATATTGTTGATATTAAGAGAAACATCACCTGGGCAAGTATTCAGTTACAATTGCAAGGCGCTCAGGCGAATATACAGCTCCCATGAAAAGTAAAAGATTTGGATGCCTCAGCTTTTTCATGATAGCAATCTGCAGGGAACCAAAATAAATTATTAAACTTGAGTATATTTTCAAATGTATAGTACAATGCCGAGAGTTACACCTCCTTTTTATAATCCAGCAGAACACTTTCAAGAAAATCCATTCTGGCATACACCTTTATTGCAACATCCTAAGAATTAAGAGAGGAATATCAACACAATCCTCAATATATGATCCAAACTCACAGTGAATTTTCCAAGTTTGAGAATTAGCATACTGATCCATTCCAAAGGCCACGATAAACAATAGCAAAAGAGCCTGAAAAGATACAAAAGCCCTCTGTCACTCATCATCCTTTATCAAGTTAGACAAGGTTGATAGGTTAAACAGGATATAATTAACATTTATACAAGTTTGTGTCAGTTCTGAATAAAGAATATCATGCATTTCAAAAAATCCAAAATATCAACAACTCTATATCAGAATGCATAACATGACCCAATATGCCGATGACATATATCATAGATATCACGAGACTTCTGACTGCCTAATGTATTCCATTCCCTAAAAAATAGCCTCAAACCAATTTGCAAAGTTAAATATATACTAATTTTTTTCTCATGCCATTTAGGTTGCATTCTGATGGCTTACTTGTCAGTTTGCATCTTATTTAAGTATTATTTTGAAAAATGATTAATATTTTTTAATTTTACATTAATGATGAATTAACTTCAAAATAAGCAAAATTAAAGATTATATAATTATCTAATGTTAAAACAAAAACTTCATTCTACTTATCTCATATTAGCTTTATATTACATTTTCAAGTCATTTCATGCCTCATTTTGGCATACTAATGTCTGTTTAATATTGGTTGTTAACTGGTATAGAATCTTCAATTATGTCAATGTCTCACAAATTAAATGACACCTAAAAGTAAATACCTTCACCAATTTCCTCCCCAAGCACAAGATCTTCCCATTGGATTTCAGAGTCTCCAACCAAATCTGGTTCTAACTCGTCCAAAGTTGAAGAATCTGTTTGGCTACTAGCAGTGGTCTCCAAAGACTTTGGTGATTTTGGACGCTGAAAATTTTCCATTCTCGGTGAAGTGTTCCTCTTCGACACTTTTGCTTCATCTGGTGGATCTTCAAACAGGTTCATTCTATTGTACAGCATATTATTATTCTCCAAATGAACTATGCAGCAATCTACAAAACCTTCCAGTTAGTAGAATTGTTAAATCAATGATTTTCCAACATGCGAAAATTGATTATAACTATATTTGCAAACATCTTCGCTTTGTTGTACTCCCACCTTTGCAAGAAGCCGAAGTTCCTTTTTCTTGAAGACAGTGCCCTTCTTGAACTTCTTTCCTCCTTTCAGAATCACTGTCGGTCTGCTCATGAGCCATGCATTCAGCAACATTACTATAGCATGAAGCACAACACTCTGCATCCCAATCGTTTGGTGGTAAAGTTTTTGGCTGTTGATCCTATATATAAGTATATATATATATATATATATATATATATATATATATATATATATATATATATAGTATGTATATATAGATTTATTGTGAAAGGATCTTTACCGTTTCAAAAAATATCTTTTAACTATAATTATCATTCCAACATGATTTTCCTAGTACCAAGGATAGGAATTCATTTGTTTATCAAAAACAAATTATGACTAAGCGCATATAAAGATACCAGAAGCTGTAGCAAAAAAACAATAAAAATATGGGCACAGACGTACATTTTGTAATGAAGCATGTAATATAGCATGTGCCGAATTAGTTTCTGAACTTTCCATTTCTGGAACCTGATTGCCATTTACAAAGATATGCAGTTTCGCAAGAACCCTGCCTGCCTGATATTTGCAAAATGAAAAAAATCAGATATATTCTATTTGCACAAAGTAAATTCTTTCTTTGAATGAAGTATAGTAATACTTTAACGGACAATTATTAATGCTAACAAAATATGTACCGTTTGACCCAACAAAGTTAGAGCTCTAAAGCTGATCACGAATCCACAGCTCATTTCTATTTAGAGAATATCATGCAATACACTTTTCTAACACACATGCATACTGTGCCTTGGTCGATTATTGTGTAAAAAGATTAACAGTGAAAGGGCCAAGCACATGACAAAAACTCTAATGGTATCAAATATGATAGATAAAAGAAAAAGGTGCAGAATTGATGCAAACCAGATTTGATACAGATGATGTGATTTGAGGTTGTGGGGGCCAAGGAACTCTTTTAAGATTCAACTTGGGTTCTTCTGGTTGGCTGTGAGTAGCAATCAAATGTGAAGTTGGCTTTTCTGATTTTGAATTGTTCAGCATGGAAACATCACTTGAGACAGTAATAACGCCAATACAAGCTCCATTCTCATACAATGGGTTTGCAGTTACAAGTGCCACAAATAATTCTCCTGACTTCTTTCTAAATGAAAACTGACCCCGAAATGTTTCTCCGCCGCATGCTCTTTCCATAATTCTTTCCCAGTAAGGATGATTGCAGTCATCTATAAGTAGATTAGTGACCCTCCGGTTGAGTGCTTCAAAGCTCTTCCATCCATAAAGAACCTCTGCCGCCCGATTCCTGGCAGATTGAAACTTAAATTAAGCAGCTGAACAGGCTATGTCTGGAGTTGCTTGTTCATGCACTGCCCCTTCAAGTCAGGGCCTTCGTTCTTAAGTTTTAATGCAATATATTCAGACATAAGCCAAAGTAAACCCAGATGAAAAGTGGAAAATTTTTCAGTCCTTTCAAGTTCCAACCTCGATACAATTTGCCACAATGATTGCAGGAAGTTCTCATCATTCTCGCTTGGCATGCACGAATATACAAAATACCATATTTTAAAATTATCGAAGCACCAAAAATTATAAAAAAAACTTAAAAGAAAAAAAACAGCAAATCTTTACGAATAACTGTGCGGAATAGCTTGAGGTTTGCCAGTATTTCCATGTAAGGATAACTGTAACCTTACTATATAATAAAAGATAAAATTAGCAATTTTTAACAGGTTTAAAAATTTTCAAAGTACAGCTGCTGTAACAAGAATTGATAAAAAGTTGAAAAAATAAAAACTTCAATGTCTTAAAAGGCTTGAAACTTTTAAAAGAAATAAAGATGTTATCGTGACTGCAATTGACCCAATTTTACGAGGCAAAATTCACCTTGAAGGATAAACCTTTAGAACGTTGTCATTAAATAACTCCAGCTAAAATTTAAGAAAATGTGAAAATATTGTTTATCATAATAGATATTACAATTTAGATTGCTACTGTAATTTTAAATTCAATCGTTTTATTTAACAAAACCACCCAATAAATATATTTCTTATAAAAGAATTCAGTTGGTTTGTATGCTAAATTAGTCCTAAACTATGTAATTTGGCCAATTTAATGCCCAACCATTCAACATGTTCAATTTAACTCTTGACTGTTCATTTAATGGCTAATGTAGCCTCTATTAATTCATTTCATAAAATTAAATTGAGCCCAAAATGAATAGTTAGAGACTAAATTGGACAGTATATAACTTGTAAACTAAATTAGTCAATTGAATAGTTTGGAATTAAACTCGCAAACAAAAAGAGCGAAGAAACTATGTTGGAAATTACTCATGTGAAAGGATTCATCAGACATTTGCACTATTTACTTCCTTTATTTAATTAATTATAGGATATAATCATGTCATAATATTGTCTTAAACACTTTCAGAGACTAGATAAAGTTTTCGAGAAATGATTGCCATGGAGGTGTATTCTTTTGAAACTATGACAATGTTATCCTGTCAATCGACAGACATTGTTAAACTATGACTTTCATAGAGATATACTATTTTAAAGTGATGGTCATTGATGTATATTAATTTAATGTACAATTATTATTTTTAATAATAAAAAATAATTTTCCTATTAATATATATATATATACAACACCTTAATATTGTGTGCACAAGTTTAGTGCAAGAGAGAAAACTAATTATGATAACACTTATACTAGTAGCTTTTTTATAGTATGAATTTAAATTACTACAATAATTAAATTACAAATAATTAACCTGTTCATGTAATTTGGTTGAAGTGAAACCAACCTAAATTGCTAAAATAAGAGAATTACTGTAAGAGTTCACGAACATTAATGTTTTCTTTTAGCCTCAAATTTAATTTGACCTTTTTGAACCTGACATGCATGCTTTGTAGACGAAACTCCTGGGAGACAACGCCTCCAGTACAGATCAATCTACTGGTCAGATCGTGAGGATCAAAAGGGCAGCAGGCCCTCTCATCCCAAAATTTTATGTAGAGACATTTCTGAAATTTTTTCTACTTGGAAACCATGTTCCACTATATGTGTTTGTAAAGGGATTTTATAGGCTCTGCTTTTGAAAATCTTTTAACACTTCTCTCTTAATAGCGAAGTTGATCATCATCTCTTGAGGCTTCTCACGTTATATTCATTTGTGTTGAGTTTGTGCAAATCCGTGCTTATTTATAGTTGTTCAATTCAATTCAAACAAGTGCAGATGTTTTACATCCAAAACGAGCAGATTTTTATTATGCATAAATCAGAGCAAAAAAGAAACCAAAAGGAACTTCGATCTTGCTGGAGCATGCATCGAGTCTAGGAGTGGAGATACCCTTTTAAGTGGGGTGCAATTGCACCCCTTAACAATCAAAATTGTATTAAGTTTCATATAATTCTTCATATATGTATAATATGGAGCAAATGATGCTTTTTTGCACCCCCAAAGTTAATGGTTACACTCCTTAAGTGTCGATGATGACATTTACACATCATATATAAGAAATTACACTTTCTAGACAAAGGTACCGACCCCACCAATACCGCTAATCTCTCATTAGCCCTCGCCTGCCCTCACTAGTGCTGATCAGCCCAGCGCCATTACTCTTACATTTTTAATGTTTTTCATAGAAGCCTTGACTAACCTAGACCGACAGTAATTACCACCCGCATCGATGCTTGCCAACCAAATGCTTTCAATCCTTGCTGATACTCATTGGCCCAGCACCTACTGATAAGATGTAATGTAATGTAAAAAAATCACAGCCAAAGTAGTAACAATGTAAGAAAATCAAAAGGTATATACATTATATTTTGTTGTCTAAAATACTTTACACCAAAATCACATTTGCTCCATATTTGATTTTACTTCAACAGAACTACCGCATAAAACAAAGACATTTAAGAGCAATATGTGTTCTTTAACAAATTTTATTGATTTTTTGCATCTTTTTCAAGAATAATACATTTTTATAAAAAAACCTAGTTGTACTAAGGGAATTCTATATTGTGGTGCTAAAAAGCTCTTAATGTAACAAATTGTTAAAAGAAAAATTTTTGAAAGATAAATTTTAGCAATAAATTTGCACCCTTATTCATTTCAGGAGTAAATTTAAATTTATCTAGCTTAATAGTAAAGCAGTTTATATCGCTAAGCAAATCCTTTAATCTAACCCTAGCTTAACCAAGACAAGCTTAATCGAATAAATAAAGTTATATTAAGGATTATATTTTATTTTATTTAAAATACATGTACATTAGTATAATGCATTAAGTAATTACATGCTATTTTGTTACGTATAATTTAAATTTACAATTAGTAATTACATAATTAGTATAAATTAATTAATATTAGCTAGCATAGAGATGGGCATGAACTGGGCCAAGCCGAGCTTGGGTTGTGTTAGATCTGACCAAATTTCCTTTTACATGGCTCATTATCGGGTCTGAGCCACTATAGAGAAGGTCGGGCTTGGGTGGGCTAATGGATATATGTTATTTTTTGCAAATTATTACAATCTTAATATTTTAATAGTTATTAAAAATGTGGATATATTATTGAAATCACATTATTTAATCAACATATATAACTTCAAAGTATTGTTTTTTTGATAAAATTTACTATAATATATAATTTGGCACAAAAATTAATCCCAAATATAATAATTAAAAAAACATTTGTATCGCATTCGAATCAAGCCTGGCCACGCATGAAACAACCCATACTCTGCAAATATACTAGTTTGGGTTGGATCGAGCAACTTTCAAATATAAAATTAAAGCACAAGCTCAGGCTTTTGCTAAGCTAGGTCAGGTAGGGTGAGGCCTCAAGCCCGTGCTAAGCTTAATTAAGGGTTAAATAATTAATTGCATTTGAGTTATTTAATTATAAATTAATTTATTAATTACTTATTAATTAATTAGGTATTAAAGACGTTAAAGCATATTAATAATTAACTATGTATTAATTAATTAATTACATATTAATTATGAATTACTTTAAATTTAAGCCCAAACTCGAGCTTTTGCAACAAGTAACGGCGACTCAATAATAAAACAAGAAATAGTGATTTATTTTTTACTACAATTAAAAAAATCTCAAAAAGAAACAATAGCTAGTAGTTTAGTGTCAATTAATAGGTACTAACCTATTTAAAATCATAACATTCCAAAAAATTTCAATTTAAAACGATTAAAGAAAAAAGGCCAAAAAAAGAATTCCTTTGATGTAATGAAACTTGCAAAAAATAGCAAAATATTTAGAACAATAGAATAAAATAAGGTGTTCAAGGAGAGATCATGAATTGACTAACTAGACGAACAACATATGCAAGACCATATCCAATTATGATTAGATATATGAGATACCAAATTGGACAATCAGAAAATGCTATTTATAAGAGTGGCCTTGAAGTTCAGTTCTAATATAGTTAAAACAATTTTGTTATCAATGATGCTTAGGCACACATAGCTAATATTATTAATATTCTCAAAATATTAACAAATGTTGTAGAATATTTGTGAAAATATCATAACTTCTAATAATAATATTATCTACACAACAATAAAAATGTAATGCCATTATCTATTCTATGAATAATGAAGAGTTAAAATAACTTTAAAAAAATTCAAATTTAATAATGGTGGAACAAAACCAAACCCTCAGTTCGTATTTCGACACAAATAATGCACACAATTGTTTACAAACTTTGTTCTCAAGATGATAATACCTAGGCGATTTTGCATAACTTTTTCAAGCAAATCACCAAAGCATTTCGATAATTATTTGAAAGATCTTCCACTGTTAATAATTGCAATTGCAGTGGACAACGAACAAAACCAACTCAAGCAATAAAAGCAAAGATTTATTATATTATGGTTTACTATAGTTAGAATGGTCACAACAAATTCGATATCTTCCATTTCTCCATTTGCATAAGCAAATATGCAACAAATAAGAATAAACAAGTTCTAGTATTAGGTCAAATATGATTATTGAAGAGAACAGAGGAAGATAGGAGGTGGTGGGAGATAAGATGACGATTACACATCACAAAAGCACCAGACCTCAACATCGGTGTGAGACAAATATTGAAAACCTATAAAGCTCACGTGTCAAATGAAGATCTCAACTTACTAGAATGTCAACAAGCATGCCGTCGGAATGCCACAAAAATCTGGAATGCTAAATGTTTAAGAGTAGGATATTGGATCTAGGATGTCGAATCTACATGAATAAGGCAACGGATTGGTGAGGTGGGAATAATGCCAAGTCTTAATGGCAATTTGGAATGAAGATCAAAGGATATCGAATATATATTAAAGTGCACTAGATGGGGATGAGAATATGAAACAAAAGTCATAGTATGACATAAATTGATGACAATTTTTCCAAATTTTGCATGACCAGGGCTCAGGATCGGTGGCAAGAATTTTGGACAAGATAGAGGCTTGTTGAAGAAAATTAGAAAATAAGGAAAAATTGATTTGAAAAGTTTTGAGATTCAAGAATAGCTTCAATAGATACCATGGCTAAAATAATAACGGAAAATAAATGTCTGTGATTGAATTGTGTAATATTAAAATGCATATTTCTATGCAATACAATCCTATTAAAGGAAAATATAGGTGGTAACCATGCGACTCTTGGAGATAATGAATGAAAATGTGACTATAAGACAAGTTAATTAATTGAGCATGGTAGCATTGTTTTACTTCAAGATACTCTAAATTAGATCTCACTACTTGTATCGAATTTTAAAATGACAAATTTTCTTTTGCATTATGGTTTAATCTATATTATATATATTAAATACAATGAGTTACAAATTAGAAAGATATAGCTAGTTCATTGCAAATAGGAAATATTTTCTTCATCAACGAATAAAAAATGAAAAAAAAATATAATTCTCTCCTCTTGACAATGACTATAAAAATGAGTTATCAAAAGAATTCTCACTCGTGGTTTAATACTACGTCAAATATGAAATATATTGAATTGATTAACCGACGATGCTAATAACATCCAAATTTGACGTATCATGTCTAAAGCCCATTGGGCCTAATTGGTTATAGTATATTCTATTTGATTCTAGTATATTCTAGTTGGTTCTAATATATTCTAGCTAATTCTAGTATATTCTAGATGGTTCTAATATATCCTAGATTGTTCTAGTATATTCTATATACTAGTTATATATAAACCTCCTATAACTACATCAAGAGACATAAAATACAACAGTTTTTGTTTACGATAATCTCTTCTCTTTTGCTCTCACTCGACTCCCTCTCCGGATTTCTACATAGTATCAGAGTGACCTTCAAACTTCTTCGAATTTCTAAAAATACATTGAATGTTAATTTAATACTTGTGTCAAAATACTACAATCAGATGGAGGGGACGAATATGTCTCATTAACATTTCAAAACCTTCTCAAAAATCATGACATTCATCATCAACGATCAAGCCCATACACTTCCCAACAAATCGGGGTTGTCGAACAAAAACATCAACATATAACAGAAACCACTCGCGCTCTCTTACAAACTGCTCATTTGCCCAATCATTTTTTGGCATCAGCAACCCTCACTTCCAATTACCTCATTAATATTCTACCTTCTCCCAATACCAAAAATACTTCTTCATCTCAACTCATCGACAATATCAAACTAGACTACAATCACCTTCAAGTTTTCAGTTGCTTGTGTGTTCCCCTCCTCTCTCCCACGCTAATAAGCTCCAAGCTAGGCCTAAATCTCTTCTTTGTATCTTTCGTGGATGCATACCGCACTACAAAGGCTACATTTGTTAGAACCCAAAAACCTCCACTTCCTTAATCTTCTCGACATGTCAAATTCATCGAACATATATTCCCCTTTCTACAATCCACTCCAACAAACATACCCTTCTCCACTACACAACCTCATCAAAACCCCTCACACTTGTTCCTACTTCAACCAAACCCACACAATTTACCAATAACATCAATCAACAACAGCCAGAGATTGGACACACAAAGAGCCCAATTCACTTAACGAGTCCAGCTCACCCTGCTTCAACCAGTTTTCTAACTCCTCTCAACTGATTTCTCCACAATCTAGCCCCACAAGAACTTTCAGCCAACCTAAACTCTACAAGAAATCAGTCGACTCCCTACAATACCTAACAATTACCCATTCAAATATAAGCCTTGTTGTCAACAAATTTTGCCAATATAAGCATAATCCCACAACAGCACACTTCGATCAACTTAAGTGCATTCTTCGGTATGTCAAAGGATCTCTCCAACGTGGAATTCAAATTGAACTAGGAAATCTCCTTCAAGCATACATCAACTCTGATTGGGTTGGGAACAAGGAGAACCAAAAATCAACAATAGTTTACTGCATATTCCTAGGTGCCATTCTAATCTCTTGGAGTGCAAAGAAACAAACTACAATCTCCTAAACATCCATGGAAGCCGAGTATCGTGCCCTCTCCACAGCCGCGCGGACATTATCAGCTATTGAATTGACTCGCAATCCGGTTTTTCAGTCTACACCAAACATGTCGAAGTCGACTGTCATTTCATCTATAACAGCATTCAAAAAAGGAAATTCAACTACTTTACATACCCACTGAGGATCAACTGGCGAACATCCTCACCAAGTCACTTCCAGGACCATGGTTCAGACTCCTTTGATCCAAACTCACCATCTCATTCTAGGATGGTTCATTTGCAGGGGTCTAATAACAGCCCAATTACATGGATCATGTATAAATCCTATTGGGCCTAATTGGTTCTAGTATATTATAGTTGGTTATAGTATATTCTAGGTGGTTCTAGTATATTCTAGCTGGTTCTAGTATAATCTAGTTGGTTTTAATATATTCTAAGTGGGTTTAGTATATTCTAGGTGATTCAAGTATATTTTATATAATAGCTATATATAACCTCATGTAGCTACATTAAGAGACATGAAATACAATACTTTATGTTTACGATCATCTCTTCTCTTCAGCTCCAACTCGACTCCTCTCTAGATTTCTGCATATGCTTATTTTTTATGATTTCTAATATATATATATATATATATATATATATATATATAGATATATATATATATATATATATATATTAATTTTGAGAGAGTTTCTTTGAAGGGATATTCTATTTTATAATCAAAGAGTTCTAGAGAGAATTTTGTCTCCCTTATACATGTCAGCTTAAAATTAGTACTATCTGATTTAAATCTGTATAGACTATAGAGATTGCATCTTTTGCTTTCACTTTTCACAAAATTTTTCCCAGAATCTCGCTGCGCGCACTATCTCGTGCCCAAAAAAACAATTTGACGATGTGGCAATCGAAGGCAATGAAACACGGCCAGACGTGCACCTAAAATAAATGTCTACCTTTTTTGTCCTTATCTATTTAACTCCTTGAACTGCCAACACATCAAATTAAAGGCTTCCAATCCTGCCCAAAAAATTTAAATCCTCCATAATCTTAGAAAATTGAACATGAAGTTGTTTAAGAACAGGCAAAATCGATGATGTTCCCTAGTGGCATAAGCAAATAAGATGCCTCCTAATATCATGCAATAATTTGAGAAACTAGTCGAGCACTTGGCAGGCACAAGATGTTGGACACTCATAATATATGATTCAAATCAAAAAATTAAATAATAACACAAAGTCGGAGTTGTCAATAAGAACGAACCAAAAGATGATTTCGCCGAAATTAGGCCTGCAGACATGGAGGGCGGAACCGAGCTGATGCAGCACGAGATGATACGGATTGTGAACGAAGTTTCCGGCCATCATCATCATATCCTGCTTCTGACCTGCTCGGCATCGGCGGTTTGCTTTGCCTTTCCTCTGCTCTTCTGCTCCTCCTCCATCGCGGAGGAAGACATGAAGCTGATCCCGGAGCTTCGCCTGGCTAACCTCCAAGTCATGGAAACGCTTCATCAAATCATCTGCGGCCGCCCCCATGCGTCTTCTTCGTCGTTGGACTCGCGGCGGTGCCGGCTAAGAAGTCAAGACAATACCGCTTCCCGAACACAGATCCAGAAGTCTACATTCCCGGCTAATATTCGACAATTTTTAAGCTGCCACTTCCGATACAGAGCCCTTCTTCGCGGTCGATATAAGTACGAAGAGTGTTTCAATGCACACTAATATACATCAAATTAAAATATATACAGATGTGTCAATTGAATGTCTAATATTATTATTAATTGAATATATTTTTTTTTATAAAATTTATATATAAAAATTAAAAAAATATATATTAATTCTAAATATTTTTAATATATATTTTTATATAAATATAATATTTTTTAAATATGAAATATATAAATAAAAATAAGCTTCGGCTGACGATCTCAAGTCATACTAAATAAAGCATGATCTTGTAATAGTCTTTATTTGCTAGTGTCAAAGCAGTATCAAGAAAATAATATATATATATATATATATATATATATTTATTTATTTATTTATTTATTTATATTTATGATATGATAATTTTATATGTAAGTATATAATCGATATAATATTTTCTTTAAGCAAGTTCATATATATATATATATATATATATATATATATATATATATATAAATAATAAAATAAAATTTTATTAATTCTGAAATTTTTTTTGAATAATTTTTTGAAAATTTAATATTTTTCTTTACTATTTTAATTTATTTTTACGGATCACATTAGACTTAAAAAATTATAAAAAATACACAAATAAAGTGCACAATCTTTAATGTAGCACAAGAATAGAAGAGAAAAATTTTACTATAAAGAATAACAATTTTATTATGAATCCAAAAACGTATGAGCTAATCATTCTTCTTACAAAAAACAACTCAATCATCCATATTTATATAATAGCTTTACCATAGCTACAATTGGCACTCATTATAGTTTGTTAATTGGTGCCGGGTTAAAATTGGAAAGCACATTATACTTTCTTAATTGACATCTATTACAATTGGCAACTCATTATACTTCTTAATTAGAATCAGTTTTGTTATACTTTCTAAATTGGGCATTGGTTTCAATTGGCAATCTCATTATACCTTATTAAATAGTAATTGATTATAATTGGCAAGTCTTACTTCTTTCAACATATATAAAATTAGGGAGAGCTTAATGAGATAGAATATAAACTTGTTTTAACTTATACTATTTTATTTATTCATACATATATATTATATTAGTATGATATATAATATAATATGTAGCAAAATTCAACAAATTTCTGCCTCAGCTCTTATGTGTTATATGAGAGATGATTCTAACACACTCTCAAATATAATAGCTGCACCTCAAAATACATATTTGTGTTTCCTATCTTATAGGTCATTTACTTTTAGTAGTGCTTAATAGTGGGTTATGAGACAATAATTCAGTATTAAGTACTATAGTGGCACTCAATGTTTGGTCATGATACCTAATCTAATATTGGGCCATCATAAAATGTGTGTATAGATTTAGCATTGTTGGTAAATTCAATCACAAATATGTAAGACCTTTCAAAGTGATGGTAAATATAAAATCATCAGCCTACCAGTTTAAATTGTCAGACAATTTTGCATCCATTCATAATATGTTCCGCATATCATCATTGAGAAAATTTCTCTGAAGTCCATAACACCATGTTTTAATTCCTTCTATCATTTTTCAACCATATCTGTCATTCATCGAAGAACCCATTAAGATACTTGGAAAAGATCAAAGGCAACTAAGAAGTCATTATATTCTAATGATTAATGTTCAATAGCAAAATTGCAGTGCTAAAGATTCCACATGAAAAAAAGAATTTGATATACAACAAAAGTAAGCCAAACTATTTAAAAATCAAGGTAATTCTAAATTCTATCAACTTGCATTGTTTCTTATTCTATCCCCCATTAATAGTGATGTCGTTGACAACATCATTCTTAAGTTACGGAGTTCGTAATAACTTAAGGTTGTTACATCAGTCTGATCACAATTAATTAAAGCTTAAACAATCATAATTATGTTTTAAATATCATTAAAACCAAATCCTAAAAATTTGAGATCCAAATGATCGAGAAATATTTTTTTAATTATATAACCTAATTTAAACACCAAGAAAATTTGATAAATAATTTTGACCTCAAATCCCAAATCTAAGGACATATTTGAGCTCCTCACATCAAAATATGTTATGGGTACAAAGTTCATAATTTTTGGACTTCTATTGGTTGAAATATTCACAAAGTATAATTTGTATTTTTATTTAAATTGAAACTATATAATTTTAATTAATTAAAATCAAATTATTTGATTAATTAAAACATTATTTTGAAATTGCAAGAATCCTATGCATTTGACCAAAAATGGAAAACCAGGTCCAGAGGATCTCGATTGTTCTGCATTTATCTGTTCGGATCAGACGACGCTAACATCGCAGCACCGTCAAAACTCTCTGAATTTAAACACGGGCCATCAAATCATGTCGCATATCCAATGACTAAGACTTAATCATATATTTCCTATTACAATCTGGGAGATTTGGGTCATTATGCCTTTCTGATCAGGAATCATACGACATCCAGTGTACACGGCATTATTCACTATCGTCCCCATTCACACGCCTGACAGCCAAAGAAATCTTCGTATGCAAGGTTGTCCCCAATGATCTCAGACCAATGCCAACAGCTTTCCAAGGGTGGAGGGAATCGCTACTCCGGCTGAGAGGCCCGGAGACACTTTAAATGGCCTAAACTCGGCCCGACAGCCTTAGTTCGACTTCCCCCAGCCTCCCCTGAATATTTAAGCCCCCAAAAAATATTTGGGAGGTTCCATTGCCCAATTGCAAATTCCTAGAGCTCTCAACATCCCTTATTCCCACTTAGTCTATTGGCTCCTGCAACTCGAGCCCAGTGGGCCCCAACATGTTCTAGTGATTCTCTCTGATGCTTTAGTGGATGAAAATACAGTTCTTATGCTCTGGAGCTAGCTGACATCCTCAAGGAGCTGTTGGTACCCTCGACAGAGCCTGAACCCAGCTAGTAAGCCTACAATTCCACCCAATTGTCAAGTGTAAGGAACTCTCTCTGAACTTGTAATAGCTCTAGTGTTATTACCCTTTATTGGAAAGCATAACTAGCTCAATTTCACTTATAGTACTCTTATAATAGTATAAAGAGCCTACACCTCAAGTTTGGTGCAATTTGGAGATCATTTTTGATTGACGAACAATCCTAATTATTTTGATAATTTTGAAATTACTTATTTTATTTTTACCTCAGAATCAAAATTGAAGTTCGTGTGGTGCCCCACCCCATAATCTGCAAGATGAGACCTTAAAGGGAGGTGTGTTACTCTGGCAAATCCTTCACTTATCATTGGATTATATGTAAATCACAATCCACTAATAAGAGAGAGGTAAGCTTAGAATACATACAACATAAATCAATCACGAAGTAAATATAACTCAGTGTATGGAAGCAAAGTAAAGTAAATAGTATATCCAATTTATCATAATACATAGAGGAAATGTAACATACAGCTCAGAATAAACAGTACAGTGAAGAAAAATATAGTGAAAATGTACTTGTATTATTATAACATTTTAAATAAGTTTAATGAAATAAAGAGCAATCATTCATCCTCGTAAGGAAGTAATAAAGGAGCTAGATAACTTCAGCACCACCCTGTTGATCCTTTTTTAAGTAAGGCTCCTCTTCCTCTGGCATTAGCTCCTCAAAATGATCCAATTATAACATTGTCGGTTTCACAATGCCATGGCCCTAACTAAGAAAAAAAGTTTATTAGATAATTGTCTATGTATATTTTAAGCTAAATATTTTTTTTATGTATTATTAATGTCACCATTTTTACTTAACCATACAAATAAATTATCTAATATAGGAGCAGTAGGCATACAAATAAGTGGTAAGTTATAAATACAACATTAATAACTAAGCATTAATGAGGCAAAATATATACCTCAAAAGAAGTTAAAATATGGCTAGGCATATATATATAAATAAAGTAAATAAAAATACTAAAAGGAAAGACTACACCTAAATATGCTAATGATCATATGACATATGCATATTTAAAAATAAATAATCTGGCTATGATACATATAATAAGCAGCAATAAAATCTAATATCCTATGATATACGAGTAAGCAGGTAAGGTAAAGTAAAGCTAATTAAAGTAACATGCATTAGTAAAATAGTAAATAAAAAAATATGTATGTACAAATTGTCATATCAAAAAATTGGTCAATCAGGCCCAGCATATTTCCCAAAGCCTTTCTAGGCTTAGGCAGAACAAAAATTCCCAAAGCTTTTCTGAGCTAGGGCAGAACAGAATAGTACAGTATTGAAGAGGTAGAAAATACAAGTGCAGTTGATTTAGTTATTTTACTTTTGCTCCTGTTGACACGTCCAGAAATAGCTGAGGAGTCAAGCACGTCTGCAAGACTATACGGGTTCCAAACTTAATAATACACTCCTCAATGAGTAATGTTAAGTAACCCTTATTACTCCTTACCCCTATCCATTGGGATAAATATACACCATAACCTACTAGAATATAATTGAACCCAATGCAAATATTATCCAAATTATTCTAACTTTTTATTTCATGCAATAATGTTATCTTATGACATGTTCAAGGAAATTACATAAAATACAAGGAATGCATAAGCAACAAATAATTCAAGTGAACAAGAGGCTCTACTATACAAAGTGACATTATTTGTTATTTAATTAACAATTCTAACTATTCTAAGTTATATAACTTAAAAGCACAGCCTTGTAAGGGTAAAAATAATTAGAACTAATCAGGTTCTAACTTAATTCAATCAAATTTGACTATAAGTTTAATAATAAATTATTGCATCCTAATTAATGAACTTAAGCATTCTAAGCTAAGATCTGATCAAGATCTACTAAATTAGGGATTATGATTTTAACACTACAAAATTGGAGTTAATCACATAATCCAAAAGTATAGCTTAAGGACTAAGGTTTCAATTCTAAGTGTGAACTAAGATTAAGGCAAAATCCTATTAAGAAAAAATCAAACTTAATAGGATAATTCTCCTATTCTTAATCTAAAATTGAAAGATAAAATAATCAGAATCAAGTTATAAAATCTAAAGACTAATAAAACTAAGGTTTCATTTATTGAATAACCCACTTTATTCAATGAATGAAATCTAACCTAGGATCTATTCTTAATGTAACAACCCAAGTTGTTACTTAGGATAATTAGGACTAATCCAAGTCCTAATTATAGTTCTAGTATCTTAATTAAGTTATTTAGAACTCACCTCTAAGATCCAGTCCAAATCAGGAATCAAACGGATCAAATCCTGATTTCTGGAAAATCTTAAAACCCTAAAATTTAACTTGACTAAATTGACCTCAAATCAAAAAATGGACTTTGTCATTGTGCTAATTGCCCCCAAATTAACTAGGGGTGATGTTTTCATGTCAATCGGAAGTCATCAAAATTTTGGCGAATATTTTAATATTATTTAAATCCCCCGAAAAATCAAATAATCAAATACTCGTCGAAACAAAAATCTGACTTCGTCGTTGCATTCCTCACCCCTCAATTAGCTAGGGGTGAAAATTTGGAATTTTTCAGAACTCATTTAATAGCTCAATTTTGAATAAGAAATTTTGATTAAATCATTTTATTTTAATATTATTTAAAAAACGGTTGTTGGGTCCCGCTCTAACCTTAACGGGCCGGATGCCATTCCCATCCTTCCGCACCCGATATCCATTAAGCAAACAAATAATTAGGGCCGTTGATCAGGCGATCGCGATCCAACGAACCAGGTGCATCTCCTTCATCAAGCGCGCGTGAACCTGCGCAGGTAGGCCCGCGGCACTTGTCCGCTGCATGTCGATCCTCTTCCACACCGCCTAGATCCCCAAATAACTCATCTCTTCTCATTCTTGTTGGAAGGGTGCAAATCAGGGAGCTTGGAAAAGTTTCGTAGGTGTGCTGTCAGAACTTTGCAAAATTTGTGCATTCTTAAGGTGCTCACCTCACTTCTTAGTTTATTTCGTTCAAAATTTAAGATCAATTATTGCAATCATGTGTGTTCTGAATCATTGTGAACCAAGTAAGTGTTGTTAGCGTCCCAATTATCTATCAAAATCCATAACCTTAGGAGTTTATGGCATCAAATTATTTCTGATTAAGAGAGATTAAAAATCAGTTTTCTGCATTAGTTAGGTTCGCCAATCTCATATGAATCATCGGCTTGAAGATTCATCTTCAAGGAACTCGATTAAGTGAGTTTGCCAAAACCCTAAACCTAAATTTCCAGCGCCCAATCGAAGGAGACGACGCTCCTTTCTGGGCTGGGCCGGGTCAGGTTCATCTTGACCCGTGTGAGTGCCTCGGTCCTCAGTGTGGGGCCCGTAATATCCTGGCCTTATACCAGTCATTCACTTGGGACTCGCCGTGCGAATAATAAAGAAGATTTGAATTAAATTAAACAGGGAGATTTTAATTAAATAAATTAAATTACAATTATTCAATCAGTCATAAAATAAAATCTATTAACCCAATCATATTAAAATTATATATCATTGGAATCAAAAAATTATAAGGAGCATTTTGGCACTATCAAATTTTAATTGGAGGTATCTATCACATAGTGACATTTAGGATCTCCCAAATTGCCATAAATATCTCAAAACTTTGTAACCACTTACCCAAACATACCCAATATGTGTCTTAAAGTGATTAGCAAACTCCTAGAAATCTTCTAGTTGTATTAGTTTTGATGTTTGATTAATATTTTGACTAATCACTTTTGGACCCAAATCAAAATCTTCCAAGGCTCATAACTTTTCACCCACTAGTCCAAACCTAGTCAATATAAGTTTTAAAGTGATCAGTAAAACCTCTATAATAATTTAGGTGTGTTCAATTCTCTATTTGGATTAATATTTGCTTAATTACTTTTAGAACATAACCCTAATTACCCTAATTAACCCTAGAACTTCAATTGACCATAACTTGGTCAATTGAACTCCAAATTAGATTTTCTAATATATGATTTTGATTAGGAAGACCTAATTAACAGTAAACTATAAAATATTTTAAATCCAATGATTAGATATATTAATCAATCCTAATCACTTTAAAATTTAATTAGTGAATATTAGCATAATTAATGATCCAAATTGAGTAATTTCAATTTTTGATTACTCCTAGAGTATAATAAAACTTAGTGGTGCAGTTAGTTTAATGATTGATTAATTTCACTAATCACTTCCTAATCACCTAAACTATAATTATTAACCCTAAAACTTGTATTGGCTATAACTTAGCCAATACTTATCAGAATTTAATGATTTTTCTTAGTTCTATAGAAACCTTAGACAATAATCTTTAATAAACTGATAGAAAAATTAGATTTTATTAGGTCAAATTACCAAATTGCCCTTATGAGTTAAATTTCTTAATTTGGTCTCATAAGGCTTAATACTTATCCAAAATGAATGCACTTACTGTCCAACTTCATATTAGACAGTAAGTAATCATTTCCCTTCAATTAATTTCAATTTAGAGTCCTAATTTATAAAGTTGAATTTTAGACCTTTAAATGATAATTTTGCCCAAATTTAGGTTTAAGTATTCTTAAAACTTAAATTTATATTTAAGCCTCTAAAATCAGTAGTATGACTGATTTAGAATCATTTAGGATGATTTATTTTATCATTTTTCCATTTTTGGAAAATGCCTTAAAATTCACTTCAAAATCTCCTAAGTCTTAATCTACCTCTTATAAGGTGAATTTAGCTCACCTTATATCTTCCTTAAGTTAAATACATCATAACAATAATTAAGTAAGATTAATGTTAAAGCTTAAATCTTTCCTTTTTATTAGAACATTCCTTTGAATCTTTAGGATCTTATTTCCTTAGGATCTAGCTTAGAAATTTATGTTAGAGTTCATCTATTAAGTAAAAGGGTACTTAATAAATGAAACCTTAGTTTTATAGTTTTCTAGAATTTCATCCTTTATTTATGATTATTTTATATTTAAACTTTAGATTTAAGATTAGAGATCCATCTTATTAAGTTTGATTTTACTTAATAAGATAGCCTTAATTATAGTTCGTGATATTTTGGGTTTAACTTTATACCATTAGGAATAGAACCTATTGGATTAAGATGTTAAAATCCAATACTTGGATTTTAGCATCTTAATCCCCCAATATCGATTTATTTTAATCAAGATTGGCTTGGGATTCATAAAATTATCAATTAGGATATTTGATTTATTATTTAACTTAATTAAGCATCATGTGATTTATATAAGATAGAACTTGATTAGTTCTAACATTCTTTAACTTATATGACCAATATTATGGATTTATACTCGATAGCTAGATATTGGAGATCCTAAACTTATATTAATTCAGATAGATAGAACGACTTAATTAGAAAACAAAGTGATATCACAAAGTTTGTCTAGTGCTATTTAATACCTTGAAATTTGAATGCTTTGCCTCGTTGCTTTGGACTTTATACTTTGACACATTATGAAATATAATATATTTTCTATGTTAAATTAATTCATTCATAAAGCATTTTCTTAATTGAAAGAAAGAAATTAAAGTAATGAATTTTATATAACTTATGGTGAAATATGTCTTACTTAGTCTGTTTGGACAGTGTGACTTTACTTTTGCTCTAGGATGTTTCTCCTAGATGCTCAGTAGATATTTTGAGACATTACTTTGATATAGGATATTTCTCTTAAATTTTCAGATAGTATTAAGTGGTAATTTATTCAGATGGAATTAACTAGTGGATCTGGGATATTTCTCTTAGAAGTTTTCAAATAGATTCTCTTAACATGCATTTACTTTTTGGCAGGACTAAGTAAGAATATGTATATATAAGTGAGACTATTTTACTTTACATTTTTAGCATACTTCTTTAATTACAACATTTTTAGTATATTTCTTCTTTATACGATACTTTGGTTGCATACATCAGTTTCTTTAGCATTTGCAGTATTTTATGAAAAATTGTATTATTTCAGCAGTTTGTTTTCACTTTACGGCATATTAGGATGTTAAAACTTTATTTTCAGCTCAGTACTTTCATTTTATATTGTAAACCAGCATGTATTAAATTGATCATATTATTTAGGAATTTCTTATACTTAGTAGATTTTATTAATTATTACTTAACCCTTTTTTACAGCTTGAGTTGAGGTATGTACTTACATCACGCTTTGTTTGAGTTATAATTAAGTTAATTCTAACTTCACCACTTTTCTTTGTTGCTTTACTGCTCCTACTCTGCTTAAATGTTGTGATATCATTAAAATTATAAAATATTTAGCCTAAAATGTACTTAGATATATTATCTAACCAGATTTTCTTTTCTTTTGGCTGGGGCCCTGTCATTGTGATACTGATAATGGCAGACTCCGAATTATTTAAGGAAGGACCTTCTGAAGATCTAGTTCAGGAGGAGGAGCGTGCAAGAAAAGACTCTTAGTTCTTTCTTTTGCTTCGTGGGGATTGAGTGACTCTACCTTACTTTACTGCTTTAAGTTTTAAGTTATTTTGTAATAATACAGGTTTAAACTGCTTTTTTTTCATGCTTATATATTCAGAGCTGTATAGTTTTTATCTGGATTGTATGGATATTATTACTTGTCTTTTTTCCGTACTCTAATATATTATAGTATGCTCATTCAGTGATTGGCTTATTTTTCTCTCTTTTCTAGGGTATATCTTCCCTTAACATTTGATTAGGAAGGTTTATCCTTAATCTAAATGATAAGTGGAGGTTTTCCCGTTAACGACCACTTCTTAATTTCAGATGATTAATGATGCAGGGCATCAACGAAATCATCATCGACGTGCCAGATCATAAATCAGTTTAATGGTATTATGTTTTATTTTTCTATTTTTGAGTCCTATGGGCTTTTATATTTGTTCCATAAATGAGCCTTCATCCTAGCCCATATATTGTCATATGAGTTTTTTATGTAAAAAGACACTTTAGTCCTTCATGAGAGAGTTGGTTTATGATTTATTTGGTCATTTGTGTGAAATGACATTTTAGTCCCTCATGAGAGAGTAAGTATATAGTTTTTTGGTCTTTTAGAGGAAAGGATACTTTAGTCCTTCATGAGAGGTTGGTTAAAGATTTTTATGGTCATTTGGTATGTATTATGGCTATAAATTGGCCACCCTTTCATGTATTATGGCATTGCAAGTGATATAAAAAAAACGCTCTTCTTCTTTGTGTTATGTGAGCTTCATTCTTAAGAGAAGGAATTCTTGAGGTGTGGTTTGTAATTCTTGGAGAAGGACTTCTAAGGAAAGAAGGTTCGATCTGCGGCGAAGGACTGCTCGTAGAAGTTAATCTTCTTTATCGTAAGTGGCATATTCGGTAATAAGGCTCTCGTAAGATCTTCTTCATTTATTTTTATTTTCTTTCCTCATACCATACAAGTGTGCTCGTTTAATCCTAGCTCTCATTACTTGTGAACGCTTACAATACTTCTCTTTATGCTCAACAAGCGACTCGCATATCTTCTAGTAACTTAAATATGCAAGGTTAATTTTGTTAATTAATTGGTGGATTTGATTATGTTACATGTCCTTACCCCCGTCCTACATCAGATTGGTATCAGAGAATTTATCCTCATATATAGTCCTACATTTCTATATTAATTCATAATAATTTTTATTTTAATAAATATTAAAGGTTCATTAGTTTAATTATAATTTAGTATGATTATAATTTATATCATTCTAGCCACAAAAAAAAATGAAACAAGAAAAAAGATAATAATAATAACAAAAAAAAAATTTCCTTACTTTTAATTTATTCACATCCGCCTCATTAAAATTATTAAAAAAAAAAAGTTTTTTGATCTTTATCATTATAAATCTAGTTTTTGGGTAATCGACAAGAAGTTTACAATTTCATAGTTGGTTATTTCATCATCTACTCGGATAGCTATGACTACTCGCAGTGGTTACTCATATCAAAATCAAATGCTCGGTCATAGATGTGAGAATGTTATTCTTAATCTGCAAGAGCAGCTCGATGATTTAACTTTTCTTTATCAACAATCTTGTAAAGAGTTCAGAGGAAGATTGAAGGCCATAGAAAATAAAAATAACAACAACACAATTCGAGAACCTAACCCGACACCAGATGCCCCACCAGAAAATAGTGAGCGAAATACACCTTATGACCCGCACACAAATTCTTCCCCACTTACGTTTAGAATACAAAGAAATATGACATTTCCATAGAATGATTTATTTGAATATCCTGAGGCAGAAGATGTTCCATTTCAAACTCTTCGTATAGCTAATGCACCTTTGGGTTGACTAGGAGGTTTTAAGCAAAACCAAAATCATCTACGATTTGAAGAACCTTATCGAGGTTATGATCAACTTTACGCCACTATAAGGCGCATTGAACATGACCAAGATATATACATTACTAGAAAGGTTAGAGTAGACCCTCTGACCTTTGATGGGCGTCTTGATCCTAAAATTTTTTTTGATTGGCTTGTAGAAATGGATCAGTATTTTGATTGGATGGCAATGTTTGGAAATCATCAGGTTAGATTTGCTAGTATGAAACTTGTTGGTCATGCTTAAACTTACTGGGTAAATCTAGAATGACAACAATAACAATCACGCCAATTATTTATAAATCTTGGGAAGAAATGAAAGAGATGCTCAAGCAAAAATATCTTCCTTCAACATTTCAAGACCAACTTTTAGATGAACTCATAACTCTTAGGCAAGGATCTATGAGTATTGCAGGTTATATGACTCGCCTTGATGAGTTATTAATTCGCTGTGATATTATTGAAGATTCTAGAGCAACTATAGCTAGGTTTCGAGCTGGATTAAGATCTGACATTCATCGAGAGATGTTGACTCGAGAGGTGTATACACTTGAAGAAGCATTTCAAAGAGTCCTCCAAATAGAACAATACTTAAGGCCAATTTCTCAATGCAAATTTAACAATGTGCAAGGTGCACCTCTTAAGCTAAATCAACCACCACAATCTGTTACTAAAGTACCAAATGATCAAAGAGTAAAACCCATATCTAGAAATTCAAATGCTAAATCAAACATCACATGCTTTACTTATGGAAAGACGGGACATTATGCAAATAATTGTCCACATAGGAATCTTCATGTAGACTCCATCGATCCAGAATTACAAGATGATCAACAAGGTAATGATGTTGAGTGTGATCCATGTGAAGATGCTAGTGATGCTGATAAAGCTTTAATTAATCCACATTTAATAGTAGTTCGTTGTGTCTTAGCTACCCCCCAAACCAATACAGATTGGAAATGAAGAATTATCTTTCACACTTACTTTAAAAGTGGAGATAAGTCTTGTAAACTTATAATTGATAGTGGTAGCTGCATGAATATTATCTCAGCTAGTGCATTAGTAAGAATCAAACTAAGCCCAGAGCCTCATCCACAACTATATAAGGTTGCATGGGTAGATAAGACTAGTATCTCTATTACCCAAAGATGTCTTGTTCCCCTCAACTTAGCAACCTATTCTGATCTTATTTGGTGTGATGTTCTCCCTATGGATGTTGCACATGTACTTTTAGGGAGACCTTGGCTATATGAGTTAGACGTTACTCACTTTGGACAGGCTAATACTTACGTCTTTATGTTTGGTGGAAAGAAAATTATCTTAAACCCGGCAAAGCCAAAGGAACTTTTGATTAAGAATCCAAAAGACTCTTCTTCACCAATAGAGAAGCGACCTTTAACTATAATTAGTAGGCAAGAGTTTGAGCATTCTAGTGAAAATAATATTATCTATGCTCTTATTGTTATGGAATCTTTAAAAGGGAATGAAAATTCAACCCAATCCTATGAAGTCACTCAACTCTTGACTGTATTTCAAGACTTATGTCTTGAAGAACTTCCTAGTGAACTACCCCCATTGAGAAACATACAACATTATATTGATTTGGTACCTGGATCTACCTTGCCCAACTTGCCACACTATCGAATGAATCCAATTGAGCATGCTGAACTTAAGCGACAAGTTGATGATTTATTACACAAAGGATTCATTCATGAGAGCTTGTCCCCTTGTGCTATTCCAACACTTCTTACACCTAAGAAAGATGGAACTTGGTGCATGTGTATTGATAGTAGGGCAATTAATAAGATCACCATTAAGTATCAATTTCCTATTCCAAGGTTGGATGACATGCTTGATATGATGGCTGGATCTGTAATATTTTCAAAGATTGATCTTCGAAGTGAATATCATCAAATTAGAATGCATGATGGTGATGAATGGAAGACTGCTTTTAAAACACAAAATGGCCTTTATGAATGGTTAGTTATGCCTTTTGATTTAACTAATGCTCCTAGTACATTTATGTGCATCATGACACATATACTTCAACCTTATATTAGGGTCTTTTTAGTTGTGTATTTTGATGATATTTTAATATTTAGCAAGACCCAAGAAGAGTATCTAAGTTATTGAAGAAAAGTATTTGAAACACTTCATCGAGAAAAATTTTATATTCATATGAAGAAATGCTATTTCATGACTTCATCTGTCATATTTTTAAAATTTGTTGTTTCAAACCATGGAGTCTCAACTGATCCTGAAAAGATAAAAGTAATTAAAGAATGGCCTACACCAAGATCCATTCATGATGTTAGGAGTTTTTATGGGTTGGCCACATTTTATAGAAGGTTCATTCGTGGTTTCAGTACCATCATGGCACCTATCACACAATGCCTAAAAAAAGGTGATTTTAAATGGACTTCTGCAGCCACTAAGGCTTTTACTGAAATAAAAGAGCGTCTCACTAGTCCACCAATATTGAAGTTGCCAGACTTTGATAAAGTTTTTGAAGTTTTATGTGATGCTTCTGGGGTAGGAATAGGCGGAGTGCTTAAACAAGAAGGCCATCTGACAGCCTTTTTCGGTGAGAAGTTAAATAATGCCCGCCAAAAATATTCCACATATGATCATGAGTTTTATGCAGTTGTTCAAACTCTACGGTACTGGCGACATTATCTTTTATCTCGTGAATTTGTTTTTTACTCTGATCATGAATCCCTTAAATACTTAAACTCTCAAAAAAACTTAAGTGCTCGTCATGCTAAATGGGTTCAATATTTACAGGAATACACTTTTATTTTAAAGAATAAGGCCGGTATTGAGAATAAAGTCACAGATGCTTTGAGTCGCATGTTTCTCCTTTTACATACAATGAAAGTAAAAGTAATTGGGTTTGATAAAATGATTTCTGATTACTCTACATGCAAAGATTTTGGTCAAATTTATTCTTCATTAACTGAAAAGGGGCGAGTTATTGATTCAAATTACCAATTTCAAAATGGATATCTTTTTTATGGCACACGCCTTTGCATTCCTGATTCTTCTCTTCGTATTTTTCTCATTGACGAGCTACATGCAGAAGGAATTGCAGGACATTTTGGGTGTGACAAAACTATTGTAATGATTCAAGATCGATTTTATTGGCCTAGTCTAAAGAGAGATGTTGCTCGTATAGTTTCTCGATGTCGTGTATGCCAACTTGTAAAGGGATAGCAGAATAATTTTGGACTCTATACTCCTCTTCTTATTCCTCATAAACCTTGGGAAGACATAAGTATGGATTTTATACCAGGATTACCTCGCACAACATGATACTACGACTCTATTCTTGTAGTTGTTGATCGATTTTCTAAGATGGCACACTTTATTCCATGCTATAAAACTTCCGATGCATCTCATGTTGCGACATTTTTTTTTTGTGAAGTAGTCAAGTTACATGGTTTACCTAAAACAATTATGTCTAATCGAGATGTACACTTTGTGAGTTATTTTTGAAAGACTCTTTGGAAGAAACTAGGCACAAAACTTCATTTTTTGACAGCATATCATCCACAGACAGATGACCAAATAGAAGTGGTAAATAGAAGCTTAGGAGATCTGCTTAGATAATCTCAGACCATTCTGCTAGCTGGGATCTTATATTACCCACTGCTGAGTTTGCTTATAATAGTTCAATTAATAGATCTACTGGTAAAAGTCCCTTTCAAATTGTAACTGGTTATGAGCCACGAAAACCAATCGACTTAATTGATCTTCCCATAACATATAGAGCTAGTGAGTTTGCATCATCATTTGCTCAAAGCATGCATGATCTCCACCAAGAAATTGAACATAAATTAACCATTACATACAATAAGTATAAAATTAATGCAGATAAGCAAAGAAAAATTATTGAATTTTAAGAAGGTGACAAGGTGCTAATAAGGATGAGATCTGAGAGATTTCCATAGAAACATTCAAAAAATTGAATGCTAGGCGAGCAGGACCTTTTAAAATATTAAGGAAAGTCAATGAAAATGCTTATGAAGTTGATCTTCCGAATGATGCTGGAATATCTCCAGTTTTCAATGTGGCAGACCTTACATTGTACCATGATTATGCTTATTCCAATATATTGGATGCTTCTACTTGTATTACGAACCTGCATGAACCACAAAACAAAGAACCAGTATTACCATTGCCACTACCAACTCGTCGCCTTCGTTCTTATCATCCGTCCCAAATACTTGATGATCAAATAATTGTTAGTACTAATGGTGGGGTTCAAAGATATCTCGTTCGATGGAAAGACCTTTCACCGTTAGAAGACTCTTGGTTGACACATGAAGAACTACAGCAACTTGATTCAGATCTACTTCAAGAATATAATGAGCTTCATTCACCAGAGGTGAATCCTTCAAAGCCGGGGAGTGCTGATGCAGGGCATCAACGAAATCATCATCGATGTGCCAGATCATAAATTAGTTTAATGGTACTATGTTTTATTTTTCTATTTTTGAGTCCTATGGGCTTTTGTATTTGTTCCATAAATGGGCCTTCATCCTAGCCCATATATTGTCATGTGAGTTTTTTATGTAAAAGGACACTTTAGTCCTTCATGAGAGAGTTGGTTTATGGTTTATTTAGTTATTTGTGTGAAAGGATATTTTAGTCTCTCATGAGAGAGTAAGTATATGATTTTTTTGGTCTTTTAGAGGAAAGAACACTTTAGTCATTCATTAGAGGTTGGTTAAGGGTTTTTTTTTGGTCATTTGGTATGTATTTTATGGCTATAAATTGGCCACCCTCACATGTATTATGGCATTGCAAGTGATATAAAAAAAACTCTCTTCTTCTTTATGTTATATGAACTTCATTCTTAAGAGAAGGAATTCTTGATGTGTGGTTTGTAATTCTTGGAGAAGGACTTCCAAAGAAAGAAGGTTCGATCTGCGGCGAAGGACTGCTCGTAGAAGTTAATCTTCTTTATCGTAAGCGGCATATTCGGTAATAAGGCTCCCGTAAAATCTTCTTCATTTGTTTTTATTTTCTTTCCTGATACCTTACAAGTGTGCTCATTTAATCCTAGCTCTCATTACTTGTGAACGCTTACAACACTTCTCTTTATTCTCAACAAGCGACTCACATATCTTCTAGTAACTTAAATATGCAAGGTTAATTTCGTTAATTAATTGGTGGATTTGATTATGTTACATGTCCTCACCCCCGTCCTACATCAATTAAGGGGCAGCCGCCACAGTTGGTATCAGAGAACTCCATAAGGTGTCAGATTGGAATTTGTATTCCTATCTACCTAATGGATAGTTCTTTTGACTTACAATCACTAAATGAATACTAGGATAACATCCATATTACTATATACTCAGAATAGTGAGCATAAAATACTAAGATACTTAAGATAAAATGATAAATTACAAAACTTACATATTAGAAAATTAAGAAATATAAATTGTTTAATCAAATTAATTAAACATGATTAAATATATAGGAAAAATAAAACTTGAGGGATGTTGACCTAGGACTATATCAGAAGATTTAAAGCCATATGGGAACTAGACTTCCAGTGTGGACAACATTATGGAAGATATATTGAAGGAGTGTAAAAACCAGGAGTGCAAATATTGAAAGAAATGCTTCGCCATGCCATGTTTAGAGGATTTGATCTTGCTCATTTAGCTAAAGAATGGCTAAAGCGTGTGAAGAGCAATCTTGAAGCTATGGACTGCCCTGATAACATTAGAGTTGAATTAGCAACAAGGTTACTTCAAGATCAAGCAGAAGATTGGTGGGATGCCACTCTTCTAGAACTCACACGTATACGAAGGTGAGAACATCAAGAAGTCACTTTTGAGGACTTCTCTCTTGCTTTTTCAGCTGAATATATTAAATAATGTTTTAATAAGCTTGATGTACTTTCTTTTCATTGTATGAGTCATCTTGAAATAAGTAATAAAATAAACTCGTTTCTTAAGAGTTATCTCAAAATACTATAATCTCCAAATATAGGTACAAAATGAATCCAGGACAGTCATCCTCAACCCCTGCTGCATCTAGCAGTAATTCTACCGAACTCAATGCACTTTTAAATGCAGTAAAAGTATTAGTAGCAACCAATGCCCAATAATCTGAAAGAATAGAGAGATTGACCATGATGCAACATAATCTGTCCCCAGCATTTGTGAATCATGTACCTTACTGTCCTTCCCAACAGTATCAGTACCTACCAATGGTCTCTTACACAACTTTATTAGATTGAGAACCCCTACTTTTAATGGAAATATGTCAGCCATGGACATAGCCAACTGGCTCAAAATAGTGGAAAAGAATTTAACAAGTATTAACTATCCAGATGCTGAATCAGTCAGATTAGTCACTCACATGTTCCAATAAGAAGCTGAATACTTGTGGATAATCTCCGCCGTGCACTTTTTCCTAATTACTATATTGAGGAGATCCCTTGGGAAGAATTTATAGAAGCATTCAGAGCAAAATATATACCTCCTTCAGTTTAGAATAACTTGGGTGATATGTTTCTTAGATTAAGGCAAGGGAACAACACACTCTCTGAATATGAATCTGAATTTAAATGACTAGCTTAATTTGCACCAGATATGGTGCAAATGGAAGGTGCTCGTTGCCACGAATTTCTGAGTGGACTTCGAGACTCAATAAAGGATCATGTGGTGCCACTGAGACTGTCCAATTTTACTGAACTGATTGAGACAGCTCATGTGATAGACCAGCATCAATCTCAGAAGGACTCTAAAAGGACATTAGTTCATCCTCGTACAGGGATAATAATCCCAGAAAGATTATATTTTTTTCAGGAAAAGTTCACCAGATTGTAGCAGATCCCACACCCTCAGATCCATATAATGGGTGTACAAGACCTCATCCTTTCAAAAAGTGTTATCATAATAAGCAATGTTGTTATATATGTGGAAGGAAGGGACATTTCTATCAACAATACAACTACGATGTGACAATTGACAGTGCACGTAAGGACCATCCCAAGAGAAATTAAGTTTTTAATCCTACTCCGATCAATCGTAGAAGTCAACCACTTACTATTATGTCTTCTCAGCAACCTACAATACCAACTCAAGGAAAAGTTGGAAATGTTACAACTCAACCTAGTACCTCCAAGCCCCCTCAACGATAAGTCTTTAACAAGAAGCCTTCAGGACCTGCTAGGGTTTACACCCTTACTCTAATAGAGGCTACTGAAGATAACAACGTCATATCAGGTACATATATTTGATTCTGAATTCTTATTCCACGCATTAGTAAATTAAATTAATCATAACTAAGCATGCTTAATTTAGGAACCATTTGTGTTAATGAGTATCCTTGCAAAATATTATTTGATATGAGAGCAAGTCATTTATTTATATCTAAAAGCTTTTCTAAAAGTCTGAAGTTACCATGTTATAAGATGGTTAGAACCTTAAATGTTGGGCTTCCTTCTGGAACCCAACTTAGCACAACTCAGTTCTGTAATCTTCAAGTACCCTTGAACAAGAAGACATTCTAGGCCAAATTAATCATTCTATCTATAGCAAATTTTGATATCATATTAGGAATGAATTGGCTTAGTGCACATAATGCTACAATTAATTATCAATAAAAGAAGATTACTTTGCCATCACAAGATGTTGCTAAAACCTTCATAGGGAGGTTTAGTACCCAACGTTCATTGATTAATGCAATCCAAGCAGAAAATTTGGTAACTAAAGGCTGTGTTGCATTCTTAGTCACCATAATTAGTGAAGTAAAGAAGATATCTAACTTTCAGAAATCAGAGTTGTTAAAGATTTTATCGATGTATTTTTAGAAGATTTGCCTGAGTTACCTCCACCAAGAGAAGTAGAGTTTGCAATAAATCTAATTCCTGATATACAATAAATTTCTAAAGCACCTTACAGAATGGCTCCTAAAGAACTACAAGAACTTAGTGAGCAATTACAAGAACTCCTAAATAAAGGCTTCATTAAACCTAGCATGTCTCCTTGGGGAGCGCCAGTCTTATTTGTCAAAAAGAAAGATGGTTCTATGAGGATGTGTATAGATTATAGAGAATTGAACAAAGTCACTATTAAAAACAAATATCCACTACCTAGAATTAATGACTTATTTGATCAATTATCTGATGCAGTAGTGTTCTCCAAGATTAATTTAAGATTAGGATATCATCAACTTCAAGTAAAGGGTTAAGATGTGGAGAAAATGACATTTTGTATGCGATACAGACACTATGAATTTCTTGTGATGTCTTTTGGACTCACAAATGCACCTTCAATTTTTATGGGCTTGATGCATCGAGTCCTAAAACCATATTTGGACAAATTTATTATAGTATTCATTGATGACAATCTCATATATTCCAAGACCTTGAGGATCATGAGAATCATTTAAGAACAGTATTAGAAACTTTACATGACCATGAACTTTATGCAAAATTCTCTAAGTGTGAATTTTGGCTAAATTTTGTAGCTTTCTTGGGCCATGTAATGGGTGCTCAAGGAATCCGTATAGATCGACAAAAAATAAGTGCAATCCAAGATTGGGTACAACCCAAGAATGTAACAGACATAAGAAGCTTTTTGGGCTTAGTAGGATATTATAGAAAATTTGTTAAAGGCTTCTCTCAAATTGCTTCCCCGTTGACAAAACTAACTTAGAAAGCTATTCCATTTATTTGGACTCAAGAATGTGAGCATGCGTTTCAGACCTTAAAAGATGCACTCTCTTCTGCTCTAGTGTTAGTTATATCAAAAGAAGGCTTAAACTATCAAGTGTATACTGATACTTCAGAAACTAGATTAGGATGTGTTTTAATGTAAGAAGGGAAAGTTATTGCATATGCTTCACGTCAGTTGAGGCCACGTGAGAAAAATTACCCGCGCATGATCTAGAACTTGCTGCAGTAATTTTTGCAGTGAAAATATGGCATCATCATTTGTACGGAGTTTAATGCTCTATTTTCACTGATCATCAGAGTTTAAAGTACATCTTCACTCAATGTGAACTGAATTGTCATCAAAGAAGATGGATTGAACTGATTAGTAACTATGATTTAGACATTCAATACCACCATGGTAAAGCAAATGTGGTGGCAGATGCCCTCAGTCGTTATACAACAGTATCAGCAATGATTGCTATAAGTTCATTGACAGAAGAGTTCCAAAATATGGAAATTGTTCCTATTCATGGTGATGTGATGGGCTCAATATTAACTAATATTAATATAGAGCCCACTTTTCATAGAGATGTTTTTATCTCTCAAGCTAAAGATGATTAACGCTTAAAGTTCATGATGGATATTAAAGGTGGTCGCCATCATGATTTACAATTGCACAGGACAATGATATATCAAAATAATTGTATATGGATTCCTAAGTCCATGCATTAGGAAGTGTTAATTGAAGGTCAAAATTTCAGATATCAAATTCATCCAGGAAGCTTAAAGATGTATCAAGATCTGAAATTATAATGGCCATTACAGAAATAATCCTTCTGGTGGCCAGGGATAAAAAAGAGTGTGGTTGAGTTCGTTGAAAAATGCCATGCCTGTAGTTTGGTCAAGGCAGAGCATTAAAGGCCTGGTGGTTTACTTCACCTACTTGAGATCCCCGAATGGAAATGTCAAGATATATCAATGGACTTTGTGATGGGTTTGCCTTGTTCAAAATTTGGAATTGATGTGACTTGGGTCATAGTTGATCCGATTAACTAAATCTACTCATTTCATCCCTATCTGGCAAACAGACTTAGTTGAGAAACTTGCCAAACTATATATTAAAGAAATAGTTAGATTACACGGAATTCCCAAAATAATCGTGTCTGATAGAGACAGACGTTTCACTTCAAAATTTTGGCAGGCTGTACATCAAGATTTGGGTACCACTTTAGCCATGAGTACAGCATTTCACCCACAAACTGATGACCAAACAGAAAGAGTTAATCAGGTTTTGGAAGATCTTCTTTGCTTATGTATGTTAGATTTTTTAGGATCTTGGGAAGAGCACATTCCTTTAATGGAATTTGCTTATAATAACAGTTTCCAGTCTAGCATTAAAATAACACCATATGAAGCTTTACATGATAGGAAGTGCTCAACTCCACTAGCTTGGTCTGAAATAGGAGATACTCAATTGTATGGTTTAGTTAGTGGAAGAGACAAATAAGAAAGTAAAGCTTATTCAATAGAGAATCAGAATAGTTCAAGATAGACAGAGTAAATATCATGATAATTGTCGTCGTCCTCTTGAGTTCCAAGAAGAAGATTTAGTGTACCTAAAGGTCAGTACAATGAAAGGAATTTATCACTTTGGAGTTTCAAGAAAACTCAGTCCAAGATGTTTAGGACCTTTCAAGATCATACAGAAGATTGGGTCAGCAGCTTATAAACTAGAACTGCCAGAAGACTTTGGTGCACTGCACGACATATTCCATGTATCATATTTAAAAAAGTGCCTTAGGGATCCATCGCACTTTGTTCAGTTCCCAGAAGTTCAAATCCAGCCTGTTCTGTCATATGCCAAAGAACCAATTCGAATATTGGCCCATGATCGCAAGCAACTTAGAAATCGGGCAATAAATACAATCAAAGTTCAGTGGAAGAATCATTCTTGCAACAAAGCCACTTGGGAAAATGAGTCAGATATGCGAGCCAAATATTCTAGACTCTTCAATAATCAAAGTATCCTTTTTGAGCATTCTAAGCTTTCAAATTCAATTCACGTTTCATTCCTATTTTATTCTTCACACTTGAGTCATGTTGAGGACGACATCGTTCTTAAGTGGGGGAGTCTGTAATAACCTAAGTTATTACTTAGGTCAATTAAGACTAATCTAAGTCATAATTATAGTTCTAGTATCTTAATTAAGTTATTTAGAACTCACCTCTAAGATCTAATCCAAATCAAGAATCAAACGGATCAAATCCTAATTTTTAGAAAATTCAGTAATCGTTAAATTTGACATATCTAAATTGAGCTCAAATCAAAATACAAACTTCACCATTGTGCTCATTGCCCCCAAATTAGCTAGGGGTGATATTTTCATGTCAATCGGAAGTCATCAAAATTTTGGCGAATATTTTAATATTATTTAAATCCCCTGAAAAATCAAATAATTAAATACTCGTCGAAATGAAAATCCGACTTTGCCGTTGCATTCCTCACCCCTCAATTAGCTAGGGTGAAAATTTGGAATTTTTCAGAACTCATTTAATAGCTCAATTTTAAATAAGAAAATTTAATTAAATCACTTTATTTTAATATTTTTTTAAAAACGGCTGCTGGGTCCCGTTCTAACCTTAACAGGCCGGATGCGATGCCCATCCTTTCGCGCTTGATATCCGTTAAGCAAACAAACAATTGGGGATCTTGATCGGGCGGTCGCGATCCAACGAACCAGGTGCGTCTCTTTCATGCAAGCGCGCACGAACCTGCGCATGTCACGCAGGCAGGCACGCGACACTGATCCGCGGTGTGCCGATCCTCTTCCACAGCCTAGCTCCCCAAATAACTCATCTTTTCTCATTCTTGTTGGAAGGGTGCAAATCGGGGATCTTGCAAAAGTTTCGTAGGTGTGCTGTCGGAACCTTGCGAAATCTGCGCATTCCTAAGGTACTCACCGCACTTCTTAGTTTATTTCGTTCGAAATTTAAGATCAATTATTGAAATCATGTGTGTTCTGAATCATTGTAAACCAAGTAAGTGTTGTTATTGTCCCAATTATCTATCAAAATCCCTAACCATAGGTGTGAGGACCCCGACGCCGGTTCAGCGGTAACCGTTCCGACATCGGGCGTTCACTTACTGCAGGATCATATTGAGTAACTTGAGAGAAAAAGAATATGCATATAAAAGTGAATGATATTTTTCATTTATCAAAAGTTCTTATTACAAGATCCATCATTGTACAAAATAAAGAAATAAAATAAGTAATTCAGCGCCATCGTCGATCTTTTGAAAGTTAAGGTTCTTGCTTAAGCTCTTCCAAAAGTACCTGACCTGGTATTGTACAACAAATAATACCAGGATTGGAATTTCCAGTAATTAGAGAATACTCTAAGTACAGCAGTACATAATAATATTTACATTTTTTTTAAATGATGCGATTAGCAGAAGTAAGGCGGAAATAAAATGCAAGAGAAAATAAGGTAATAACGCGAAATAAACAATTCCTGCAACAAATATTATTTATCAAATAAAGATTACTGATGTCATTTTCCAGTAATTTACCCCGAATGTTATCGATGTCATTTTCCAGTAACAACCTCGAATGTTGCTGATGTCATTTTTCCAGCAACAACCCCGAATGAAAAGAACTATTGGTTTTCAACAACCAACCAAGCATTAATGTTACTGATGTTATTTTCTAGTAACCCCCGAATAAAAAATGATGTTGGTTTCTAACAACCAACCAAGCTTCAATTGAATCTGGCTCAAAGCAAAATACGCGAAGCTAAGCAGGAGTAAAAGAAGTGCAAAATATAATACATGTCATGTACTGGGTACCTTCGTTCTTTAAGTTCAGAAGTTCAATAGCTCAAATGAGTGATAGTTCGCTCAATCTGCATTTAAGTCCCCAGTATTTTTTTAAATTAGTTTCTTTTATAAGTGATGCGATAGTTCATGATTTTTATTCTTTATTTTGTCATTTTTCATTATAATGATTGAAAATCCGTATTTCATAATAATGTTACTGTTTTGCAAGAATAACGATAAGAATGGAAATAATAGTCATTTTATAGCATTATGAACTGTCTCCATTATTAATTAATGAGAATGATCAAAATGCGAATGACTAAATATAAAATTATATCAATAATTTAATAAGATTAGCAAAAAGTGTTTTCTTCAATATCCTCCATTTCTAACCTCTCATACCTTAGCTTTTAGGATTGCTGAAAAACAAGGGAGGGTTGGAACGGGGTAGCCGGATGGCTGGCCGAGGTGGCAACGGCAAGAGGTTGACTGGCAGCGGCTATTGAGTGTCTTGGCGGATTGATAGCTGGCCGTCGGAGGCTGCCGGGGGCTGCCGGAGAGGAAGCTGGCTGGCTGAAAGGAAATGCCGGGGGCTGCCGAGCTGCCGAAAGGAGGTTGGAGCAACTGAGAGGAGCTGGAGCGGCTACTAGAAGGAGGGAGGCGGTCTGCCGGAGGCTGCTGCTGGCTAGCAAGGAGGAAGGGTTGGCTGGCGCTGCTTGTGAGGAGAGGGGGGAGGGGAGGGCTGCGCTTAAATAGGCGCAGACAGGGGGGTTTTGCTGAGGGGGCCGACTGCATCTTGCACCAAAATGGCGCAGGCGGGCCCCTATTGGCAGGCGGAAGTGTCGCCTGCAGGCTCTGTCGCAAGACAGAGCCTGCCATTTGTAGGCTGGGGTCGAGGAGGTCGGGGTAGGCCCTATGGGCCAATAGCCTGCGCCAAAAATGGCGCAGGCAGGCGCCAGGATTCTGCCTGGCGTGGAAGCTTCTCCCACCATTTGGCGGAAGAACAAAAAAAAATCGCAAGCTGCGATTTTAGGGGGGTGCGTAAGGGAAAAACAGAGGTAAAAGAAAAAATGAAAAAAAAAACTTGAACTTCAAATTAATCGCATTTTTCTGCCGTTCGGCGTCCGAATGCAACGAAACTTGGCACTGAGGTGTGTTACGACATGACGAACACCCTCGCGCTGAAAATTTTCCATTCGGAGCAATACTTTATTTTATTTTAATTTTAGAGGTTTAAAACGTCGAAAATTTGCCACGATCAAATCGGCGCTCAGATTTTGATAAAAATCATCGAGCAGCTTTTAAATAATATACTTAACATGTTGACACTGAAAATGACAAATTTGGACATGCATTTCAATGTTTCGATTTTTAAAATTTAAAGATTTCAGAAAACAGAACGTGAGCATCCTTTAATCGGATTTTTTTTTCCGAATTTGAGCACTTTGATCTAAAAATTATTTCTATCTATTGGTAATTTTGTTTGCCATAAATTAAAATTCCCCGGGATCCTGATTCCTAAGGCAGGATTCTGACATAATTTGCAAAATAACGACTTGGGGTCGTTACAAACTCCCCTACTTAAAAGCGATGTCGTCATCGACATCACACAAACAAAACTTAAATCTGGGTGAGATTAATACCTGATACTATATCATTGTCTTCAGGTTTTATGATAGGGGTGAGGGTGTACATTCTTGGTTGAGGAACCTGCCCATTCATTTGGGTAGGTGTTGCCGTTACTACAACTTGCCTAGGAGCATCTCTTCTTCGTTGGTTATTGGCGGGGGCTGCTGGAGCTGAGTTCGGTCTTGGGGAAGATCTTACCTGAGGGATAATATCTCCATCGATTGTCTTCTTGGAGATACAGAAACGATAATCGTGACCTGGGCACGCGCAGGTAAAACAGATGTCTTGACCATGGTAGCACCTCCCAAGCGGGTGAGGTCGATTATAATGAACACCTTCATTGGTCCTAGAAGCTTCTGCAGACATTTGGTATGCTCTGGCTGGTGGAGGATAATGGGGATGCTTGTAACTCTTCGGATCCTCTGTGGGATGATCATGCCTTTTTCATTGTCTTTCCGCGATCACCTGCTCGTTATGCTCAAGCATAGTTGCACCGTCTAATAGATCGGCAAAGTTTGTATGCCTAAGAGAAATCAAGTTAGTGCGAATGCTGTCTTTTAAACCTTCCAAGAACCTACAGCACCTCGAAGCTTCACAGTCTACAAGCTTTGGTGCATAACGAGAGAGTTTTGTGAACTCCGTCTCGTAAGCTACTACAGACCGGTCACCTTGAGCTACCTTTATGAATTGGCTCTCAAGTATCCTCTGGGCAGAATGAGGAATATAGCGGTTCCTGAATGCGACCGTGAACTCTGCCCACAGTATGTCCTTCAGACTGATACTTTTGAAGGTGGTTTCATACATGATCTTCCACCATCTCTTGGCTTCACCTTCTAGCAAGCATTTTGCTAGTCTAACCTCCTCGCTTGAAGGACACTTTAAACTGTCCAACTTGCTTTCTACAGCTTGGATCCAGTCTTCAGCCTCCATGGGTTTGGCTGAGCCGTTAAAAGTAGGAGGGTTGAGCTTGAGGAAGGCTTGTAGGGCATTATTTACTCGCACCCTTTGCTCTTGAGGGGCTTCTGATGTGAGCAGTGAGGTGGAGGCTTTCCCCTGGTTTGAAAGGGCTTGCAAAATAGCTTCTAATAGATGATCCGTTCTATTGTCCGCTGCAGATGAGGAGATTGTACTATTAAATGAGGTTTTGGAGGGTAATGCGAGAAAGCCTTCATCGGAATCCATCTATTTGGAGATGATTAATAAACTTGAATTTAAAAGATGTCCTAACTTACTGAATACATGAATAATTAATCGCAACGATAAATAAAGTTTGCAAAATTTTGATTCCAAAAGTTTTCATTTACAATAGTCTCATTTATAAAAAGTTGCTTTAACCGAAGAACCTATGTTTTACTAGATGCACAAAATAAGGGTAATTACAAGGTCTTAGTCTACTCTTACAATTTAAAAGCAAGGAAGAATGAGAGCTATCACTTCTAAATCTGGTACTATTATCCTAAATTGTTAACATCTTCTTAAATTGAATATATCCTTTTTTTTTTATATGTATATCCTTTTCTCCCACAAATACTCAATCATGCTCTGATACCAACTGTGAGAACCCCGACGCCGGTTCAGCGGAAACTGTTCCGACATCGGGCGTTCACTTACCACATGATCATATTGAGTAACTTGAGAGAACAAGAATATGCATATAAAAGTGAATGATATTTTTCATTTATCAAAAGTTCCTATTACAAGATCCATCATTGTACAAAACAAAGAAACAAAATAAGTAATTCAGCGCCGTCATTGATCTTTTGAAAGTTAAGGTTCTTGCTTAAGCTCTTCCAAAAGTACCTGACCTGGTATTGTACAGCAAACAATACCGGGATTGGAATTCCCAGTAATTACAGAATACTCTAAGTACAGCAGTACATAATAACATTTACATTTTTTTTAAATGATGCGATTAGTAGAAGTAAGGCGGAAATAAAATGCAGGAGAAAAAAGGTAATAGCGTGAAATAAACAATTCATACAACAAATATTATTTATCAAATAAAGATTACTGATGTCATTTTCCAGTAATCTAGCCCGAATGTTACCGATGTCTTTTTCCAGTAACAACCCCGAATGTTGCTGATGTCATTTTTCCAACAACAACCCCAATTGAAAAGAACTATTGGTTTCTAACAACCAACCAAGCATTAATATTACTGATGTCATTTTCCAGTAACCCCCGAATGAAAAAGGATGTTGGTTTCTAACAACCAACCAAGGTTCAATTAAATCTGGCTCAAAGCAAAATATGTGAAGCTTAGTAGGAGTAAGAGAAGTGCAAAATGTAATACATGTCATGTATTGGGTACCTTCATCCTTTAAGTTCAGAAGTTCAATAGCTCAAATGAGTGATAGTTCGCTCAATCTGCATTTAAGTCCCCAATATTTCTTTAAATTTGTTTTTTTTACAAGTGATGCGATAGTTCATGATTTTTATTCTTTATTTTGTCATTTTTCTTTATAATGTTTTAAAATCCGTATTTCATAATAATGTTACTGTATTGCAAGAGTAACGATAAGAATGGAAATAGTAGTCATTTTATAGCATTATGAACTGTCTCTATTATTAATTAATGAGAATGATCAAAATGCGAATGACTAAATATAAAATGATATCAATGATTTAATAAGATTAGCAAGAAGTGTTTTCTTCAATATACTCCATTTCCAACCTCTCATACCTTAGCTTTTATGATTGCCGAAAAATAAGGGAGGGTTGGAACGGGGTAGCCGGATGGCTGGCCGAGGTGGCAACGGCAAGAGGCTGACTGGCAGCGGCTATTGAGGGTCTTGGCGGCTTGATAGCTGGCCGTTGGAGGCTGCTGGGGGCTGCCGGGAGCTGCCGGTGGCTGCTGGAAGCTGCCGGAAAGGAAGCTGGCTGGCTGAAAGGAAATGCCGGCGGCTGCCGGAAGGAGGTTGGAGCAGCTGAGAGGAGCTCGAACAGCTGCTGGAAGGAGGGAGGCGGTCTGCCGGAGGCTGCTGCTAGTTGGGAAGGAGGAAGGGTTGGCTGGCGCTGTTTGTGAGGAGAGGGGGAGGGGAGGGCTGCGCTTAAATAGGCACAGACTGGGGGGTTCGGCTTAGGGGGCCGACCGTATCCTACACCAAAATGGCATAGGTGGGCCCCCTCTTGGCAAACAGAAGTGCCGCCTGCAGGCTCTGTCACAAGACAGAGTCTGCGATTCGCAGGCTGGGGTAGGGGGAGGTCGGGGTCGGCCCTATGGGCCGACAGCCTACGCCAAAAATAGCGTAGGTAGGTGCCAGGCTTTTGCCTGGTGCGGAAGCTTCTCCTGCCATTTGGCGGAAGAAAACAAAAAAAATCGCAAGCTGCGATTTTTGGGGGCTGCGTAGGGAAAAAACAGAGGTAAAAGAAAAAATGAAAAAAAAAACTTGAACTTCAAATTAATCGCATTTTTCCGCCCTTCAGCGTCCGAATGCAACGAAACTTGGCACCGAGGTGCGTTACGACATGACGAACACCCTCGCACCGAAAATTTTCCATTCTGAGCAATACTTTATTTTATTTTAATTTTAGAGGTTTAAAACTTCGAAAATCTGCCACGTTCAAATCGGCGCTCAGAATTTGATGAAACTCCTCGAGCAGCTTTTAAATAATATACTTAACACGTCGACACTAAAAATGATGAATTCAGACACACATTTTAATGTTTCAATTTTAAAATTTAAAGATTTCAGAAAATAGAACGTGAGCATCCTTTAATCGGATTTTTTTATCCGAATTAGGGCACTTTGATCTAAAAATTATTTCTATCTATTGGTAATTTTGTTTGCCCTAAATTGAAATTCCCCGGGATCCTGATTCCTAAGGCAGGATTTTGACATAATTTGTAAAATAACGACTTTTGGTCGTTACAATAGGTGTTTAGGGCATCAAATTATTTTTGATTAAGAGAGATTTAAAATCAGTTTTCTGCACTAGTTAGGTTGTCCAATCTCATATGAACTGTTGGCTTGAAGATTCGTCCTCAAGGAACTCGATTAAGTGAGTTTGCCAAAACCCTAAACCTAAATTTCTAGTGCGTAATCGAAGGAGACGACGCTCCTTTCTAGGGCCGGGTCAGACCAGGTTCATCCTGACCCGCGTGAGTGCCTCGGTCCTCAGTGTGGGGCCCGTCATATCCTGGCCTTATGCTAGCCATTCGCTTGGGACCCGCCGTGAGAATAATAAAGGAGATTTGAATTAAATTAAATAGGGAGATTCTAATTAAATAAATTAAATTACAATTATTCAATTAGTCATAAAATAAAATCTATTAACCCAATCATATTAATATTATATATCGTTAGAATCAAAAAATTATAAGGAGCATTTTGGCATTATTAAATTTCTAATTGAAGGTGTCTATCACATAGTGATATTTAGGATCCCCAAATTTGCCCTAAATATCCCAAAACTTCAAACTACCATAACTTTGTAACCACTTATCCAAATATACCCAATATGGGTCTTAAGGTAATCAACAAACTCCCAAGAATGTTCTAGTAGTATTAGTTTTGCTATTTGATTAATATTTTGACTAATCACTTTTGGACCCAAATCAAAATCTTCCAAGGCTCATAACCTTTCACCCATTAGTCCAAACCTAGTCAATATGGGTCTTACGGTGATCAATAAGACCTCTAGAATAATCTAGTGGTGTTCAATTCTCTGTTTCAATTAATATTTGCTTAATCACTTTTAGAACCTATCCCTAATTACCCTAATTAACCCTAGAACTTCAATTAACTATAACTTGGTCAATTGAACTCCAAATTAGGTCTTCCAATATATCATTTTGATCAGCAAGACCTAATTAACAGTAAACTACAAAAATATTTTAAATCCAATTGTTAGATCTTTTAATCAATCCTAATCAATTTAAAATTTAATTAGTGAATATTCGCATACTTAATTATCCAAATTGAGTAATTTCAATTTTTCATTACTTCTAGAATAGAATAGAACTTAGTGATGTGGCTGGTTTAGTGATTCTATGATTAATTTGACTAATCACTCACTAATCATCTAAGCCCTAATTATTAACCCTAAAACTTGTATTAGCTATAACTTAGCCAATACTTATCATAATTTAATGATTTTTTTTAGTTCTATGAAAACCTTAGATAATAATCTTTAATAAACTGACAGAAAATTTAGATTTTATTTGGTCAATGACCAAATTGCCCCTATGAGTCAAATTTCTTAATTTGGTCTCATAAGGCTTAATACTTATCCAAAATGGATCTACTTATTGTCCAACTTTATATTAAACAGTAAGTAATCATTTCCCTTCCATAAAATTTAATTTAGAGTCCTAATTTATAAAGTTGAATTTTAGACCTTTAAATAGGGGCAAAATAATCATTTTGCCCAAATTTAAGTTTAAGTATTCTTAAGCCTTAAATTTCTATTCAAGTCTCTAAAATCAATAGTATGACTGATTTAGAATCATTTAGGATGATTTATTTTATCATTTTGCCATTTTTTTCTTAAAATTCTTTTTAAAATCTCCTAAGTCTTAATCTACCTCTTATAAGGTGAATTTAGCTCACCTTATATCTTCCTTAAGTTAAATACATCATAACAATAGTTAGGTAAGATTAATATTAAAGCTTAAATATTTACTTTTCCTTAGGACTTTCCTTTGAATCCTTAGGATCTTATTTCCTTAGGATATAGCTTAGAAATTTAGGTTAGAGTTCATCTATTAAGTAAAAGGGTACTTAATAGATAAAATTGTGGTTTTATAGTTTTCTAGAATTTCATCCTTTATTTATGATTATTTTGTATTTAAACTTTAGATTTAAGATTAGAGATCCATCTTATTAAGTTTGATTTTCCTTAATAAGATAGCCTTAATTATAGTTCATGAGATTTTGGGTTTAACTTTATACCATTAGGAATATAACCTATTGAATTAAGAAGTTAAAATCTAATACTTGGATTTTAACATCTTAATCCCCCAATATTGATTTATTTTAATCAAGACTGGCTTGGGATTCGTAAAATTATCAATTAGGATGTTTGATTTATTATTTAACTTAATTAAGCATCATGTGATTTATATAAGTTAGAACTTGATTGATTCTAACATTCTTTAACTTATAGGACTAATATTCTAGATTTATGCTCGATAGCTGGATATTGGAGATCCTAAACTTGTATAAAATTTAGATAGATAGATCGACTTAATTAGAAAACAAAGTGAAATCACAAAGTTTGTTTAGTGATATTTAATACCTTAAAATTTGAATGCTTTGCCTCCTTACTTTGGACTTTATACTTTGACACATTATGAAACATAGTATATTTTCTATGTTAAATTGATTCATTCACAAAGCATTTTCTTAATTAAAAGAAAGAATTTAAAGTAATGAATTTTATATAACTTATGATGGAATATATCTTACTTAGTCTGTCTAGATAGCGTGACTTTACTTTTGCTCTAGGATGTTTCTCCTAGATGCTCAATTGATACTTTATGACATTACTTTGATTTAGGATGTTTTTCTTAGATTTTCAGATGGTATTAAGTGGTACTCTATTCTGATGGAATTAACTAGTGGATTTGGGATGTTTCTCCTTGATATTTTTAGATGGATTCTTTTAACATGCATCTACTTTTTGGTAGGACTAAGTAAGAATATGTCCATAGAAGTGAGACTGTCTTACTTTTCATTTTTAGCATACTTCTTTAATTACAGCAGTTTCAGTATATTTCTTCTTTATACAATACTTTGGTTACATGCATCAGTTTCTTTAGCATTTGTAGTATTTTATGAAAAATTGTATTACTTCAGCAGTTGTGTTTCACTTTATGGCATATTAGGATGTTAATACTATATTTTCAGCTAAGTACTTTCATTTTATATTATAAACCAACATGTACTAAATTGATTATATAATTTAGGAATTTCTTGTACTTAGTAGATTTCATTAATTGTTACTTAACCCTTTTCTACATCTTGAGTTGAGATATGTGCTTACCTCACATTTTGTTTGAGTTATAATTGAGTTAATTATAACTTCACCACTTTTCTTTGTTGCTTTACTACTCCTACTTTGTTTAGATGTTGTGATATCATTATAATTATAAAATATTTAACCTAAAATGTACTTAGACATATTGTCTAACCAAATTTTCTTTTCTTTTGGCTGGGGCCCTGTCATTGTGTGTGGCAGTCGCCCCTTAATCAACTAAGTTTGAGAGGTGGTCGTCATTAGTACCACGGGCATTAAACCAAAAATATATCCGTGATACTAATCAGGAGCTGACCAAGATCTAATAGAAACATGCATATAGTATAGCAGTGCAAAATAAGTAAAAAGTAAGCATCCAAACATATTCCACATTAATTCATTGACATACAATACATTAAATACAGAATAATATGAATAAGAAAACTTAGTTATTACACTTTTAATAACTACAGGCCAAGAAGATTGAAGCATCCCCCCTTCCATAAGCCGCACCTTACTTTGATCCGCTAACAGCTAAATCCTCAGGTGCTGGATCTAACCTACACTCCTGATCTGCCATATGTACATATATGACAGGGCACATAAAAAAAAAAGAAAATCTGGTTAGACTTTAATAAGTCTAAGTACAATTTAAGCTATTAAAGCTTTATGAATTTAAAGATATCATCATTATACTTATACTACTAATCAAGCAAAATAAATAGGTTCGACAAGCTACAAGAAGTATGAGGAAGTTATAAATAATACATTTATAACTAAGCAACGTGTGAGGTAAGAAGACGTACCTCAAACTTAAAGCTATAGAAAGGAAAGGCATGTATGTATAAGTAATAAAGGTACTGAAAGAAAGACTCATTCTTACATACTTATGATCACAAGAATACATGCTAGTTATAAAATAAATATATACTGAAACATATAGAACAGAATATAAGACTTGCATCCTAAATGTATAAATAGTGAATAAGTGATGAACTGAAATAAATGAGCAGAAGAAAATATAATAGTATGCAGAATTGTAAAGTAAAAGCCACTAAAGCATGTGGCAAAATGAGCCATGCACTAAACTGAAATAAAAGTAAAGCCACTAAAGCATGTGACAAAACAACTACAAGCACTGAAAAAGTAAGGCCACTGAAGCATGTGGCAAAACAAAACAAAGCGCTGAAACTGAACTGAAGTAAAAGTATGCCTATAAACATAGTACTACCATAACAAAAATAGGCCATACAGGGCCTTTGAACAGAAAGTTCAACATGCATCCATCCTAGGTATCATCAGAGCTAGGTCCAAGTTGAACTTGTAGAATAAGACATATGTCCATCCTAGCCAAGCACTAGGCTAGGTCCGAGTCTATTCTATAACAAAATTAGAATTGAAGAGGCAGACTAAGCTAGGACATACCCTACTGAACTGAATGCACAGAAAGAATTGAATAAATGTTTATGCCTTCAAATACTAACTTAGGATACATTATCCATATCCTAAGTTTACCTATTATGCCCAAGGAAGAAGGCTCAATGTACAAGGTATGCAAAGCAACAATAATTAAGTGAGCAAGAGACTCAACTATACAAGGTGACATCATTTGTTATTTATTAAACATTTCTAACTTTTCCAAGTTATACAACTTAGAAACATGGCCTTATAAGTTGAAAACAATCAGAGCTAATCAGGTAAATTTGACTATAAGTTAAATAACAAATCATCATGTCCTAATTGATGAATTTAGATATTTTAAGCTAAGATCTGATCAAGATTATTAAGCTAAGGATTATGAATTAAACACCACAACTTTGGGTTCAATCACATAATCCAAAGGTAAGCTTAAGATCTATGGTTTAATCTACATGTGAACTGATGATAAAGGCAGACTCTATTAAGTAGAAATCAATCTTAATAGAATGAATCTCCTATTCTTAATCTAAAGTTAAGTGATTAAAGAATCAAAATTAAAGTATGAAAATTCTAAAAACTAGAAAAAATCAAAGTTTTATTCGTTGAATAAGCCACTTATTTAAAGAATGAAATTTACCCTAATATCTATTCCTATTCTAAAGGAAAAGATCTTAAGGTGAGGTGTAGATTCCTAAGAAACTCTTAATGACAAAGTTTTCAAAATACAATTCAATCACTAACAAAGCTATGATCTATGCAAGTGGTGTACGACTGTACATAGAGCTCAAAAAAATAATATAAGTGAATACAAAACTCCAGAAAGTTCTAAGTACTTAACGTACCATTGAAGTGATTCGAATTTGAAGCTCGATGGTTGATTAGAGTGAGACATCAGACACACAACCCCTGCAATTTATTTTTAGTAAGTTAGTTTCTAAAAGTTTAAATAGGCATTACTCATTCTTTCTACTCCTCTCAAACTCAGTGTACTTATATTAATGAGGCTGCCCCTTTGCTTCTAATTTATAAAGCTTATTGCATGGTTACTATAATATTGTTGATATGTTATAATTAACATCAAAAGATCTCCTTAATATTTATAAATATATTTAATCATGTTCTTAATTAAAGTTATTTAGAATAGTGAAAGACAATTCTATTTATAAAGACAAATCCATTTATAAAATAGAAGATGCATTATATTTATTAGTACTAATCATCAATTTAGAAATGAGTTTAATATGTATCTTTAGCACTCACATTTTATATTAAATAATATTGAGCAGCTTAGAACACAAATACTTCATGCATAAGTAGGGTTTTAAGAAATACTTGTGAGTTTATAGATAATTCGTGGCTAAAAAAAATTCTTTGCAATTCTTTTAACTATTTAAAAGACACGTTAAGAAGGCTCAACATAAGACAACAGCAATAAGTTTATTTACAAATTGTGTTAAGAAGATTTATTGCTAAACCACCAGAAATAATGATCTCAATGATTCATATAGATATATTTTATTTTAATCTTTTCTTTGCCAAACTTTTAAGAACTACTTTATCAACCTTCTTTTTATTAAACAAACATATGAGATACTTTGTTGCGTAGTTAATGAGTTTCTCGTGTCATCAGATTAACCTCTTTTGCCTCTATGCATTCATATGAGTTAATGCTTAATCCATGACATTAAACTATTGAACAAGATTCTCTTTATAAAGACAAATACTTTGTGAGTGTGATATGTATATATATTTTACAAAAAGAGAAATGCATTCTATGGTATAAAAAAAAAAAAAAAAACTAAAGGACAGGTTGTGTGAGAGCATCTTAATTGGATTCCATTACTCTAATGCATGCTGTAATGAATCTATAAGGATAACATTAACATCTAATAGCATGATAAAAGATATAGGTATCATTTCTATGAATCATTAATAGAACAACTCCAAAAAAGAAATGGATAGAATCTGCAAAACTTAACTAGGATTAAATATATAGGATTCATATAGTTAATATTAAGTTTGGAATAGGTATAGTTAAGGACCTTGAGGCATCCATTGCTGCGACAAAGTGCTAAATGCACTCCACCACACCCGCAATGAAGGAGACGGTAGATGAGAATGACGACGAGCAGCACTCGATGGTGCTCATGATCTACGATGTTGCTAGTAGAAAGAAAAGGAGAGGGAGGTGTTGGCATCTCTCAGCCTGCCAAGAGGAAGGGATCGACGCCTCTCGGCCTCTTGCCGAGAGTGGAGGGCACGACCTCCTACCGAGGGCAAAGAAGTGAACCCTCGACTTCGAATCACAGAAGAAAGCTTGCGGCTCTCGTGGAAAAGAGGAGGGGGCTTTCGGTTGGAGGAAATAATTAGGTTAAAACTTAGGTTAGGGCAAAGAGGTTAAATATATACTCAAATGGATTGATGAGAGCCATTCGATCAAGATTGGGTGGCTAAGAATCATCAGAAATTCTAAAATTCAATTGAATGACCAAATAAACTCCAAAAATTTCAAACTTGGTATCAAAATGAGCATTTCGACAAGAAGAACACGTGCGTTCAAAAGTTATTGAATGTGGACAAGTATTTTATTTTATATTAATTTTTAAATGAATAACTTTAAAAATTCACTGTGATTAATCCGATGCTCAAAAATTTATGAAACTTAAAACATAGCATCCTCATATAACGTTTAACTAAAATCTACAAAATCTGAAATCAGACTTTTATTTTATCTATTATCAACTCCGGAAGTTTAAACTTCCTGCATTTATTTAGGACAATTCGGGATCCCGATTGTGCTCAAATTTTGGTAGAAGGATCCCCTTGATATGCTTCATTTGAGAAGATTTTAATTTAATTTTATCCAATTTAAATATAAATCTTGAATTTCATCTTAATTAGCTCAGGATTAGGTCTGAACGACTCAGTAACAACATTAAGTTGTTACATTGTTATACCAACAATGGCAGACTCTGAATTGTTTGAGGAAGGACCTTCTGAAGATCTGGTTCAGGAGGAGGAGCGTGCAGGAGAAGACTCTTAGTTCTTTCACTTGCTTTATGAGGATTGAGTGACTCTACCTTACTTTACTACTTTAACTTTTAAGTTGTTTTGTAATAATACATGTTTAAACTACTTTTCTTTTCGTGCTTATGTATTTTGAGTTGTATAGTTCTTATCTGGATTGTATGGATGTTATTACTTGTTTATCTTCCGCACTCTGATATATTATAATATGCGCATTTAGTGATTGGCTCATTTTGCTCTCTTTTCTAAGGCATATCTTCCCTTAACATTTGATTAGGAAGGTTTATCCTTAATCTAAATGATAAGTGAAGGTTTGCCCATTGACGACCACTTCTTAATCTCAGATGATTAAGGGGTGGCCGCCACACTTTATCTTAAGGGAAAAGGTCCTAGGGTGCAAGTGAAGCTCTAAGGAAGCTCCTACTAAGAGAATTAGGTAATTTATGGAGTTGATGGTATTTATTATAATTTATATTTATTTGCTGATTTAATTCACTTAAAGAAGTTAGGGGTGTGAAATTGAAACTAGGTTAGAAACACGTAGATTTTACTTATAAAATTTTCAAGCCTTTAATAGGATTTTTATCAAGCTACTCAATTATGAGGTTAAGGATTCTAAATTGATTCCAAATCAGTTTTATTACTGATTTTAATTATTTAAATGATATTTGGATATTAAGGGCGCTTAACCTAAATTTTGGGCTAAATGATCATTTTGCCTCTACTTAAGGGTCTAAAATACTACTTTTTGGTTAAGGCTCCAAATTAGATTTTTATTAATGCCAAATGATTCTTTGCTATATAATATGAAGATAGATAGTAAGTACTTCAAATTTGAATAATTTTTAAGTCATATAAGTTTAATTTAGAGATTTTAACCTATAAGGGCATTTTGGTAATTTCACTTAATGAAGTTTAAAAATTCAATTAGTTTATTATTGATTACTATCCAAGGGTTCCATAGAGTTTAAGAACACTGAATTCCACTATCTAATGATCAAGTTATGGTCATTTCAATATTATAGTTCTACTTTCATGAAATTGGTTAAAACCTAATCTTTCCATATTCAAAATCATATACAATTTTATATAATATTTAATTTTACTAAAACTAGGTTCAAATTTGATATATTTTGGCCCCATTAGGATCCTAGGGTCATTAGAATGTGAAAAATATAAAGTTTCGGTCATTCAGGACAGTTCTAGGGACTCCGGCACGATGTGGCGTCTTCTGGCCGAAGCCAGGCACGACGGTGCGTTGCAGGCTTTTAGGTGCTATGGTAGATTGCAGCGCTGTGGTGCGCTGAAGCACTTTCAGGCATGGCAGCGTGCTACAGCGGATAAATTCATTTCATCAAATTTTTTATGCTTCATCAAATTATTATGCCGCTGCGGCGCGTTGTAGTGTGCTATAGTGGACCCAATTTCGAAACTCGGGCGCTGCGGCGCGCTACAGTGCCTGACGAGGATTTCGCCTGTGCGAAAATTGCAATGGGTCACCTTTCGCACTCAAATACTGTAGTAACCCAAGTTATTACTATAATGACCCGAGTCATTACTAGGATAATTAAAACGAAACCTAACTCAAAAATTAGGATCCCGGGTGACTTCAAAATTAGATAAAACTAAAAATACCATTGGATAGAGTATATTTTTATGATTGTATATCCCAAGTTTGGAAGCAATCTGGATAACGAATACTCCTGAATTAATTTTTAATTATTTAAATTCAGTAAATTAAGAAAATTAAATACAAGTCCAAATTTAATGATTTTAGTGTCATTGGATTAAGAATATTATAAAAGGGATACAAAAAAAGTTTTGTTGAATTTAGAGTTCCGGATTGATCATAATTAATTTTTTAAAGTTTTTATCTTCATAAATTAATAAAAAATAAAATATTGCTCCAAATTGAAAACTTTTTGCACGAGTATATTTTTCTCATCAAGATACACTGCCATGTTAAGTTTCATCATTTTTTGGAAAAGAAATGGAAGAGAGAGAAAGTAGAGAGAGAAAGAGGATAGAGAAATAGGAGAGAGAAAGAGGAGATAAGAATGAGGAAGTAAAGATCAAATTGAACACACTAATAGTCATGATAAATTTTTTCTCATCCATCTCATCCAAATAATGGATGAGAGAGAATAATTAAATAATTAATTAATTAATTAAAAAAAAAGTTTATAAATACACCCCATATTCCTCCTCTCTTCCCCCCATTCCCTTCCCCACTCCCTCTCTTCCCCCTACCTCTCTTCCCCTCCCATATCCCACTCTTCTTCTTCATCCACCACCGGTTCCCCCATCAACCTCCAGTAAAGCCTCAATAAATGCCAATATAGGGTAAGAAATGTGTAAGAAATGAGAAAGAAATGGAATATTTTCTATTCTTTCATTTCTTCTTCTTCTTTGAATAATAATAATAATGTTATTATTATTATTATGTTAAATATTATTACTATTATTATTACACTTTCATTTCTGTAATTTTCTTATATATATATATATTTTTATTTCTGCAACTTTCATTTCTGTCATTTTCTTGTTTCTATATATGTATATATTTCATAATTTCTGTAATTTTCATTTTTATCATTTTCTTTTTTTTTCTATATATGTATATATTTCCTAATTTCTACAACTTTCATTTATGTCATTTTCTTTTTTTTTTATATGTATATATTTTCTAATTTCTGCAACTTTCATTTCTGTCATTTTCTTTATTTCTATATATGTATATATTTTCTAATTTATGCAATTTTCATTTATGTCATTTTCTTTTTTTTTTCTATATTTGTATATATTTCATAATTTCTCCAACTTTCATTTCTGTTATTTTTTTCTATATATGTATATATTTTTTAATTTCTGCAACTTTCATTTCTGTCATTTTCTTTTTTTCTATATATGTATATATTTTCTAATTTCTGTAATTTTCATTTCTGTAATTTTCTTTTTTTTTTCAATATATGTATATATTTCTTAATTTCTACAATTTTTATTTCTGTCAATTTCTTTTTTTCCTATATATGTATATATTTTCTAATTTATGTAACTTTTATTCGTGTTATTTTCTTTTTTTTTCTATATATGTATATATTTCCCAATTTTTGCAACTTCCATTCTGTCATTTTCTTTCTATATATATATGTATATATATTACTTATAATAATAAAAATTATTATTTTTAATATATAAAAATAAATAATCCAGATAATATTAATATTAATATTTTTAAAATAAAATGAAGAGTATTATTCTTTTTCATTTAATTATTTTATTTGCAGCATTTGCATCACTATTAAGCTTTGACATACTTTGATATATTTATATGAGATTTTATGCTCATAACTTGAAATAAATGATCAGAAATTAGTATCATGGGTTTATTCAGGTTGATTTCAGGTCTATATAGACAATACGTTAGTTCAGGACAGGCTGATATCTGGAGAAATAAAGAGACTGCACATAGCCTTTGAGGGAGAATGTGTTATTAGTCAGGAACCCGCATCTCAAATAGTTAAATAGACGTATCTAACTTCTCAATTATTCTATAACTTTGTCCAACAGAATAAATATTATATATTGCTATATTTTCTTTTAGAATGAGCATATATCTTAAATATGTATATTGTATTAATAATCCTAAGCATATCATACTTAAATATCACATTTTATTTTCTCATGCAAAATCACTTAAATGCAAATTTTGATATCCTACAAATCTTACTTAGACTTTTGTATCTAATTAAAGTTTTTTTTTCTTGGTTCGCCTTATCATATATATATATATATATATATATATATGGCAGTTCAGGATCAAACTCTGGATCAAGCCTTTGAAGATGAGTTGATACATGATGGAGCAACTTAGATGCTGATTTTCTTAAAGTTTAATTTTTTTGCTTAGTGTGTAACAAATTTTGTAAAATAATTATTATCTTTGTAATGAATATATTTTTTTTATTATTCTGATATTTTTGAATTTTACAATGAATGTGGAAGTGTGTATTTTATACGCTTCTAAATACATTGTTATACTAAACGCAAATATGATCCTGGGAAGTGAGCACCTGATGCTGAATTAGCTATGCTGACTCAACGGAGGGTCGCCACAGTTGGTATCAGAGTAGGATTGGGAGAAAATTAGTATAAAAGTGTATAAGCCACTATTTATGCAATTGGAATTCTAGAATAAATAAAAGAAAAATATAAAAAGTATGAATTTTCAAAAGTTATCAAAAAGAGAATAAAAAATTAGATATAGAACTTATGTAAAATAATATATATATATATTTTTTTTTTTCTAACTAATAAGAATACTTTTGTTTTCTTCTAATATTTGATAATAATACTTATATAAATCAACTCCAATAAAAGAATAATAATAAAAATCCTATTTTTTCAGATGGATCATGAAGATTCTCCTTTGATTGTAGGAACATAACTTAAAAGATCTGATATTTGCCAATACTTCTGTGGACCGTGTCGACAAATTGTTTAATATTGTGAATACTCTATTGGAGCGTGTTGATACACAAAATCAAGCATTTTAAAAACTTCAGACACAACAAACACCACATATAAATAGTTCTACTTCTATACTATCAACTACCAATTTCCCAAATATCGAGATAGATGGACTACTTCAAGTCTTCCTAAGACTCTAACCACTAGTATTCAATGGAAGTGCTAACCCAATGGATGCTGAAGGTTGGGTAAAAAAGATATGAAAAATATTAACTAGCATGAAATACCCACCTACAGATATAATTAGATTAACTATCTTTAAGTTAGAAGGAGAAGCGGAATGCTAGTGGAAAACCACTGCAAGCTTACAGTTCATAGGCATAGATATTGAGAATATCCAATGGGAAGAATTTGTCAAAGCCTTTAGAGCCAAATACATCCCTCCTTCTGCTTAAGCCATCATGGAGGATATGTTTATGAAGTTATGTCAAAATAACTGTAGTATCACTGAATATGAAATTGAATTTCAAAGACTATCCCGTTATGCACCACTACTAGTAAGCACCGAGTTTGCTTAATGCAGTCAATTTTTAAAAGGATTAAAACCTTCTATCAAGAAAATGCTTATGGCTCTTTGAATCTCTAACTTCTCAGACATGCATGAAAGTGCAAAAATATTAGAACATTGGGAACAGGAAGAAGTTGAAGAGCAAAGAAAAAGACCCCCATCTACACATGTACAACAAATTGAATACAAAAGGCCGAGACCACCTCAAGCTAGGGTTTATCAAATAGCTTAGCAAACACCTACTGGGAAATGCAACCGATCGCATCCTTACGGTAATTGAATATGTTATACGTGTGGACGACCAGGTCATAAATTTTGGCAATGTCAAGCAACTCGTTAGTGGATAATCAGTGGATCACTCATCCTTCTTAGATGCAACAACAAGCATCCATACCATATGGAAGATAAGATTCACACCAGCAACCAGACCAGCTCATGTACCTACAACTGCTCCAATACAAAGGAGAGGTCCAGCCATCGCTCCTAGAGCATCAGCTGCTAATCAATGGGGAAGAACAATTGCTCCCCAGCATGCTGCTCATGTGAGGATCTATACCATCACCCCAGTTTTAGTCCCAGAAGATAATAAAGTGGTATCAGGTACCACATTCTTTCCTTTTATAAATATTTTTCATATTATATTTAAATATAGCATGAATTATCTTTCAATTTAAACTCTAGGCACCTTATATTTCAATGACAAATCTTGTGATACATTATTTGAAACTGGTGCAAGCAACTCATTCATTTCAGAAAGATTTTTCAAAACTCTTGAACTACCATATCACAACTTAGGTAAAGCCTTGAGTGTCGGGTTACCATCTGGTGCCCTCATGAGTGCACAAAAATGTTGCGATTGTAACATACCAATTAATGGCAAGACATATGAAGCAAACTTGATAGTACTGCCTATAGTAGATGACATCATTCTAGGAATGAATTGACTCAACAAGCATAAAGTTATGATTGATTATCAAAGAAATAAGGTCATTATCAAGGGTGGGAGCAAGCTTGAAGTATTTATGAGAAAATTAGCTATTTCAACATCCTTAATCAATGCTTTGCAAGCAAAGAAATTAATTTGAAAGCGGTGTAATGCATACTTAGTAACGATGATGGGAGAAAAGATAAAAAAAATATTTTAGCAAATACTCAAATTTTAAAGGAGTTTGAAGATGTATTCCCTAATGAATTGCCTGGATTACCACCAGTAAGAGAAATCAAATTTTTAATTGAGTTAATTCATGGCACTCAACCAATAGTAAAAGCACCTTACCACATGGTACCCAAAGAACTGCAAGAGCTAAGAAAATAATTATAAGAGCTGATGAACAAAGGTTTTATTCAACAAAGTAGGTCACCATGGGGAGCCCCAGTGCTCTTTGTAAAGAAGAAAGATGATTCAATGAGAATGTGCATCGATTATCGTGAACTCAACAAGGTAACTATTAAAAATAAGTACCCTCTACCACGTATTGATGATCTATTTGACCAATTAGCTGGAGCTAAGATATTTTCCAAGATAGATCTAAGATCAGACTATCATCAATTAAGAGCCAAAGAAGAAGATATTCTGAAAACTACATTTAAAACTCGCTACGGGCATTATGAGTTCATGGTCATGTCTTTTGGTCTAACCAATGGTCTGTCCATCTTTATGGACTTAATGCAAAGAATCCTTAGACTGTATATGGATAAATTTATAGTAGTATTCATTGATGATATTCTAATTTATTCTGAGAGTAAGAAAGAATAAATCATCTAAGAATTATTCTAAAAACTCTAAGGCATCACCAGCTTTACGCCAAATTTTTTAAATGTGAATTTTGGCTAGATTCTGTAGCTTTCTTAGGTCATGTAGTGGATGCTGAAGGAATCAAGGTTGATCAGAAAAAGATAAGCACCATTTAAGAATGGCCCCAGCCAAAACCATGATAGATATTCGTAGTTTTCTCGGTTTAGCAGATATTATCGAAAATTAATTAAGGGATTTTTGCAAATAGCTGTACTTTTAACCAAATTAACACAGAAAGCAGTTCCATTCATTTGGAGTCAGCAATGCGAGGAATCTTTTCAATAGCTAAAACAAGCATTAACAACAACCCCAATACTAACTCTACCACAAGAAATAAGAAATTATCAAGTTTATACTGATGCTTCCATAGTAGGGCTTGGTTGTGTTCTCATGCAAGAGAAGAAGGTAGTATCTTATGCATCTAGGCAATTAAAGATTCATGAAAGGAAATATCCAATGCATGACTTAGAATTGGCAGTGATAATATTTGCTTTAAAGATACGGAGGCACTACCTATATGGACTGAGATATGAAGTTTTTACCGATCATCAAAATTTAAAATATATTTTCACTCAGAAAGAGTTAAATTATCGACAAAGGTGATGGTTGTAATTAATCAGCAACTATGACTTAGATATACAATATCATCCTGGTAGAGCTAACGTCGTAGCTGATGCCCTTAGCAGAAAAGTAGACCTAAATGCTATAATGGCAAGTCCATTAATGGAAGAGTTCAAAAAGTCAGACATAAGACTTATTAATGAAAAGCAGTTAAATAATTTACTTGAAAATAATACTACAGAGCTTACGCTCATGCAGCGTATAACAATTGCCCAAGAGAATGATAAGGGGTATTCTAAGCTAAAAGCAGACATCAAAAATGGTCCCATAATAAACTTACATTTGCAAAAAGGAGTTTATATTTATCATGGAAAAAGGATTTGGATTCCAAAAGATTCCATACATTCAGAATCAAATTCTAACTAAAGCTCACAACTCAGGATATACAATTCACCATGGAAATAATAAAATGTATAGGGATCTGAAAGAGTCATTTTGGTGGCTTGGACAAAAGAAAGACGTAGCTGAATATGTCACTAAATGTCTTGTCTACAATTTGGTATAATTAGAACATCAAAGTCCAGGTGGACTATTGCATCCATTAGATATCCCAAAGTGGAAATGGTCATATATTTCTATGGACTTTGTGATGGGATTGCTTAGAAGCCGTACTGGAGTAGATGCGATTTAGGTAATCGTAGATCATTTAACAAAATAAGCACACTTCCTTCTGATTAAGCAAACAGATTCAGTGGAAAAGTTGGCCAAGTTGTATATTAAAGAAATAATCAAATTTCACAGAATCCTTAAGACTATTGTCTCAGATTATGATGGTAGATTTACCTCCCATTTTTGGAAATTAGTACACCAAGATTTGGGGACAATATTTGCTATGAGTACAACATTTTACCCTCAAACAGATGGTCAGACCGAGAGAGTAAACAAAGTACTTGAAGAACTTATTCGATTAAGTATATTAGACTTTAGCGATAGTTGGGAAGATCACCTTCTATTAGTGGAGTTTACATACAATAACAACTATCAGTCATGTATTGGAATGGGCCCATATAAGGCTCTATATAAAATAAAATGTAGCACATCATTGGCCTGAACTGAAGTAGGAGATGTTCAATTATACAGATCTGATCTAGTTGAGGAGACTAATAAGAAAATTCATCTAATCAAGAGCAGGATTGCTATAACTCAAGATCAATAAAAGAAATATCATGATGCTAAATATCAAACACTAGAATTTTAAGTAGGTCTAATTTTACCTAGAAAAATAAAAGGAATCAAATGTAGTAATTCAAAAAATCGATCCAAGGTATATTTAACCTAGTGACATTTTAGGTCTTAAACAAACCCCCATAATGTTTAACCTAGTTATCCAAATATAGGCAATATAGGTCTTAAAATACTCACGAGAAGAGCCTCATCACTATAGTAGTATTAGTTTTCCCATTTGGAGCTTAGTTTGTAAAGTGACATTTAGGACCCTCACCCAAAAATAACCAAAATGCCCTTGGTCTTCAATTGACCATAACTTAGTCAATTCAACCCTAAATTAAAAATATCAAAGTGCTAACTAGTTTAAAATTTTAGTGCCAACAATAATCTAAAATAATCTTTAGGATTGGAACTTTAGAAAATTAAAAATGACCAAAATATGCCTAACCCTAGTTAGGCCATAATTTGACTAATTGAAGTCCAAATTGGGTCTACTCTTAGTTAAAGTACTCAGTGTGTTATAGGGAAGCTATAGAAATTATGTTTGCTGAATTTGGACCTCAAATGAAAAGTTCAGTTTTTGCCTCCTTTGACCCTTAGAAAATTACTAAATTGCCCCTGAATTTTAGGACCTCTATAAATTAGCCAATTCACCTTAGAATTCAGTATTCTTAGACTCTATGGAATCCTTGAACAATAACTAACAATAAACTACATAAAAATTTGGATTTTATTAAGTGTAAATTACTAAATTACCCCTTAGGTCAAAATCACTAATTTGAACCTATAGGACCCGTTTCTTGTCCAAATTGAGTGTACTTACTGTCTATCTTTATGTTAGATAGTAAGAAATCATTTGGCAGTAAGAAGTTCTAATTTGGAACCCTAATTCAAAAAGTAACTTTTTGAACCCTTAAGTAGGGGCAAAATGGTCATTTTGCCTAAGTTTAAGTGAAGTGTCCTTAAGCCCTAATTTACCTTTGAAATCATTAAAATAAATATTTGAACTATGTTATAATCATTTAAGTGAATAAAATTAGCTTTTCAATCAAATTTGTTAAATTCTCTAAAAATTTCCCTAAGTCTTTTCCTTAAGATTTTTTTTTTTTTTACACTTCACATTAAGACTATTCTTAAGACTAGGACTAGATCATAGGTTAGATTTCATTCATTTAATAATGGGGTTATTTAATGAATGAATCCATAATTTTATTAGTTTCTAAATTTTTCAACTTAATTTTGATTAATTTATCTTTCAACCTTAGATTTAGGATAGGAAAATCATCCTATTAAGATTAACTTTACTTAATAGGACTTGCCTTACTCATTAGATCGCATTTAGATATAAACATAGATCTTAAGTTTTTTTGATTATGTGATTAAGCCCAAGCTCATGGTGTTTAATCCATAATTTATAGCTTAATAAATCTTGATCAGACCTTAGTGTAAAACATCTGAATTCATCAAAATAGGATGTTGTGATTTATTTCTTAACTTAGTTGATCTTGATTAAATTAGATTAGGACCTGATCAGTTCTAATCTCTTTTAATTTATAAGGTCATATTTTTAAGTTCCACTCGATAGTAGGAATTCGAGATCCTGAATTTGTGTAACTTAGAATAGATAGAATGGTTTAATTAAAAAACAAATAATATCACCATATTTAGTAGAGTCCATTGCTTACAACTTGATTTTTGTGCTACGCATTCCTTGAACTTTGTGCTCATTTTTCCTTGGACATGTCTTATAAAAAAATATTGTTGTATGAAAATGAAAACATAGAATATTAGGGTAACATTTGCATTTGGTTCAGTTACTGGTTGATATGGTGCATTTTACCCTACTGGGCAGGGGTAAGGAGAAATAAAGATGCTTAACATTACTCATTGAGGAGTGTGTGTTAAGCTTGGAACCCGTTTAGTCTTGCAGATGTGCTTGACTCCTGAGCTATTTTTGGATGTGTCCATAGAAACAAAAGTAAAATAGCTAAAATATTTTGCATTTGTATTTACTGCCTCTTCAATTTTTTTGCTCTGTTCTATCTACCATAGCTCATAAAGGCTATGGCAATTTCTGTCTGCCCTAGCCCAGAAAGGCTTTGGGAATTATACTGGGCTAAATTGGCCAATTTTTTCTGATGTAGCAGTTATACATACTTGTTTCAAGTATTAGATTACTATTTACTGTATTATTGATGCATGTTATTTCAGTCTGTTGTATTACTTTTCTTATCTGCTCACTTGTATATATATATATATATAGGATGTTAGATTTTTACTGCTTAGTATAAGTACCACTTTCAGATTACTATTTTAAATCAGCATATGTTATGTGATCATCAGCATATTTAGGATTAGACTTTACTTTCAGTACTTTTACTTACTATGCTATATATGTACGCATATTCCTTGTTTAATTTGATTGAGGTGTGCTTTTACCTCAATCCCTGCTTAGCTATATATGCTATATATAATAGCTTATCCTGTTCATTGTATGCTTACTGCTCCTATGCTAGATAGTTCACTTTTGTTTTGTTTAAGTATAGATGGTGATATTAATAAATGCATAAAAAATTTTTAGCCTTAAATATATTTAAACAATTTGTCTAATATGAATTTTCTTTGTTGGTTGGGGCCCTGGCATTGTCAAATTGACAATGTCAGATCTTGAGCAGTTTGAAGATCTAGTGCCTGAGGAGGAGCCTTACTTAAAGGAGGCGCATCAGATTGGAGTTGAAGATCCTTAGTTATTTTTATATTCTTGTGAAGATGAGTGATATGCTTTTATTTTATTTCAAACTTTAATTAAATATTGTAATAATACATGTACTTGTGACTGTGCTTACTTTTCTACACTATTATTTTTTTAGCTATGCTTATTTTATTTCTCAGTTGATGTATGGTGAAATTGATGTAATATTTACTTTGTATGCTTCTGCACTCTATATTTGTTTTGATTTAGTGACTGATAATTTATATTCAGTCTATGCACAACCTTCCCTTATTAGTTGATTGTGGATCTTACCTAATCCAATGATGAGGGATTTGCCAGAGTGGCACACCACCCCTTAAGCAGATCCTGCGGGTTAGGGGGCGGGGCGCCACAGTTGGTATCAAAGAATTTCATAAGGTGTTAGATTGGAATTTGCATTTCACTCTACTTAATGGATAGTTCTTCTATCAATTAGTCACTAACTGAATATTAGAGTTACATCTAGGGAACCATAATAATGAGCTCAGAATAATTAGAGTATAGAAATGAAAATACATCTATTAGTATGATAAAATACTCAACTTAACTAAAATAATCACTTGATCTAGATATATAGGGATAATATTACTCAAACATGTCTATGTTTGACTACTTTAACCACTTTGAAGAAAGGTGGGAGTTCGATGTATACATGGCAAAGCGATACGGGAGAGAAGTCCAGGGCGTATCTCCGGCAGTAGCTAGAGTGTTGGAGGCGATGCTGGAGCACGACATCTATCGGGGATTAGATTTCCCCATCTTAGCTAGAGAATGGTTACGTAGGGTAACCAAGATGTTCGATGATCTGGGATACTCAGATTATATCTGACTCAGCATTATTGACATACTACTTCAAGATTACGCTGAGGAGTGGTAGGCACACAAGATGTGGGTGTTCAAGCATGGATCTGCTCGCCAATGTCGGGGGGTCACTTATGCTGATTTCTACCAAGCCTTCACCAAGGAATATATAGGATAGGCCCTATGTTATTGTTCACTATTTCTCCCTATCATATTTATGATGTATTCTTATTTTCATCCTGATTAATAAAAGAAATAAGATATTGCAAATCTCCTACTTTTTAGTTTTCTAAGAATGTTTTGTTTTTAAAATTCAGACTCTTGCAAGAAATAATGAATCCTAGACAAAGCCCTTCCTCAGCTACATCTAGTAGCTCCTCTTCTAAAGTTAATGCACTGCAAGAAGCTGTCAAGTTGATGGTGGAGTCCCACCAAAATCAAGTGGATTCCTATCAGAAGCAAGCCAAGCAAGTCGCAGACTCTCAGGCCAAACAGGATGAGAGGATGGAATGACTACTAGTAGCCCAGATAAACCAAAATCACCCTACATCTGAAGTAGACCCTATATAGTACTACTCCTACCAGCACCATGTGCAGTCTGCAGATGGACTGCTACACAGCTTCCTTCGCCTAAGACCCCCTACCTTCAATGGGAGCCTCTCTGTAATAGACACCGCTAGCTTGATCAAGATGGTGGAGAAAAATCTCACTAGTATTAAATGTCCAGACTCAGAGCTGATTCATCTTACCACCCACATCTTTCAAGATGAAGCTGAATATTGGTGGGATACCACCCACAACACCCTATTCGACGATATAGAACTCGAAGATATCACATGGGACAAGTTTATTAAAGCGTTCCAGGCCCGATACATTCCCCTATCTGCCAAACACAACTTGGGGGACATGTTTCTAAAGCTATAGAAGGGCAACTGTTCTGTGTTTGCGTACGAAGCTGAGTTTTGACGCCTTACGAGGTTCTCCACTAGTTTAGTCCCCTGCCGAAGCAGACCACTGTCACCAATTTTAGAGTGGTCTGTGGCATTCTATTGAGAGCCAAATTGCTTTGCTACATTTATCAGACTTCACCGAGCTCCTGGAATTTGCCAAGGTGGTGGAGCAGGACAAGGTAAGGGAGGGAGCCAAGAGGAGCCTTAGGTCAACCTCCTTCCAGTATGATCATCCCAAGCGAGCTAGGATGTATCAGCGTAAAGTTGAGGCCTCCTCCACCGGTCCATTTAATGGCTGCACAAAGCCTCATCCGTATGGTCGATACTACCATAGGAGTCACACCTGCTTCTGCTGCCGAAGGCCAGGCCACAATTATTTCTGATGTGGGCCAAAGATACTATCGATTGTGATCAGATTGATCCCTCCAAGCACCGATAAGTCTTTGACCTATTCCAAAAACCAGCAATAGCTCTTTTAGAACTACCTCCTTCTATAGCTCCAAGGCATGAGAAAATCATTGTCCCTTGCCCTAATTCTCCAAGGCCACCCCCACGGCATACCTGCAACAACATGCATGTCGGTCCTGCTCGTGTTTACACCTTCACACCAATTGAAGCTGCAGAGGATAATCATGTGATGTCATGTACATTTTGAACCCCTCTATTTTTACAGGTACTGCTTGCTTAATGTAATTAGTAATTATTGCATCTGTAAATAGGTTCAATTTTCATAAACAACAAACCTTGCAACATATTATTTGACACTGGAGCTAGCCATTCCTTTGTGTCTAAAAAATGGGCAAAGTCACTCAACCTAACTCTATATCTCCTAGCCAATCCTTTAAGAATTGGGTTACATTCTGGAGCTCAAATGCCAACTCGTCACTTCTGCAAAGTACCAATTCCCATCGAGAGTGAGGAATTTGAAGCCAAGCTAGTAGTCCTCCCTATAGCTAACTTCGATGTGATACTTGGAATGAACTGGTTGAGCCAACATAGCACCAATATCAACTGCATGAAGAAGAAGATCACCTTAGGTAGTGGTAGTAAGGCCAAATCGTTCATTGGTAATCTTAGTACCCGAGATTCACTAATTAATGCTATAAAAGTAAAAAGACTAGTCAAGAAGGGTTGCGATGCCTTTTTAGCGACGATACTAGGTGAAAAGAAGGATATCATTCCCATAACTGATAATCCTATCATTTGTGAATATCCTGATGTCTTCCCTGAAGACCTATCCGATCTTCCACCCACTCGAGAAGTGGTGTTCGTAATATACACAATTCTTGGAACCTAACCCATATCTAAGGCCCCTTACCGTATGGCGCCCAAGGAATTGCAGGAGCTGAATAAACAGTTGCAAGAACTGCTATAGAAGGTTCTCATTAGGCCAAGCTTGTCTCCTTGGGGAGCACCGATACTTTTTGTAAAGAAGAAAGACGGTTCTATACGTATGTGTATTGATTATCGTGAACTGAATAAAGTCACGATCAATAACAAGTATCCATTACCATACATATATGACTTATTTGATCAGCTGTCAGGAGCCAAGGTATTCTCTAAAATTGATTTGCGATCTGGCTATCATCAAGTGCATGTCAAGGACTCAGATGTTGAGAAGACAGCCTTTAGGACTCGTTATTCACACTATGAGTTCTTTGTAATATCATTTGGATTGACAAATGTGCCTTCAATATTCATGGACCTAATGCAGCGCATCTTCAAGCCTTACCTTGATAAATTCATTATTGTCTTCATCGACGACATTCTAATATATTCCAAGAATAAGTTGGAGCACAAAGAGCACTTAAGAATAGTGCTAGAAGTACTGTGTGACCATGAACTTTATGCTAAGTATTCCAAATGCAAATTATGGCTCGATTCAGTAGCTTTTCTGGGGCATGTTGTAGATGCCCAGGGTATTAGAGTCGATCAGAATAAGGTTAACGTTATCCAGGAATGGGTTCAGCCCAAATCAGTAACTGGCATCAGAAGCTTCTTGGGCTTAGTGGTTACTACAGGAAGTTTGTGAAGGGCTTCTCCTAGATAGCCTCTCTGCTGACCAAGCTAACCCATAAAGCAGTGCCATTCGAATAGTCTTCAGCATGTGAGGAAGCATTTCAAGCACTAAAGAGTGCACTATCCACTGCTCCAGTTCTAGTTCTTCCTAGAGAAGGTGTGAACTATCAAGTCTACACTAGTGCCTCTGGCATAGGTTTGGGAGCCGTGTTAATGCAAGAAGGGAAGGTCATAGCCTACGCTTCCAAACAATTGAAGATCACAAGAGGAATTATGCAGTTCATGATCTCGAGCTAGCCGCTATAGTGTTTGCTTTAAAGATTTGGCATTAGTATTTATATGGAATTCAGTGCTAAATATTCACGAATCACCAAAGTCTCAAGTAAATATTCACCCAGAGAGAATTGAATTGCTGACTATGACCTTGATATTCAATACCATCTCGAAAAGGCTAATATTGTAGCTGATGCGCTTAGTCGAGTATCTAAGTTTAAACAAGCCATTGAGAGTGGCTATCGCACTGGCCTTCATTTCCATAGGGGTGCTATTTATCAAGGGGATTGTCTATGGATTCCTAAGTCCATGCACCAGGAAGTTCTAATTAAAGGCCATAACTCCGGATATCAAATACATCCAGGAAGCTCACAGATGTATCAAGACCTGAAACAATCTTTCTGGTGGCCAGGAATAAAGAAAAGTGTAGTAGAGTTTGTTGAGAAGTGCCACACTTGCAGTTTAGTTAAGACAGAACATCAAAGTCCCGGTGGTCTGCTTCATTCGCTTGAGATCCTCGAATGGAAATGGCTAGATATATCAATGGACTTTGTTATGGGTTTGCCTCGTGCAAAATCTGGAGCTGATGCTATTTGGGTAATAGTTGACCGATTGACCAAGTTTGCTCATTTCATCATTATCCAACAAATAGACTCAGTCGAGAAACTCGCAAAGCTTTATATTCAAGAGATAATTAGGTTATATGGAATCCCCAAATCAATTGTATTCGATAGAGACAGTCAAGTTACCTTCAAGTTCTGGCAAGCTGTGCATCAAGATTTAGGCACAACCCTAGTAATGAGTATAACTTTTCATCTGCAAACAAATGGTCAGACAGAGCAAGTGAATTAGGCTCTTGAAGATCTGCTTAGACTGTGTATCCTTAATTTTGTTGGATCATGAGAAGATCACCTCTCACTAGTAGAGTTCGCTTATAACAATAGCTTTCAAGCCAGCATAAAAATGGCTCCATATGAAGCCATGCTTGGAAGAAAATGTAGCACTCCATTGGCATGGTCAGAAACAAGCAGTGTTCAATTGTACGGATTTGAATTAGTAGAAGAAACAAATAAGAAGGTTCAGTTGATTCAACAACGGATCCGTGCAACCCAAGATTTTTAGAGTAAATACCATGACATTCATCACATCCTCTAGAATTTAAAGTTGGAGTTTTCACTTACTTGAAGGCCAGTCCAATGAAAGGAATCTTCAAATTCGGCATAGCAGGGAAACTTAGCCCCTGTTATGTTGGTCCGTTTGAGGTAGTAGCCAGAGTAGATTCTTCTGCCTACAGACTAAATCTTCCAGATGACTTTGCAGCAATTTGCCATATATTCCATGTATCATCACTAAGAAAGTTCCTCAGAGATCCATCTCAACTATTTCGGTTTCCAGAAATTCAAATCCAACTTGATCTGTAGTATGCCGAGGAACCAATTCGAATTTTGGCCCGTGATCGCAAGTAGCTTAGAAATCGTGCTATCAACATGATCAAAGTTCAATAGAAGAATTGTTCTCGGAATGAAGCCACTTGGGAGAAGGAATTAGATATGCGAGCCAAGTATCCTAAACTCTTCGAGAATCCAGGTATTCTTTCCAAGCATTCTATGCTTTCAAATTCAAATCATGTTCTTTAGCTTGCCTTTTTCTTTTCACTTGAGCGATGTCGAGGACGACATCATTCTTAAGTGGGGGAGCCTGTAACAACTCAAGTTGCTACCCTAATCTCAGTTCTAATCTTAATCCTAAGTGTTAATCAAGTCATTAGGAGTCATCCACTAAGACCTAGTCCAAGTCAGGAGTCAAAATGAACAAATCTTGATTTTGGAAAATCTAAAAATCCTAAAATTTTTGACATATCTAAATTGACCTCACATTGAAAATCGGACTTCGTCATTACGCTCAATGCCCCCAAAGTAGCTAGGGGTGATGTTTTGGTGGAAATTGGAAGTCGTCGAAACTTCGTCGAATATTTTAATAATATTTAAATACTCTGAAAATTAGGAAAATAAAATACTCATTGGAACAAAAATTCGACACCGCCGTTGCGTTCCTCACCCCTCAATTAGCTGTTGGTGATGTATTAGAAACTTTTGGGATGCATATGATTATTCATTCTTAAGTAATGAAATTCAAATGAAATTAATTAAATAAACATTAATTAAATTTCTACTTATCGACGTCGGTAGAAATCCCGTCTTGTCGTCAGTCCACAAAGCGGTGTCGTCTGATCAGATGACGCCTCGTTCATCCGTCGGTTCGGATTGATACGACGGTAGCGGGTCTTCATCCTCGAAGACTCCGCAAGTCGCCACGCGGAGCACCGCCGCATCCCTGCCCTATCGGCAGCCTCCCTGCCCCTCGCAGGGTCCGCCAAAGGGTCCATAAGGACCTACTGGCGCTTAGGTTGGCGTCGTTTCACGTTTTAGGTCATCGGGACCTGGCAGTTGGATCCTCTGCAAACCCTAGCTTCCAACCGTTAGATAAGGTACAATCCGATCCCTCGTTTCCTTCATTCAAGTTGCAATTCGACTTCTCGTAAGGCTATTTCGTGCCCCCGATTGTCGATCGTGCGATTCGATCGAACTCTAATGAGTTCGATCAACCCAATCGAGCGATGCATCAACAGTGGACTCTATTAGGATTGTAGTTCGCTCGACCCGTCGGCTAATGGTTAGGGTTTAGGATAGCGGGCTATAGCCGAGGCCTTTGCCTTCGCCCCGCATACCGTTGGATCAAGCTCGTCGAGCTGAATCCAAGGGCATGTGAGCTCGTCCAAACCGCCCGCGTTTGCGCCGATACCTCTTGTGCCCTCATCCATCGTCATGGAGGCGTCCAGGGAGTGAAGACGAAGCGTCTCTGGGCCGGGCCCGGTCGAACCCGGCCCGCGCATGTCCTGAGCGGGCCAACCGCGGGTCATTCGCGCGTTGCAGCGGGCCCCACCTACGTCAGCGCGTGGACCCTGCCTGCGGACCCGTGCCGAACGGGACGCTGCCGCGTGTCTAGTGGGTCCGCCTCATTTCCCATGGCCAATCGAAGCCGCCACATGGCGAGTGGCGGGTCTCGCCGCAATAAATTCCTGCATAAATTATTAAATAAATAAGTATTTATTTATTATATATATATATAATTATATATATATATATATATATGTATAGTTATATATTTGCAAGTTTAGACAGAAACTTTAAAATTTCAAGTATAATTAATGCTTATGTATTAATATATAAATATATGTATGTACATAACAAAAACTTTAGGTTAGGAAAAATAATTAATTAGTATTAAGTAGAGATTAATTAATACTAATTGTAATTAGTTAATTTAATTACAATAATTAATTAATATTAATTATTAATGTTAATTAATTAAAAAAGTAGATTAATTAAATAATCCTATTTAGTTAAAAATTGTAAAATAATTTAAATTGTATAAATGAATAGTAACATTATTTAATTTAAATTTAATTAATAGAAACTTTAAAGCCTCACAACTTTTAAAATATTAATCCAGACATATCAAATATAGGTCTCATTTTACTCATAAAAATAAAATGAATCAAATGTCACAATTCAAAAAATCGATCCGGGGTATATTTAATATAGTGACATTTTAGATCATAAACAAACCCCATAATTTTTAACCTAGTTATTCAAACATATGTAATATAGGTCTTAAAATACTCAGGAGAACAACCCAATCACTGTAGTAGTATTAGTTTTCCCATTTAGAGTTTAGTTTGTGACCCTCACCCAAAAATGACCAAAATGCCTTTGATATTCAATTGATCATAACTTAGTCAATTCAAAGTGCTAACTAGCTTAAAATTTTAGTGCCAACAACAATTTGAAATAATATTTAAGATTTAAACAAAATCAAAAATTACCAAAATACCCCTAACCTTAGTTAGACCATAACTTGCCCAATTGAAGTCCAAATTGGGTCTACTCATAGTTAAAGTACTCAGTGTATTATAGGAAAGCCATAGAAACTATGTTTACGGAATTTAGACCTCAAACAGAAAAATTCAGTTTTTGCCCCCTTTGACCCTTAAAAAATTACCGAATTGCCCATAAATTTTAAGACCTCTATAACTTAGCTAATTCACCTCAGAATTTGGTATTCTTAGACTCTATGGAATCCTTGAACAGTAACCAACAATAAATTGTATAAAAATTTAGATTCAATTAAGTATAAATTATTAAATTACTCTAAGATCAAAATCCTTAATTTGGACCTTATAGGACCCGTTTCTTATCTAAATTGAGTGCACTTACTGTATATCTTTATGTTAGACAGTAAGAAATCATTTGGTAGTAAGAAGTTCTAATTTAAAATCCTAATTTTAAATGTAAATTTTCAGACCCTTTAGTAAGGGCAAAATGATCATTTTGGCCAATATTAAGGTTAAGTATCCTTAAGCTCGAATTTACCTTTTAATTCATTAAAATAAAAATTAGAATTGTATTAGAATCATTTAAGTGAATAAATTTAGCTTTTCAATCAAATTTGTTAAATTCTCTAAAAATTTCCCTAAGTCTTTTTCTTAGGATTTTTTTTTATACTTCACATTAGGACTATTCTTAAGATTGAGACTAAATCATAGGTTAGATTTCATTTATTAAAAATGGGATTGTTCAATGAATGAATCCTTGAATTTATTAGTTTTTAAATTTTTTAACTTAATTTTGATTATTTTGTCTTTCAACCTTAGATTCAGGATATGAGGATCTTCCAATTAAGATTAATTTTACTTAATAGGACTTGCTTTAATCATTAGATCACATTTAGATTTAAACCAATATCTTAAATTTTACCCCTTTTTAATTATGTGATTAAGCCCAAGCTCATGGTATTTAATCCATAATCTATAGCTTAATAAATCTTGATCAGATCTTAGTGTAAAACATCTGAATTCATCAAAATAGGACGTTGTCATTTATTTCTTAACTTATAGTTGATCTTGATTGAATTAGATTAGGACTAGATCAGTTCTAATCCCTTTTAACTTATAAGGTCATATTTCTAAGTTCCACTCGATAGTAGGAATTGGAGATCCTGAATTTGTGAAACTTAGAATAGATAGAATGGTTTAATTAGAAAACAAATGATATCACCAAATTTAGTAGAGTCCCTTACTTACTACTTGCTTTTTGTGCTACGTATTCCTTGAACTTTGTGCTCATTTTTCCTTGGACATATCATAAAAGAAAATATTGTTGCATGAAAATGTAAATATAGAATATTATGATAACATTTGTTTTGGGTTCATTTACTAGTTAATATGGAGCATTTTACCCTATTGGGCAGGGGTAAGGAGAAATAAGGATGCCTAAAATTACTCATTGAGGAGTATGTGTTAAGTTTGGACCCTATTTAGTCTTGTAAATGTACTTGACTCCTCAGCTATTTCTGGATATGTTCATAGAAACAAAAGTAAAATAAATAGAAGATTTTGCATGTGTATTTATTACCTCTTCAATTTTTCTGCTATGTTATGTCTGCCCTAGCCCAGAAAGCTATGGAAATTTTTGTTTGCTCTAATTCAGAAAGGCTTTGAGAATTATACTAGGCTGGATTGGCTAATTCTTTCTGATATGATAGTTATGCATACTTGTTTTAAGTTTCAGTTTACTATTTACTGTGTCATTGATGCATGTTATTTCAGTCAGCTGTATTACTTTTCTTACCTATTCACTTGTACATGTATAAATATACGATGCTAGATTTTTACTGCTTACTATATATACCACTTTTAGATTACTATTTTAAATCAGCATACATTATGGGATCATCAACATATTTAGGATTAGACTTTAATTTAAGTACTCTAACTTATTATGTTTTATATGTATGCCTATTCTTTATTTAATTTGATTGAGGTGTGCTTTTGCCTCAATCATTGCCTAGCTATAAATGTTGTATTTAAAACTTATCATATTCTTTGTATGCTTACTGCTCCTATGCTAGATATTTCACTTTTTTTTGCTCAAGTGTAAATGGTGATATTAATAAATGCATAAAAAATTTTCAGCATAAAATGTACTTTGACAATTTGTCTAATAAAAATTTTCTTTTGTTTGCTGGGGCCCTAGCATTGTGAAACTGACAATGTCAGATGTTGAGCAGTTTGAAGATCCAATACCTAAGAAGGAGCCTTACTTAGAGGAGGTGCATCAGATTGAAGTTGAAGATCCTTAGTTCTTTTTATATTCTTGTGAGGATGACTGATATGCTTTTATTTTATTTCAAACTTTAATTAAATGTTGTAATAATATATGTACTTGTGAGTGTGCTTACTTTTCTGCACTATTATTTTTTGAGCTATGTTTCATTTATTTCTCAGTTGATGTATGGTGAAATAGATGTAATATTTAATTTGTATGCTTCCGCACTCTGTATTTATTTTTGATTTAGTGACTAATAATTCATATTTATTCTGTGCACAACCTTCCCTTATTAGTGGATTATAGATCTTACCTAATCCATTGATAAGTGAGGGATTTTCCAGAGTGGCACACCACCCATTAAGTCAGAACCTGTGGGTTAAAGGGCGGGGCACCACAAATACTTCAATCTAGAAAACCTCTCGGGCAGTGCCATATACTGATAGAAAGGTATTTTCGATAACTTTCCATTGATACCAAAATTGGCATAAGATGATTATTCTAACTATGCAAACAATGGAGTTAAAGGTTAGGGTATGCAGAAAGAAGGAAAGACAGAGCATTGGATTTATACCTTAATGAGCTTTAATGGCTACAATACTCAATCACAGATTTCTAAGGATGCAAAATAAGCATAAGAGCAAAATGAAGTATCCATTGAATCTATTCAATGGGGAAATGGAGGTACCTTGACTTTCAAATAAAAAAAGATGGAGGAGGAGAGATCTATTTTCTGCAGGAACTTGGGAGCTTTCCTTCAGCAACAAGCACAACAATGGAGGAAGAAGAGAGGAGAACTCAGCTCACCAAATGGAGGAAATAGAGGGGCTGAGCTCCATTTAAAGGAGAAGAGAGCATGACCTTTAGGATGGGATGAGATTGACTTATCCCATCACAAGCATGGGAGAGATGGCTTGGAAAAATGAAGAGAAGGAGAGGGGATTTACCCCCTTTGCGTGCGCAGGAGAGGAGAGGCATCAGATTGGGAAAAAAGAAATGCCAGTCAAGAGAGATAAAGGAGGAAGAATGGTTTTAAGTAAATTTCAATTTATTTAATTACTTAATTATTGCTTTAAAATCAAATTTTACAAACGCTCCGAAAAATCCCAAAAATTCACCCCTAACTAATTTGGGGGTGAGGAACGCAATGGCGAAATTAGATTTCGATTATAACGAGTATTTAATTTCCCATTTTTCGGGGTATTTAATTACATTAAAATATTCTATAAAATTCACCGATTTCAAATGTGTCCAAAACATCACCCGAAACTAATTTGGGGGTGACGATTACAATGGTGAAGTCGGATTTTAATTTCAATGTCACATTAAATATATCCAATTTCCATTAATTAAATTTTATTAAAATATTTGATGAAAATTTGACAACTTTCTATTGCCACCAATATATCAACCCTAGCTAATTTGGGGGCAATGAGCGCGCAATGGCGAAGTTTATTTTTGATCTGAGATTAAAATAATTAGGCCCAATTTCAGGGTTTCTAAAATTCCTAAAATTAGGATTTGATCCATTTGCCTCCTGATTTGGACTTAGGTCTTGGTGGTGAACTCTTTATGACTTAATTAATACACTAAGATTAGAATCATAACTCAAATTAGTCCTAATTGACTAGGGTAACAACTTGGGTTGTTATAGACTCCCATACTTAAGAACAATGTCATCCTCAGCATCACTCAAGTGGAAAGAATTTATGCAAAAACTAAGGATTGAATTGAAAGGACAAGAAGCTAGGGAAGTACTTGAGCTCTCAAAAATCTTAGGGTACTTTGATCGCATATCAGATTCCTTTTTCCAAGTGGCTTCAGTAAATAGGCAGTTCTTCCATTAAGCTTTGACCATTAGGATTGAGTGACTTCTTAACTTCTTTTGATCTTTACCCAGAATCCTTATAGGCACTTCAATGAATGAAAGATCTAGCAGAATTTCAATTGGAGGAATTGAGATTAGATGATGGGGCTCTCTTAAACATTTTATGAGAGACGATACGTGAAATATATTATGCACTGCGGTGAAGTCATTAGGTAGTTCTAACTTGTATGCTGATGACCCAATCTGTCTTAATATCTTAAATGGTCCAACATATCTCAAACTAAGCTTTCCAGTGACTCCAATATGGTAGATACCCTTTATAGGACTGACTTTTAAATATACCAGATCTCCCTCTTGGAACTCAAGAGGATGACGATAGGCATCGTGGTACTTGCTCTGCCTATCTTGAGCAGTCTTAATCCTTTGCTGTATAAGTCTTACCTTCTTGTTAGTATCCTCTACTAACTCAGAGCCATATAATTGCACATCCCTTATTTCTGACCATACTATTGGAGTGCTGCACTTTCTACCATATAATGCTTCATATGGTGCCATCATGATGCTCGATTGAAAGCTATTATTATAAACAAATTCTACTAAAGGGATCTGATCTTCCCAAGAGCCTGAGAAATCCAACATGCATAGGCGGGGTAGGTCTTCTAGAACCTGATTGACCCTTTTTGTTTGGCCATCAATTTGCGAGTGAAAAGTTGAGCTGATTGCTAAAGTGGTACCCAAATCTTGATGCACTGACAGCCAAATTTTGGAAGTTAAATGACTATCTCTATTAAATATGATAGTCTTGGGGATACCATGCAATTTGACTATCTCTTTGATATACATTTTTGCTAGCTTCTCTATGAAGTCAATTTGATGGATTGGAATGAAATGCATCGATTTAGTGAGGCAGTCGACGATGACCCAAACTGCATCGGCACCGGATCTTGCACGAGGCAAACCCGCAACAAAATCCATAAATATATCTGACCGCTTATATTCTGAAATTTCCAATGGATGCAACAAACCGCCTAGTTTCTGATGTTCTTCTTTGACTAAATAGCTGTATCAACCCTAATTGTCACTATAGCTAAATTCATATTAATTAAGCTAAACTAAGTTCTAATTTTGATTATATTAGACTCAATGGGTCAGCTAAACCTAACCCTAGAAGTTTGGGATCAATCGGAACTAAATTGAGAATTTTGGTATTTTTGGCTATTTTTAAGCCCTGAAAAATACCTAAATAAATTTGATCTCTAAATTAAAATTTGATTTCATTTTTGAATTCCTCACACCTCAATTAGCTAAGAGTGAATTTTTAGGAATTTTTGGAGCTCATTTAATTATAAATTGGATTTTTAGAATTAATTAGGATTTAAATTAATTATTAAATAAATTAATATTAATTAAATTAAATATATATATATTTAATATATGGGATTTGCTATCGGGACCGCGACAGATCCGTTGCGGGGTCCCAACAGCGGCGCGTGGAATCTAGCCAATGGATGCGCTAGCACGCATACTAGCACATTTAATCCAACGACGGGATCTCATCCGGGATGAGATATAATCCGAGGCATCAGATCCACCATGCACATCTGACGGCTACCATCTATCCCGCATAAGTAGTCCATCTGAGCCGTCCGAGACCAACGGTCGATCCATCAGATGGCGGGCACGAGTCCGAGCACTGTGGATCGTCTCCCTCACCTTGCCCCATCCGCGTCTAGTCCCCCCCAACAACCAGGATCCTTCCAACTCCCGTGGCAGTATGGAAAAGACCCATTCTTCCTTTTTTACACTCGGCACAATCGTCTGTCGGTAGTACTCTCCCTGAATTGCCCCCTGGCCGTTGCACCCAAACCTCCCCTTCGGCCCGAGCCTCTTTCTATGCCCGAGCCCTGGTAACCATTCCCAAGATTTCCTTAGAATTATAAATACCCTCAGGATATCACAGTGAGTCTATTTGCTCACTGTGATTCCTCAATTTCTCAGCTGAAATCCTCTGGAGCTCCACGTCTTCTCGGTGAATTCTGGAACCTTTGGAGCTACGAAATGCTAATAGAGGGTGCGTGTCTGGCATTCAGACCTCCTGCTGGCTCATGGCAAACCTCAGGAAACTCTAGCTGCACCTAAGTCCCTCGGTCGTACTTGCATTCCCCTCCCAGGTACTGCCTCTTCCACTGAGTTGCGTAAGCTCAGTTCGTCCATTTAAGTTTGAAATATTGCCTCTGGATGCCATCTAGATCCCTTAGCCCTCTAGGAACCTAACCTGATTGTTCTCAGGGTCTGAGCTAGCTCCGATCGATCGTATCGATCGATCGAGCTAGAGGCTGAGCCAAGGCTGAGTCTGAGTAAGGACCCAGCGATTGGCTGCACCCCAAGCTGTGAAACCTTGGGGGTTCGACTCGCCTCACTTCACTGATGGTGCAGGGATCGAGCCCAGTCAGTTTAGTGGCTTCTGTGAGGAGAGTTGCTCCCTCACAATGAACCCTAATTCTCCTACCTTAGCACCTCTTGGTCGAGTAGGACCCTGACAATTCAGTGCGACCCTGATGGGGGTTCTTACCTCAATCGACGTATTTTAGTTCTCAGAAGGTGTAGCCGTTGAGTTCAGGGCATGGCGTGGAGTGTGCATGGAGAATTGCTTGTCTGAAGCTAACCCTAATCAAGCAGGTACCAAGCAGTGGGCGCGGGGAAGACGGCGACTCGCACTTTGGGCCAGGTCGGTCCGACCCGCACGGTTTGATTTTGGGCCGTGCCTAAATTAAATAATATTGGATTTAATTTTCTTAAGATAAATAAGTGAATAATATTAAACCTATAGTTCTGATTTAAATATAAATATAGAATAAATTATTTAAAATACTTTAGCAATACTTATCCAAATAGTATGATCTAATATACCATTTTAATTAGAAAAATGTAAAGAATAATAATATAAAATAAAAATGAAAGATCCAATGATTAGATTTTAAATAATTACTTAATCTTTCTCTATTTTTATCATCATAATAAATTCATCAATTATCCAAAAATATTGATTAAGGTCTCTGATTACTCATGAGACCATATAGAACCTATGTAGCTCATTAAAATTAATTTAAAATATTTAATTTTACTAATCACCCTTAATTACCCTAATTTGAGATTAGTAAATTAAGTCTTAGATTAGCCTTTAATTTTGGTAAATCTAATTCCTAATGCTTCATTAAGTATAGTAGAACCTTTAAATATGTTTGGATCATTCTAGTATGCCCAAATTTTCTTAATCACCTTAATTAGCTTAAAAACATGATTAGTGCTAATTAGGCTAATTCGGTTACCAAAACCTAAGATAAGTGTGTATCCTACATCATTAACCAATATGAAACTCATTAAAATAAACTTGATCAATTTGGATGATTAAATCTTTAAATGCCATTTTTAGCCTTGAGAGGGGTATTTTGGTCATTTTGACAAAAATGTGCTTAAGTACCATTAAGCCTTAGAATTCTCCATTAAAGTAATAATAATCAGTAATGTAATATATTAACATCAATTGATAAGTGGTATCATTTCTTGAATGAATCCTAGTGTTTAAACTTAAAATCCTTAAGTAAGTTCTTAAGATCTTAAGTGATCTTAAGACCCTTCATAAAGGACCTAGCTTAATCAATATAAATGTTAAAGTTTCTAATCCTAGTTATCTTACTAAGGTTTATTTATAAATTATAGTCTTAAGGAAAGTAAAAGAAAAAGCTCCTGTAAAACCCTAAATTTAAATCGCTTAAGTCTAAAGTGATCTAACACTACATCTTAAATCTTAGATCTTCAAATTGAAGTGAATTACCTTCTTTGGGATTCCTTAAGTGGTTTATTGTTAAATCCTTTTGAAACCTCCATGTGGGTGTAGGATTGATTCAATCTATAGGATAATGTAATTATCCCAAGGATTGAATATAGATCTTAGAGTCTTAGTTCTTATTTAATTATATTATCTTATAACCAATATAGTGGCCTTTCAATTAGGAATCTTAGTTTCTGAATCCTTCAGCTTATAAGATTTCTTATCTTTAATTTGAGTTTTAAATGTGAACCCTAGATCCTTATTAGGATATCCCCTTAGATTTAGGATCTGAACACCAAAGTGGAGTTTAGATCCAGAATCCTTAATCTTGATTTACTTAATTAAGATTTAGGTTAAGAGAGGAAAGCAATAATTAAGTCATTGATTTATTTACTTTGAATCTGTGTAGTCATCATATGATTATGAATTAGAACTTGTTAAGTTCTAATGTTAACATTAAGGTCATGAATTTGGGATTATACTCGATAGCTGGATATTGGAGATCCTAAACTTGTATCTTCTCAAAATAGTTAGTTGGATAAATTAGATAATAACCGATATTACATAAGTCTAGATTGAGTCTCTTATTTACTTTGACTTTGATTGCTTTGCATACCTTGAATATTCAGCCTTGTTCCTTGAGCATAGTAAGTAAACTTAGGATATGGAAGATACATCCTAAGTTAATATTTGTAAAGCATAGCATTCATTCAGTTCTTTTAGTGCTTTCAACCCTAGGTTGTTACCTTGATAATATATAGCTTAATTATTCATTAATTTCAATTGCATTACTTTTAAAACATCAAGTTGAGCATATTCTAAATTTGAAGTCAATTGGACTACCCTAAGTCTAGATTATATTTTTGATCAATCTAGATGCCCTATATTAGAACTAAAATATTTTGATCTTAGAATTAAATTCTAATTGCATTTTTGAATTCCTCACCCCCAAAGCTAGGGTAAAAGTTTGGTACAATTTGGAGATTATTTAGGCCATGAATCACGTTTAATTAAATTAGTCTAATTGCATATTAGGGTTTCCAACAATTTGATTTTGCAAATCTATCCTATACCCATTTAAACGACTAGGATTTGCTGTGCGGACCGTGGGCGATCCGCTATGGAGCCCAGGTTGCGCGGCAGCGGAACTCCATTCCGATCCGTCATCCCCCCCTGAATCCGACGGCTAGGACCAGATCTTGTAGAACCGCGGATCAACCATTGGATTTTCCCGACTGATCCAACGGCCCAGATCACTCCCGCAATCGGCCGTTAGGATCCGAGCGATCTGAGCTATTGCGCCATCTAATTGATTGATCAGATGACATCCGAAGGTCCCGCTACTGTTGACCTTTATCTTCCTCTCACCACACCCGACAAGGATATCCTCCCCGTACTGCCATCTGCCCAGCCTATCCCCCACTCCTGCATTCACCTTAGTAGGTCGTTATGACCTCCTTCGTTTTAGCAAAGAACCCAATTGGGCCTCGTGGTCCGGTTGAGCTCGAAATGGACTTTTGAGATCTCAGCCATGGCCCGACCTCTCAAGTTTTCCCCAGCCCAATTCAACCTTCTGGAACCTTCCCTGCACTCACCTGAGGCTATAATAGCCCCAACATTTGTCCATTTGATACTTGCTGATCAATCAAACTCGCTAACCCTCTTCCGCCATTGTCGTCTGTCCGAGCTTGCATATGAGACCCCAGAAGCTCTCGAACCGCTGATAGTAGGCTCTCCTGGTGTTCAGAATCCTTTGTAGCATCTGGAAGCTCAGCTAAGGCCAGCCGAACCCTCAGTCGATCGTCCTGAGCTCCCCCATCGAACCAGGTACCCCCATTTGCTAGTTTCGAGCCAATGAAGCTCAAACCTTCATTCTTTTGATATGTATGAATGCTTATTGTAGTTTCGAACTCACTGCTATCATAAGTGAGTCCTAAGATAGCCCTGATCAGTCAAATTGATCGATCGGGCTAAGTCCCTTAAGGAATGCCTCAGGTGAGTAAGGTCCCGGCATTCCAGCCCACCTCAGGCCCTCAGACCAGAGGGCTTCAATCCGTCTCACCTCTCTGATGGTGTAGGGTTCCAGCCCTGGGTCTAGCATGGCCTCTGTGAGGAGAATTGTCTCCCCACAATAGCTCCATTAAAGGAGCCCTCGGGTGAGTAAGGTTCGGCTAATCCGGATCGTCTCACAGAGGGCTTCGGGTTCCATTCGGTGCACCTGACCACAGTGAACATGTAGCGATTATTGGTTGGTCGTGCCGTGGTCGGGATGCACCGAAATTGGATGATCAGGGTTCCCCTAATCGGATCCTTCCATCGAGATGAAGGATCGGAGACAAAGCGCTGTGCTAGTCGGGCCGACCCGTGACCCGCACGGTGCAATAGTTCCGGGTCCTCGGGCCCCGGTCGACCCACCTGGTTCGGCTAATGGGTAGAGCCCGTTTAATAAATATTCAAATAATTGGAATTATTTTCCTTAAGGAAAATAATTCAATTATTCCAATCATAGGGATTTAATTAAATTATAATATAGAATGTATTAATGAAATAACTTTCAATCTACTGGTCAAAACTCTATGATATTATATATCAAATAGATTTGAAAATCTTCAAGAATAAGAATGTACATTAATATTGAATATCTAATGGTTAGATTTTTTATTTTTGCCTAATTATTACAGATCTTGATTAGGGTTGATTAATATGAATACTTATCCATATTGTATGATTAGGGTGCCATTAATTTTCTTATAAAGAGTAGAATGAATGTGCTAAGTAATTTATTTTTTTGATTTCTGCATTTTAACTTATACCCTAATCTTGTTAAATAATGATTAGTAAAAAATTAGGGTTTGTAGACATTGGATCCTAGCAAACTTAGTTTCTGATTAATTGTATGATAAGATAGAACTTATGAGCCAAATTGTATGAATTTCTAATGGTTAGATTTGTAATTATGTGCTAATCATTTTGGATTTATTTAGGGTTTGATTGGCATTAATTACTTTCTGTTTTTATGAATTTTTCTATTAATATGCTTCATAGTAGTAAAGTAAATGTATGGAAACCATGTATGCTAATACATGATGTATAAATTGAAAAATCCTAAATTTGAAGAATTTAATCATCGTAATTAACTTAAGAAGTCTTAAAACTTTGATCAAGCTACTAAGATTTGATTTAGGTCTAAGATTGCCACCAATAATATATCCTAACTTCATTGATTTCATATTTGATTTATAAATTAACATTTGATCTTAATTAGGAATGAGTAAGGGGTTAAACCCCAATCTATTTGATTAAGGTCCAAACTCTTAAATCCTTAATTAAATTGACTTGATTATAAGATAATAAAATTGACATTATTTTAATAAAGCATCTGATTTGGTATTGATCTTAAACATTTGAATTAGACATGTTAAGGTATTAATAAATCTATGTGATTGGTTAATCTGAATCTAAACTTTAGATTCTTGATTTTCTCCTAAATAAGACTACTAGCATAAAAAGATAATAACACTAAATTAATTTAATAATTGATCTGACTCTAATAACATCCTTGATTTAAATCCCATAATCTTAAAATAAGATATGATCAAATGACTTAATCATATGATCTGATCACTCTAAACTTAACTATTAAACAGAACCTAAAATGTTTGCTTTAGAATTAAGAGTGTGAGATCTTAAGTATCTCAGCATAAGATTGTCTTTGAAATATTTTAAATACCTAAATTTAAATATACATTGAGGTAGGAGAATTTTGTATAACTCATTAAGGTAGAAGCTTAGATGATCCCTTAATCTTAGAAGTTGATCTTAATCCCTCGTGGTAGGAATCACATAAGATATTAGAGGGACACATTCCCTTGTGGTAGAATCTATAATTAGTGATCTTTGATCACCTTTTTCTTGGAGCCTTGTATAGGACTTACCTATTTAGTATAGGAATTAATAGTCTTGATAAATCCTTATTGATTAAATAGAGTTGTTTGAATCCCGATCCTTAGTTGGTGTAGTATGGTATACCCATAGTACTGGATTTCTTTAGTGGTATTCAGGATTAGCTGATTCACTCCAATGTGGACTTATGAGCAGGTGCTATCCTGAGGGATTAGACAAATATAGTCCCATTAGAGTAAATCTCCTAAGACTAAGAGTGTATTAATTAGGAACTCATTCCTTAGTTTGATTAAAATACAAATCGCCAACGGGCAATGCCTCCTAGCGAAGACCTCTTTAATTGGTGTGGCTCAAACAAACTAAGTAATTAGAGTTACCTTCTTTAAGACTCTAAGTGTGATTGTGAGTAAGGCATCTTAATAACTTAGCTTGAGATACAAATCGCCAACGGCGATGCCTCCTATCGAAGATTGCTTTGTTAGGGTGGCTTAATCAAACTAAGTGATAAGAATCACATTTCTTACAACTGTGCTAAATATGTGTATACAATCATCCCATCTCATGATCCTTAAGTAAATTTTCAACTTTAACTAATTATCATTCTAGAAGCTAGGGGTCAAAATCTTTTTAGCATGATTCTGCACAATGGAGACCTGGAATTCATTCTCAGTGTTCAAAGTTTTGTGGATTTCTAGATTTTCCTCATATAGCATAGAAGCATGAGCATAAACATGAGAATGAGCATGATGAATGATTCAGTGGTGACATATGAGTATCAGTTACAAATTATGGGTTACGAAATGTTGCATACATTGACTGGGGAATTTCAGGATGCACCGGCATCACCGTACTATCTTCCAAACTGGGTGTAAGTATACATTAGACCGTATGACTCATAGCCTTTCAGTAATAGTTCTGTTACATACCGTGGCATACCGTGTTGTGGCATATTTGGGTGCACCATTCCAGTGACATATAGTATGCATTGGACATTTTTCACATTGATTTTTAAGCATTTGATATTTTTGTTTACTTTCAGTATTTAGTTTCGATGCAGTTTTACCTTACTCAGTCTATACAGTTTCAGTTACATAGTGCCTTTAATATTATTTTCTACAGTTGTGCTTACTTTACTGTTTATTGTATTTACTTTAGAACTGATTAGTTAGTTGCGATGTGTTAGACTTCTTGTCTAAAACAGGGTACTTTTGGGATTCGATAATTTGCTAGATCCCGAGCAGCTTGTGGAGATAGGGTAGGAGGACTTACAGGAGATTCAGGAGGAGTACGTGGAGCCTTAGTGTATCAGTCTTCCACCTTTCACTTACTACTTTATTTTTAGTACCACAGATAGACTTTATTTTTCATCTTTTAAATCATTTTGTAATAATTCTGAATATATTTTATTTTCCTTTTCTGAGATGAATATTTACTACTGCTCTGTGATGAATGTATTCTGGATAATTTGCTTTAGCTTCCGCACTTTGTTATACTACTATACTTAAAATTGTGATGTGATCAGCATACTGGAAATGCTGATATATTGATAACGTATATTAGATTCATATTTACCTCTTTAAATCCAATGTATGTATTAGTCTAATACTTAAGACAAGTATTCTACTCTTATCTTAAGTATTGACTCTCGATCCTACTATTAGGTTTGAGTCAACAGCCTTCGGTGGCTTAGTCTCTTAGTCTATTTGGGAAGATGAATTATGCTCATTTCCTCGAGTGGCGCACCGCTTCGCCGCCAATCTGATTATAATTGTAACCTTCGCGCGCGGCGATGGGGCGGGGCGCTACAGTTAGTATCAGAGAAGTATCATAAAGTGTTAGATAAGGAGTTTGTCCCTATCTACTTTATGATATGTTCTCTATATTTAGTCAATATCACAAGTTACTAAGTGTAATGAAAAGCAAACATCCAAACATTCATTAAGTTACCTTAGAAAGGAAAGGATTGACTATGTCTAGAACAATGACATCTTAAGAAATTAATGCACATAATGATTTGATTGAAACTATGAATTTTTAATACCAAAAAGGACATTTTAGGACTTGAACGATCTTTGAAAATAATGATAAAATATGAACAAAATACTTATATGTTGAGTTATTTTAGGAATGATATACTCGCAGTCAGCATTTTGGGTTCTACCTTAGGAGGTTTGACGACTACTAGGTAGATGACCTTTGAGATGGCCAGATCTACGGAAGGGTCGTCGATGGAGTATCACCTCGAGGAGTTGAGGTGCTAGATAAAATCCTTAGTAATTCATCCTTTGGAGGTACCAGTCTTTCAGCACTCGCCAGAGAATGGCTGGATCGCATTACTACCACACTTCGAGAGATAGCCTATCCAGAGGAGTATCATTTGGAGATCATTGAGATCCTACTAAGGGGATCAGTGAGTTGTTGGTGGTGTTAGGTTTATAGGAGATTAGCTCGGAGGAGCCACATAGTCATATATGATGACTTCTGTGCTGCCTTTTGGATAGAATATTGTAACTAGATTTTAGAGATCTTATTATTTTCTTTCATCTCAATTATGTGCTTTGTGGATCCATGTATCTTCTCTTTTGAGATATAAATGAATGAATAAAATTATAGTAAAATTTTATGTTTCTAAATTCATACTTGCAATTACAGTCATGAATCTTGGCTCTCCATCTGCTCCTACTCCAATTAAGAATACAGTTACATCGTCAGGCGGACCTGAGGTGTCCAACCCGATGGCCAATTTAGTGAAATCTTTAATAGATAGCAATGCGCAACATGCACATGAAACACGTGCTCTTATCCTCTCGGTTAGACAGCAACCTGCACCCCCATCAGGATTCTCATCGACTTCACACTATACGGGCGATGGAATCCTGCACAGTTTTCTTCACTTTCGAACTCATACGTTCAATGGAGCGCTGAATCCTATGGACACAGTGAATTGGCTTAAGATGGCCGAGAAGAATTTGGCCAGTATCAAGTGCCCTAACTCTAAAGCCATCTGCCTAGTAACTCATTTATTTCAAGAAGAAGCTGAATACTAGTGGGAGAATGAGCAGAACAACAAATTTGCTGATTATGAAGTAGAGGACATTCCTTAGGACATTTTCTTGGAAGCGTTTCGTGAAGCATTCATACCGGCGTCAGCTCAAGCAATTCTGGAGGATGAACTCCTCTATCTCACACAAGGCAATAATTTAGTGTTCGACTACGAACAAGAATTTTGGAGATTCTCACGTTTCATTCCGGACCTAATTCGAACGGAAGCATCTAGATGCCACCGTTTCCTGAAGGGTCTGAGAGACTCTATGAAAGCCCACTTAGTATCTCGTCAGATCAAGACTCTGACTGAATTGATCGAAGCTTCCCGTCTATAAGAAGGATTCCATGGTCAACTAGACCAGAAAAGAAAGGCAATAGTTATGCAGCTTAGGAAGAAACGTTTTGGCCATCATAAGGTGGCAAAAGTCTATAACATGGAAACTACACAACCCCAACCTTAGAGCTTTGAATGAAAATGATTGCATCTGTATGGAAAATGCCACCACTTTGGTGGTGTATGTTTTACTTGTGGTCATAGCAGCCATCGTTATTACGAATGCAATGAGAAGAACACAATCGACAGAGTGCTCATCATTCACTCCCGTCATAAGCAAGCATTCCGTGCACAACTAAGGACCAGCCAAGAGCATGCTCCTGCTATAATGCTAGCTACTACTTCGAACTATAAAGTAATTTTACCTGCACAAAAGCCAAACTATGATCATCAGGGTCAAATGCCCCAGAACGAACAACCCTCAGCACCGGCAATGGTATATATGTTAACTCCCGCCTGTGCTCCTGAGGACAACGATGTGGTTTCAGGTACGCCTTAAATTAATTTTATTCATTTCTTACTATTTCAGTAATCAGTCTTTACCATTCCAATATTTTCAAATATTTTAGTAGCTATTCTTATAAAGTCATTTTAATCATAGGCACTTTATCAATAATTGATAAATATTGTAACATCATTTTCGATATGGGAGCAAGTCATTCCTTTGTATCAGAAAATTGAGCTAACACTCTTAAGCTACCAACCTCTCGTTCGTTGAGCATCGGGTTATCTTCCAGAGCCTGTATGCACTCTCAACAATTCTGCAACATAGATATTCCTATTGGTGAACAAAATTATAGGGCTAAATTAATAGTATTGCCAATCGCAAACTTTGATATAATCTTAGGCATGAATTGGTTAAGCCAGCATGGTGCTTCCATTAATTGCCAAAGGAAGAAAGATGGATCGATGAGAATGTGCATTGATTATAGGGAACTAAATAAGGTAACTATCAAAAAAAAAAAAACATCATTTGTCATGGATCATTTCACTCTGCTGTCACTACAAAAAGGGATTTCTAACTCTTCTTTGTTCTTATAATTATAATTTTGTGCATGTGATTACTTTATGAAAATTGTATTTGTGCAAAGGATAAATTTTAATTATAATGTGTATTACTTTTTATTTTTTAAGAAATTAAAATAAACTTGAGATATTGTAGCATTTTTATAAGCTTATAATATAAAAGTACAACCAAATCATGATTATAGTAAATGGGAAATCAAGTGTAATGATTTAGAATATTTATTTTTAATGTAAACACAATTTTAATACAAAAAATATATTTTTATTCTTATTTTGAGGATATAATGTATTATTCATTTTGTATGGATTACATATTTATTTGGCAATGATATAGAATCATCATATCTTTATCTTAGAGATTTAAACACACCTCTCGATATAATATATGAGTACTAACAGCACCAGAATTTAAATGTAAATATAAGTAAGAATTTTGGAATTTTATGAAAGTAAATGAGAGGTTTAATCATGAATGCTAAATGCTGAATGTTGCGTGCTGTATGCGAAGAAAGCATTCCAATCCCTTTTAAAAATCTAGCTACTATTTAACTTTCTGAATTTTATTTATATTCTTAAAATTTCTGCATATTTGTCTTCTATCTTGAGATGATGTTGAGGACGACATCGTTCTTAAGTAGGTGAGTTTGTAATAGCCCTAAGTTATTACCCTGATAATATATGCTTAATTACTCATTAATTTCAATAGCACTGCTTTTAAAACATTAAGTTGAGTCTATTCTAAAAATTTGAAGTCAATTAGACTACCCTAAGTCTAGATTATATTTTTGATCAGTCTAAATGCCCTAAATAAGACCTAAAATTTTTTAATCTCAAAATTAAATTTGGATTGCATTTTTGAATTTCTCACCCCCTAATTAGCTAGGGGAGAAAGTTTGGTGCAATTTGAAGATTATTTAGGCTATGAATCATATTTAAATAAATTGGTCTAATTGCATATTAGGGTTTCCAACAATTTGATTTTGCAAATCTATCCTATACCCGTTTAAACGACGGGAATTTGTTGCGAGGACCGCGGGCGATCCGCTGTGGAGCCTGGGTCACGTGGCAGCGGAACCGCGTTCCGATCCGCCGTTCCCCTCGAGAATCCAACGGATAGGATCAGATCCCGTGGAATCGTGGATAAACCATTGAATCTTCTCAACCGATCCTATGGCCTGGATCACTCCCGCGATCGGCCGTTAGGATTAGAGCGATCCGAGCCATTGTGCCATCTGATCGATTGATCAGACGACATCCGAAGGTCCCGCTACTGTGGACCATCGTCTTCCTCTCGCCGCACCCGACAAGGAGATCCTCCCCGCACTGCCAGTTGCCCAGCCTGTCCCCCACTCCCGCATCTACCTCAGCAGGTCGTTACGACCTCCCCCGTTTTGGCAAGGAACCCAATTGGGCCTCGTGGCCCGGCGGAGCTCGAAATGGAATTTCGAGAGCTCGACCATGGGCCAACCTCTCAAGTTCTCCCCAGCCTAATTCAACCTTCTAAAACCTTCCCTGCACTCACCTGAAGCTACAAATAGCTCTAGCATTTCACCATTTGATCCTTACTGATCAATCAAACTCACTTACCCTCTCCGCCATTGCCGTCTGTCCGAGCTTGCGTAGGCAATCCTAGAAGCTCTCGAACCGCTAATAGTAGGCTCTCATGGTGTTCAGAATCCTTTACAGCATCTGGAAGCTTAGCTAAGGCCAGCCAAACCCTCAGTCAATTGTCCCGAGCTCCCCCGTCGAACTAGGTACCTCCATTTGCTGGTTTCGAGCCAATGAGGCTCGGACCTTCCTTTTTTTGATGCGTATGGATGCATATTGTAGTTTCAAACTCCCCGCTATCGTAATTAAGTCATAAGCTGGCCCCGATCGGTCGAATCGATCGATCGGGCTAAGTCCCTTAAGAAACGCCTCAGGTGAGTAAGGTCCCAGCATTCCAGCCCACCCTAAGCCCTCAGACCAGGGGGCTTCGATTCGTATAACTTCCCTGATGGTGTAGGGATCGAGCCCTGGGTCTAGCATGGCCTCTGAGGGGAGGATTGTCTCCCCACAGTAGCTCCATTAAAGGAGCCCTCGGGTGAGTAAGGTTCGGCTGATCCAGACCGTCTCACAGAGGGCTTCGGGTTCCATTCGATGCGCCTAACCACGATGAACGTGTAGTGATTGTTGGTTGGCTGTGCCGTTATCAGGATGGACTGGAATTGGCCGATTAGGGTTCCCCTAATCGGATCCTTCTGTCGGGACGAAGTGCCACGCAGGTCAGGCCGACCCATGACCCGCGCGGTGCGACAGTTTCGGGCCCACGGACCCTGGTCGACCCGCACGGTTCGGCTAATAGGCCAAGCCCGTTTTATAAATATTCGAATAATTGGAATTATTTTCTTTAAGGAAAATAATTCAATTATTCCAATCATAGGAATTTAATTACATAAAATTTAGAATGTATTAATGAAATAACTTTCAATCCACTGGTCCAAACCCAATGATATTATATATCAAATTGATTAGAAAATCTTCAGAAATAAGAATATACAATAATATTAAACATCTAATGGTTAGATTTTCTATTTTTTCCTAATATGGAAGATTAAGGTTAATTAGTATGAATACTTATCCAAATTATATTATTATAATGCCATTAGTTTCCTTATGAAGAGTAGAAGGAATGTGCTAATTGATTATTTTTTTGATCTCTATATTTTAACTTATGCCCTAATCTTGTTAAACCATGAGTAGTAAAAAATTAAGGTTTGTGGACATTGGATCCTAGCAAACTTAGTTTCTGATTAATTGTATGATAAGATAGCACTTATGAGCCAAATTGTATGAATTTCTGATATTGGATTTGTAATAATGTGCTAATCATTTTGGATTAGTTTAGGGTTTAATTAGCACTAATTACTTTCTATTTTTATAAATTTTTCTATTAATATGCTTCATAATAGTAAGGTAAATGTATGGAAACCATGTATGCAATTCATGATGTATAAATTGAATAATCCTAAATTTAAAGAATTTAATCATCATAATTAACTTAAGAAGTCTTAAGGCTTTGATCAAGCTATTAAGACTTGATCTAGGTCTAAGATTGCCACCAATAATATATCCCACATTCGCTGATTTGATATTTGATTTATAAATAAATATTTGATCTTAATTAGGCATGAGTAGGGGGTTAAACCCTAATCTATTTGATTAAGATCCAAACTCTTAAATCCTTAATTAAATTGACTTGATTATAAGATAATGAAATTGACATTTTTCTAATAATGTATTTGATTTAGTATTGATCTTAAATATTTGAATTAGATATGTTAAGGTATTGATAAATCTATGTGATTGATTAATTTGAATCTAAACCTTAGATCCTTGATTTTCTCCTAAATAAGCCTACTAGCATAAAAGGATAATAGCACTAAATTAATTTAATAATTAATCTGACTCTAATAACATCCTTGATTTAAATCCCATAATCTTAGAATAAGATATGATCAGATGACTGAATCATTTGATCTGATCACTCTAAACCTAACTATTAAATAGAACCTAAAATGTTAGCTTTGGAATTAAGTGTGTGAGATCTTAAGTATCTCAACATAAGATTATCTTTGAAATATTTTAAAGGCCTAAATTTAAATATATATTGAGGTAGGAAAATTTTGTATAACTCATTGAGGTAGAAGCTTAGATGATCCCTTAACCTTAGAAGTTGATCTTAACCACTCATGGTAGAAATCACTTAAGATATTAGAGTGACAGTTTTCCTTATGGTAAAATCTTTATTTAGTGAGCTTTGATCACCTTTTTCTTGGAGGCTTATATAGGACTTACCTATTTAGCATAGGAATTAATAGTCTTGATAAATTCTTGTTAATTAAATAGAGTGGTTTGAATCCAGGTCCCTAGTTGGTGTAGTATAGTATACCCATAGTACTGGATTTTTTCAGTAGTATTCAGGATTGACTGATTCATTCCAATGTGGACTTATGAGTAGGTGTTATCCTGAGGGATTAGACGAATATAGTCCCGTTTGAGTAAATATCATAAAACTAAGAGTGTATTAAATAGGTACTCATTCCTTAATTTGATTGAAATACAAATCACTAACGGGCGATGCCTCATAGTGAAGACCGCTTCAATAGGTGTGGCTCAAACAAACTAAATAATTAGAGTTACCTTCTTTAAGACACTAAGTGTGATTGTGAGTAGGGCATCTTAAAAACTTAGCTTGAGATACAAAATGCCAATGGGCGATGCCTCTTATCGAAGACCGCTTCATTAGGATGTCTTAATCAAACTAAGTGATAAGCATCACCTTTCTTGCAACCATGCTGAATATGTGTATACAATCATCCCATCTAATGATATTTATGTAAGTCTTCAACTTTAACCAATTATCATTTTAGAAGCTAGGAGTCAGAATATTTTTAGATGGATTCTACATAGTGGAGACCTGGAATTCATTATCGGTGTTCAAAGTATTGTGGATTTATGGATTTTTCTCATATAGCATAGAAGCATGGGCATAAACATGAACATGAGCATGATGAGTGATTTAGTGGTGACGTATGAGTATTAGTGATGAATTATGAGTTACAGAATGTTACATACATTGACTGGAGAATTTTAGGATGCACTGGCATCACCATACTGTATTCCCAACTAGGTGTATGTATACATTGGACCGTACAATTCATAGCCTTTTAGTGATAGTTCTATTACATACTGTGGCATACCGTGTTGTGGCATATTTGGGTGCACCATTCCAGTGACATATAGTACAACATTATAAATTTTTCATATTCATTTCTGAGTATTTGATATTTTTGTTTACTTTTATTATTCAATTTTGATGCAATTTTACCTTGCTTAGTCTTTACAGTTTCAGTTATATAGTGCCTTTACTATTATTTTCTATAGTCGTGCTTATTTTACTGTCTATTGTATTTACTTTAGAACTGCTTAGTTAGTTGCAATGTGTTTGACTTCTTGTCTAACATGGGGTACTTTTGGGATCCAACAATTTGCTAGATCCGGAGTAGCTTGTGTAGACAAGGCATGAGGACTTACAGGAGATCCAGGAGGAGTATGTGAAGCCTTAGTGGATCAATCTTCCACCTTTTACTTACTGCTTTATTTTCAGTACAGCAGATAGACTTTACTTTTCATCTTTTAAATCAGTTTGTAATAATTCTGGATGTATTTTACTTTTCTTTTCTAAGACAAATGTTTACTACTGCTCTATGATAAATATATTTTGGATGTTTTGCTTTAGCTTCTGCACTCTATTATACTACTATACTTAGTATTCTGATGTGATCAGCATACTAGAAATGCTAATATTTTAATAAAGTATATTGGATTTATATTTACCTCTTTAAATCTAATGTACGTATTAGTTTAATACTTAAGATAAGTATTCTACTCTTATCTTAAGTATTGACTCTCGATCCTACTATTAGGTTCGAGTCAGCAGCCTTCAGTGTAGCTCAGTCTCTTAGCCTATTCGGGAAGATGAGTTATGCTCGTTTCCCCGAGTGGCGCACCGCTCCGCTGCCGATCTGATTATAATTGTAACCTTCACGCGCGGCGATGGGGCGGGGTGCTACAGTAGCATCTTATAATGCTTGCATGTTTAAAACCTTTAAATTTGATATCTTAAATATTCAGTTCACTTAAATAGCCTAAAATGAACTTTGATAATTGTCTAATTGTAACCTTTATCTTTTGTTGGTTGGGGCCCTGGCATTTGTGATACTGACAAATGTCAGATTCAGAGTTGTTTGTTGGCAGTGCTGCAGGAGAGGAGCCTGTGCACGAGGAGGATCTTCCTATTACTGCTTAGATAGATTTTCATTTTCTTGCAGGGAGTTTGAGAGATCTTTTCTTTCATTTAACTTAGTTTATAATAATTAAATTCTGGATGTATTTACTTTTCTGCATTTGATCTGAGTTACTATTTCTTTTACTATCTTATACTATATTGTGATGTGGATGCTATATTATGCTATTTCTTGCTTCCACCACTTTGATTTGTATTGATGTATGCTCATAGTTATAGGTGACAAGTCCTTGGCTTAAGGCAGGTTTGGTCCTACCTGACTTTATGATTATGCTAATATCAGTATTAGTGTTGTCGCGGGAAAGTACGGGGCCCCACATAGCACATGTGGCATTTTGCAACAAAATCTACCATGATCCTTTTCATTTATGGCCACTAAAATGATTGCTTCAGATCTTGATACATCTTTGAGCTTCGGGGATGCACTTGATACCCAGAATTGTGGCCTTCAACAAGGATCTCACGGTGCATGGATTTCAAGATCTAGAGATGCTTGCTTAAGTATATAGCCTCCCTTTTGAAGCTTAGCTCAGGATGACGACCACTTTCGATTCCAGTCTTAAAGTTTAAATAGTATTCATCCTTGGTTTGGGATATGGAAACATCTCTGTGGAAGGTGGGTTCCACATTGCTTATGGAGATCAATTCACTTAGCAGGTCACCGTGCATTGACTTGATGTTCATTTTGTAGAATTCCTCCTCTAATGTACTTTTTGAGATGATGGCATTAAGGGTAGCATGACGGCTCAAAGCATCAGCTACAACATTTGCCTTTCCTGGATGATACTAAATGTCAAGATCATAATCACGAATTAACTCTAACCATCTCCTCTTCCTGCAAGTCAACTCCCTCTGAGTGAATATATATTTAAGGCTCTGATGGTTAGTGAATATCAAACATTGGATTCCATAAAGGTAGTGACGCTAAATCTTTAAGGTGAACACTACAGCAGCTAACTCAAGATCAGGCCAGAAATGTTGCTAAGGGCTAGGCTATTGCCTAATCTCCTATCGTACCATGCGTGTACGCACTAACTTCCGTTGTTGCCCAAGAAGACAACAATGTCATCACCGATACGTCCTATATTTAATTTTCCATGTTATGTCTTTCTTTCTCGTGCATTTATTCTTCTTGCTTTCTGCTTTCAATTGCATTAATTGTAATTGAGGCTTTACTTTCTTTCTTTAGGAACCCTTGTTATTAAAAACTAATTTTGTGATAAACTCTTACATACAGGTTCTAGTCATTCTTTTATATTCGAGAGCTATTCTGCCTCTATGAATATCCAACATTTCAGTTTGGGTAATACCTTACGAGTGTATGTGCCATCTATAACTGAAATGTGCACAAACAAGTTTTGTTTGGTAGATATTCCAATTAGTAATCAAATATTTCTATATAAGCTTATAGTTATGCCAATCACAAATTTTGACATAATTTTAGGCATGAATTGGTTAAGTAAATCTAACACCATAATAGATTGCCACCAAAAGAAAGTTTCGCTAAGGGTAAGAAAGAAACTCAAAGTCTTTATAGGTAAACTTGGCTTAACCGCATCACTCATTAATGGGGTTGAAGCTGAGCATCTCTTTAGTAAAGGTTGAAATTCAATTATAGTAATCTTAATAGACAATGATAAGGAAGATAGAACCCTAGAAGACACCAATGTTATTAGAGAGTTCCTAGATGTGTTCACTTAAGACATAACTGGACTATCTCCCTTACATGAGCTAATGTTTTCTATAGAACTGATCTTTGGAACTCAGTCCAAATCCAAGGCCCCTTATAGAATGGCACCCAACAAGTTGCAAGAGCTTTGAGAGTAGCTACAAGAATTACATGAAAAAGGTTTTGTTCACCCTATAATGTTGCCTTAGGGAGCACCCATTCTGTTCGTTAAGAAGAAGGTGGATCGATGCGAATGTGTATTGATTATCATGAGCTTAACAAGGTGACAGTGAATAACAAGTATTCTCTCCCTAGAAAAGACGATTTGTTTGATCTGTTTGCTGGAGCAAAAGTCTCTTCTAATATAGACTTCAGATCAGGTTACTACTAGATTCAAGTCAAAGAGGAAGATGTTCTCATAACTGCATTCAGGACCCATTATAGACACTATGAGTTCCTATTCATGTCTCTTGGACTAATGAATGCTCATTCTACCTTCATGAACCCGAAGCAGCCAAAACGTATTTTGACGAGCTCATTATCATTTTTATCGACAACATCCTGATCTATTCTAAGTCAACTGTTGAGCATGAGAAGCATCGGTGTGTCATTATCAAAGTGCAAATTTTGGCTTAATTTAGTGGAATTTATGGGTCATGTGATTGATGTTGAAGGCATTTGGGTTGACTAGAGGAAGATTCAAGCTGTTCAGCGGTGGGTGCAACCCAAGTCTGTAACCAAAATTTGTAGTGTTTTGGGACTCACCGATTATTAAAGAAGGTTTGTTCCTAGACTTTCTCAAACTGCCGCACCATTAACTCAGTTAACTAGAAAGTAAGTTCTTAACATCTGGAGCATAGCCTGTGAAGAAGCATTTTAGAAGTTGAAACATTTGTTAATTTTAGTGCTAGTTATAGTACTACCTTAATAAGGTAAAGATTTTAGGTTTATACTGATGCCTTTAAGGTTGGAATTGGTTGTGTTTAGATGCAAGATCATCGAGTGATAACCTATGCCTCTATACACTTTAAGACTAATGAGATAAATTATCTTGTGCATGATCTTGAACTTGCAGGGGCACTTTTCACTCTCAAAATGTTGTGACACTACCTGTACGGAGTTAAGTGCGAGATATTTACTGATCACCAAAGCCTGAAGTATATCTTCACCTATAAAGAACTTAACTGTCATCAATATAGATGGCTAGAGTTAATTTGTGGCTACGACTTGAAAAATTAGTACCATTCGGGTAAAGCTAACATTATGGCTGATGCCCTTAGCCATAAAGAGACTTTGTCTTCTATTTATAGCAATGAATCTTGATCAAAGATTTTAGGAGGTTGAATATTGAGCCGATTAGATCTGCTGATTTGCGCAAAGTGTTGTTTGCTATTCAATCAAAATTATCTCTAATGTCAAGGATTGTCGAAGGTTAGAAAGAAGATGTTGTTTATTCAAATATTGTTTCTGATATCACTAGTGGGAAGAGATCTGAATTATGTCTTGATGCAAATGGTGTGGTCTTTTAGAATGATAGGTTAATGGGTTCCCAAAAGTCTATAGTTTTAAATTCTATTAGAAGCCCATAACTTTGGTTACACTATCCACATTGGTAGCTGTAAGATGAAGAAATTATTTTGGTGGTCTTGCACAAAGAGAGATATTTTTATTTTTATATCCAAGTTCCATTCATGTTCCTTAGTTAAAGCCAAGCATCAAAAGCCTGGTGGACTTCTCAAGTCCTTGGATATCCCCGAATGGAAGTAGTCAGACATTTCTATGAATTTCATCATGGTTTGCCTAAGAGTAAATCTGGGTTTGATTTGATTTGAATGATTATCGACAGACTCACCAAATTATCTCTTTTCCTTCTGATTTGTCAGACCGATTTTGTAGAAAAGTTGGCCAAGCTCTACATCAAGGAGATTAATCACTTACATGGTGTGCTGAACTTTATTGTTCCATATAGCGATAATATATTTACTTTTAGATTTTGGTCTACTATTCAAAAAGACCTGGGGACCAACATAGCATTGAGTACTGCTTTTTATCCCCAGACTAATGATCAAACTGTGCGAGTTAACTAGATCTTAATAGATCTTTTACATCTATGTGCTCTAGACTTTGGTGGATCATGGGAAGATCACCTAGCCTTAGTCGAGTTTGTCCACAACAATAATTATCAGTCCAGTATTGGCATAGCTCCTTATGAAGCACTATATAGTAGGAGGTGTGCTACTCATATTGCTTGGACTGAGGTAAGAGATTCTCATGGTTTCGAATTGATCAAAGAGACTAACCAAAAGGTTCTTCTCATTAACCATAATATGTTGGCAGATCAGGATAGACAGAAAAAATATCTGTTAGGCTTAAGCTAGCCCAAACAAAGCTCAAAATAATTGTGTCACATTGTGGAGCCTCGATCGAGTAGGCTCCCAGTGTTTTGGGTGGGCCCACACACCATGGATATGCTGTGTGCAAACTTGTAACAACCCTAGGTTATTACCCTGCTAAAATTATAAGCAACCTAGTCAATTTTAAATACCATTACTTATAAAACCTTAAATTGAACCAATATAAAAAATTTGAAGTCCATTGGACTTCTCTAATTCCAAAAGGATAATTTGATCAGTCTAGATACCCTATATTAGACCTAAAATATTTTGATCTCAGAATTAAATTTTGATTATATTTTTGTATTCCTCACCCCCAAATTAGTTAAGGGTGAAGATTTGGTGCAATTTGGAGATCATTTAGGCCATAATTCAATTTAAATTAAAATGGTCTAATTGCATAAAAGGGCTCCTAACATTCCAAATTTGCAATTATACCATTATACCTGATTAAACAGGCCGGGACCCGCTGTGCGGACCGCGGGTGATCCGCAGCGGAGTCTGGGTCACGCGACAGCGGAGCCGCACTAATCTAGCCATCCGCCTTCCTAATTCAACGGCTAGGATTAGATCCCGCGGAACCATAGATCAACCGTAGGATCTCCCCGACCGATCCAACAGCCCGGATCACTCCTGCGATCGACCGTTAATATCCGAGAGATCCGAGCCATTCTGCCATCTAATCGATAGATTAAACAGCATCCGAGGGACCTGGCACTGTGGATCTTCGTCTCCACTCGCCTGCGCACTCGACAGGAGAATTTCCCATACCGCCAGCTGGCTCCCTTGTCTCCCACTCCCGCGTCTAGCTCAGCAAGCTGTTGGAGATCCTCCCGTTATGGCTAGGCACCCCCAATCGGGCCTCGTGACCCAGCTGAGCTCAAATTGGAAATTTGAGAGCTCGGCCATGGCCCGATCTCTCGGGCTTTTCCTAGCCTGAGCCAACCCTCCAGAAGCTTCCCAATCCTCTCCTGAGGCTATAAATAGCCTCTACACTTCTCCCTTTGATCCTTGCTTATCAATTGAAGTCTCAGTATCTTCCACCATTACTGAGCTCCCGAGCTTGCAAAGGCGATCCCCAGGCGTTCCCGGCGTGCGTACCGCTGATAGCAGAGTCTCCTGGCATTCAGTAACTCTCAGAGGAGGCTCAGCAAACCCAGCATTGGTCCTTGCATCGTCGGCAAGCTCTCCCGAGAATCTAGGTACCCCACTTACCGGCTACGAGTTAATAAGCCTCGAACCTTCTCCATTTTGATGCGTATAGTTGCGTATAGTTGCGTATTGTCATTACGAACCCAACGGTATCATAATTAAGATATAGGCTAGCCCCGATCGATCGGGTTAAGTTATTTCCGGATCGCCTCAGTCGAGTAAGGACCCGGTGATCCAGACCATCCCAGACCCTCAGACCTGAGGGCTATGATCTGCCTCACCCCACTGATGGTGTAGGGATCGAGCCCAGAGTCTGGCATGGTCTCTGTGGGGAGAATTGACTCCCCACAGTAGCTCCATTGAGGGAGCCCTCGGTGCATAAGGTCCAGCCGATCCGGACCACCTCACAGGGGGCTTCAGGTGTCAGTCGGTGCGTCTTGGCCAGGGGATCAATTCTCGATTGACCCTAGGCCAAGACGTGCGCTCTAGGCAGAGGATTTTGCCGTCTAGGGTTTCCTGGATCGGCTCCTACCGAGGGGAGTTGGGCGGGGACAATGACCTTGTGCGGGTCGGGTCAGCCCGTGACCCGTGCTGTGCAATAGTCCCGGGTCTTCGGGCCCCGGTCGATCCGCGCATTTCAGTTAATGGGCCGAGACCATTTATTTAATATCCGATTAATTGGAATTATTTTCCTTAAGGAAAATAATCCAATTAAACAAATCATATGAAAATTTAATTAGAAAAATACATAATATATTAATTGAATAACTTTTATTACTAGTCCAAATCCTATGATATTATATATGAAAATAATCAGCAAAATATCAGGGACCAAAATATAAAATAAAATTTGACATCTGATGGTTAGATCCTTAATTATTGCTTAATTATAGTGAACCTTAATTAGGGTATTTTAGTAGTTTTACTTAACCAAATTGCATGATTAAGGTGCCATTAGTTTACTTATGATGAGTAGAATGCATGTGCTAGGTGGATTATTTTTTTAAGTTCTGTAATTTTAGTTATGCCCTAATTTTGTTAAAGCATGATTAGTGAAAATTAGGGTTTATACTTACTAGATTTTAGCAAACTTAGGCTCTGATTAATTAACCTATTAAGTAGAACTTGTGTGCCAAATTGCAACTAGTTTTAATGGCTGGATTTATAATTAAGTGCTAATCCATTTAAATGAATTTAGGGTTTGATTAGCACTAATTACTTTCTATTTTTGTAAGCTTTTCTATTTTTATGCTTCATAACACTAGGAAAAATGTATTGGAAACTTTAGATATTAATCCATAATGTATAATTTGGACAAAACAAAATTTGAGATCTTAACCTCCTTAACTGACTTAAGAAATCTTAAGACTTGGATCAAGCTCTTAAGACTTGATCTAGGTCTGAGGTTGTCACCAATAATACATGACTAATCCACTAGTTTGATAGTGATCTTTAAACGCGCACTTGATTTTACTTAAGGCATGAGAAGGGATCAAACCCTAATCTACTTAAGAAATATCCAAATCCTTAATAACCTTACTTAATTGATTTGATTATAAGACAATGAATTTGGCATTTTTCCAATAATGCATCTGATTTGATATTAACTCTAAATATCCAACTTAAACATGATAAGGTTGAAAATAACTCTATGTCATTTTCTAATCTGAATCAAGACCTTAAGATCCTTGATTTTCTCTTAAGTAAGAGGATTAGCATAAGAGGTTAATAAAATCATCTTGATTAAATAATTGACCTAAAATTTTAATGATATCTTCTGATTTAAATCCCATAATCTTAGATTAAGTTATGATCAGGTGACTTGATCATCTGATCTGATCATTCTAATCCTAATTATGAAATGGAACCCGATATATTAATATCAGGAGTCAGAATGAGGAGTCTTAAGCATCTCTTCATAAGATCGTCTTGAAATAATTAAAGGACCTAAATTACATATACTTGAGGTAGGAGATCTTGTATGACTCTTTGAGGTAGAAGCTTAGAAGATCCCATAACCTTAGAGATTGATCTTATCCCCTCGTGGTAGAAGTCACTTAAGACAGTCGAAAGATACCTCTCCTTGTGGTAGAATCCATATTAAGTGATCTTTGATCACCATTTTTGTGGAACCTTGTGTAGGGATCCCCCATTTAGTATAGGCCTATATAGTATTGATCATTCTATAGTTTATTAAGTAGAATTGATTGAACCCTGATCATTGGGTGGTGTGATATAGTATACCCATACTACTGGTTCCCAGTAGTATTCAGGATTGGTTGATTCACTCTAATAGGGACTTATGAGCGGGTGCTAACCTGAGGGATTAGACGAATACAGTCCCATTAGAATAAATCATTCAAACCTAAGAGTGTATTAAATGGGTATTCATTTCTTTAGTTTAATTGAAATACAAATTGCCAATGGGTAATGCCTCCTAGAGAAGATAGCTTCAATAGGTCTGGCTCAACCAAACTAACTAACTGAAGTTACCTCCTTTAAAAATACTAGGTGTAATTATGAGTGGGCATCTTAATAACTTAGCTTGAGATACAAATTACCAATGGGTGATGCCTCTTATCGAAGATCACTTCATTAAGGTAGCTTAATCAAACTAAGTGATGAGAATTTCCTTCCTTGCAAAGACACTAAGTATGTGTATACCATCATTCTACCTAATAATCTGTAAAGTAAATTTGCAACTATAACCAATTATCATTATAGAAGCTAGGAGTCAGAATCCTTTTTAGCAAGATTCTGCACAGTGGAGGCTTAGGATTCATTATCGACATTCCATATTTTCATGATTTTCTGGGTTCTTACTCATATAGAATAGGAGCATGGGCATAAGCATGAGCATGAACTTGAAGTATCATTTCAACGGTAACGTATGAGTATCAGTGATGAATTATGGGTTACGGAATGTTACATACACATACTGGGGAATTTCGGGGTGCATCTGCATCATCATACTGTATTCCCTACCGGGTGTATGTTTACAATGGACTGTACTACTCATAGTCTTTCAGTGATAGTTCAGTGACATCTCCATGACACATGTGGTGTGGCATATTTGGGTGCATCTTTCCAGTGACATACAATATAGCATTTGACATTTATTTCATCTTGATTTATGAATAGTCGATGTTTCATTTACTTTCAGTTCTCTTTTGCATGACAGTTTTACTTATGTAGCCTTTATTGTTTTACTTACTCAGCTGTTTTAGTTTTTCCTTACTTAATTACTTTTCCCAAGTTTTTCTTACAGTTTTCTTTACTATACTTTCTACCTGTATTTAGCTTTATTTCTGCATAGTTAGTTGCGATGTATTAGACTTCTTGTCTAACACGTGGTACTTTTGGGATTCGGTAATTTACTAGATCCCGAGTAACTTGTGGAGACAGGTCAGGAGGACATACAAGAGGTCCAAGAGGAGTACGTGGAGTCTTAGTGGATCGGACATCTACCTTTATTTTCAGCTTTATTTCAGTACTATAGTAGACTTTATATATTTCTGCTTTTAAAACAGTCTGTAATAAATTCTGGATGTATCTTTTACATTTTTTTCTGAGATGAATATTTACTACTGCTTGTGATGAATATATTTTAGATGTATTATTTTAGCTTCTGCACTCTGTTATACTACTATACTTAGTATTGTGATGTGACCAGCATACTGAAAATACTGATATATTGATGGCGTATATTGGATCCTCACTCGTACTTTAAATCCAATATACGTGCTAGTCTAATACTTAAGGTAAGTACCCTACCCTTATCTTAAGTATTAGCTCTCGATCCTACTCTTAGGATCAAGTCAGCAGCCTTCAGCATGGCTCAGTCTTAGACCTACCTATTCAGGAAGATGGGTTTTTGCTTGTGTACCCATCCTCCCGAGTAGCGCAATGCTTCGCCGCAGGAGGTACACGTATCTATTGTCCTTTGCGCGCGGTGACGGGGCGGGGCGCTACAAAACTACCGTGGGCTGATGATGATGTAGGCACCAAAAGCCCCTTCCAGCTTGGCCTGTGCTGAGCTAATTTAGCTTGCACAATAAACTCTAGTGACTGACTTATGGTCGAGTAAGGTCTCGGCAATCGGTGCCACCAGTCATGGGGCTAATGGTGCCAATCAATACTCCTTCTATCATTGAATGTTTTGGTATGTTATAGATGTAACAACCTGGTGCTAAATTAGTGATGTCTAACCCAACACTAGGTATTATCGTAGTACTTAATACTGAATTAGTAGAAATCTAACTCACTATTAAGTACTACATGACCAAGAATTTTTTGAGATAAGGAAATCATAGAAAATTTAAAAGAGCAAAGTATACATGGATAAGAGCATCCGCATCCATCATCCAAACCAAGCATAGAAATAAGAATGAAAACACATCCATCACAGAAAAGAAAGTAAGAATATTTAGAGTCTATGCTATTACAAACATATTATAAATGTTATAAAAATGCACTCATCCTCACAAATAAAAGAAAATGTGCAAGTCTTAAAATGCTATTGATGGCCTGTATTTGTCCCAACTCCAAGCTCCACACAATGCTAATAACCTACCATATTTTGTATTTAATATGGTAGGGCACAGCCAATAAAATAAAAGCAAGTGATTATACTTAAAAATTTTAAGTATATTTTAGGGTTACACTATTTTATTTATTTTAAGCAGACATCACATTAACCATTTATAGTTATTTGAGTAAGTGGAGCATTAAGCAACAAAAGGAATGAATATAAAAATATTCCAAAGTAGTAAAGTAAGTAAGGGAAGCAAAGTACTCACAAGTAGTTTGCTTTAGCATGCATCAAATATATAAGGAAAAAATACAACATATAATGGTTAAATTACTATAGTGCATATGAAATATGAAGGAAAACATGTATATTTTCATTTGAAATTATGTTAAGTAATAATAAAAAGAGAGCAGTGTAAGCATAAATATAAGTGAATATTCAACATAAATTGCAAGTAAGGGAAAGACTGTAATATAAGAATATTAAGAAGTACTGTACAGTAAAGTAAAGTGAAGCTCAGTTACAAGGACTAAGTAAGCATAGTCACATATTATGATAAGTAGGTATAGTCAAAAGACTATGACTAGTCATTCACAATCAATAAGATTGTTATATAAGTAATGTTAAGTTGTTTATCTTATTTAAGGTGTTGTTCTGTGGGCAAGGTTACAGAATAAATAAGGAGTTAAGGATGTATACCTATTTAAGTAAATTGAGATTTCCCATAACACACACTCCTCTTCTAGGATATGTGTGGTCTCCTTATTACTCTATAGCTAACCCTGACATAATAGTTCACTATATGAATCTCCTATGTTTAATATCTTACAGTTTTATTCATGCACAATGTCTTAATATATTCAAGGTTGTAATCTCAAAGCATAGCAGCATTCAAGGTGTTCAAGTAAATTATAGATCATTTAATGTCTAATTTAGTTATCTAATTTAATAATCTGAGCTAACCAACTTCTTAATTGACTTAGATAATAATAATATCTAAGATAATTGAAGGATAATACTATAGGTAGTTGTAGTTTAGAAAATAGTAATTTTATTAGAAATTACTTAAGTGACAAAATAATTTATAATAATATATGCATGATGAATTCATTCTTATCATATTATTGAACCTTCCAATCTTCTCTAGCTACTAGACTTAGACTAATGTTAGGTTTATTTAAATTGAAGATGAATTGTATGATTAAATCACATGACCCAAAAACAAGCTAAGTCCAGCAAAAGAAAGGAAAAGCTACTAGAAAAGAAAAGGCAGCTACACCCACAAAAGCTTCCAGCAAAACGTGAGCCAACGCGCTGAAGAGGTCGTAAGGAACGGGTCCAGGCATCAGTGACAGAGCGTGAATCGCAAGGTGAAAGAAGTAGCAACTGTAGTAGTGACAGTGAGAAGCCGATCTCTAGATAGCCATCCAGGAAGCAAGATAAAAAGCGAGCCACTTAAGAAAATTAGCGTTAAGAAAAAGGTTCTCAAGAACACCAATAATGGATCTAACCAGGTAAAGATAGACAAAAGACCAACCCATAATGAAAGCATATAGCCAAAATATAGAGAGACTTAAAAATGGGTCGATCAGATGAAGCTTTTGAAGCAAGAGGTAAGAGGGCCACCCCAACAAGCATCTTGGTCCAAAAAGACGAAAGCGACGACAACTTACACAGGAGCGGCCTTGCCATAGTGACTGAGAATGGAGAAAGCACTGGATGACTACCTGGGAAGAGAGTAAGACCAACATCTAGTGTCCACTAACAGATAATATTCACAGTGTGCTTAGGACATGAAACAATAAATAAGCCACAGATGGAGGGAGCCATCTTCTAGAATATCATACAGCCGGGAATTAAAAATAATCAAATAAATGCCGCCATTTTCAATCTTGTCGTCCAATCGCCTGGGCAAATGCTCATCAGAGCTCCACCAGTAGTTGATTAGACTGTCAAGATTAAAGGAAAGGCCATGGATAATACAGCTCAAACCGGCATAGCCAACAAATACAAAAAAAACAAAATAAAAGAAAGATAAATGACGGGCAACCGAGACCACAGGAGACAACAGAGCCTCCGAAGGAACGTGATTAGGCGATATTTGCATAAGTTAAGGATAATTTATGTTTAATTTCTGATCTGTCAATGTTCCCCCATTTGATGCAATTTTGGTCGAAATCCGTCTAGCAAGAAAGAACATCAACGTGAACTGAGTTAATAATTTTGCTTGCATATATTTTTATTTTGTTGTATTTGGCTTTATTTATGAAGTTCGAGAGATTCCAAAGAGTGAACGCCACAAATAGGTTTCCAACAAACAGCTTCTTTTTCTTTTTTGATCCAATAATGTCAAAATGGTGGATGATATCAACTGGCGCGGCGAAATTGTTAAACTTGAATTGATAAGCAAATGCACCTCAGACTTTAGAACTAGTAGGACTATCAATAAATATGTGATTCATCATTTCTGTATTCGCACAACATTGGCATTTTGAGGCTAAGGAATAACCATATCAGCACTAATGAAATTAGGGAGCAGGTGCTAGAGAAACATGTTAATCATAGATGGGAGACAGTTATTCCAGATCCAAATGGGAAAGGATACTGGGACTTGAATTCTCCAGCCATTCCACAATTTTATTAAATCCAGCTTACCCATAGAACAAAAGTCAGAGTTCGCAACTTTGAGTTTAGAAAAATTGGGGACCATATCCAAAATTTGGGTTAAGATCTCCGGCTGCATGATGTTAGCAAGCAACAACCTATTCCAGCCTGAGATAGGCGAAAAAAGATCACCAAGCCTCATTTTAGGGGAAGAGATAATAGTATTTAAATTCGCAATATTACCCAAATTGCTCCAATTATCAAACCAAAAAGAATTAGAAATATCAATTTCGTCCCAAATCAACGCCTCAATTAAATTTCTATGGTTAAGCATTATTTTCCAGATTAGAGTTGGTGATTTGGTGGGTGGTGGTGGTCAGATGGGTAGTTGCGCAATATTTGGCCAAAAGAAGGTCAACCCAAATTGATTTAGTAGTTTTGAATTTCCACCATAGCCTATAAGAGAGAGCTTTATGCATCACTATAAGGCAACGAATGCTTAAACCGCCTTCCGCATTTGGAGAAGTTATTTTATCCCACGAGCACCATATAATTTTGGAACTTCTTGTATGATACCATAAGAATTTGGTAAGGATATTTTTTAATTGCTTCATGATATGATTTGTAGGAGAAGTAACTTCAAGCCAATATAGCGGAATCGTGTTCAAAACATACTTAATTAAGATCAGATGACCTCCCTGCGAGAGGTATTTATGCTCCCAGCCTCTAAGCCTTTTAAGAATAGCATCCAGAAGATCTTTATATAAGATGTTTTTGTTACAACATGTGAATTAAGGAATGCCTAGGTAACAAAACGGTAGTTTGCCTTTTTTAAAGTTAAAGATTGAAGCAATCGCATTGCTGTTATGAGTGGAGACCTTATCATGTATGAAGATTTGGGATTTGTTGGCATTTATTTTGAGGCTAGTATATTTTTCAAGTTGGATAAGGAGCTTCTTAAGGTTGGCAGCATTTCTACTACCACTATTTAAAAAGATAATTAGGTCATTAGCATAGGCAAGGTGAGAGATGGATATTTTACCACCAGCATGGTAATGGAGGGAGGGATCTTTAGAGAAGCACTCATTGATATTGTGGGACCAGTAATTCATCGCCAAAATGAAAAGAATAGATCTTTTTCAGTTTTAAAGAAACCATGAACTTACCCATTAATCAGAATCGAGACCCAATAGTTTTGAATGCTGTTCATAATCTTAGAAATAAAGCAGTTGTCAAAACCATAGGCTCTAAGCATTTTCAAAAGGAAGTTTTTGTCTAATTTATCAAAAGCCTTTTCAAGGACTAATTAGATAACAAGATTGTTACCTCTACACTTTTTTTTCAGGCTATGAAGAAGTTCATACACAGTCAAAATATTGTCCCGAATCATTTAGGCCGGGACAAAACCAGATTGATTTTGCTCAATCAAATTTGGGATTAGGAGATTGAAACGGTTCGTAAGGATTTTTGAGATAATTTTGACAAAGCTGGAAATAATATTGATTGGGCGGAATTTCATCCACCAATCGACTTTCTCTTGCTTGGGGATGAGAGCAATTATAGTGTGAGTAAAATTTTTTGGTAAGGCCACATCAAGGAAGAATTCTTTAAAACCATTACATATGTCAATTTTGATAATCTCCCAACAATTTTGGAAACATTCTATCAGGAAGCCATCAGGGCCACAAACCGTATTGGATTTAAGAAATTTTATCGTATTCCAGATTTCCTCCTCGGAGGGAAGAGCGTTAAGGGTGGAGCTGTTTTCAGTAGAAATCTGGTTTCCATTGAAGTTATAGCACGGGGGAAAGATCCCAGCAGGTCCGCCGAGAAATCAGATTTGAAGTGGTTTAAGGTCAAGTTGATAATTTCATCAATGTTACAGATAGTTGTGCTATTAAGGGTATTCATTTCCGTGATTTTGTTAATTTGTCTTCTCTTATTAACCCAAATATGGTATTGAGCAGTATTTCTTTCACCTTCTAGCTTCCAGTTTAAATTACATTTTTGCTTCCAAAAGGTTTCAATATCATTGTGGATTTGAATTAGGAGGGCTTTAGACTTCGGCATCACTATTTTGTTTTCATTGTAGGGGTTCTCTTCAAAAATATTTTCCAACGAGGCCACTAAATGTTCTTGCTTCTCGAGAATCATAAAGATATTTCCCACATTCAATTTGTTCCAGCTGCTAAGGGTTTTTCTTATTCTCTTAAAATTTTTAGCTAATCTAATAAGACCAAAAGAACCACAATGTTCCTCCCAGCTTTGTTAAATAATTTCAATCCATTCAGGTATATTAAGCCAAAAATATGGAAACATCAAGGACTTAGGATGGCTTGGGGATTGAGCAATTGAGAACAAGAGAATGGGCTTGTGGTCATAGTTGGTCACATTTAACGTGAAGTTTTTGAAATTTTGGAAGGAATCGCACTAATGATTATTTATGAAGAAATGGTCAAGATAGGCGAATTTCAACCCTGAAGACTAGGTGAAGGGGGCACCTGAATATTTAAAATCATCCAGGCCACAGTCAACATCCACTGAATTAAAATCTAGGGTGGAGGCATTGTGGGAGGAAGCATAACCTTTGTATTCCTTTTGATGAAGGACCGCATTAAAGTACCCCCCCCCCCCCCCCCCCACTAGCCAGGGAAGAGAGGAGGGAATGCAGTCTCTAAGAAAATTCCAGAGCGGGAGCCTATCTCTTCTCAAAGTTTTTGCATGAACATAGGTAGCAAGAAATTTTAATTTTCATTAGAAAAGCAAACATGTGTAGCTTGATCATATTGCAATATTAACTCAATCTCCAACATCTTAGGCCACATCAGCCATATATGGTTAATTGGGTCATTATGGCAATGGTCTAGCTTCACAAATTTGCAAATTGAATTAATGGCTTCATTTTTAAGTTTGGGTTATAGAAATGCCACAATATTAATTTTATTATCTCTGATAAGATGTTTTAATTTATTTTTAGAAGAGGCATTTCCAATGCCTCAGACATTCCAGCAAAGAATTTTCATTCAGAAACATTAGAAGTACCACTCTTGTACTTCTGGGAATCCAAATTAGTGATTTAAAGGCTAGCAACAATTTGATTGTTTAAGTTTCCTTATTCTTCAGTATCGATTAAAAGGGAGAGTGATTTATATATGTTGTCTAATTTTAGCTTATCTTTTCCTTTTTTTAGGGTTTGATCTATTTTATTTATAAAGGGACTTTTAGGTTAGGAAAAATCTTTGAATTTCTTTTCAATTTCTATTATTTTAAGATTTATTGTTTCTAATTTTGTTAACTTAGGAATACTCAGGTTTGGCACCTTTATTTGCTGGTCCAACGAGGGAGGTAAAACATGACCAATTTTTAGATTGACATTAAGATCTTGTGCCACAAAATTTTGAGGGGGTTGGGGTTCCAACATTAAACTATTAGGCTCGGTTGTAAGGGGTTGAGAGTGATCACAGTTAGGGTAAGTCTTAGGAGGAGCAAGGTTATCGGAGTTGATGAAAATAGGGTCCTTGTCAGCAGAAGGAGAGTCTAAATTATGATCAGGAACATGAATGTTCAACTTGGGATTAGAGTTTATAATTTGAGATTTTCCATAGTCATTTTTATCAGTGAGTGCAGGGTCCTTAAACTCAAAAGGCCTTGGGATGAGGGAATGTTGTTGTTAAGAAAGAAGGCTATCCAGCCCCATAGTTTCCCAGCAGGAGTTTTGAAATTGAGAAACTTGGTGGCACAAATTATCCATTGATTTTGAAGGACGTACCTTAGCAACCCATACTTCAACCTTAGTTTTGCCATAAGAAGAGGGGTCTGCATTTGGGTGGTGAAACACCGAGACTTTGGTAACAGTAGCATCATTTGCTAGGTTACCTTGAGATTGAGCCATAGTCAGGAGAGGAGTGATCTTTCTGAATCTGTAACATATTATTATTCTCATTGGAGTCTGATGATTTCCAATTGAGATCATCAAGACCTTAGTTGATTCCAGGGATGAGCGCATTCTCATTTTTTTTGTTGGATCAAAGACCTACATTGTCAAGAGGATCAGGTTGATTTAGAACAGCGCTTTTTGGCGCATCTTCAGAAAGGGCAGCCTCATTCCCGGTTAGCGCCAGGGGCACCAACTCAATGGGGTGTCGAGTTGACCTGTCAACTGGAAGAGGGATGCTCTGATTTTTGAAAGCACAAGTATCAGTATTGTGTCCAAGCGTGCTACTCCAGTTGCAATAATAAGGCAAGTTTTAATAACAAATTTCTTGAAAATATCCTTTAGTTTTCAACCCTAACCAAATATGCTTTGGGGGGGGGGGGAGGAGATGTTTATTTCCACCAGCATTCTAGGAGCTGCAATGTTTCTCAGAGTTGCCATATTTTTGTCTAATTGATGAGATTTTCGTAAAGGTTGACCAATACTAAACAAAATTTCGTTTGAAAGAAAATGAAGACAAAGACCCGGTAGATTTATCCATACCAGAACTACCAGGACATCGTGTTTCACATCAGTGAAGGGATCCGGCTTATAGAAACGCATCGTGTTTCCTTTAGGTCATAAGATCCTTTTGAGAGTAATCTGGCATAAACCAGATCAGACTCAAAGTTAAAGAACACTCTATGAGAATCAAAGGATCTGATGTTCACTGAACCGATTAGTATTCAAACCTTTCAAAAAACGGTTTACCAAAGAAAAACTAGGTTTTATTCTAGCAAAATTTCCCACCAGCATTAGAGAATGTGGAGCAGCAAGAGAAAGGATTTCTTCATCAGAGAAGAAGATGGCCGGCCCTCCTCTGAAATCAGAAATAGGTTTGTTAATAGCCGGCGAGGTTCTCTCAAGAACCTCTTTAAAAGATTGAAGCAAAGGGGGAGGGTCCATTAAAACAAAAGTAACAAAAGTAAAAAAAGAACAAAAAGCAGATCAGGGCCGAAGACACTTGGAAGTACAGGGGAAAATTTGAAACAAGAGTGTGGGTGGCGTCTGTCGGCAGAGTCGACGGAAGAGAAAACCGAGTCGCCTTCAGGATCGCCCTAGATGAGTGCGAACCCTAGACGAGAGCGAGCTTATGTATTTACACACACACATGTATATATATATATATATATATATATATATATATATATATGGGTGTGTGTCCGTACATGTTTATTTATATATGTGTATATCTATAAAAACACACACATATAACTGTGTATGAATATATATATATATATTAACATATGCGTGCAAATAATGTATATGTATGAATATATTATACATTTGATATATATATGTGTATTATATATATGTAGATACACATATATACATACAAACCTATATAGGTGTATGAGTAAGTCTGTGTGTATATATATATGTAGTTGTGTGTATATGTGTGTGTAGATATAATTTTCTGTGAGTGTGTTATGTACATATATATATATATATATATATATATATATATATATATATATATATATATATTTAATAGAAACCTGTAAGTTTTATTAATCTGAGTGTGTGTATGTGTGTACATATATATATATATATATATATATATTCTTTATGGGCATGTGTATGTGTATATATATATATATATATATATATATATTTTTTTTTTTAATAGAAACCTGTAAGTTTTATTAATCTGAAATCAAAAGTTACAATTTGGGTTGGAGGGTTATAAGAGATCCTATAACTAAAAAAGCCCAAAGCCAACCCAAAAACTGGAGACCCAGAGTATATCCTAAAAGGGTCTCCCAAAAAATAAAATATAATAACCAACACAAATTAAAAAACATCCACTAACCGCGCACCACCAACTTCCCAGCTACGAGCACCTGAATTAACCTGTCAATAAATTTCAGTCCAGCAAGATAAGAAAGAACGCAAACCTGTAGGTTGAGCGAGCACGCCAAATAGAACAAAACAGCCAAGCCAAATTCCCACAGCCACCTACCATCCACCAAATCCTAAAAAAAGAGCAAACGAAACAAGACGAGGACAGCCAACATAAGATCGGCAAGCCCCAGGAACAGCATACCAGCCACAGCACCGTTCCCCAGCCCAAAAGAAGTTCTAAACATCCGACCAACTAAACCATCCACCAGATCCAGAAAACCATCCACTGCCAAATTCCAAACATCCACAGCAAAGACCCACCTCGCCCATAACAACCGCACGGATAGCTCCTGGGCAAACAAAATTAACATAGCACCAATGGAAAAGCAGATCGAGAATACCATCCAGCAACCATAAACCAATTCCCATCAACAAAATGCAAAACAAAATTATACCAAGCCAAACCAACGAAAGACAGGAAGCCACCATCTGCTCCCCAAAATCAGTCACCAATGCGGACATTTTAAAGAGCAGCCAAAGCCAACATAAATTTCCCCGCAACACATCAAAATCTGACCGGCCAAGAGGACAGCCCCAAAAAGAGACCACTTCCTTCAGACCAAGATCAGAAAAGAGGAAGCGAACAATATAATCCAAAAAGACATCAGCCGTATAAAAATTTCTTTTTCCACTCAACAGCATTAAAATTTTTCCAACTAAATGTTTTTTCCCCAAAACAATTTAGGTAACATTTGACATCGCCCATAATTTTATTCACTATAGCCGTTCCATTCATACAAATCTGAGAATATTTTGCTTCGTTTCTAGCCTTCCAAATGTGCCAAAAAATATACGAATCTATAAGATTTCCAATATGGATTTTGCCTTTTTTAACCGTGGGCCAGCGCAACAAAATGCTCGCAGACGAAGCCACCGAGGGAAGGGGCGCAAGCGAACAATTCTGCCAAATAAACACACTAACTTGGCTTTCAAAGAAAACATGGGTTAAGGATTCCGTGTTATTGCAACAGCAGCAACGAGAAGCAAGATTAAAACCCATTTCTTGCAATTTAGAGTCCACACTAATGTAACCTTTATACATTCTCCAAATAAAAATGCTTAGAAGATTGGGCAGACAAGCATTCCAAAACCAGCTAGGGGAAGAGGGAGATTTATAAGTTCTGCAATTGTTCCATAAACGACACAAATTAATTTTCCCATCAACACAAAATATAGAGTTTGCAACTTTAGCAACCTCCAATTGAGGCTGTAAACTGATAATGTGAGAGAAGATCAGGCAAGGGATGGAAGCTTGAACCGACTGCAAACTCCAACCCAAGACCTACGAGAAAACCTCTCCAAGTTTAAGATTAGGCAACTTGATTTCTCTATTATTTAGATAAAATGCTTTATTGTTATTCCAACCATCATACCAAAAAGATAACGAAACATCAATAGAATCCCAACTAATAGCATCTTCAATCATATCTCTCACACCCAGCATTCTTTTCCAGACGAGGGAATCCGTAATCTTATTTTTAACCATGGCCGGGTGCAAAGTAGCACAATATTTTGCCAACAGAATTTTAGCCCAAAGAGTGTCAGAAGATCCAAATGTCCACCATAATTTAAGAGAATAAGCTTTGTGGATGTCAATAAGGTTTCTATTATCAAGACCCCCTTCAGCATAAGGATAAGAGACCTCCTTCCAAGAACACCAAATGATTTTGTTCCCTTTGGGATGAACCCATAGGAACTTATTAAAAATGGCAAAGAGCTTTTTTATCACCTGATTCGTTGGAGTACAAACTTCTAACCAAAAGAGAGGATTCGTATTGAGAACGCGTTTAATAAGAATGAGCCTTCCTCCCTGAGAGAGATACTTGTTCTCCCAACCTTTTAATTTGTTGAAAATTTTATCTATCAACATTTTGTAGTTTGAGGTTTTGTTATGACCAATATTAAGAGGGACGCCGAGGTAAATAAAGGGAAGTTTTCCTTTCTTGAAATTAAAAATTTTGGTAATTTTGGAATGGATGCTTGGAGGATTTTATGGTGCACAAAATAGTTTGATTTACCATTGTTAATATTCAGCCCAGAAGCAGCTTCTAAATCAGCAAGAAGAGCCGCCAATTTTTTCAAAGCAATACAACTACAATTGGAGAAGATGATCATGTCATCAGCATAAGACAAATGAGATACCATAATTTTTCCCCCTAAATTAAAATGCATTGAAGGGTTCAGCTGAAATAGAGAGTTGATATTAATGGACCACACATTCATTGCAAGGATAAACAACAGAGGAGAAAGCGGATCTCCTTGTCTTAGGCCTCTTTCTGAAGGGAAGAAACCTGAAGGATGACCATTCAGTAACACAGAGAACCAATTGTGATGGGTTAACTTTTTGATTTTTAAAATAAAACTATCATTAAAACCGTAGGCTTTGAGAGATTGAAGCAGGAAGGACTAGTTAAGATTATCGAAGGCTTTTTCAAGATCTAGCTTCAAAATTAAATTTTGACCCCAGCACTTCTTCTTAATACTATGTAACATTTCTTGAGCAGCAAGGATATTATCTTGAATACGTCTTTCAGGGACAAAAGCGGATTGATTTGGTTCAATTAGGTGGGGTAAAATGGATTGAATCCTGACGGCAAGGATCTTGGAGATGATTTTGTTAATGGTGGAGCAAAGACTAATCGGTCTGAAGTTGTTCCACCACAACGCCTTTTCCAATTTAGGAATTAAAGAAATCATGGTGTGAGAGAAGAGTTTGGGCAAGGAGGCACCACAAAAGAATTCTTTTATACCATTACAGACATCCACCCTAATTATTTCCCAAAAAGTTTTGAAAAATTCACTGGGAAAACTGTCCAGCCCAAGACAAGCCCCATCTTTTAAGCTTTTTATAGTTTTCCATATCTCTTCCTCACTAGGAAGCAAGTTTAGCCAGTTATTGTTTTCTATTGACAATTGGGGATTAGGCTCTCTGATTTTGTTAACTTGAGAGAACTCCTTACTAGTGGGGGCTTTAAAATTTTTAGAAAAGTAGTTGACCACCGAGCCTTGAAGGTCAAGGAAATTTGTGAGCTTGCAACCATCAGGCTCCATAATTTCAGTTATGTGATTAATGTGTCTACGTTTTTTAACCCAGTTATGATAAAAAGCCGTGTTACGTTCACCTTCTAATTTCCAGTTTAGAGAACATTTCTACTTCCAGAAGGTTTCAATTTCATTATGCTTTCTAATCAGATTTACTTTGGCTTCATTTAATTTAATTCTGTTAGCAACCGATTGATCCAATTCAAAATTGTACTCAAGCGAAGAAACTAATTTTTCTTGATAGGAAACGGTAGAGAAAATATTGCCAATATGCGTTTTATTCCAAATTCCAAGCGATTTTCTTAATCTTTTGAACTTTTTTACTAATCTGTACAACCTAAACGAGTCACAAGGGAGATTCCACGAATCTCTAACAATGGCATTACAATCCTCTCTTTGAAGCCAAAAAAGTTGGAAACGAAAAGATTTAGGCATTGTGTTAACAACGTTCCAAGCACTAAGGAGGATAGGCTTATGATCGGAGACAATCGAATTTAAAGAAATGTTTTTAAAGTTGGTGTACAAACTACACCATAAGTTGTTCATAAGAAAAGCGGTCCAGCCTAGCAAATTTTCTCCCAGCATTCCAAGTAAAATGAGCCCCCGAATAATTAAAATCCTCAAGGCCACATTCTAGCATAGCATAATTAAAGTCAAAAGTAGATCTAGAAAAATTAGTGGCATGCCCTTTATATTCATTAGAAGACATAACCGCATTAAAATCACCCCCAACAACCCACGGAATTGAATAAGAGGCAACCTGCTTAATAAAAGAACACAACTCCAAACGCTCAGCTCGCAAATTATGGGCATGCACAAAAGTAAATAAAAAATTCTCTTTCTCGTTATAAAATCTAATGTGCAAGGCTTGATCACATTGATCAATGAGTTCCGCATTCCAACTAGAGGACCACAACACCCAGATTTTGTTAGACAAAGAAGCCATAGCATTCTCCAGTTTAGAACATTTTTTAACTTCTCAATATAACTTGCATTCATCTTTGGTTCGAAAATAGCAGCAATATCTATTTTATGTTCAAAAATTAAATGCTTAAACCTGTTAAGAGAGGAGACATTGCCAATGCCCCTAATGTTCCAACAAATTGAATTCATAAGGAAACAGAAGAATAACTTGGAAAGGTCTTCTGAATGCTTTTAACCGCATGAGATAAAGAAAGAACTTTTTCACATACCTCCACTTCACTACCAATATCTGCAAGGGTTGATAGAGATTTGAAACAGTTTGCCGTAGTGGTGTTTGGGTTCCTTGAAGAGGAGGATCTGCAATGCTGGGTTTTCACCGGGCTTTTTGGGACTTGAAAGCATTTTTCCAGATTTAAATTATTCTGCAATAAAACGTTAGAAGAAGGTTCTAATACATGGACATTAGCATCCTCTTCACGAGGAGAGGGAGCGACATCCACCTGGATAGTAGAATTGTTAACCACAGACAAATCATTATCAGCAGGCGGAATAGAAATTTCAAATAAATTATCAATTTTATCTGGCTGAAAAATAGTATCCGGTTCCGCCGAAACGTCATTTAAAGAATCAAAATTTGACACGGGGGAAACATTTCTAGCTAACAAATTTTCCATTAGCGAGGGCCCAACAGAAACATCCCCCACGGTAACAGGCGGCACAATATCTGAACCACTAGGTTTTTCAAGCGAAAATTCATTCTCCAGAGATTTAGGAGCAACAAAGCCCACGTCACCCCGAGGGGAATCAACACCCACATTCTTATCTAAATCCACAACAATATCCCCATCAAGCTGCTCGGCATCCATTCCCATTACATTAGCAGAGGAATTTTGCATTATCAGTTCCCTAATCTTGTTTCTTATAGGGGAATTGCATTGTCTAAAGGAGCACGAATCTGTATTGTGGCCAAAAGTACAACACCAAGAACAAAATAATGGCATATTTTCATAAACAACTTCTTGCATATAACCTTTGTCAATGGAGCCTAACCAAATGGACTTAGGGGGAGGAGACTCAATATTTAATTCAACAAGCATACGAGGTGCCGCAATATTCCTAAGAATCGCAGTGTTTTTATCAAGTTGTAGCGGACGGCCAATCGCCTTTCCAATATTTAGGAGAATTTCCTTAGAAATAAATTGCAAACGTATCCCTGGAAAATTGATCCAGACCGGAACAATCGGAACTTCATGAGTAACATCCGAGAAAGGATCCCATTTACAGAAACGAAGTGGATTACCTTTTATATCAAAAGTA